>CM041780.1:207632936-208832936 GCA_023374045.1 Limonium bicolor
GGGTGTCATGGTACATCCTCCATAGTTAGAGAGGAGTTCCCCTTTATAGCATTTCCTTTGTTTTCATAGTTCTCAGTGTTTCATCTCGAATTTCATAAACGCGAAGGAACTAAACTACTGTGTGCGCGCAATGATAGACAACCATGATATAGAAATCATACAACATGATAAACAAGCAATCCAATTTCATGCTTTGATCTTAAAGTCTTTTCACACAGAGCACACAGCACACAAGCCGTGTAACACGGCAACATACGAACCACACATGTCCATACCTTATTCGAAAGCACGAGTCGTCTTACTCTCGAAGTCCCGGTCAGAGTTCGCTACGGCCCTAGCGTTAATCAGAACAATGTGTCAGTTTCTTATTTTATGTGGTGACACTTTGTATTGGGTGTTATTCCCGAGGGGTGTGGTTAACTGCATAGTTTATATTAATTCTTAGAACTTCACATGCATTATTTCTAGGCTTATCCTACCCTAGGATATTCATATCTTTGTTCTACATGTTAACTAAGCCCTCTTTTGAAATACCCCTAACCTTTAAATAAGTAGATAAAGGGAAAAATATTTATTTGGGGGAGAGAGCGTCATCTAGGAAAAATATATACGAGCGTTTATACGACTCGGTACACATTAACGTTCACGGTAAAAACGCAAAAAAAATAATACTAACGAGCAACGTAAATGTTTTACGATTGCCTTAGCATTTATAAATGCTAAAGAAAATTAATATACGTATTTAAACAATGTAACAACTTATGTTACATAATCTTAATACCTAATATATATTATAAATGTATAAGAAATGTTATAGCAATACGTATAACAAAGTATACAATTTTATTTCCAAACAGCACTATATTGTCGTACACCATTGTGGTACTCGTTTTATACAATTCTACATAGCAAATAAATAATCACCAAACCTGTAGCAAGCTTTATAAATTAATCGGTGGTATACATGTGACATTAGCGAT
Source organism: Limonium bicolor (assembly GCA_023374045.1). Taxonomy (NCBI): domain Eukaryota; kingdom Viridiplantae; phylum Streptophyta; class Magnoliopsida; order Caryophyllales; family Plumbaginaceae; genus Limonium; species Limonium bicolor. The sequence goes on from CM041780.1 coordinate 207,633,917, forward strand.
TGATTAAGACTGCTTTCTTTTTGATAAGTGCTGACTCCAAACTATGGTATGTGACTCACGTTCTCACCTTGTCTAAAGAAATAATTATTACACTTTAATTAAGTATGACTAATATATTCCCCAAGCTCTGTCTCCCCACTTGGCCCATTATTGCCGCCTACCTAGAGCTCCCTCTAAACTATTTAGCAACTTAAAATACTTACTAATGATGCCATATGCATAAACAAGACAAGAAAAAAAACTGTATATAAGTGTACAATTCAAAACCGGTAGCACGTATGTACATATATATATATATATCATGTTTTAATGAAACCGGTAATACTTGTATAAAAATCAAACAAATAAATAAATAAATAAATAAATGTTTAACTTGTTCATTTCAACCAGTAATACTAATGGAACTCCACAACCGAGAGACCTGCTAGACAACAAAGGAAGGTTAGTATAAGATAAGTAAAGAAATGAAAAGAAATGTCATTACACAAACAAACAAAGATAACTATACTCCTAGCCTTTCTTTTAGCCGTGAGGCTACATCAAAATGAAGCTACTAACATGCTTCAGCTTGACCGATTCCTGCATGAATAAAGACAGGATTGGTGCTGTTAGTTATAAATAAAGACAACAATAATAGGCCTAATCTAATGCCTAACATGAAAACAAATTAAACTAGCTCCTACCTAGCATGTTATTACCGTGAGTGCTACATCAATGGGAGCTGAATATTTGCTCCTTTAACAAATCAATCAACCTGCATAAACAAACAAAGTTAGTGCTGTTTAATAATCAAACAAGACAACAAAACCTAACTAGCTACCTAAGTACTACATTACCGTGGAATGGAGAAGTAGTGCTGTATGATGAGCCCCATCATTCCGATCGCCCATACCTGCACAGGATAAACAAATAAGCAAGTTAGTATTATTTAGCAAATCAAACTACCTAATTTAGCCATTACCGTAGCATTGCAAGGTGGTGGAGCTTCCAATTCAGCTCCAGCCGATCAGACCTGCACTAAATGAACTGATTAGTGCTCAATAATTAGATAAATAAACAAAGACATAAACAAACCTAACTGCTGGTTCCATTAACGTGGAAGTGGGCTCGTTTGCTTCAGTCCAGGCGGTCACCTCCTGCATGAAAAAATAATATAGCAAAGTTAATCAAGGAACTGGAGCTTTCATTACCGTAAGAGACATATAGGTAGTAGCATTCCATTTGCCCACTACAGCGATTGGCTTCATCATTGGAAGACTTTTAATTCCACCAGGACTCCACTCCAGCCGAGCATAGCTATCTGCAGGAACAAGATTAGTTAACAACTTTAAACAACAAATAAAATTTAACAGGTTAGTGATAGTCATGAGCTGGCCGATCATGTGAAGATAATGGGAGGATAGTGCTGTTTGATTCTCCCTGTCTGCGCCGAACGTAGTCCTACAGAAAAAAAAAACAACAAAGCAAGACAATTAGTTAACTAATCAGCTGGGTGAGTTCCTTGCTGTATCACTAGGAGGACTGCATGGAGGGAGTGCTCCATCGACGTGGATTCAGCAAGGAGGAGGAGCGACCAGACCTACCTGCAAGAGTATACAATTAGCCATGAATAATCAAGATAAGAACAACATTAAATACTTGATTAAATCTAAACCAATACTTTAGACATAAACTAACCAAATTAATTACCACCCATCCCAACCGATTGGAATCCATAATGGAGAGGCCTATACCACTTCAGCCGTGTGACTATTATAGCTAGGAGAATTTTATAGCAAAATTATCAATCAAAGAAGCATGATTAATACATAAACTAATGACAAGAGAAGCCAATGATTTCCAAAGTCTTCCCAATCTTGCCTTATACTTACGTGAGTATAGGTCCATTTTCTTGCCATTGCATCGTATGGTAAGTACTCTCTCTTGTCCTCTCTTCTCTCCATTCCTAAATCAATTCCTAAGTTCTAATAACTCCATTAATGGTGTACTAGTTCCTAACACCATTTTAATGTAATTTCCTAGTTAATGCTATCAAGTCTTGGAGCAAGAAATCATCCTAGGAATTCCTACAATTTTCTCCAAGCATATATGCTCCAAGGAGGTTCCTAAACTCAACAACAATACAAGGAACAACAAGATCAAGTTAAGGTATATTTTCATGTTGAAAAATCCTAAGTAATTACCTAAGCCATTTTCGAAATTTTAAAACTTCTAAACCTATGTTCTCTTCATTATTTCATGAAGGAAATTTGGATCTGCAACCATCTCAAGGCGTATCAAAAATACCTTGATAAATTCCTAAGGTAAACTCTTGTAAAATTTCTACAAATATTAATTATAAACTTTTGTTAGAAGTCTAACAAATAGATCTCCTATATATTTACAAGGAGTTCGAATTATCTACTTCAAATAAGCATTTGAGGAGCTTGGAAGTTCAAGGAAAAATCAAGCACAAGTATTGTCTTGATTTAAGGGTGAGTTTATCTAAATAAGATTTATTAAGTTTAAGTTTGATTCAAACTTCAAACTTTGTTATAAAATCTTGTGTAACCCTTGAATAAATTAAAACCGAAAAGAATAAGGTTAAATTGTCAAGGAAATAATTCATAACATGTGAGGTAAGGTTATTACCTTAAAGTATATATATTTAAGTCATAAAAAAATTAATTATGTTACACAATTATTCAAACCGAGAAGTCTAGGTATTTTATGTTCTATTTTTAGTATATAATAATTCTAAGACATTAGCATAATTTCTAGAAGTGTTTTATGGCATATATAAATATTATGAGTTCAAAACAAGTTTTAAAATCATATGATAAAGTTTAATAATGGCCGAGAGCAATATAGGACATTTGATGAATTTTGAAATACATATAAGTGTATTAACTTATTTTACAAATATTTGAGAACATTAAAAATAGCTACAAGTATTTAAGTGGCTATTTAAATAAGTTATGTGGTTGAAATGTAATTTCTGAAAAGTTTAGTGTACAAATGTGTATTACCGAGAACATAAGAATTATTTGGTGTATTTATAATATAATATGAGATGGGGATTTATATTATGAATTTTAGTGAATTTAAATAAGTGTTTAAGTGCTAAGAATGACATTTAATAAGGTTTGGGGCTATTTTGTGATTATTGGAAAGTTTAGTGTGTTACCGAATATATATATATGATTTTATGGGTATGTTGAAGTATTAATTGAGAAATTAAGTCTTGGTCAAAGTGTTGGTTAAAAACCTTGAGTTAAAATGATTTATGACATAAAATAATGAGTTTGTAAAAGTTTTGGGGTGAATATGTAATTTGAGAAAGTATATGGGTACTTTCGGTATTTAAGAAAAATAAATATTAAAACTATAGTTTATAAGTTAATATGTAACTTATATGAAGTTTTGGGGTTGATTTGTGAATAAAGGAATGTTGCTTATGAAAAGCGAAAATTATAAGTGGGTATATTATGATTTGCGAAAATTGTTGGGTGCAAATGTAATTTCCGGAAATTAATGTGGTTGGTTAGTAAAATATAGAAGTTATATGGTTATTTGATAATTTATAAAAGTGTAGGGTATAAATTATAAATACCGAATTATTATGGTGGTTTTGGTAATTTAATAAAGAAAGGAATTAAGATTATGTGATATAATGTATTATGGTATATAATGAAATATAATATAAAGCTTATTAAATAATGATGGTTATAACATGAATAACTATGTGATATGATAAGAATGATAAGTGAGAATAATTAAGGGAATTTAATTAATGAGATTAAGCTATACCGTATAACGGTAATTCATTATCACATGTGATCGTCACATGAAATGATGAATCTGCTAGGGTTTCAAGAGCCACTGTTTAATTAACCGGGGGAAAATAAATAACGGGAGTTAGTATACAACGAGAGTAAACTCTACGGTGACTGTACTATATTATTTAGTGGACAGTCGTATTAATAAATATACGTTATTGCATGTACAAATAACAGCGTACGTGAAAGAATTGCTAGAGCAGGACTTGTCAAGCTAGTGATTTCCCGGTGAACGGTATGTTAATTGTGTGGTCTGAATGTCCTAAGGATTATCCTAAGGTCCAGACATTGTGTGTTTAAATGTTTAAGAAGATATCTATGATTTTGTGTGAATGATATTGTATGTGGGATTGCCCAAACTGTTGCGTTGTATTTTATACGCGAATGTCTTGTGACTAAAGTTTATACATCTAAACTGGAAAAAAAAGACTAACTGACCTTTAGGTATTATTGAACCTAACAGGGGTCAAATGGGATAGTCTTATTTCAAGTATTGGTAATTATGTCACTGACAAAAGGGCTAACTTATAAAGAGAGGAATCCAGATCGTTTCGACTTTCTGGTTGCGCATTGTGATCACTATGAGAGACTCAAGAAGGGAGTCACTCCAAATCCATCAGCCACATTCGGGGATGGCGGAATGCACTGCCGTTGGTGCACAGTTTCGACCGGATCGGTCGATACATATATTTATCCAGGGCCATAAGGTCTGCTGGTAACGGTTCCTTTGGAACCCAGTGGGACACACTGTCCATTTTCACAGGTTATTAAGGTTTGTCTTATCATGACACTTGAGATGGAAATTAATTGGAGGGCTAAATGATTGGTTTAAAGGATAAGAGCCAAGTGACTAACTAACAAGTACAGTTTAATACGTGTATCTTGTTTGATTATTGTTATGGTTTATTACTGTGCGATTATTGGTTATTGTTGTGTGGTTATTGTTATGTGGTTATTGGTGTTGTGTACTGTTGTACTTTGGTATTTACAGGTGGATTGTTATGTGTTGTTAAGTGTTATAGTTATTTCTGTTATCATTATAAACCGGCATTGTATGTAATGAATCTAATGTCAAGATGGCTAACGACTTAAGGAATCTAGAAGGCTTAAGACTACATTTAGCATACCAGCATAGTTTGCTGAGCCCTTCGTTGGGCCAAACATTTCAGGTTACTGAAGAATACACAAGCCGGAGTGCGGGAAACAGGGTAGCCGCTGTGTTTTTATAAACACTTGTGGATCTGTTATGCATTGTATTTTGAGGTTGTTGTTTTTTTTCAGTTAGTTGCTCATTTAGTTGGATTTAGTTGTAATAATTAGGATGCTCAGTATCTGTTCATCACAGCGTGTGGAAGTTGTAACGTTGGAAGTGTAAGGATGCCTTGTTACTCACAAGGGTGAGTGACGGCGTGTAACACCAAGGATAGTTAGTTTTATTTTCCGCTGCGATTTGCTATTTATTATGCTACGAGATATGACGCCATTACAGGTTTAAGTTTAGGGGTGTTACATCTTTCCTTAGTAAGTGTTTTACAATGTTTTGTGCGCTAATGTTGTAACAAGTTTATAAGGTAGGTATAACTTGTCTATTGTGTATCCCCTCCTTGGATAAATAGGTGAATAACATTTTAACTCTTGTATGGTGATAATATAGGCCATAGAATACCCCTAAAATCCACTTATACAGAAGTCCCAAGTTTATAAAACCGCAACATAAGCTTAGTGTTTAATCTTACTTAACCTCTCCTTTAGTATGTCAAACCATGTTTATTTTGCCCAAACGTTTCCTCCCACACAATCAGGTGAATTAGGTCTGTTTTGGTTTCATTGATAAACTAACATCTCACTCCTAATATCCCTGTAATCTAGTTATACAGAACATACACAAATAAAGGCAACTAGCGAAGCTGAAACTGATAATTCATGGAACCGATGCATTGCATTGTGCTATCTTCCCTGTTTATTCCTTTCTGTTTCTCGCCCATCGGTCTCTCCATCTTACCCCCATGTACTCCTTACCCAATCACTTGTTTAATCCCCCTTTTTAAACTCAAAACTCCACAAATAAACACTCACCTATTCTTCTGCACAGAACATAAAACAACTTCCGGAAATAACATAAAAACTGAGAACAGAAGTGGGTTTGTCTTTCTGTATTCCCCCCCCCCCCCCGACTGAGCTACACTTGGTTCATGTGTTAGCCTAGGTTTAAACTCAAAACTTTACTCATAAAACACTCACGTAGTTTCTGTAATTAATCACACAGAACAGCTACATCAATGAAATCTGCAAAAGTAACATGAACTGAAAACAGGAACTCGGGTTATTGCATTCCCCTCCTGTTATATCTTTTTCTGAGGTGCTAAATGTTTTCTCTAATACTCCCCAACTTATAGACACTTAGGCTTGTGGGTTAGTCAAGTCTGAGACTCAAATTTACTCCAGAACAACACTGCTAACCACTTTGGAAATTCAGTCGACAAAGAGCAGGCAGTGGAGAAATCTGAACATTAACCTGGTTATGTTTCCTGCTGGTTCGTCCTATCCCTCACCTAATTGCCTCTCAATATCACTCCTATGTGCCTCTTGCAGCAGTTAAAAGTTTCAGTTCCATTCTACACTCAAAACTACTTCAATAACCCTCACTTAATCCTCTGCACAGAAAAACTAAACCCAAATCTGAAACTGATAATCTGATATGAACTTTCTATTATAGTTGGTTGCTGTCTCTTTAATCTCTCTTCTGTTTTTCCCAAACCGATGTACAACTTCCTCCAAATAATTTACACTCTTAGTTAAGACAGTTTAAAAGGCTCTAAGTTCATTTTTCAACTCAGGGAGCAAGGCACACACCTCTGAGAAAAACTTCTACACAGAAACTGCAAGAACTGATATGACTTCCTTCTCTTTGATTCTTTTATGTTTAAATGTTATTTCTTTCCTTCAAATCTCTCCTTTATGTGTTCCTTACCCAGTTACATGTTTAGTCTCCACTTTAGACACAAAATTACTAATATTTCTCTTGGTCTTTCTTTTCTGTTTCGACCTTCAATTTCCTTCCAAATCATATAGTTTCTTTGTGTGGTGTACTAGGAATTTCTTATCTTCATCCTAAACCCAAGCAACCCTCCAATTCCAACTGTAACAGAAACCCAAACAGAACTTCAGAAACCAGTATCTGAACTGATAACCTGACATTTTCACTTCTGTTGTCTTAGCTTGTATTACCTTCTGTTTGTTCACTCACTGCCCTTTTACCCTCCCAATTTTTCTGGCCCTGTTAGTTAAGGTTTTGGTCAAGATGCTAAACACAAAAGTAGCCCACGACACAGTCTGTACAGAAGCAGGAGATTGAACTTGAAAACCAGAAAAGAAAACCTATGTGATACCTCTTCCTCCCTTTTTTTTTTTCGTTAGACTGTTTTTTTTTAAAAAAAATCTCTCAATGGATATATCAGCTTAAGTCACATATTAATTCTGATTAGGATTATTGTTATACCAACACAACACTTATAATCTATCTGTAACTTATTTTTTTCACCGAAACCAAATTACAGAAAATGCTAACATTGCAAAACTGCAGCCCAACTGAATTTCGTTTCCCATTATCGTGTTCTTTCTGTTTTCTTCCCAACTTGTGTAGTTGCAGTTCTAGCTATATTCTAAACCCAGGAGCAACCCAATAAACACCCATGTAGCTCTGTACTAATTACACAGAAACACTAAATGTTCAGAAACTGAAACTCATGGGTCTCTTCTGTTACTGCTTCTTCTACTCTTTTGTTGTAATGAAGTTTAAGGATGTCTCACCTCTTAGTTTAGCTGTATTACTCAGTATCTTAACCCAAAACAAAAACCACAGCAACCAGGTCATACCCCTGAGGAGCTCATATACAGAAACACTAAAATTTCAGAACTGAAGTTGATGTTTCCTTCTGTTATTTCATCAAAATGTTTGTTTCTGTTTTCTTCCTTTTCTGTTTTCGTTCCTTCTTTCACACTTTCATTGATAGTTCAAGTAGTATAGGGCGTAACAGACTTAAGTTTCACCAGACCCAGGTTAGCCTAGTTAACATTTCTGAACAGATTTTACAGACACAGAATCTGAATTACTAAAGCACTAAAACTGGTATTCCCCTACTGTGCTTCTGTTCTTTCAAGATAATACGGGTTTCTGTTGTTTTTCCCTTCACAACCTCTCGAACAAATCCTCAGTCAGGGGTATGTACAAGATGGTGAATGTATTAACAACTCAAACTACCCCAGAATATTTAGTATCCATAAGCTTCATGTGACAGTCTTGGCATGAATATTAGTTTCAACACGTTTAGTCTTAGCTATTGTTTTTCTGATTGTGGAAACAGTTTAGGAAAAGCTTACCGGTGATAGCCTGGTTGTCCTTCCCTTGCTGTGTCCAGGCACGTTATCAGATTTCTTGCACCTTGGTCACTTAACACAGTTGAGGAAAGATCCTCTTGATGTTAGGCTTGGTTAATCAGTGGAAACAGTAACAGAAGCAAGGGAAGAAAACTTGTTTCAGAAATCTCACCTTCCTGTTATGTTTCAAGAATGAGTTTTCGAGACTCCACTCAGGGGGCTTTTGAACACAGCCTATGGGGACTGTATGAGGAAGACAAGCGTGAAGAGAACCAAAGTGTTGAGTAGCAATCTTTCAGATCGCATAAACACCACAGAAGTAACAGGTGGGGAGGAGGCATTTCTGTAGCATTACCTGAGCTGGTTTTTCGAAGGGAGAATGCAGCAGGTGACACTAGTTACTTGCTCCTTTGGGTTTTGCTCTCTGGCTTCTCCTCTAGCCACACATGTACAGACGAGAAGGAAGGAAGAGTTAGGCAGCAGTGGAAATCTCGGATAAGAAGAAACAGAAGGGAAATGAGACTCTCACTACAAAAAACTGTAGTATTAGAGACGGAAAATTTCCAACGGAATTAATCCGTATGTAAAAACTATTTTTACCTACGGATTTTGTATGAATTACTGACGGAAGTTGTAGCCGCATAAAACATACGTTTATATGATATTACTGACGGAATATAGACACATTACCGACGGAAATAGTTTCGTAGGTAATTTTTTTTTTAATATTCTATCCCGCGAAAGTGTTAAAATTTTGGAGGGAAATAATTCATTACCAAACATACTTTTACAGACGGATTTTCCGTGTGTAAAAGTGAAATAACATTTACCTACGAAACTAATTAGTAACATTCGGTAGGAAATAATCTGCTATTCTAAAAATAAAAGTGACTCATTTAACTAGGGTTGCAAATTTTGGTCGGGATTTCTCGTCATTCTCTTATCCTCTTTCTGCAACCCGATACAGCCATTTTCTCTCTTCTTAACTACTGTATACCACCAGTTCGTCAATCCAGTCTTCATAATCTTACTTCCCTTCTTTCAATCCGGTGGTGGTTCTGGTTTCTCTACAAATGGTTTTCTGATGCGAATGGTTTTCCTGAATTAAGGTGAGTTTTGTTTTCTCTCGATCTAGTAGTAATTAAGGCGGGTTTTTGCTTCCCTTTTATGAACGTCATTGCTGCTGCTACTGCATAAATTTATTATCTATGTTGGCTGATTAGATTTGTATCGGTTGGTGACTTTCCTCAATTATTGATTCGATCTGTGTCGGTTGCAACCTTGACTGGCGAAAAGGAACATATTGTTCGTCAATCCAGTCCGTGGCTGTTCTCATCAATCAATGACCTTCGCTGCTTAATCTGGTTGGTTTCTCTTACTCCAATCTTAATTGTTTTCATCAATCCTAATTCCCCTCAGTCTACTTCTTCCTAGCATATATTTGTGTTTGGCAACGCTGAATTGCGTTTTGTACGCTTACCAGGCCGGGGATGAGTTGCCTGACTCCGTGGATTGGCAGGAGAAAGGGGCTGTTGCTATGGTGAAAAATCAACGACAGTGTGGTATGAATTTTTGTTTCTTCCCTCCGTGATTTGTTGCTCCCCGTCTAGAATCCTGCATTTAGGGGTTTGCTTTTTGATAAATCCCGGAGTTTGAATTAGCTGTCATATTTGTTATGTTCATCTGTTCGTTTGTTTGATGGGAAAATCGTGATTGGTTTGTAGGTCGTTGGGTAGTAGTTTAGATTATTAATTAGTGACTTGCGTGATATACACTACAATACATTATCACCATTTTTATTATGAGATACACTACAATACATTACTGGGGCGATTGAGAAAAGGAAGAACTTTAATTGCCTGAATGGTTTTAACTGAGGGCTTGTTAATCCGGCTAAGGTATGCTCTGATTCTTCTAAGCTTGTTTAGCTCTTTCTGTGTGTGAAGAGTTTGGGTTTGGTTGTAGTGTGAAGTAGCTGAGCTGATGGTGATAGAAAGGACAAATAGCAAAACAACACATTTGAAAACGACTGAAGAAGAAGAAAAAGAATCCCCTGCTGGAGAAGAACCCATATTTGTTTCCGTGTTGTCTTCTTGGATGATAACCAAAAACACCTGTAACAGAAACTCTTCTCTTCTATTCCTAACCTTTGTCCTCTTGGGGAAGACTGGGTATATTTAATTTTGCAGCCGAAAGTCTTCTTTGGCACTAAAGAGAATCCTCTTCTTTTTTAAAAAAAAAGAAAAGAAAAAGACATTGAAACAAATAAAGAAAAGAGCAGCAGTAGCTCAGCTAAGGATCTCAGTGAGTGTCTTACCATTTAATAAAAAACTTTGCAAAAGGATACTTCTTTTTCTCTCTGGCTGTCATTCTTTTCTTTTGAGCATCTTTCTTTTACCTCTGATTCTGTAAATATTAGATTAGTGGGTACTGTTTTGGCTTCTTGTGGTGAAACCTCACTCCAGCAACCATAACCATGGGTGGAAATGTATCTGATGAGCTTCTCATCTTCTTCAGGAGACCATAGCCCTCTCTTTACTTTCTGTTGGTTACAGCATGAATGATGTCCTATTTGACTAATCACTCCAATCCAATCTAATTACCGCTACTAGCTAGATTTCGTCGCTCACCCACCACTACAATCATACATATACCTGCAGTTTCTTAAATCATAACTGAAGATAGGAATCATCCATCCCTGTCATCCTTCCACCCTCTATATAAATATTTCCAGAATGTTGTTTTCTGTAGTGGGCCGAGGTCAATATGTAGTAGCAGCAGCATACATCAAGATTGGGGGTTACTTCTGTCACGTATATTTCTACTTAGTATTGTATGCTTAATATTTTTTACAACTCTTTAGGAGTCGAATTCATACTCTGTATATTGTTTTTTTCATGGTTGGAAGTTTCTGACAAATGGCAGTGCTCCCTTCCAAAGTCTAAGATTTGATCGTGTGGTGACTCTGTACTTTGAAAAGTTATGCTTGTGCATGTTTAGTTTGGTCGAGAGTTGCCCAAACTTAAAGGAACTCTATATTATAATGGTAGTAGCAGATTTCAATTTTTTAATGTATCTGTTCGGAATTATTGTAGCTGAAAAGGTCCACTTTGTGATGCTATGTCTGTTAAAAAAAGAACTACTTGAGATTTGATCTAATATATATATATCACTAGGTGTGCCTTTCAGTAGAATATGTACGGGCACAGAGAGCATAAATTAATACTACAGTAAAACAATGTTAATGCAGTAACATAAAACGTTTAACTTGGTTATGTTTTATTTTCACAAAATCTGTTTTGGGCTGAGAAAATGATATCATACTAAAGCTTAATTTTTTTGCTAATGTTTCCTGCTCTAGCTCAGAGCAGCTTTGCGTTTGAATTGAATTATAAGTACTATGTTTGTCTGTTTGCTCAAATTACTGGTTGTTTTCGGTACTCATGAAGTAGTTTGATCGCCCTATTATGCTACAAATTATTCTAAGTACCATTTAGCACCAGTTTTCTACAGTTCCATACTTCTGTACAAATTTTACCTTGACAAGTTTTGTGCATCAATTACTAATTTCAAGACTTTTTTTCCACAGAAGTAAGGAGCGAGCCGTGATAATTCAAAACAAATTCATCCAGAGCTCGACTCATTAGACCCGGTAATATGAAAATTTGTTGTTTGATTATATGTCTTATAATTTTGTTTTGTGCTAACAATAGTCATTTAGGCATGAAAGGATATTTTTGTAATTGAATACAATCATGTTAAAATGAACTTTGAATTTGAAATAAGTTCACTCTCTCTTATGCTATAGTTAATCTAGGCTCACTGCTGTTATGATCGGTAAAATTCTATTAGTAAAAGCCACATACCAATGCGCTTAGGAATAGATTTACACTTCTGTCACATTCTTTAGGTGGTTTCCTAAGTATAGTTTAGCTCTATCAAAGTTTTCATCATATTTTTTTTACAAAAATGCTTTACGCTCTATATTACACACTTACTTAGTTTTGTTTTCACAAATAATTCATTAATAGGTTCCTCTGTTTATGTTATGATGGCTCCAGCTTTGGGTTTATAGTTATCAGTTATGTGTATCTGTGAGCTAAAGAGTTTAATGATGTGCAGAATTACTTTTGTTTTGTTGCATCTTGTCATTTTACTGCCGCAGTAGCCAAGCATCTAGCTTAAGCTTTATTATTTCTAAACCTGCTTCTGTTTTTAGATATAAACAGCATATGCCGCTTGAAATCTAACTTGCGCTATTAATAAAGGGCTTGCTATAACTAGGAAGTAATGCCAGGTTCTAGTTATGATTACTAGCTCTGTTTAAGAGATCTTGTGATATTATATTAAAATTGGTTTTACTAGGCTCGAAAAGTTGTGTGTTAGGATTGCTCATATGGTAATAAGAGGTTAATATCTTGAACCACAAATTTCTGTTACAATTTTTAGTTAGACGTTTGTGCATATGTAGCAGCAGAAAACAATTTTTACTTACAATTGCTTGCTGGTCTGCCCCGCTCCAGCGCGTTAAGTACTATGCTTTTACACTTGTGAGCAGATATATAGAGTAAATTGGAAGCTATCTGTTATGGTTAAAGTGGCATGTTAATAAAATACACAACAGTTTACAATCTATGAGTTAACTTTTTTTTTTCTTCTACGTCTCTGCACATTCATGCTTCGAATACACATTCTCTGATTTGACCAGTAATACTTGCCGCTACTTAGTTAAAAACATATGAATATCCACTGTGAAAATGAGAATCTGCTACTGGCTTCGAATACACATTCAATGATTTTTTATTTTTGAAGTTGCTGCTTGCATAGTGTAGTTTTATCTTCTGTTAAACTAGATGTGTTTTCTTTTGCAGATTTGGAAGTAGCTGGAGGGATATGAAGCTCTCAACTAAAGAATATGTGTCTTCTATGATGCAAATCTGAAAATGATTGTCATAGTGATTAGTAAACTTGAATACTTTAAACTTTGGTAGGATATGGGTGTTGTAGTATGAATTCTTATGAGAAACGTCTTATAGTTTCTTTCTTATGGAAACATTTACTAGTTATGAAGACTATTCTGGGAATGTTGTGACTATGGATGTAACTACTTTATGTAGCACATTTATATAATGTCACATGTGTTTCAGCTATGAATTATTCAGGTTATATGTGTTTTTTGTGAAATTATTAGGTACAAAACATTTTGTAGGTGATAACTTATGAGATGAAATTTCGTAGGTAATAACACTATCTGAGGTGAAACATTCCGTAGGTAATAATATCTGAAACACAAAATTTTGGTAGGTGATAACATATCAGAGACGGACCATTCTGTTGGTGATAACATTATCTGAGACGGAATTTTCCGTAGGTGATAATCATTTTCTGAGACGGAAATGTCCGTAGGTGATAACAGATTTCTGAAACGGAATATTCGGTAGGTGATAATCATTTTTTGAGACGGAAATATCCGTAGGTGATAACAGTTTTCTGAGACGGAATATTCTGTAGGTGAAAGTAATTTTCTGAGACAGAAATTTCCGTCGGTAAAAGTAAATAATATTACCGACGGATTGAGTTTTTACAGACGGAATATTATTACCGACCCGCTTATTACAGACGGAAAGTTCCTACGGAATTTTCCGTCTGTGATTGTCATTACATACGGAAATGTAACTTTTACCTACGGAATATTCCGTCTGTGATACTGCTGTTTTCTTGTAGTGTGAGTACGAGAAATCGTACCTGGATAACGCTGTAGCAGTTCTAGTCAACTTGCGCAAACAATCAACAGTACTCTGAAGAATATTAAAGGTAGTCTATCATCAATCACTGGTAGCCTACGTTAAGCTTAAATAAACTCCTCACTCTTATTTCTAAGTCCCAACTGTCCCTCACTTAATGTTATGTATAACCTTTGACTTGTCTGAGAATGTTGTATTACTCAAGGTTGTAAGACCAAGGAATGTATTCTTCTAACACTTGTTAATTGTTCCACTCTTATCCACTTTATTCATACTTAACCATAATCCTCACTTTTAAATAATAAACTTAGGCTCAATACTTTTATCCTTAATTCAGAATAAACATTGTATTATGACCTATGATGGGTTCATCTTAGAAGACTATACTATTATTTCACAATGCAATGATTATGTAAGTTACCAATATCTACTAGATAATCCATTATGTTTAAGTCTTCCCCTTAACCTATTTAAGATCTACATCTTGTATATGGGAATCATAGTGTTGTAGACGCATTTTATTATAACTTAATCGAGTTACTAAACTCATTTATCTTATCTTTAGTTCAGAATAACTTTAATTACAACCATCTAAAAATCTTGTCATAAGATGTTAAATTACTTTTCATCTTGAAATAACCATATTATAATTAACTTAGACTCATAGAACTCTTACATTTAGTATCCACAGGGTATATTATTTACTTTATCAACTATATAATAAGGTGTTTTAAGATAATCTTTTATGTATCCTTACTTACATTTAATTTCCTAAATGTTCTATTTTTACACACATTCCCTCCGTAGGCTATGTATAAACCCTTTATACTAAACTTCACTAAACTTAAGTCTTAAATACGTTTTAAATTGTTTACAAAACCTAAAGGTTTCAAAGGTATAACTTTAATAAATTAATTTCCTTTATTGTATTTAGGATGGACAATATATCTACATAAGGTAGAAATTATCAAAGAATTAAATTATGGATCGTAAGTGAAACTGTTAACTATTTAATAAGATAACATATATAGAAATCCCCATACCTTATATTCAAATGACACATTAATTTTTCCAGTGTCAAAAGGTAAATCAATATAATCTCTTATGTAACCTAGTTTCATCTAATTAAAGGTTCTATGATTTTAAGTATCAAATTTCTATTTGCAAACCTTTTTGTAAATCTTTAACTATTATGTACATCACCTATTTATAACTCACATCCTGAATATTGATAATGAATGTATTTTATATGGCTTAACTAATTCCAAGAACTTAAGGATTATTATTTAGATTAATCTCCTAATCATAGTTTAATATAGTTTTATATCATAATCCTTTTAATGATTTTATCTTAAAATATTAAGTTATTACTCAATACTATAAAATTAAGAAATAATTAAATCTAGACTTATTTATCCTCTTCACATGTAGATGTAAAAGTAACTCATTTATTTTACTATTGTTTATATAATAAGAACATTTAAATGTAAAAGTATTTCATTTATTTTATTATTAATTATATAATAAGATCTATTTGTGTAACCCTTTATGTAGACTAATTACAAATATTCCTAAATTTTAACTTATTAATTTCTTAACCAAATTATAGATTTACATTGTGGTCATTGACTAAATAAATACGTGTGTTTAAATACGGTTTATAAATCTTAGAAACTCAAAGATAACTAAAAACTCAACCTATAACCATAAATTAATACCACCTCATATAATACTCTTTTATTAGTATCATGTAGAGGTTTAGTTTAACTCATTAATTCCTTCATATCCTATTTTCTATAAGGTATTTTATTCCTTTTATTTATTTATTTATCGTATATATATATATATCCTTCCTATTATATTTCTCACAAGGAATGTTATTTCCTTTATCTATTTTTATTGTATTTATATACATATATATATATATATATATATATATATATATATATATATATATATATATATTATATATATTATTATATTATATATATATATATCCACATATATCAAGATTTATCCAGAACATTCTTTAAGAAATTCTATTGTATTTAATTATATATCTTTTAGACATATCCACAACTGATTTATGATTTATAAAATAGAGTATTTCCCTTAGTTTTAGTTAAACATATTAGCTTCCATATTATATATAATAAATAAAATGTAGTTTAGTTAAATTCCTTGATTTAATATAAGTTTCTATTTATTTCTCTCATATAAATATATAATATATAAATATATGTAACAATTTTTACCTCACTTAAAGTTAATACCCAAAATATTTATAAACATACTGTATTAAATGTTAATTGGTCTTATTATATTTTCCCCAACCTATAAAATTCATTAATCAACTATACTTTAATTTTTGATTACATTAAAAACCATATATTATAGGTTATTTCTTATGGAAAACTCACAAACACAATTTTTAAAACCTTTTCCCGTTGCCCAAAAATTCCCAAACTTATATACAGTAACTATAACATTTTAGACATATTATAAAATTTTTATTTCATAAAATATCTTTTTAATTTAGCCAAATCTTTCCAGAAAACCCGTAACTTGTAAAAATCATAACTTATGTTTAAAAACTCCAAAATCATAATAATTTACATCAAAATAAACTAGATTAAATAAGGAACCTATGGTTAAAATTTCAAGTCAAAATACATTCGGGAAGATATTTAAATTAACCCAACAATTTAAGACTATTTACTGGAATTTATTAAAACTCTTATAAACTAATTCTGGTATGTTTTAATCTCGGCCGTCCAATCTCTTAAACCGAGATCGGACGGCTCCTGTACGACGAGTTCATCAGCGAGCTCATTAAACAGATCGAGTACTAAATCGCCTATAACTCCAAATCTACAGAACGAAATTGAGTGATTTTTGTTTCTATGGATTCGTAATCAAATTTCGGTTCTATTGGTACCGATTTCCCCAATTTTAATGCAGAGCTCATTAAGATTCGAATCTGATTCGAGAGTTAGGGTTCTTATTAGTTTCTGAGTTCAATTCGAAAACAAATCCGACGAATTCCCTTAATATGGCACGTAATTGATTCAATTAAAACATGGGTTAGGTCGAAAACAACACTACGAACAACATTATCGGAGCAATTTGATCGGAAACTCACCGGAATTGCTCGAATCGAAGCGATTTCAAGATCGGGTTCTGGAAAACTGTTCGAGCTTGACCGTTTGGGTAGCCTACTTTGCGACTCTATAACTTGCGGTACAGATTGAGTTAGACTGTGTTCTTTGGCTCAATCGAAATATGGGACATAGATCTACACAATGATAATAAGAACTCAATCTAGTTTGCATTATACAGAAAGAAAATTGACCCGAAAGTTACGAGTTTACCTGTCGTGTTTCTATGATTTTATGTGCTGAAAAATCAAGACTTTGGGCGACTATATCTTCCAAACGGTTACGAATCAGGCTTGGGAATAAACATGAAAGTTGTAGCTGGATTAGAGATCTACACAACGAGCTATAGAAATCGAAATTTGGTTGAAAGACGAGGAAGTTATGGCAAGTCGAACTTTACCTGAAATCGAATGAAAACTGGAATCTGGGTTACGAACTCGAAAGCTGGCAACTTTGGATCAACTTTCCCGTCGATGTAGATTGATTTAGGGCTTGTATGAGTTATGGTTGTAAAGAGGGAATTAAGGAGAAAAGAATAGAGAAGACGGCACTGGGAAATTCGAAGTAACGAGTGAGATATAGCCGTCACAAGTTAGGTCAGAATCGGATGATTGTTGGAGAAAAACAAGGAGATAGAATTAACTAAGTGTTGGGGCGCACGAGAGGCTGACACGTGGCAGTTATAAAATTTTGGCTCTAAACTTCAAACTAGCATAACTTTGGCTAGGACGATCCGTTTTTGACGTTCTTTTTATCGATCTTCATGGTTTTCCATAACCTATTTATTGGTATAGGTTTCATGGGCTAGTTTGACCATTCTCAAAAAGTCAACTCTAGCAAGGCTTAATAAGCTTTAAGGTTTCTAGAATTTTATATTGACTTTTATGTTTCAAAACCATGTTCCAACACTTCCTAAAATCTTTATAATTATTTGGAGTGTTTAGAAATTTCCCCAAGATTTATTGACTTATAAATCTTATTATTAAATTCATAATACTATACAATAATATATAATAATTAGGAGAAAACCCCTAAATAAATTTCACAACCCCTTATATTAATTTAATATTCATAATTCCATAATAATTTAATATTCATAATTCCATATAATAATTTAATACTTAATAGTATTATTAAAGGTTTAATAAAAGAAATCCCCTAAATTAATTTAAATTAATTTAGGGGTATTTCATTCACACTTTGAAAACTTAGCATATAACTGATTCTTTCTCAATGTTTGTAACACATTTCTCAGGTGGCTTTCATGCTCACCTCTCGATTTTGAGTACACAAGAATATCGTCGATGAAGACTACCACTGACTTGTCCAACTGATCTTGGAACAAGCGGTTCATTAAGTCCATGAACTTAGCTGGTGCATTAGATAAACCAAACGGCATAACCGTAAACTCATAATGTCCATATCTGGTTCTGAATGCGGTCTTCTCAATGTCACTGTCACGGATGGCAATCTGATGGTATCCGGATCGTAGATCTATCTTGGAGAATACTGATGCTCCTCTCAACTGATCAAATAAGTCGTCGATGCGTGATAGAGGATAACGGTTCTTCACCGTAACTGCATTCAGCTCTCGATAGTCAATACACAGGCGGAGACTACTGTCCTTCTTCTTCACGAAGAGGACCGGCGCTCCCCATGGTGAAACGCTAGGGCGGATAAACCCCTTGTCGAGTAGGTCTCTCAGCTGCTCCTTGAGCTCTGTCATCTCTGCTGGAGCCATACGATAGGGCGCCTTCGCAATTGGTCCGGTGCCCGGAACCAAATCAATTTCAAACTCAACTTCCCGTGCTGGCGGCATGCCCGGCAGTTCCTTAGGAAATACATCAGGAAACTCCGACACTACCGGCACATCTGGGCTAAACTCTGGGTCTCTCTCTATGTCCTGGACATAGCAAAGGTATACATCATTCCCCCGTCGTAGTTCACGATACATAGCCATGGCGGTGATGATCTGAGTCGAAGGCTCCCTGGGCCTCTGGTGGTAAGATATAGTAACCCCAGACGGACTCCGAAGAAGCAGACGATGCTCGGCACACAGGATTCTGCCCTTGTACCGCTCCAACCAGTTCATCCCGACAATCACATCAAAACCAAGTCCGTCGAACTCTATCAAGTCGATCGGAAACTCTTCATCACGAATTCGTACAACAACATCTCGGTGGTAGCGGGTACACCTGATCCACTCTTTCGACGGGAGAGTGACTAGGAAGTCTGGCATCTCATCACCGTCTAACCCCAGCCTCTTCGCAAAAGATAGCGAAATAAATGTATGTGAGGCTCCAGAGTCGAACAAGATCGAAGCGTCCACGCCATTGACTGGAAAGGTACCGGTGAGGATTGTGCCGCTCCTGCCGGCTTCTGCCTCATTACAGACACTCAGTATACCTCCCGTTCCGAGTGCACAGCCTAATTCATTGGCAAACTAATAAGTATTTGGTAACAACACGGTTGATATTGTTCAAACAACTCCACTTTATTCATTAACACACTCCTTACAACACACGTTGGTTTACATTGTCGACATAACTAACACATACAATATCCTTAACATACACTGGTTTAACACATTACATGATTATACAAGGCTTTAAAACTGTCTGAAGGTCAAATTCAAACGTCCGGGTTTCATGTGTGTGGCATTGATCACTGCCGATGGTGCGGTATTCAGTTTGATCTTCCTGATGCCATGATATAGCATCCTTGACTGCCCACCCATGATTAACACATCTCCTGATTTCAACACTAACTTCTTTGCGAGATCAGCACGCTTCTGCTCGCCATATATAAACACTGCGGTATCACCAATGGACCAAGACACCACAGGTACTCCCTTACTCAGAGACTCGGGTGACTCGTCCTTATCTTGGTGTAACCCTAACCGTCCACCTTTCTGGTAGAAGTTCACAATACAAAGATCTGCTTTAACGCTTGGAATTGAATCCGTTTCAACTTGCTGAGCAATTCCCATGGCGTGGTTAACGACCGCAAGGAACTCCTCGGGTACCATCGGTACAGTTGCTCCATCTTCGGCTCGCACTTCTTGATATGTCTTGGTGTAAGGGTTCCAGTCCTTACCCATGCACATCATCTTCAATTTCATTCTCGATCCACTCGGGTATTCGGGTGTGTAGAATCCTTCGGGTGCTGCTCCTAGTTCATTGCATCGTCTGATGATGTGGATTTGTGCTTCCGGTGTCAGGTATCCATTTAAGAGTATCATACCTGGTTGGATGACCTGACATTGCTCCATTGGAAAGTCGGTGATGTTGATGGTGGTTTCTTCAGGGTTTGGAGTGGGTGGGATTGGATAACAAATATTGAAGGTTCCTAGATTTCCAAATTACCTATTTAGGTGACTTTCACATTATACTTTAATTCTTTACTCACATGGTACTACACTTGGACTCACTAACACACATGCATGAAATGCGGTATGCAATCACTTATTTCACTCAACAGTTTAGGCGGTACCTGGTCTAGTAGAGGGCCCTGGCGCCTCAGACCGGTCCACCACATTCAAGGCGGCCTTGCTTGCTCCCGACCCTTTCCCCTTCTGGGAATCAGTGTGCCTCTGATCTGTGGGTGGCTGGTTAGCCGACTTCGGGCCATCGATGGTTGTTGTGGCCCTACCCTTCCACTGCCCCTTGGGCTTGTTGACTCCGCTGTTGGGGTTCCGATAACACTCATAGTCACGGTGACCCCACTTCTCGCAGTAGCGACACTGCACGTCATTTCCTTTGCAGTCCTTGCCGGGGTGGTCTCCGTTACACCACTTACAGTAGTAGTGGCGCTCCGGTCCAGAACCCGCGCTAGCTGCTATCACAGTACACAATCAATACTTACTTCATAACTTAACAACATACACTTCAACTTGACACACATGATTAAATAGTTACCCTTAGGCGGGTAGGAGCGTAGGGGTTTCGCCACGTATGCATATGTGAGCTTCAGTGGCTCCTCAGCTGTGGTGGTCTGGGCTTGGCCCTTGTCACCCTGGTGCTGACTCTTCTGGGGCTGGGGATAAGGCTTCTTCTCTCTTTCCTCCCCCGTACCCCTGCGGACTCTGGCCCTCGCTCGTGGCCTTGCGCTTGTGCGCATTCTCCTCGTCCCTCAGTCGGACGGTAATCTCAACCTTAGCAGCGGCATGATAGCACTCCTAGATTTAGGATGTCAGTCATGCCCCGCAAAACATACTCACAAACTCACATTGATATTCACTTATGGATTACACTTATTCACATCACACTGTATTCTAATTACCTGCAAGGTAGTGTACTCAGCTGGCCCCATCCCATAGCGAAGACGGTGGCTGAGACCGTTGTAGAAATGGTTTACCAACACCCGGTTCGAGTACCCCAGGTCCGGTAACAGGTGGATAAGGCCGGTGAAAGCGGTGTAGTAATCATCAACCGACATCTTATCCTCCTGTCAGACTATCCAGCTCTAGGCGCTTGGCCTCTTGCACATGCACAGGATAATATTTGGCTCGCAGCAGAGCCGTATACTCTCTCCAACCAAACTGAGGATCCGTCATCCGGTCCTCTCTCACAAGCTTCCACCAACTTTATGCCGAACCCTTCAGGTAGTAAGCGGCAAGACGGACCTTGGCTCCAGCAGGCACATCCAAGGTCTCGTAGGCGGACTCCAACCGGAGATGTACGCCTCCAGTTACGTGGGTCGGCTCCCATGAAACGAGGGGGGTCTCAAATCTGCCAACTCCTTGACCCAGTTGTCTCTCGTCTCTCGTGGCGGTGGCGGTGGTGGTTGAACTTCGGGTTGTTGCCCCTGCTGAATTGCAGCTACTAATTGTGGGACCATCTGGGCTACGACGGCCGCTACAGCATCGGCCATGACTTGTGCCGTAGGGTTCTCCCCCTGGTTCCCAGTATCACCAATGCCGCGCCCGCGGCCTCGACCTTGTGGTCTACCTGACATCTGGATTCACACGAACATTTATTAGCATCGTGCTTACACACTTATCGGTTCCAACGATTGTAACGTCTTCCCGACAACAAGGTATCTCCACACTTAGTAAGTGGTTAACCTTACATAACTGCTCACTTAGGTAACTGTGGTTAGGTTTCCTAACTCGGTATATTCCTAAGCTCGGTATTCTAGTCATCAGAGCGATACTTCGCTCTGATACCACTTTTTGTAACACCCCTACTACGCACTTAACATTAAACGGAATCGCAGCGGAAAAACAACTAAACAATAACTAAACGATTCGGTGCTACAACGCCGTCAACCACCCACGTGGTTAACAAGGCAGAATAAATACAAGTGTACCGGTCTGATGATCAGACTCCCGAGCGTTAGGTACTAACAACCATATATATACATAACTAACATACCGAGTATTTAATACAAACCGTCACTGTAAACTGTACACATGAACTCCACTGTTAACTGTAAACGATCATCACTGTAACACGAACAGTACCAAAATATAACGCCACGGGAGCACAGGCGCATCCCGAGCTCAACATCCAAAATAACCAAAAGTAATTCTGCAGCCTAGAATCTATAGCCATTCCGCTTCCTCGATCCTCATCCTGCAGTAAAAATATGGAGCCCCCGAGGGGGTCAGCAACCCTTGGCTGGTATGGTTAACGCGCAGCCCATCGGCTACCGGGATACGCGTAACTAATTGTCATGATGACATGGCATTCATTTTAACACATAACATATACATATGGCATAGCAACAATATTGCATAGCACAACATCACATACATAGTGAATACACTTTCCACAACAACAAACCAAGAAGGTTAAACAACATAAGAAGCCTAGAGAATGGTTCACCCTCATGTTAAGCTTGTTACACACACTCATTACCGTTCTTTAGTCGAACGAGTAACTTAGGTCGCAGATGGTTCGGATATTGTGACCCGAACACACCACACAAACACATGTTCCCACTAAACCGATCATAAGTCAAAATAGGTAAGCTTTGGAGAAGGCTAGCGGGAGATCGAACGCCAAATAAAGGAGAACAATCTTAACATCATAAGAGTCGAATCTGATACAGATATCTACTCTTAAACTTACATGCATGACCGGACAACCGGATTCCTCACTCCCCAGTTAGTACTTGTTAGAAGTTCAACAATGGAACTTAACAAACAATTCACAAGCAAGTGGTAAGTCATGTCAGACACACGCAAGGGAAATGAGTAACGTCATAACATCACAATAGTATAAACAACTGTAAACTCATTACATGACTTAAGTCTTACAAGGTCGTAAACACACAGAAAAAACAAACAACACACAAGCCGGTGTAAACCGGTAGGCAACAGACTGCAAGAAAACCATACCTTGGTCCTTGCTTCGATTGATTTTCACCGTAGGCCACTCCTATACATAATTAAGAATGTCGGTTAATTAACTTACTTAACTTCAAATTTACTAAGTGTTTAACATGGTTATATGACATATTTTAATGCCCAAACTTATCCTTGATTACCTACATTATACCCCCTAGGGTTAAATACTTATGCCATACTTTGTTTTTTTTTTTACAAGTTTTGGTCCGACCGAACTTACCGACCGACCTTACACAAGGTCGGTCCATTCCATAACACATTACCGTCAATAATTCTACTCCGACCGACCTTGCAAGTTCGGTCCACAAGTTCGGTCTATTCCCGAGAGTTTTTCCTCTTTGAAAACTCAGGCCCGACCGATCTTGGCAAGTCCGGTCGCAAGATCGGTCGATTCCCGAGACTCACTTACGTACAAAAAATTAGGCATGACCGACCTTGTAAGTTTGGTCCCAAGGTCGGTCTATTCCAGAGACTCAATCCGTACTAAAAATCCATGCCCGACCGACCTTGCAAGTCCGGTCCCCAAGGTCGGTCCATTCCAGAAACCGTTTCTCGCAGGGTAAACTGGGCTTGACCGACCTTGCAGGTCCGGTCCCCAAGGTCGGTCTGCTCCAGACCCTTGTTTTTAATTGCCCATTTAACTCCAAACTTCCCCACATACATCCTAGTATGTTCTAACCTTATTTGGGCACTTCAAACACACCTCAAGACCTCCATTAAGCTCTTTAAATCCTTCACTAAAATCCTCCTCAAGCATTACACAAACTCTTATAAAAAGGTTTACACTTGTAATGTTTTTCACTAAGTTTCTATGTGGTGTTTCATACCTATAACTCCCACTATTCCCAAATGTTTTCTCACTACTACAACATCATCTCCCAAGCATCTTTTCTTCCTAACCAAACTCCTTGAATATCTCTACAAGTTTATAGCTCCTCCATGCAACACATCAGTTCTTCTTATTCACCAACATTGCACAAGTCCTAAACACAATCTCTCCATGATCTTGAACTATCCCAAAGCACTCATTTGCATTCTAAATCCTTTAAAACATTGTCTAAGTCCTTTTTATCTCTTAGAATACCTTAATGCATGTTTCTTTCACTAGTAGAACACTTAACCACCCTAAACACTTTTTAACTCTCCAAACTCATTTTAAACACCCAAAACTTCTTATGCATTATCTAAATTTCGACATGGGTTCTCCTAAAACATTACCAAGCCAAAACACATTGTTTTCACCATTAAATATCCAAGAACACTAAAATC
The DNA here is from genome assembly GCA_023374045.1 of Limonium bicolor. NCBI lineage: Eukaryota > Viridiplantae > Streptophyta > Magnoliopsida > Caryophyllales > Plumbaginaceae > Limonium > Limonium bicolor. The sequence goes on from CM041780.1 coordinate 207,658,635, forward strand.
CATCAAGAACATTCTTGTACACAAAACTTCACTCATTTGACACTACATCACAATATAGTGCATAATTTAAATTGCATGGCACTTAGGCCCTTAAATAGCATGGCTCTTAGGCCCTTAAGATGCATAAACCTTAAACACTGAATTTCCACAATATATTTGCCTTTGACCTGCAATTACACTCAACAACACATATGCCCTTTTACTAGTCTCCTTGAGAACATTTTACTAAGTCATTCACCATTGGCTCCTTAGATCATTTTAACAAGCAATATAAACTCATTTCTCCTAAGACATTAAACTACATTAGGTTAGCATATTTACCTCTTTTCCTCACAACTTCTTTCTTGTTTCCTTGATTAAAATCGGTAAGGATGTTTGGTTTGCTTGTCAACTTCTAAACAATATACAAACAATATAATGAGTATTCAAGCTTTATGCTTCATCTCATTGTAAACCCTAGGTTATACATTGTTTTAAAACATTAAGATAGTTGTTTTACCTTGGTATTTGAAGAGAGTTTGAATATGTATCAAGAGAGGAATCCACCAAGTCCTTGAAAGATTCAAATGAAGCTAAAACAAAGCAAGGTAAGGGCATCATTAATGGTGATTTTCGGACAACATCAAAACAAGAAGGAAATGGAGTTTTTATTTGAGTTTCCTTACCTAGAAGCAAAGGAGAACAATAATATGTGAAAAGATGAGCTCAAGCTCCTCCCATGGAGATTCCTCTTGGCACCGAAATGGAGCTCTTGGAATTTTGAAAGTATGAAGTTGAAGAGCTTGGCAAGACAAAGAGAATGGTGGTCTTAGTTTTTGATTTGGCAAAGTGAGCTAGGAATTACAAGTAATTGAAGATGGAGAATGATGGTGGTGGTGCTGTTGCAAAATCAGAAATGAGAGAAAGAAGGAAGGTAGAAGACGGTGGGAATGCAAGGGAATGAGAGAATGAGTTTGAAGTTTGCTTTTAAAAGATATTTATATGTTAAAGCAAATAGTAACCTAAGTAGTCATCTTTTATTTGTTTAACAAACTAACAAGAGTGGTGACTCACCACTAAGAAAACCAGCCCCCTTAATGTTCTTAGGGGTATTTTAGTCCTTGTTGACCAATTAAATTACTTATATTGACATATGTTATAATCTAGCTTATTTTAGTTACTATTCACTATAACAAGGCACATAGTTGTGAAATTTTTGATTTCCTATTGATTTAGACTTCCTAATGTGATACTAAGTAGTACACATGTTAATTAAGGAGTAATGATGGACATCTAGCCATTCAAAACTCATTTACAAGACAATTTTTCGAAAATGTGCTTTAAGACTACTTAAAGCACATTTTGTGTTTTAACTTGTTTTCATGCTTGGTTTTCTTTTTTAATTGGTTTATTATATTCATTGACACCTAAATAAAGTCTTGGTAAGCTTATTAGGTCTTAACCAAACTTATCCCAAGCTTAGAGCACATTTTTGCCCATATTGACCTTAAGGTATTTTTTTGTGTTTTCTATGGTTTAAATTGTGTACTAATGTTTCTAAGACTCTTTTTAGTCTTAATATATCATATCTAAATGTTTAAACAACATACTAAGGTTTGGGGTATTTCAAGAACATGTGTCTAAGTGCTTGACGTGCCAAAAAGTGAAATTTGACCATCAAAAGGTAGGAGGGATGATGAAACCTTTGGACATACCTGCATCGAAATGGGATTCGATATCCATGGATTTTATTGTGGGGTTGCCGGTAACTAAAGGTGGCATGGACCAAATTTGGGTTATAGTGGATCGATTGACCAAGACTACCTGACTTATTCCAATGAGAAATACCTGGTGTAGACACCAAAAATTCTCACCCCATAAAGAAAATTCTAGAATAAAAAACACAATAAGAGGGGTCGTCGCCTTTCTTTGTCAAAACGTGTTGACGTGCGTGCCAAGACGAAACCATCGCTTTATAGTCTTTTTCAAAGCATTTCATAAAAACATGATTTTGCAAAAACGAATTTCCAACAACAATGTGGTTCTACACCCAACCCTTTTGTTGTATTCACTTTTCTTATTATTGCTTACTTGTTTATTTTTTATTTTCAGTTTGTTACGTATTTATTGCTACTTTTATAGTCCTCTAGCATTTACTTTTTATCATCATCATTTTCATTATTATCTATATCATTTTATACATTTTTTCACTATTATGTTCCATATTAGTAAACTTCGTTTTGTTGTTTATTTGATTAAACTTCACCTTATTTCATTTTATTTTTATTAATCGTTTATTCCATCATATTTACCATCACTTGTACATATCTAATTCAATTTTCTTTTTTACTTATTCACTTATTTTACTATCTTATTTGTTTATATTCTATTTACTTATCTATTCATCTATCCATTTTTTTCTTATATTTTATTCTACTATTAACATTAGTATTGTTATTAGCATTTTAATTCACTTCTATTTATACACTTTTATCTTACAATTCCAATCCACACTTATTAAAATCTGACCTAGCCCAGTCTCTTAAACCCTTTCCAACCCCAAGCATTGGACCTACAGGCCCACTCCACTCTAATCCCACCCATTCCAATCAAAAAAACCCTTTTCCCCCTCTAAGGCGTTCTTCATACCTCTCAAAACACTCAAACCTTCTTCGGCTCCCACAAACTTCAAACGATCAGACTCCAAGTCTTGTCTATTCACTCAACCTCAAACTTTTCCCAATTCTTCATTCTATACTCATCCAAATTCAGCAATTCCCCTTATTGGCGCTAGCTTGGTAGAAAAGCTCGCCTCATCCACTCTCTTTCCCTCTTCATGTCCTAATCCTATCCTTGAGGCCCTTTGAAATGAATCTCTCTGAAAAGGTTTTGAAAGAAGACAATCCCGACAATTGGAGACCGAGGTTTCCTCGGGCACCAATCTGAAGTTGTGGTCGTTGCCACTTCTAAGGGGTGTAACCCAGTGCGAACCCACAATAGAATCTCTGCAAATGACCAGATAAGTCCTATCCATAGGCAACAACCTCAGAGTAAATTAACAGTTCTTAGAACCCGATCTTCCTCCCTAGTTATCATAGGTCAAACTAGGTGGTGTCTCTAGTCAATTTCCGCCCTTAGGGCATAAGTCCGTGTGGAGCCCATTGAGAGCGGGTGTAGTGCACACTTGCACTCTCCCTTATGCTTTATGGGAAAGACGGACGATAAAGTAGGTATTTGAGGGCTGCCAGAATAACGGGTTTCCACCCTCCACAGAATGGCATTTTTTAGGGTCTCGACTTTTCAGTCTGACCATATTTAGATAGACCCCCCTCATACCAAAAAATCACCCTCCACAGAATGGCGACTCTGCTGGGGAAAACTTGAGTAAGTTTTTCTCAAACTCAAGGAAGACTGAACTCCATTCAAAATTGTCGGGACTTCCCCACTTCTTTCAAATTCTTCAGGAAATTCATTTCAAAGCCTCTAGGATTATTCTACTCCACACTTTGAGTGTGTATCTGATGAGGACAGGTAGGATTTATTAGATCCTCAACAAACATGCCAACAATTGGGTTAATAATTAGCTCACGATTAGAAAGAGACACTTAGGACTGAATGAAGCTAACTTCCTTTTAGGTTAATAAACAACCAATTTGGAATCACTATCCTCAAGATAAAACTCTTAGTGAATAGGTTGGTGCTAACTTCATCTGGTTTATTTACTGCTTTTATATTTATATGGCGATTGTGGGGTGCATGGGGTGGGTAGCTTAGGACATGCATTCCTTTGTGTCACCCGATTTACCCACGATGTCATGGGATCCCCAACCGATCCACGTTTGATTCCCCATGAGCTAGGGTCACTCTCTTAGTGAACAAACCCACGAGGCGGTACGGTCTCTGACCAACGCCTTGAGCTCATGATCCAAAAATATCCTCCATTATCCGAGTCCAAAGCTAGCATATAGTGAACTCTGAGCCTTCAGTGTCCAGCTACCTGATCCGGTGTCTAAGACGGGTTTTATGGGTAGTCACCCCCTTGTATGACGACTGTCTGACCACCCTTTTGCCTTACTTTGAAGATTGCATGGGCTCAGTTCTCCATGATTCCTCTGCACCATGGGTGTCTTTAAAGCCCAATGTCGCGCTACAAATTCATAGAGGATCCCGTATTTACGGATACCCATACATGACATAGCGTAGTGGAATAATTTGACTTTAGACACACCTTATCGTGCAGACGAGGGGAGACCTGTTCCCATGCAGTACTTCCCCGAGTTTCCCGAAAAGTGAGCGTGTTGTCGGATCATCACTGGCTGTGGCGTATGTTTCCTTATCATCTCGTGTGTCCTGACCTTTCGAACTTAAGCACTTCGGACTTTCTTGATAACGTGCCCCGCAAAGGCATAACAGAGAAAAAACCCGAGAGATGAACAGTGAAGGGATGATGGTTCCCCTGGTGAAACAGAATCATAATTGACTTGGAAAGTGATTATCCCAACTTTAACACTTACAACTCCACATCAAATATAGCCACAATTTACTTTATTCTATACACGTGTGCAAACCACTTTTTCAAACCAATCTGTTTTAAAATGTTCGGAATTCTCTTTCACCTATCTTGTAAAGATGTTTTACGAGCTCGTTCAATTTAGAGGCTCACCTTAGTTTTGCTCCCAAACATTCGGGGTTTTAAAACCTGTCACTTCATCTTTAAAAACTTTATTTTGCCAAAATGTTATTTCCAAAACAATTTTCAAAAATAGATTTCGCAAAACCTACTTCCTACAAACGAATTTCGAACAACATTTCTTCACCAACATTATTTCTTAATGGTTTCCGAAAACAGTTTTCAAAGTTGATTTTCACAAACGTATTTCAAAATAAATGATTTAGTCCCCATGTTGTGACCCGCTATTTTTGAAGTTTTGCCCACCTTCAAGAGCAGTGGTCATTACTGTGGAGCGCTCTAGTCATTTCGTGTTTTCACAAAAGTGGTGGATTTTCACATAAGATTTTATGCTCGATCATTTACCTTTCCTTTCTAAAAAAAATCCCTCATTCCCCTCGTCGGAGCAAGTGGAGCAGCATGAAGATCGACCACGTGGTTCGAGCCGAAAGCGAGAGGCACCAACCCGTGGAACTGACCAAATGTGGTGGATTTTCACATAAGATTTTATGCTCGATCATTCACCTTTCCTTTCTAAAAAAATCCCTCATTCCCCTCGTCGGAGTAAGTGGAGCAGCATGAAGATCGACTACGCGGTTCGAGCCGAAAGCGAGAGGCGCACCAACCCGTGGAACTTACCAAATTACGTAAAGACTAACACCAATCGTTCAAATAAATAATCAGAGTTGTACCAACCCGAGTCAAGTGACATGAGGATCAGCAACGACTGCTCGAGTTTAAACTACTGAAAGTCAGAAGAACACAAACCCGTTTGATCATAGTGCCACTTTGTAGTAAAAGTTTGAAGACGAGCGAGCAGCCGGCCAAGAGCCCGAAGATGAGCGAGCAACTGGCCTAGAGCCCGAAGGCGAGCGAGCAATCAACCAGAAGCATGAAGATGGACCAGAAGAGTTCAGAAGAAGTTTAGCTCAATTCCCCCTTTTAATGACTTTTTAGAATTGATGATGTATAGTTTTCCCTTTGATTCTTTTCTCCCTTGTCCATTCTAAATAGATTACATGTATAGGTTTATACATTCCCTTCGAGTTCATTTAGATCAATGTGTATAGGGTTCACCACTCCCTATTTTATTTGCGAATGACCGAGCGTTAAAATTCATATTGAGAAAATCCACCACTTTGAAAACACGCGTTTTCAAAATTGTTTTTCCAAACTTGGTTTCTTTTGGCATGCACGTATAATGAAAAAAATGAATAAGGAGACCTCTCACAAATATATGTCATTCATCAACCTTGCTTTATGGGGTGAAAGTTCACAATATCTACATGAGGCATCCTCTAAATAAACGACACCAACAAATGCAACCGAGCACAAAGTAAAACACACATTACATTCATGACAAAAAAAGTCACTTGCACTTCCAATCATTTCAAATATTTCAATCATTCACGAGTCGTGTCCACCTCAAAATTTACACAATCATGTGTTCCATTCTAACCTTGTCACACACCATCTTTCTTCCCAATATCTCAACCTCCAAAGCCTGATCCTCAGAGGGGCAGAAAAGAAAACCGGGAAGTTCAAACCCCTCCCAATCAGAATCACCATGCACGTGTGACCAAAAGGAAAAAATGTGTCATATCGTAGGGCCACCATGCGGGAGTTGTCACTCCCTAAAAGTTCAAAACTCTGGAGCCAATAAACAGCTGAACATCGTTCCAAAACAACTTCTCTCACATCACACCACACCCAACAACTATACCACCTTCAGGGCCAACGATGATGGGATGAGCTTCATGAACCGCGAGCTGAATTCAACTCATGCGAGACTAGGTGTAACCTTACCACTTATGCATTGCATCCAAAAACACAAAAAACAAACACAAAACATTCAGTCAAATCCAAAGTCAGCATTACCGTCTTCACCACCACTTCATGCATCTAGATATAGTAATTCCATATTACCACTATATAATGCATTGTAGATAGTTGCATTTGCATACTTCCATATCGAAACGACATATTTGGGAAAATCTTGAGAAATTGATTGAACAGAGTGCGTGAACCACTTAACTCTCGACCCATTAGTGAATACAAGGGTCTAATCAAAACCAGCACCACAAACCAAATGTGTAGCATGCAAAGAGCGGTATTTTCCCTGGAATTTCAATTGAGTGTATTGGACGATCTACTGAGCGACGAGGAATGTAGAGAGAGTCAATCGAGGTAAAACCATGAGCGACATGTGCATTCCTTCAGCACAGGGAGAGGCACAATAAATAGTGAGATCAATGTCGATAACAAGATAAGAACTTGATTCATGCAAAGATCAAAGAATAGTAGAAGACAATCATTGACTAATGAGAATGACGAGGCACTTAGGAACAAAATCTCCACAAAACCAAAAAGCTTTGACTGCCCTGTACATAATCCCTTAGTGAGCCCCTCTGAGCCTTTCATGAAAAACTTTTCTACAAAAAGTAAAACTCCACAACATACCAACTCATAGACACATATTCACCTACCTTTGTATAGAGGATTACAAATGAGCTGGAGCCATGGCCTCTCCCCCATCATCTTTCACAAAACATCAAATAAAAATGTTCGAAGAGATCAGTGAGTTAATGCAACTCCAAGGCCAAACCCTAAAAAAAACACCAAAAATGGTCAAAGAAATCAATGAGTCAAGGCAACTCCGAAGCTGAAAGCCAAAATATAAAGCACATAAAAAATGTTGAGAAGGTCAATGAGCCAAATGCAATTTCAAAAACACAAAATGAGAAGAAAGTCCAAACTGTACACCAGAAGAGACAAGCAAGAGAAATCTAGATCAAAAAGACCAATGATGTCTCGCAGAAACCAACAAAAGGTTATCAAAAACCCGTCTAATCATTCCACCCATGGCAAAGGCGAAACATATCCTCTATTGCACAAAAGCTCCACAACTCCCAAACACATCCTCCAGTCCCATGTGACATACATCATACCCCTCGGCTCCGTTATAACCCAATAAAAGACCTCTGACTCGTTAGTTGTTGAGCGTTAACTGAAAGTATCGGATCTGAAACATGAATCATGAGCTTCGTACTTGTTATCAACATGTCCCGTCATACCAAATGAACCATGAGCGAATGAGCGCAACCTTACCTCACAAGGTTTTTAGAGTGCGAGTGACTCTTTGATCAAAGCACCAAATCATAAACAACCTACCCCACTACAGGTGAGGAATTTGTAAGGATCGGAAATTCTAAAACCTCAAAAATAATTCTAAGGAAAATACTGCTCCGAGCACTGAGAGTATCATTACACTATTAGCACACAACTATACTCACGAGAGATTAACCCGCATCCCTCCATGAAAGGGAAGTGATTCATGCATTCCAGTTCAACAATCACCCAAGATTGAATCAAAGATGTCTTATACTCGTAAACCCCGTAGTAATAGAGATAGGACCGTACCTTCTTTTAAAAAAAATTGCATATGCATTTTGCATCTCGTTTAGCACTCAATGTCTGCATTTATCATTTCATCATCAACATTTGACTTGTAAGTACTCTGCCTAGTCTCGTGGAAAGTCGACTTCAGTTGCCGCCATCAAAGCGTAACATCCAATAAAAAAAGTCAAAGATGGAGCCATCCAAAGCCGTACGAAGACAATCCCGGAGCCATCTAGCGTCATGCTCGAGCATCATCAACACCATATCCAGAACCAAGCTGGAGCCATACGGGAGCCATCATCCGACAATGAAACCATCCTTGGAACTACACAGGGTTCATCCCAACAGTCCGAAAACAATGCGGGAGCCACTCCAAATCCATTTCATCACCAGGGTCTTGCCCACAGAGTTTCAAACTACGTCAGGTCTGATCTCAATACGGAATTGAGTACGTAGGTAGCCCCCCAGGGTGCGACCACCTCAAAGGAAAAATCCCCCTTTGTTCCTCACTATCACCAAACAGAGCCATCTCGTAGCCTCCCCGGAGCCACCCCGTGCTATCCTGGAGCCATCTTGAGGAATCTGAAGCCATAACCGACGCCCAAAGCCATTCATCGGAACACAAAAGCTATCTACCAATCATATCGACCTACCATTCGACTCGAAATCTAAACCAAAGCAAAATCATCAACCATCCTGAAAACCACCAACCAAATCAAAACCACAACCACCCCGAAATCACCGACCAAATCAAAACCCACCAACCATCCCTGGGCCGTTGCTCACAAGGGAATCCTGAATCATACCGGAGCCATCCGACCGCACCGGAGCCACCCGACCACACAAGCCATCCAATCATATCAAAACCATTGAGTTCCCAAAGTCACTCATTCACAAAGAACCATTCATTCAAAAGACCACACAAAATCACAAAAATCAAAACAAAACTCAGGAAGCCATACCGGAGCCATCTCGAACTCTGGAGCCAAGAGTTCTACCATCCCGAAACTATAGTGCACATCGGGCGAGACTGTCAAAACAAAACTGAAACACAAGTCCCACACTGTAAAATAAGGAGCTAAGCTAAGGGTAAGGAAAAATGTGCGTAAAGCTTTGTAAATGAGTTAGGTGAGTTCCCGAACTCATTTTAGGCTGGAAATTTGGGTACCGTCTTAGGTTTGGGAAATAAGAACATGTGCAAACGTTTAGGTCGAAATACTCCTGGGAAGTAATTCGAATTGCTAGGAAGTGATTAACGTCAAAAATGTGTTTTATACTCGTATAAGTAGGATTGGATGTTATTCGTTGAATCATGAGGTTCTTATGGGTGATATGGTATGTAAATAACTTAGGAATGAAGTTTTAGAAGGTGGTAAAGTGGAAAACCAGAGGGGAGTACTATAGTGTATTCTAGGTATCTTAGTGTATGAAAATGAATTACATGAGTTTAATGCATGTGGTAGTATGTTTCTATGTCTGAAATGAACTTTAAAAACCTTATAATGGTGCCAAAAATTCGGTTTGAAAGAATGAACAAGGTGGAATTAGTTTGATCCCTTCTTGGAATTAAATTGCAAAATTGTGAACTCCTTTTATTTGTGAAATGATTTGGATGGCTTTTGGTGGTTAAACTTGTCATGGTAGGATCATAAGATCCAATACTGGTAGGTTAATGGTTAGTCATGGGTGGGGCGAAAGGTATGGCAAGGAAATGTTTATTTGATATCTAGAACAATTTTAATACTTTTCAGGAATCCTATGTTTTTACATTGTGGTGTTGTGTGTGCTAATACAAAGGTGTGTTCTATTTGATACCTACTACTGGTAAGTAAGTATGATTACTGATTATTGATTCATTCAAGGCTATGGTTAGCCCTATGTTAAGCTCTTTGAGCTAGTTACTTAGAACTGTTATTTAAGCTCTTACCAGAGAATTGGAGCTGCCACTATGTTCCACTCTATAAGCTATGGTTAGCCTTAGGGGGTGTGCACACTTAAAGACATAGGGGTGGGTGGTGGTGGAAACTCGGTTAAATGTTCTGAGTCGTTATTGATTCGAACTGCATTTGAGAAACAAGGATTATGGTAAGTTAAAGAAGGCTGCACTTTACGATATATTTACTGTGATTACTAAATATTGTTATTCTTTTGGATGGTTACAGTGGTTACTAAATAATACTATAATTTTTGTATGATCGTTATTAACTGCATTAAAGGATTTCTATAGGGAAAATGAATTTTACAAGGTGTGATAATTGTTACTCAGTTTTACTGATTTTGTTGCAACCCCTTTGTGCATGTATTTGGAATTTCTGGTTGCAAGATAAATTCTATGGTGAAGTGATGTGGCAGAGGATGTTATGCATGACCTCTTATTCATTAGTGCTTATTTCATCTCTATTATAAGGAGCTGATGTCTGGAATAGTCAAGGCCACAAAGGAAGAATGGGTTCACAGTATCCACGCCCTTAGGAGTACACCTTTTGGTCTTAGTATTTAGAGTGTATTATAGGACACTATTATGTACTTTTTAGATTGTATTCTAGGATCTTTTACTTCTATATTTTTTCTGTAACAAATGAGTTTAGTACCTAATTAGTCACGTGACCTGCACACAGCCGGTACTAAACTCATCTATATAGAATTAGGTCTTTAGTCTTCAATCACTAATCATCGTTCTATATTTGTAAGAAGAGTTAGGGTTAGGTCTTCTCCTCCCTCTCTCGATGATAAACTCTCTGTTCCATTTCTAAGCTCAATACAAAAATCATTTCAAGCTTCTAGAACAGTCAATCCTAGGCTGTGCATCATATACACTTGCACATACAACAGAACTATTTATTGAATTTTTCACCCAAAAAGGCATAATTCACCAAACTTCTTGTCCACACACACCCCAAAAAAATGGGGTGGTTGAAAGAAAGCAAGGCCATATAGTGGAGGTAGCTATAGCTCTTCTTTTCCAATCTGGCCTAGAAGATAAATTCTGGGGTCATTGTATAGAACAAGCTGTTTACATTATAAATAGGATTCCCAGCAAGGCTATAGAAAAACTGACACCCTATGAAAAATTATACCAAACCAAGCTTAATTATAATGAAATGAGGAGTTTTGGATGCTTATGTTTTGTAACTAACAGAGATCCAAACAGAGGAAAATTTGACCCTAGGTCCTCTACCTGTATTTATCTTGGAAACTACAGAAACATCAAAGGATACAAGGCCCTGTCATTAGAAGAAAATCTGGTAAAACATAGCAGAGATGTTACATTTTTTTTATTACAACTTCCCCTTAAAGGAAGATGAATGGAAGAACATCCTCACCAATAAAAATCCAAACTTAGACATCTTTGATTTACCTACTACCCCATACATAGAAGCTGATCCTTTGCTTGAATCCAATTTCCCACACACACACACTGAACCGTTATGTGAATTAAATTCCCAATTGAGTCACAATACCGAGGAATTACAGCCTCTCCCATCCACACCAGAAACTGTTGAAGAACAAAATCAGGCTACAGATGAAACTAACATTAGGAGATCCACAAGAATTCACAAAGCTCCTAGTAGGTATGATGATTACATATGTTCCTCTAGTTCAGATCATAAATACCTTTTTTCTGCCATTCTAGCTAAAAGATTTGATCAAAGAAGTCCAAACAATTCTCACTTCTCTTTCTTAAACACCCTTACAGATCAAATCCCAAACATAACCATCTTCTCTTGCTCTTTGCACCCAAATACCAGCAACTTCTTAGATCAAGTAAAGAACCTGGATGAACCATCTAACTACAAAACTGCCAGCAAGGATCCTAGATGGATTAAGGCCATGACAGAGGAATTCCAAGCCCTTAAGGCCAACAACATGGTCAATTGTAGAATTACCAAAAGGAAAAACGACCCATTACTTGTAAATGGGTGTACAAAACCAAACTTAAGGCATATGGTAGCTTAGAAAGGTTCAAAGCCAGATTGGTAGTTAGAGGTTTTACTCAAAAACAAGGATTAGACTATGAGGAAACCTTTTCACCCGTAGTCAAACTTACCACAATCCGAGCTCTAATTATCATTGCAATGAAGAAAGGATGGACTCTAGACCAATTAGATGTGAATAATGCTTTTCTTCAGGGAGATCTCCATGAAGATGTATATGACAATACCCGAGGGACTAAAAGTACATGGAGAGAATAAAGTATGCAAGTTACACAAATCTCTCTATGGACTTAAACAAGCCTCGACAATGGTATGAAAGACTAGCTAATTTCCTAAAAGGTCTAGGATTCCACCAATCACAAAATGATTATTCTCTATTCATCAAGTCTAACAAGAACAACATTACTTTATTAGGCATCTATGTAGATGACATCCTTGTAATTGGTAACAATGATAAAGAAATCAAATACTTAAAGAGAAGACTTGATGAAGAATTTAAGATAAAAGATTTGGGAAAGCTGAATTTCTTCCTTGGAATGGAATTTCTTGAAACCAACAAATGGATAATTATATCACAACAAAGGTATGTCCAACAGATCCTCAAAGATTTTTAAATGGAAAACTGCAAGTCATCTGTTTCCCCTCTCCCAGTAAACCTCAAACTATTCAAAGACTCAGGAACAAAGTTGAAAGAACCCACTCTGTATAGGTGTCTTGTGGGGAAGCTGAACTTCCTTACAAATACCAGGCCAGATATTGCTTTTGCAGTTCAATATCTAAGCCAATTTCTCCAATCCCCCACAATAGAACACCTCAAAGCTGCATACCATACCCTGTCATATATTAAGGGAACTTCAGGTTTCAGCCTTTTCTTTAACAGAGAAACCAATTACGATTTAATAGCCTACTGTGACTCAGATTGGGCTTCATGCCCAATAACTAGAAGATCAGTTTCAGGCTACTATATCCTCTTGGGGTGTTGCCCCCTCAGTTGGAAATCTAAGAAACAAGTCTCTGTTTCTCTTTCCTCTACTGAGGCGGAATATAGGGCCATGAGACAAGTTACAGCAGAATTGAGTTGGCTGAGTAGATTGTTAAACAAATTAGGCATTGAAAACATTACTCCTATTCCATTAAAATGTGATAATTTGGCTACCATAAACATAGCCAAGAACCCTGTTTCCCATGAACGAACTAAACACATTGAATTAGATTGCCATTTTGTTCATGATAAACTGCAGGGTGGTTTAATACAGGTACAACATGTTCCTAGTAATCAACAGTTGGCGGATGTAATGACCAAGTCATTACCAGGTAAAACCTACCAGAATTCTTTTAATTCTTTGGGATTGCAGCAACAAAGCTACAGTGGATGATGTGTTCAAAACAATACAAAGAGCACAATTCTCCTTTCAGACTCTCTGTGACTCATGCACTCCACACCTACACAGTTCGTCTTCTGGCAGTAAAAATTGTACTCTTTGAGGGGGGGTGTTAGAGTGTATTATAGGAACACTATTATGTACTTTATTAGATTGTATTCTAGGATCTTTTACTTCTGTATTTTTCTGTAACAAATGAGTTTAGTACCTAAGTCACGTGACCTGCACACAGCCGGTACTAAACTCATCATCTAGAATTAGGTCTTTAGTCTTCAATCACTAATCATCGTTCTCTATCTGTAAGAAGAGTTAGGGTTAGGTCTTCTCCTCCCTCTCTCGATGATAAACTCTCTGTTCCATTTCTAAGCTCAATACAAGAATCATTTCATTGCTTCCGCCTGAATCTGACAAGTATGCTTACTACTCACTCAGTAGAGAGCACTGTTGAGTACTCAGCTGAAAGCTAGACGATAGACTGTATAATATGGCTTTTGGAACTTTTGATACCCTCCTTTATTTTGTTGTACTATAGATCTAATAGCTAACTCAGTAGTTAGCAAAGGATGGGGTTGGAAATCAAGGTGTTAATGATAGGTTTTGGTGGTAGAACTTTTGGTCGTACTCACAGGTGATGTAATGTTGTAACTACAGTTGTGGAATATACTCTGTTATGTTTAATGTGAAAGGTAAAGGTTGATAAGTAAAGGTTGTGGAAATTTATAACCTTAGCATCTACAGTGATATGTAGGTGTGGCAGTAGCACACCCGGTTAGTATTTCATATTTTCTTCCGCTGCGAGATAAATACAGTAGGTAAGTCTGAAAAAGAAAAAAAATATGGTGGAGGTGGTGGTAGATCTTGGGTTATTAAAAAGAAACAAGTGTGTTACAATAAACCTAACACATCAATGAGAAACTTCGTTTCCGCGTCATCCAAACACACTAGTTTAGTCGACAACTCACATTCAGATTAATTCACTAATTAACTAGAAGAAAAACAATACCTTATTGTTCATACTACCAACAATAGATGTTTTACTTTGAATTGCTAGGTGTAAATCTATATATGTTTAAAACTTTATATAAAAAATATTATCCCTCTAATTTGATTATGTTTAACCAATAGAGAATATTTAATATTGTGTAATATTAAAAGAATTTGGATCTGAATATGAAAACCAATATAAGTCACAAAAGTTACTTAAATCCAGACTTGAAACTTGTTGTCCAAACAACCTAACCCGAATTACTACTTCACCCAAAGTTGACCCACAATTCAAACCAAACTAAATATTTACTTAATTGACCCGGACCGAATGACCCTAATAACCAGATCTATTTCTAATCTAATCAACCCGACCATCATAACTGCACTCTATGCATTTGCTACATATGTGGATATCATTAAAAACTTCCCTGTCTAATAAGTCATACTATCAACTTGGCCAATGGAAATGGTATTTCACAAAACAAAAAAAGTGGGCTTACCTCGTTGACAAACAAATTTTACTCTCTTAGAACTACCTAAAGGTATCTGTTAGGACTCTATTAAATATAGGAGCTGCTTCGGTTCCTTTTAGTACCATACACCAGCCAACACACACTGTTGGAGTATTCCTACAAATTAATGGCAATTTCGATGCCACGGACCCTCCGCACCCATTATGGTGCAGTCATGTGATGTGGCAGGTCCAGTCAGCTGCTGACTGGACTGTTTTGCTGACTGGACTGCATTTTTATTATATTAACTTTAAATGATTGTAACTTTTAATATATAAGTCCAAAATTAAAAAAATTATATCATTATCACCTAAATTCAAGCTCTTCAAAACAAGACCAGTTATGAATATGTTTTGACAACTTAAAAAAATTATTTTTACATGTATACGATGATACACTAAAATCATAATATAATTCATTAAAATTAATTTTATGATTCATTAACTGATAAGTGGGGAATTAGATTACAAACTTCGAAACCGATAAAAATTATTATTGTTTTGTAGTGTATTATTATTATTGTATGATATATTTTAAATCTTATATGGTGAATCATTTATTTTTCTTACATACCAATATTGTTTTGTGGTGTATTATTGTTTAAAATTGTTATATTTATATGTTACTCATGATACACTAAAATGTTGTGATTCATAAATTTGATATTATGATTCATTAAAATTGATATTATGATTCATTAACTAATAACTGAGGAATTAGATAGCAAACTTCGGAACCGATAAACATTATTATTGTTTTGTAGTGTATTATTATTGTTGTGTGGTGTCTTTTAAACCTTATGGTGAATCATGTATCATCTTACGTATCAAATATTGTTTTGTGTTGTATGTTTAAAAATTTTATTTTTACATGTATACAATGATACACTAAAATGATAATATGATTCATTAGTTTTGATATTATGATTCATTAAAATTGATATTATGATTCATTAATTAATAAGTGGTAAATTACATAACAAACTTCAGGAACTGATAAAAATTATTTTTATTTTGTAGTGTATTATTATTGTTGTATGGTGTATTTTAAACCTTATAGTGAATCGTGTATTTTTCATACATATCAAATATTATTTTGTATTGTATTATTGTGTAAAATATTTATTTTTATATGTTTGTGATGATACACTAAAATAAAGATATGATTCATTAATTTTGATATTATGATTTATTAAAATTGATATTATGATTTATTAACTAATAAGTGGTGAATTAGATAACAAAATTTGGAACCAATAAATCATTTTGTTTTATAATGTATTATTATTATTTTGAAAATAATATAAAATTTTAAAGTTATCAAAACATATTCATGTCTGGTCTTGTTTTGAAGAGCTTGAATTTAGATGAACAATGATATAATTTTTTTTCATTTTGGATTTATATTTTAAAAGTTACAACCAATTGAAATTAATATAATAAAAAGCAGCCCATCAGCAAAACAGTCCAGTCAGCTGCTGACTGGACTGCCAAATGGCAGGACTACACCGAGCAACACACGGCTTGCCCGTGTCGTCGACTGCAAATTAATACACTGATAAAAGGAATATAGTCTACTACATGTAGCACACTGGTTTCCTTTGTTTTAATTTTTGTCAACCATATGCTATATCCTCACTGGGGCGTGGGCACACTTCTTTTTGTAAGAATCCGTGATCAGTTGAAAGATTCATAACCTGCTCGATCGATGAAGCGAGTTACACGATCTAACTTAGGGTGTGTTCACTTGGGGTAATAAGTAAGGGAAAGGGAATCATTCCCTTTGTGATGATTTGTTTTAAATTTTAATGATTATCTTTCCCCTCTTTCTAGTTTTGAAAGTCCCCAATTCCCTTCATACCCATTTCCCCTAAAATCATGGGGAATAGTATCCCCTTTCCGTCATTTTCCATCATTCTCTCCCACCACGTAACTCATCACCGTTGTTTCAAACAATATTTAATTTAAATAAATATTTTAAGAATTAAAAATTATGAGTAACGTATCTTAAATAAAAATTTAAAGGAAATAATTTATTAACAATGTTAGATGTTTTATCTTAATAAAATATTTACAATGATTCATTTAGTTATTTTGTTATATACTAAATATTTCTATTTAATATATATATATATATATATATATATATTAAATACATATAATAGTATTCAAACAAAATTTTTAAAATTTTAGATTTAAAATTGATACCATAAAACATTTAAAAACTTACTAATATTTAATAAATGACTATATTATAAGTACTAAAACTAAGTATAGTCGAATTATTTCATTATCATAAACAGTTCACTTTAATAAAAAAAGTTATATTTTATTTTATTTTAATAACCTTATATTATTGAAAATATTGATAAGTAACTAAATATTATTTAATTAAATGTGAACTAAACTATTTAGCTAATACCAAAAGATATTGAGAAATAAAACAAGATATTAACATATAAACTTATTCTTAAAATATTAAACATTATCTAATGTATGTATTAGATAAATACTATAATATATTGTAATATTTTTGAATTATAACATAATTTTGATATTATTATAATTTTTATTTTGATTATAGTGTTTATATTTTTTATTTAATTATAATTGATTATTTCAAATTTATTTTGTTAACTATCAATATGTTTATGAAATTAATGAACATGGATGATCATTTTGAGATTTGAAACAAAAGCATTACATTATGTTATTATTGAATAAAACAAGTATAACTTTTTTTTTTTGAAGAAAATGGTGATTCCCTTATATTCAAAACCAAACAACAACAAAGGGAATAATGCATAATTCTATTCCGTATATAAGTTAGAACCAAACAGTTTTTTTAATCAAAGGGAATCCCTTTCCTTTCCTTTCCATTCCCTTTCTTGATTCCATTCCGTTTCTGTTACGTGAAGTGAACACACCCTTAATTAATTAACAAAGTTGTATCTAGCTATCTATCTGATTTCGGTGTGTGGGTGAGAAGTCGCTGTACTAAACAAAACACATGCATGCCCACACAATTAATTAATTAATTAATGTAGAGAATGTGTCTCTCTGTAGGGTATTAATTTACTTAAACAACATTATCTTTAAATTCATTATTTGATGATCTGATAATCAAGCGAGACATGCACGTACGACTTTGATTGAGGGATGACGCAACCTGCAAATATCTTGAATGATGGAGCAGGCTGTGGGGTTCAAATGTAGTTTAACTTGTCCCACATTGACATAACACAAATTAATTTATTTGAATTAACTAAGAATACGCAAATTTAGCTAGACAATATTATCCGTATCAACAACTAACTACTGATTGTTGTAGGCATAAAATATTCATTTCCAATTAAAGATATACTTTCTCCGTTCTGAATTAACCGTCATGTTTGTTTTATGACACGTTTTTCTGCGTATAAAATAAAATAATTTTATAAAACTAAAATTTTTAATATATAGTTTATCATGTAAGGAATCATATGCAAAACTCAAAATTTTAAAATTATTTTATCTTATATGTTAAATATTGAAATCAAATGACATATCTAAATAGTAAAGTCAATTTATGACCGAGGGAGTATATCCACGAAGTGAAAGACGAGAAGGAAGTAGTAATGGATAGGCAGGGGTGAATATTCAAAAACGGAATCAACTGAAATTGATTTTTAAAAAAACTCGAAACTGAAGATTATTTTGTTTACATAATTCAGTTTTTTATTAACAGAAATAATGATTCTAAAAAAAATCAAAACAAAATGTTCAGAATAAATCGATCCAATACCAATTCCTTTTTTTTTTTGATAAACATTGTGACCATATATTAAAAACATATAGCAAGTACAAGGGAACCCTCATGTCATGCTAGATCCGAATCAAGCTTACAAGCCATACTAATATTAGGGGGAACATGCTCCCCCAACCACACCTGGTTAGATTCAAAAAGAGGATTCCCCAAATTACATATAATCCTTGTCAGATAATTATCATACATAGGAGAATCTCTTCTAATAATACTAGTGAAGCAGGAAAGTGATCCTCTCACCCTCACGATGTCATCCCAACTGGCATTGGGTCTTCTTATATCTACCACATTGAGGATGTCCTCGAAATATTTATCAACTGATTCAATACAAATGCTATGGCTACCCACCGAAATAGCAAGTTCCATGGCAATTCTTTTTGCTTTGATATCAGCAAACTGCACACTACTGGTGCTGGCAATTCTTCGATTGAAAACAACACTAGGCAAACCGCGATCGTCTCGAATGAGACCAGCTATGATCCGGTCCCCATAACGACTAGCAAGCATCCCCGTACAAATACTATGATAACCCGACGGGGGTGGATGCCACATCCTGGGAGAAAAGAGATGGGAGGAGACTTTCATCACCGAAAGATAAGCTTCAGTAAAGGAATTATTTACCTCGACTTCTTTCCACCAAGAAAGCTCTGAATTATGCTTGACTTTGTTCCTCGACGCATAAATGACCCAAAGCTTGTTAGCTATAAGAGATAGCTTTTTCACACTCCACACCTCCGCCATCCGAAAGAACCAGTCCAACATTCCATCCACATTATTAGGAATTTCATTCACTTCCACCAAACCCCTCCATATGTCTCTAACAGCACAACAATAAAAGAAACAATGGGCCAAGTCATCCTTAGCCCCACAGAAGAAGCACTTGGACTCACCCCCGATCCGTCTAGCTAGATTATCCTGACAAGGGATAATATTTCCCAAAAACTTCCATAGATTAAGTTTTACTCTAGGGCAGCAAATGGAACTGGTAATCTTCTTCCCAATTCTACCAATGGAGAAAGGAGGATTGGAGGAGCTTTCCACTCCTGAATCCTTAACCAGGAAGAGATAGGCTGATTGGACGGAGAACTTGTTATCTTTGGAGAATCCCCAAGCCCACTGATTAGAACTATCCAAGTCATGGGGAGAAGGAGATAGAGGCCCACCCCCTCCAGGAGATAGAGGCCGAGCTCCTTCTCTGAGCAAATCCAAGACTGAAGAGATAGACTTCCAAATGGGGCTACCTTTATTGGAAGGGTAGCACCCGCTAATATCACTGTCAGGGTAATAGAGTGGTTTCATAACTTGAGCTACTAAAGACCCCGGGCAAGAGAGTAATCTCCACAGCTGTTTAACCAAAAGAGCTTTATTGAAGTTTTCCACTTCTCTGAAACCAAGGCCTCCTTGGTCCGGAGGATCACAAACCTTAGACCACTTGGTCCAGTGGAGGGCTCTTTTATCAACTTTCCCACTCCACCAGAAGGAGGAGAAAGCTGAATTGAGTTTCGCAATAATTCCCTTAGGAAGTACAAATAGGGACATGGTGTAGTTGGATATAGACTGGAGAACACTAGACACCATGATGGATCTAGCTGCTTGTGCCATAGGTTTAGTCCAACTTGAAACCCTTTTGTGAACAGATTCGATAAGATAGGTAAAGAGATCATGTTTTCTCCTACCTATCTTGAGGGGAAGGCCCAGGTATTTGGAGAAACAAGGTACCTCTTGGACATTCAGAAGGCTAGAGAGATTGTCTTTAATAGGGAGGGATAATCTTTTGCTGAACACCAATTCAGATTTGAGATGGTTGATTTTGTGGCCAGAGGCTAGAAGAAATTTTGTGAGAATATGGTTCAGGCGGGAAATATTAGTGGGATTGGCTTTACCAAAGAGGAGAAGGTCATCAGCGAAGGCTAGGTGAGATATGGACGGGCAGAGGGGGGAGAGCTTGATACCATGGAAATCTCCATTAATATCAGACTTATTAAGGAACTAGACAAAGCTCCGAGCCAAAATGAAGAGGAAGGGAGAGAGAGGGTCACCTTGTCGAATGCCCCTGGACTGAACGAAGAGGTTACCAGGCTTGCCATTGATGAGGATAGCACATCTGACTGAGCGACACAATTCATAACTGGCGAAATCCAATGAGAAGGGAAACCCATGGAAAAGGGGACATCTTGGAGGAAGCTCCACTCTAATCTGTCGTAGGCCTTGCTAAAGTCCAACTTGAGAGCAAAGAAGCCATTTTAAACAATTGGTTCTTCTCTAAGAATGTTGGAGGCGCCTGCTAGAATGATATTGTCTGTAATAAGCCTTCCTTTCACAAACCCTGACTGATTATGGGAGATGAGATGAGGAAGAATATGTTGAACCCTATTAGCCAGGGTCTTGGAAGCAATCTTGTACGCAAAGTTACAGAGTGAATCGGTCTAAATTTATCAATCTCCGTCGCCCCCGCCATCTTTGGGATAAGAGTGATAAAGTACTCATTCAAAGAATCAGGGAGAGGCTGGCCTCTAAGAATAGGCAAGAATGCATCAATAACTTGGTTCCCAATGATATGCCAAAATGTGGTAAAGAATTTACCATTAAAGCCATCAGGCCCAGGAGCTTTGTTGGCTCCTAATTGTTTCACAGCGGAAATGATTTCCTCTCTAGTAGAGGGTTGCTCAGCTCAGAATAAAGTTTCCATTTAGTCGACCCTCCACCGCTCCCAAAAAGTCCCTATCCACCCGGGGTTGGGAAGAAGAAAAGAGATTTTGGAAATATTCTCTAGCAATGCCTTCTTATATGCCAAGTAACTGCATAGTGTTCCCGGAGTTCAGGAGGCCAAAATCTCTTTGGATCTTTTATTAGAGGAAGCCCTAGAATGGAAGTAACCCGTATTTTATCTCCTTCCTTAATCCCTTATCTCTGGATCGTGCTTCCACCATATTTCCTCCCTGAAAGAAAGTAACTCGATTTCCAAAAGGAGCCTCTTCCTATTATTGATAGCTCCCAAAGAGCTATCACTAATAGAGATCGTACCTAACTCTTTCTTCTTATTAATGATCTTCCATTTAATCTTGGAGATCGACCACCTTCCATTCACTTAGCTTCGAGCACATAAATCCAGAGAAGTAGTAATGATAGGATAATTGTTACTCCAGACATCTGTACAATCTCAGCACTTGGGATCCAAACACCAACCGTTTTCAAATCTGAAATTTTTGCCGGTTGTTTATGAGTACCAAAGAACCTGATAAAAAGAGGACAATGATCAGAAGCTTCCCGGGGAAGATGTTCGACATAAATATTAGGGAAGGTCTGTAGCCCAGCCGAGGAGCAGAAACACTCTATCCAATCTACTATGAGAATGGGAGTCCCCATCCTGGCAATTGGTAAAGGTAGAACTCTCCGAAGAACCGATATCATGGAGATCACATTCAAGAATGGCCTCTCTGAACGGGGCCATGTGGACATCTTGCCTGATTCTACCCCCGATCTTCTCAGAGGCCTGAAGAATCTGATTGAAATCCCCGGCTATCACCCAGGGCAAGCTAACTTGCTTACCAAGAATTCGGAGAAGTTTCCAGGACAGATGTTTGAGAGACCAATTGGACCACCCATAAAACCCGGTGAAAACAAAATGGAGATCACCCGGCATAGTCATACTCGCAGACATATGGTGCCTGGATTGAGAAATCATAGAACAGCCTAGAGAATTTTTCCACATAAGGCAGAGGCCTCCACTCCTTCCTCTGCTAGAAACCGCAAGCCCCTTGTACAAAGGAAACATCCCAAAAAAAAAAACTCCATTCAATGTCAGACTTGTGAGTCTACTGAGGAAAGATATCCGGGTTGAGTTTCAGAATTAAACTCTTAACCCAATAGATGCCTTGGATTACCTAATCCCCTACAATTAAGGGATAAGCAACTCATCGGACACTGAGCAACAGGGAAGAACTCAACAAACCCGGGCAAACCGAACACCACCGAACAAACCACACAGGGAGCCACCAGACTGATAAGCACACTCAAGTACTGCTCAAAATACGTTCGATCAGACGCAGACAATCCACCCCTATCAGAAGCAGGACCAAATCGGTTAGCAGAGATAACTCGTACCGTAGATCACACCCTGTCAAAGACCCTGAAGCAAGACTCAATCAGATCAAAAGAAGACCAGCCAAAGACGGCCTTCACCCCAGATGCTCAGCCACAAGATGCCCGAAAAAATACAGCACCCAACAATAATCAACGCAGAAAAGCAAACCAGATTCCAAACCATACACCACGTCTGAAACAACACAGACCACAAAACTAGTCGAGCTAGACCCTGGAAAATAAAACAAGCAGAAGGCACAGAGAGTGCCCCACCAAACCACCGCCCCCGACCTCTGACAAATCAAGAGGCACCACGGAAGCAGAGAAGATTCTGGCACTGGAGCAACACCCAATTGCGGCAGAAGGAAATAATATCCGAATATCAAACGGGCTGTCGACGGAGAGAAAACCTCTCAACCGATGAAGTAGACCAGAACCAAAGAAACCTGTACCCACACCAATCCAGACCAATACCCAGGAAGAACCAAGACGACTGCTAAAACTACACTGTCAGAGACCGCCACGGCCGGCAACTCGAAACACAGAGCAAAAACTCGCAAGGAAGATAACTGGCAAAAGCAAACGCCTAAACCCACGCCAACCAAATCCCAAGCGAAGAGAAAGAGGACCGAACCAGGAATGCCCAAGAACCTGAGGAACTGCCGTCGACCACCTGAGGAGGAAGAAGGAGACCTAATCCCGCTGTTTCCAGACGAGAACCGAGGAGAACGAGGAATATCGTCTCCGAATCGCCTCCGATGGAGAGCGAAATTCCGTACAGTACAGAATTTTTTTGGGTATCTCCCTTTTGATTTGACAATTAGATCGAGCACGTTCTAAATGGCTCTCTTTGAAAAGAGCACATATAATAATCTAGCTTTAGTATTACTGGCTTCAAAATTTGAAATACGTAAAACCCAATATGCGTGTATTGACCGGTTATTACTTATTACGTACATAAATACGTTCTATTTAAAGATTATGCTTTGCTTCCCCGGATTACCCATTGCCGCCATTAATGCAGAAGCTCAGCCGTTGAATTGAAGGAACTAAACTAAACAATCTCAACAGCTGTGAATGTCCATTCAGTCCCTCCCGTCTCTCTTCTCCCCACCAGTCTCGAAAGCACCCCCTAGCAATCTGTCTCTCTCCCACTCTTCACTGCTACTTCCCCCATATCTGAGCTTTCGAGAACCCACAAGCACATGCACAGTCGATAAAAAAGGAGAGAAAGTAAGGCATCAACCGTAAAAAAAGCTGTTTTGATTGTCTGTCCTTGCTTCTTTCTGGGTTTTCTCATCACCTGACTTTCATTTCACACTTTCCCTCTTCCCTTCCCCACTTTTCCTTTTCTGTTTTTTCACTCGATCTCTCTTCAGCTGTCTCTTGTCGTCAAATGGGTGTTCAGCTTCTCGGCCCGACATCCTCATCGGCAAAGCAGTCGAAGGCAGCGCTTCATCCTTCTTCTACCTCCCATTCTCCCGGCGGAGCAGTCGATTCAGGTCCACGCCTTCAACGCCGTCGGACCCAAGTCACGGTTCATCCCGGCGCCGCTAGTCCATCACCCAGCAATGCGGAAGGGTGACAGCCACCATCTCGTTTCTCTCACATCCACCACTTATGGCTCTCTGATCATCGTGGACCACCCACCCTCATCATCCTCGGCCGGAGCTACCGGGGAGGAGCTCAACGTCAGAGATTCCACTGACCAGTCTCCGTCACTGATTCGGTTATCAATACATGGGAGCTTATGGAGGCCTCGAGGATGAGGATGAGGATTTCCGTAGCATATCTTCTGGTAACCCTAATTCGCTTAATTCGTTTAGTTCGGGTTGTTCTATTGATGCTCGGAGAAACCCTAATCTAAAAGACGATTTAGGTTCCATATCAGCTGGGGATTCAATCAATCAATTGTCTGATACGTATGTTTTTGTGGAAAAGCCCCATGAGATTTTATCGGATAAAATGGGATTGAAAGTGTCGAATGGCAGCTCGAAACCTTGTGGAAGCATTTGTCGGAGGAGTCATTGCTTCGAAATTGGATCAAGTGTGGCATCTAGCTACGAACGAGCATTATGTTCTAAACAGCCCGGGTTTGTTCGGCCGATAACGTACACCAGATCAGTTGGTTCCAGCCCACTTTGCTTAAAACCCAACAGTGTAGGATCAGCTCCTCTGGTCCCAATACTATGTGATGATAATATTTGCAAACCCCGGATCTCAGAGGATGATAACCAGTGCAAACCCAAGGCGTTGGAACAAAATAACAAGTCCAAAATCCCAGTTGCAGAGGATGTTAATCAGTGCAAAATCTCGGCCTTGGATCAAAACAACAATTACAAAATCCCAGGTGCAGAGGATGTTAATCAGTGCAAAATCTCGGCCTTGGAACAAAATAACAATTGCAAAATCCCAGGCGCAGAGAACAAGATCCTGTTATACTTGACAAGTCTGAGAGGAATTCGAAGAACCTATGAGGATTGCTGTGAAGTTCGAATGATCTTTAGAGCTTTCAAGGTATTGATAGACGAGAGGGATGTCTCAATGGATTCAAGGTACAAGGAGGAGTTACGAGAAGCCCTTGGTGGGAAACTGATGAGTTTGCCTCGTGTGTTCATAAGGGGGAAGTACATTGGAGGGGTTGAAGAGATCAAGCAGTTGAATGAGGATGGAGAACTGGCGAAGATGCTGGCAGGTTTTCCTGTCATAAAGGATCATTCTGGGTTGTATGTGAGAGCTGTGGGGATGCAAGGTTTGTTCCTTGTGGTAATTGCAATGGTAGTAGAAAGGTGTTTGATGAGGTAGAAGACAGGATGAGAAGATGCCTGGATTGCAATGAGAATGGGCTGATCAGGTGCCCTGTTTGCTGCTTGTAAGGGAAGTTACAGGTTAGGTTACATTGGAACGATATTTGAGATTGTTGATTGATTGGTTCCCCCGTGTCCTATTTTGGTTGATCTGGGTAATTGGATTGCATTAGTGGGTTGATTTTCTTCTTGTTGATTTCTGTAATCTGTCTGTATATTAACATGTATGATTTGTCCATCTATAATGGTTTGGGTATATGTTCAGAACTGATGTTGTTGAAAGTTGAAACAAACCCACTGTGAAAATGGTGAAGTCGCAGGCAGGGGGTTCCTGCTGATTTGTGTATGATACGTCATTTGTTTTTAGTAAATTGGCTGTATAACAGCAAGAATGTTGTGCTTGATACACAACTAGCAGCAGTGTGGACATGCCGAAACAACTCATTTCAACAGCTACTTGATCATTAGGGCATCCACAATAACATGACTGGATTTCACTCTCAAAATAATAATATTTTATTCTTCCCCTCACAATCTCTCTCTTCTTTTGCTAAGACACCCACTTTTTGGGTTTTTAGTTAAGAAACTCTCACCACAACTTCTCTCCTCCATGTCATATTTTATCTGTGGATTCCACACCATTGTGGATGCCCTTACTGACTAGCAAAATAATATAATTTCCAAGTTGGAATCTATAAACCTTCTTGAAGATGGGGATGGATAATGTACGATTTCTTCTACCTAATGTACATACAATTTATTTCAACTATAACATTATTAATCTTTCCTTCCAGTCCCTTTAATCATGAAGGCCGGTACTTTATGGTGTTTCAGGGATAATTATTGTATGAGAAATTGGTTGATGTTAGGAGCCGTGGTTTCTGCTGTAGTGTAGATAGGATTAATCGCTCCATTCAGGAAGTTTAAAAAAACCGTCGGTGCAGCTGCAATGTTTTTATCACTGAAATCATTGTAGTTGAAAGAGACAAAACAAATAATCATGTGATTAGGTAAGCTCTTAAAGTTGAAAGCAAAATCATAATCTGGTTTGTGCGAACCACTTTTTTGTTTTATTATGGTGATTTAGTAGGCTAGGATGCAACCGATCTAATAATGAAACCATTAATCATAATCATATCTTATGCTTAGAAGTTCAGCAAAGCTGTAATTAGTCAACATATATAGAGAGGGGTCGCTCTCATTGTCGTGGGAAGGGCGGTGAATTCATTAGTACTTCGGGTAATGAAATGAAAGAGGGATGGGGGCCCAAATTTTGAATGAGCAATGTGTAAAGAAAGGATAATTACTTGCGTGCAACCAAAACAGATTCAATCAGCAGAGTTACAAAGTATTATTAGTTTTGCAAAGAGAACACGCACCATCGCTAGGGAGAATGTGTACAAATGTGAAATAATGGTATTCCTTTTTGTTTCTACAGGTTATGGTTGCGTGTCCGAGTCCTGACTGTTTTATTAATTGATATCTGGTTTTCAATTTACGTCGAGTATATTGCTGTGCTGTGGTTGATTCATCGAGTTTGTGAAATTTGGGTGGTTTTTTGTTCTTACAAAAAAATCATCTACATTAAGGGCGAGGACGACTGCTGGAGTGATACAAGAAATGGAGAACACTCTGTACCAAAAAAGAGACAAAAAGCATGTTACTTGTCTACCCAACCAAACACCTATCCACGCCTAATTACATGTTCCTTACCCCACTCTATACGACAAGAACCTTGCCCTCCTGCAGCGGACGCAGAGGGGTTAGAGTCCCGAAATTTTTGAAAATTTATAAAATGTTTTATGTATTTTTAGAAAAATGTAATATAATATAATTTAAAAAATAACAGTATCAAAAATGTTTTTAGTCCCTAAACAAAATTTCTTCTAAACAAAATTCTGGATCCGCCACAATATCTGTTGAGAGCAACTCGCATAAGCTACAATGTGATCCAAATCCATAGCCTTTGATCGTAGATGCATCACACTTTACTGAGCTTGACATCGAATATCTACTTTTATGGGAAATACAGTATCGAAACACTTAGGAGCATAATATAATGTTAGCTTTTAGCATTTAAATACTTGGAGTACATAATGTGCGAACAAAAAAGAAGTATTTGATTGTAAAATATGAATGGTTCATTACAAGGTAAACTACAAATTAACAAACTACTTACAAGTGTAATACCAACATGTATGCATTATCAACTTGTTATTTATGTATGCTTTGGGTTGAAACTTCGACCATGTACACATGAGGTGGAAAATACTAAGTTTAGCACATTTGATATGCATAGAATCTGTTCTTAAAAATATATGTACCATGTTTCGTTCCTCAAGTATATATATAGATACACGCGAGACCGTCTTGAAGAATTCAGGACTTTATGCTAATAAAAATATCGATCCTTTATAGATTAAATTTTATAATATAAAAAATTATTAACTTAAATTACTCATTTTATGATTTTGATATCAATAATTTGAATCTATATAATTTGAAATAATAAAATCTATAGAATAAAATAAAATTAAACCCCTAATCTTTTTGAAAATAAATTTGGGCCAAACTCATGTTGCACTGCAGCTGGCGTTGGTGGATATCCTTGTCCATTGTTTTTTTTTTTGAAAACTATACTTGTCATTGTCGAAAACGCTAGTGTAAAGAATATAAAATTTCATTTATTTTTATGTGCAAATTCGGCACATACAATCCACAAAATCTTGTCAGGGCATCCAAATAGGGGTTTGATACGTTATATATGTGAAATATTACAATTGTGTGGATTCCACTCATTTTCTCTCTCCAATGGTTCTAAATAAGAACCTACTTTTTATGACACATTGACCACACCTATGTGTACCCTCTCTCTATATACTATATTTTATCTCACATCTAATAGTGATAGTTATGGTTGTTCATTAAGAGAGAGATTAAGAAAACTTTGTTATTGTAGTGAATAGAGTTCTTAAGTAATAAATATAATTTTAGATGACATGACACTAAAAATGTGTTAAGAAACTTAAAAACCAATGAGATACCCCCAAGTCGGTCACTATATATATATATATATATATATACTTCACAATGCCGAAGATACAGGACCCTTAAAGAACAAGTGGCTCCTATTTTCATTCTCACAAAACACAGAGGGGCGAACCATGATCCGAATTATATCGTGTGAAGTCTTATTTTTTTTGTTAGATTAGTAGATGAGTTTATTTGATTAACTATTATTTATATCATATACTACATCCATTATCATATCAATTATTTATTCTTTCATTTTTTTAATTTGTAAACATCACTTAATATTTCAACTAAAAAAAATGGGCGTAAGTGATTCCACCACGCGAACAACCATTAAAAACAGTAAAAATAATACTTATTTTCTCTCCGGCTCTAGTTAGCTCGTTTGGGGAAGCTACTTCCAGCAGCAGACAATTTCTCAATTTCTAAAATCAGCAGGGTTCCACCAAACACCCAAAACCAGTAGCTGACAGCTTCTATAAAATCATCAGCTGACAGCTTCTCAATTTTCAACAGCAGGACCTAACAATTGTCTCTACTTTTTAAAACCATCAGCAGACGCTCCACCAAACACCAAAACTAGCAGCTGACAGCTTCTACAAAACCATCAGCAGACAACTTCTCAATTTCCAACAGTAGGACCCAACAGCAGCCTCCGGCAGCTGTCCCCAAACGAACCCAAGACTACAAAAACTTGATTTCTATTTATTTTCCTTCATTATGTCATACATCTATCAAATTCCCCACATATATGCTCATCCCTGATCTTCAAAACAAAATTCTTCCCGTGATGATTTTTTTTACTTCAATAGTCTAGATACAATTAGTGTGCACTCGGTAGAGTTCGCAACATTTCTCGAGAATGAGATATTATTCAAACTGATTTGCTATAGCTATCTGAGCATGAGCACTTTATTCCAAGCTAATACCTTCTAGCAAACGTCACTCCAAACTATAGGAAAGTGTAATTTCGACATATCCCCCACATTCCATAAAAGTTGTCGACATATATAACTCCTCTAATCCCCAGCTCGCTTTCGATAGCAATTTTTATTTTCTAGGAAAACTTTGAGTGGTTGCTAATTAATTATATCTCACTTAAAATAGTATTAAAATCTAATTATAACAATATTACAATGAATTATACTTGCTATCTAATTAAAATGGTAACTATTTTATTAATTAAATCATAAACTAATATTATAGACAACATATTATGTTACCACAAAAGAACACAACATCTTTATCAAAACTTCTAAGCTTAAAACTGATTACAATGTTATATAATCATACAAGATTCGTTAATCAAATGACTAAGAATAAATTCAAAGGAAGAAATGTTTACGAGCTCCTCCCTATTCGCATGTTACCTGAAACCGAATTTGATAAAGATGAAAGAACGGAGGCAAACAATAAAGGCTGGGAAGAGTTGCAGATTCGGAAGGAAAAGAACCATGAAAAAAAGAAACTAGCTACTGTTAGAGTTTGAGTTATTACAAAGAGTTCTTGTAAAATTGGATTGGTTCCTAGCCTCGGCCCAACTTGCATATATATATATATAGGTTGGGTGAAATTGTAACTTTATGATGTGTTCATTTCGTCTGGGGAAACAAAATAGAATTAGCAAATGGAATGCATGGAAAATTAAAGGATTCCCTGAATCAAAAAAAAAAAAATTGGTTCTAACTCGGAAACGTAATGGAATCCCTCATGATTCCTTTTGTTGCTGTTTGATTTTGAACACAAGGAATCATCCTATTTTTTCAATTATACATATTTCATTCTACATCAATATGAAACTCACATATTATAATAATTTTTGTTTCTAAATCTCACAATGTTCACCCCTTCAGAAAAATGTTGTTCTAATTTTTGTTTAAAACACATATACCTAAGTTCAAACAAAAAAAAAACATAGTCCAACAACCAAAGATCAAAAGCAATAGTGTTCTAAAACACACCACGTAAGTCCCTAACCATTGTTAGTATTCTACCCACGAAAAAGCCTTTTAACGAAATAGTTTCCTAGCTGTTTGGTTCTGCAGTCAATATATTAGCTGCATCAATTGCCTCATCTGGAGTAAGACCTTCCAACAGAGTAGCTCTTTCAACACTCTTCTCTTCTTTTGGCCTCTTGTTTATCACGTTCATTAGCATCAGAGACATAGCACCAACCATGCATTGTTGAAAGATGAGCACTCATATATTTCATGACAGATTGAAAGTTAATTAACTTTGCAACACCTTTAATATTATATGCCTTATGCTTGAGAGTCTTTTCTCTTTTCATTTTCTTGTATGATGGGGCAGATTCAACTGTTTGAGTTCCAGTAAAGTTAACACTCTCTTTCTCATCATCGCTTGAATCTAAGTTGACTTGCAGGGGTGTAGTTTTTTGCATATTATCAACTTCATCCACAAAACCCTCTGCAGGCTTCCCAGTGGTATATTTTTGCCATAGATCTCCATCGATGGAAGAAGGTGGGGAAAAGATTGCCCATATAAATTTATGCAATTTGGATGAGCCTACAAGGTTGACAAAATGAGGACAAATAAGTAACTGAATGCTAAAAATAATTGAAGATAATTGGGTGAAAATTATTGTTATAAACTAATCTTATACCTTGCAATATTCATCATATACCGTTCTCTCTACATAAATTTGGTGTCTCACATCATCCCACTTGAACCCACTTGTTCCAAGCATTTGAGCAAAAGCTCTAAACTTTGTAACAAGTATCTTGATCCTAGAATCAATATGTGGTATAGCTTTTAAGCCACACCCTGTCCTTGCTAATTAGCTCTCCAGACACACCATGTAACCATTTCTAAAACCATTCCCACACTTCTAGTGTGAATCAGTAGCTAGTTCTAACAACGCTACCATTAGAGCCTTATCCTCTTCAAATGTCCGAAAGCGCTTGTTTTTGCCTCTTCCTTGTGCACTAGTAGCACTTTCATCCATTCTATGTCAAAATCACAAGGTATGCTAGATAAAATGATGTCTCTTTGAGAGAAATCAATGCTATTATATATAAAAAACCAATGATATAATAAGAGTTGATATAAATAGTACAAATATAAGACTACAAAACACATAAGCAAAAACTGTAATGCAAGAAAGCCAATAATGGTTTTAGTTTTAATGGATAACCTAATCTAATGCAAATCTAGCTTTAGCGGTTTCTAGCCCTTCAACTGTTGAACATGGTCCAAGCTAAAGTATTCCTAAAATCTGTTTGTGGGTCAGAATCATCATCATGTATTTTTACTACTAAGTTATGGAGTAAAGCACATGCAAGGACGACGCGGCCATGCGTTTGTAAATTAAAATAAGATGGAATGCTAAGAATTGCTCACCATTTTTTAGTAATGCAAAACATCGTTCAATCACATTTCTTGCTTGTGCATGCCTCAAGTTGAAGTATTCCTCGGCTGTATGAGGTTGACAAGGACCATTGTTCCACTCTCTAAGGTGATATAGATGTTCTTTAAAAGGTGCAAGAAATCCCTCTCCATTAGTGTAGTCTCCATCACACAAATAATAACAACCTTACTAATAAAGAAACCTACATTGTTAAAATTTCACTAAGAAAATGAAAGACTAATAAAAGAATCTCACCTAACTTCAATCAAATTATCTTTTTGGAACTTTCAATCCATTTGGTCTAGACATGGCATCCCGGTAACACAACCACCATGTGCTGACCCCTCTCAACCAGGTAGCACATATATAAATTCCATCTCAGGTGAACACACTCCTAATACATTCATTGTAAGGTTGCCTTTTCTCGATCAATATTTAGACCGGTCAGCGGACGGTACATTTACACTAATCATTGTACCATCAAGTGCACCCAAACAATTCTACATTAGACAACAAAGGAACATTATTCACAATTCTTGCAATACAAACAATATGTTCATATTCAAGACTTTTTTCAATATAGCTTAAAATTCTTCCACCTATCATCAACACAATCCTCTGGTATGAGTGTAGGTTTCTTGAGCAATATGACATGAAACTTCAGTATCACCATTAGCCAAGCATGAAACTGCCTACTTACAGTTTGTTCGATTCTATAAAGGTATGCACCTATCATCAAAATCCTTTTATGGTGAGCTACAGTATACAAAAATTCAATAACCCTCTCCTCCAAACTTGCATTGTTTGTACCACTCAACCCACCTACATCTTTGGGCATCTCTAGAAGCACACCAAATGTGCAACGATTCATACGAAGAAAGTTCCTACATAGAGTGAAATACCCCTAACCTATAAATAATTAAATAATGGTAAATATATATTATCTAGGGGATTATTAAACCCTGATAAAAGTATATAAACAGTTAGGCGTTAAAAACGCACCTAAACTCCTTAAGGTCATAAACGAGCGTTAAGCCAGACCTTAAGCAAATCAAGTTATATAAGCTATGAACATCATAAGAAGTTAATAAAGGATCATTATATGACCCTTAGAACATAGGACCTCATCTAAAACTGAGTAAAAATACAAAATGTCCGGGAGTTCCCTTAAAGGCCCTTAAGGCCCGAAAGTCCCGGAAATACTTTATAGGATGAAGTAAGGCTTTACACTTCATTCAAAATGCACCGTAACACTTTATTAAATATTTAAAATGAATACCTCATGATAAATTCTCAGTTAAAGACAAAGTGCTTGGAGGTTCCCGTTGAGGGCCCCAAAACCCCCGGGAGTGCCCGGAGAGGTACCGAAGTGGCACAAACTCCAATACAAATCATTCTAAGAGTTCCTATCATCAATATTCACCATTCTAAAGAGAATGCTCGAGCTAATTTTTCAAAAATACACAAATTGCTCGGGGGAATTTCTTAACGCTCCTTTTTGCCCCGGGAGTGTCCCGGTAGCCCGGAAATTGTGTCTTGAGTTGATATAACCCAATATAACTCAATGTAACACCTTAACATATTATTATTGACTATAAAAAATGTCAATAAACACTTGGAACTCATAGCGACTACTTATTTTCCATAAAATCCTTAAAGCACAAAAACGCACCTTCGGGTGTCACAAAAACGCGTTCTACGCAATTACCTTGAAGTTTTTGAGGAGCCACGAGTTGATAATCTTAAAAGGGGGTAAATTGACCATCTAAATCAATTAATGCCAGTGCTAAACTCACAGCATAAACAGGGCCTATTTTGTCATCAAAAAGGTACCTAAAATCAGCATTTTTACCTTAAAACTTTCATCTTTTACCATCATATAAATGTACCAAATAAATGCTGGAACCTATTACATGTTATAATATGGTCTTAATACAATATAGTGTGACAGGAATCAAAATAAAAATCAGTCCCATATGGCCTTGAGAGTGGGCGCCATTTAGGGTATATATGACTAGGATTTTAGCTTAAATTTTGCCTTATGGAATGGTGACTCATCCCTACATGTGCCATGTGATAATGTCAAATAAAAATCAGTCAAAGAAGACCTCCATTACCGTAAGACCTGCAAGAAATAAGAGGAGATTAGCTTATACAAAAAACAATGAAATTAAAATACACAAAAGGACAACCTAGACCTACTTTATACCATGTGCTAGTATACAAATAAATCAACCCATGTTACTAGCATATATGGCTGCCGATTTTGGGTAGATAAAAGCTAGTTTATTGCTGTCTACTTAGTCAAATAAATCAGCCACCTAACAATGCACATGCCTAAGTCAAATACAAACAAAATCAATTGTCTTATACAACAATTGTGGCCGATTTTATGCAAGGAAATAAGGTCTTGATTGCCTTATAAAAATTAAACTAAGATACCTAGCTACCTAGCCATATTCTAATGTCTTCAATCATCAAGAATCAAATGCCTATATGCAGTCCACATTGCCGAGAATTCCAAGAGAATAAGACATGTTAATTGCCTTAGAAAAATCAAAAGAAGACATGTACCTACCTTGTCTTGTTTTCTTCTTTCAAAATTGTCAAACTAAGCCACCTTATCCCCATGTCTCAGCCGAAGGTCTACAATAATGAGGCCATTTCCTTGAGCCAAACAATCAATTAATAAACAAAAGAAAGACTAAACAATTTGACAATTATTGTCAAAATAATTCTATCCTTGCTTTCCCTTATCTTCCTACGTGAGCAACCCTTCTCATTTGCCTTCATTCCACCGAATTGGTAGGCTCTCTTTCCCTCTCTTTTCTTCTTCATTTTCTAGTTAATTCCTTAGAGCTTCAAAGCTCCATTAATCGTGTTCTAAGTTCTAAACCATTTTATGTAATTTCCTAGTTAAATCTACTAAGTCTTGAAGCAAGAAATCATCCTAACAATCATCCAAGATTTCGCCAAGCATAGATGCTCCAAGGAGGTTCCTAGATTCAACAACAACACAAGGAACAACAAGATCAAGTTAAGGTATATTTTCATGTTGAAAAATCCTAAGTAATTACCTAAATCATTTCTGAAAATTCTAGACTTCTAAACCTACATTATCTTCATCATTTCATGAAGGAAACTTGGACCTACAATCATCCCAAGGTGTGCCAAAAATACCTTGTTAAATTCCTAAGGTAAACTCTTGTAAAACTACTCCAAATCTTATTTATAAATCCTTGTTAGAAGTCTAACAAATGGATCTCCTAAATATGTACAAGGAGGCCGAATTCTCTTCATCAAAATAGCATTTGGAGAGCTTGGAATTCAAGGAGAAATCAAGTACAAGAATTTTCTTGATTTAAGGAGTAAGTTTATATAATTAAGGTTCATTAAGTTTAAGCTTGATAAAAGCTTCAAACTTTGGTATAAAAATTATATATAACCGGTAAATAAATTAAGGCCGAAAACATTGGGTTATATTGTCAAGAAAATAAATTATAACATATAAGGTAAGATTATTACCTTAAGGTATAAATTTGTGTCACAAAAAATTAATTAGGATACATATATATAGGCCGAATTATCTAAGGACTAAATGTTCTATTTTAAGTTTATAATCATTCTAAGTCATTAGCATAATTTTTAGAAGTGTTATATGGCTTATACACATTTATATGTACATATTATAAAGTTTAAATCAAGTTTTAAAACCATATAGTAAATATATATTAAAGCCGAGAATGATATGAGTATATTGATGATTTTCAAAATATATAAGTGTATTAACTTATGTTATAAATTTTGGGAGTATTAAAAATAGCTACAAGTATTTATATGGCTAGTTTAATAAGTTTTGTGGTTAAAATGTAAATTTTGAAAAGTTTAGTGTACAAATTATAATTGCCTAGAATTTAAGGAGTTGTTGGTATAATTATATATAATATAAGGTAGGAATTAATATTATGAATTTTGGTGAATTTAAATAAGTGTTTAAGTGTTAAAATAACAATTCATAAAGTTTTGGGACTATTTTGTAATTATTGGAAAGTTTAGAGGTGAAACCGAATTACAATTGATTTTATGGGTACATTAAAGTATTAATTATGAAATTAAGTCTTGATCAAAGTGTTGACCAAAAAAACTTTGGGTTAAAATGATTTATGACATAAAATATTAAGTCTATATAAGTTTTGGGATGAATATGTAATTTAAGAAAGTTTAATAACAAAACCGAATTGGTTATGGGACGAATTCATAATTTGCAAAATTATAAGGGCCTTTTCGGTATTTAAGAAAATGAAATATTAAAACTATAGCTTATAAGTTAATAAGTAACTTATATAAAGTTTTGGGGCTAAATTGCAAATAAAGGAACAATTATATTTAAACTGAAAGTATTTGTGGCCGTTTGGTAATTTATAAAAATTAGATTGTAATTACCGAAAGTAATATGGATATTTGGTAAATTATAAAGTTATATGGTCATTTAGTAATTTATAAAAGTTGGAGTATTTGAATTGTAATTACCGAAAAGATATATGTGGTCATTTGGTAAATTACAAAAGTTAATGTGTTCAAAATATAAATACCGAAATTATAAGGTTAGTTTGGTAATTTAAAAAGAAAGGAATTGAAACTAAGTATAATGTATTATGGTATATTATGGAGAATAGTATAAGGTTTATGAAATAATTGTGGTTATGATAAAATAACCAAAAGAATATAATAAAGTTTATAAAATAATTGTGGTTATATTAAAGATAACCAAATTATATTGGTATATGGAATAAGAGGAAATAATTATGAATATATAATTAAAGAGATGAAGATATATCATAATATGGGAATTCATTATCACATGTGGATATCACAGAAAATAATGAACTAATGAACTACCTAGAACCACTGTTAATTAACAGGGGGGATAAAGAACATACAAAGTTAATATTCTGCGAGTATAAACTCTACAGTAACAGTACTGTAATGCTTAATGAATAGTGGTTTAATATTACCCGGTATTGCATGTAAATATAACAGCGTACAGGGAGAAACTGTTAAGGCGTGAACTGTCAAGCTAGCAAATTATCCCGGTGACGGTATGCTAATTGTGGTCTGAATGTCCTAAGGATTTTCCTAAGGTCCAGACGTTGTGTTTAATTGTTTAAGAGCGGTATCTATGATTTATGTATATGATATTGTACACTGTATTGCTCAACACTGTTGCGTTTTATTTTTACGCGAACGTCTTATGACTGAAAGTTTATACATCTAAACTGGAACAAGACTAACTGACCTTTAGGTATTATTAAACCTAACTGATGGTCAACTGTTATAGTCTTAACTCAAGGATTGGATATTGTACCATTGACTAAAGGGCTAACTTATAAAGAGAGGAATACAGACTGTTTCGACTTTCTGGTTGTGCATCGTGATCACTACGAGAGACTTCAATGGGGAGTCACTCAAGGGAATCCATTGTCCACATTCGACGATGGCGGAGGGCACTGCCGTTGGTGCACAGGTTCGACCGGATCGGTCAAAATATTTATCCAGGGCCATAAGGTCAGCTGGTAACGGTTCCTTTGGAACCCAGGGGACATACTGTCCATTGTTAAGTTATTAAGGGTTGTCTTAACATGACGCCTGAGGTGGAATTTAATTGGAAAAGGTTAAGTGATTGGTTTAAAGGATAAGGGCCAGGTGGCCAACTAACAAGTACAATTAATAATACGCGTATCTTGTTGGTTATTGTTATGGATTATTGGTGATTGATTATCTGGTTGTTGTTACTAGTATGTGTGTATTTGCAGGTGAACTGTTATGTGTTTGTTTAGCTTTTACAGTTATTACTGTTATTGTGTAAACCGGTATTTCATGTAAAGAATCTAATATCAAGATGGCTAAAATGACTTAAGGAGTCTAGATGACTTAGGACTACATTTAGCATACCAGCATTTCGATTGCTGAATCCTTCAATGGGCAAAACATTTCAGGTTACTGAAGAAGACACATGACGGAGTACGGGGCACAGGGTAGCAGATGGGTTTTAATAAAGAAACTCTTTAAGTTTGTTATGTGTTGTATTAAGGAGATTGTTGTATTCAGTTAGTTGCTCATTTAGCTTGGATTTGGTTTGTAATATTAGAGTGCTCAGTATCTGTTCATCACAACGTGAGGAGTTGAAGTGTTGGAAGGAGTAAGGATGCCTTGTTACTCACAAGGGTGAGTAACGGCGTGTAACACCAAGGTAGATAGTTTTATTTTCTGCTGCGAATTATTATTTATTATGCGACTTGCGACGTTATTACAGGTTTAGGATTAGGGGTGTTACATAGAGTGTCACTCTCACAGTTATTTTATTGGTAAGCCACATCAAATATATCATTAGTACACAAAGTAAGACAGTTTGAAACGAATAAAGTCCAGATCTCTTCTCCTCCTCAAGGAACGACCAATTGAAGCCATTTTGTAGCAAATAACATGAAAACACATATAACAATAAAAATTAAAACACATTCTCAATAACTGAAAGAACACTTATTGGAAACCAAATGTATAAAATTAGGAATGAATCATACGGTATAATGTATAAAATAACGTCAATTGGTTGGAGTTTTACGGATCCCAATGGATAAAAGACAGAGCACAAGCAACTCACCATACTATTTAAAACAAATTAAGAGTACAACAAAGAACTGAAACAAATGTAGACATACAGACAAATGAGGTGCAACACCACAAGGCTAATCTAACTGGATATCTTTCCCATCATACCGGCCAAAGTCTTGAGAAGATTTATCAGGATATTGATTGTTTATGTTTTATTAGCTAAAGGAAACCGCCAAATATGAGTTCCACTATCTGACCAGTCATCTTCTTTCTTTCGACGACATCTTTAGTAATCTTTTTATAAAAAACAAAAACCTAACAACATTTGTACTTATCGACTACTATCAATTAATTAATATAGATAGAAGACAAGAAGAATCGTAGACGTTTGAGGTATATTTTTTTGTCTCTCACTACATATCTTATATAGGAATAATTAATAAATAGAGAATCAATAGAAAACACACAAACAACCAAGTCTGATTAGTGCAATACACATATACTGCCACATTCTCCTATGTATAATTCGTAGAGCAATAATCCTATTTTCTCCTTCTGCGTAGACACAAATTTTTTTCTCAGATATTCATAAAGTTGGCTTTTGATGCATGAAGGAATAGTTATGTGCTTAAAGATTAGAAAGAAGTGATCACTGAACAACCACTTTCTTGACGCAAATATTGATTTTAGCATAGTTGTTGTTGTATTTTCTTTAGTGCACTAAGAGGAACTTGGATGTACTTGGCTAATATTAGACTTGGAAATTTGGGTTAATGGGCTAGGTTGATGTCAACCCTAACCCAACCCATTTAATATATCATTAACCCAACCCAACCCAAAAATAGATAGGTCAAAAATTATGACCCTAACCTAACCCGTTTAAAATTCTTAAACCCTAACCCAACCCACCTAACCCATTTTTTAAGCAAACGATAACATATATTACCTAACACAACCATAAATGTCACATTATATGAGATTAAACTGTACTCCCTCCTATTCTCAATAGATGATTTTCTAAGTGTTGTCATTGTTTTTAAAATATAAGATGTTTGGGTTATTTTTACCACTTACTTTCCACATTTAACCCTTACTTTTTTTCTCACACCCACAACTTTTCTATTCCCCATAGAAAAGTAAGGGTAAATAGTCCACAAATTGTCTCCTTAATTTCCATGTGTTGGGCGAGAAAATCGTCTATTAAGAATAAATTGAGTATACGTTTAGCACAAAAGCTACTTTGATAGACCACTTTTTAAAGTATAAAAGCTACTTTTCACAACCCCTGGATATCATTACATAACATATTTAATTGATATAATCTCATTCGCTGGATAGCATTTGGACAACTTTTCAAAATACAGTAGCTACTTTTTGTTGAATAATATCATTCACAAACATATATATATATATATATATATATATCCTATATTGTCACCCTTACACTAGGGTTGTCCAAACGGTTTGGTTTTTCGGTTATAACTTAACCATTTTTCATAACTGTTCTTTAAAATTCCGGTTAACCAAATTTTTTCAGTTTAGTTTTTGGTTATTGAAGAGAATATTTTGGTTAACCTAATAACCGAAATATTATTTTAAATAGAATTTAAATTTTAAAATATTAATGAAAATTGTAATTTTTCTTTTAAAAATTTTGGTAAACCGAATTTATTACGGTTAACCGCAACTAATTCGGTGTTCGGTTCGGTTTTCGGTTATTAAATGGAAAAAATTAGTTTTCGGTTAATTCGGTTAATGGATTAAATTTTGGAAAATTTGATTATAAGTGAAATAACTGATAACCAATTTTTTTTCAAAATTCAGTTTTCAGTTAACCGAATGGACACCTCTATTCTACACCATCTAAACATATCAGTTGTGTGGTATCATTTACAAAAGCCAAAAACTTATATTATTCATAAAACAACATCCAGGAGTAGGTATCTTCACATCAACAATTGCAGAGCTGGTTGAGTCAAATTAAACAAATAAAATGTGAAGTCAAAACTCTTAAAATAATTGTTTGTTTTGTAGAGCTAGTCGGACCATTACTTGATTAACATAGGTTTGGATAGTCCAACTGGACTTGGACTAAGCGAAAAATATTTTCTACTTAAGGCTAACATAAAGTTTGGTCTGGAAGTAATATATATGTACATTAATATTTTATATTTATTATTAATAAATATATTTTTGGGTTCGGGTTGGGTCATAGGTTTGGATCTCTACCATAACCTAACCCACAAAATTAGCTTATAACCCTAACCCCACCCAAAAATGAATGGGTCAATAATCAAGACCCTAACCCGCAAAATTCTGGGTTGGGTCAGAATTGACAGGTTTAGCTAATATCCCCTAATATGTGAATAACGTGAATTTCCCTCACCAAAATCTGACCAATTTTTCTCTTTTGGTGTTGAAAGACTATAAGCACAACAATCTCAAGCAAGCGGTATAACTGAATTGACGCAATCAATTATAACAGGGAAGAGGCTAAGTGGTGTTGAC
Organism: Limonium bicolor; assembly: GCA_023374045.1. Classification (NCBI taxonomy): domain Eukaryota; kingdom Viridiplantae; phylum Streptophyta; class Magnoliopsida; order Caryophyllales; family Plumbaginaceae; genus Limonium; species Limonium bicolor. The sequence continues at coordinate 207,699,712 of CM041780.1, forward strand.
TTACAAAACACATAACCTGATCTTGTTGATGTTGTCGCCGAAGATTGTGGTTGTCAGATTGGTGGTCGTTGCCGAATCTCGTCACATTTTGAAAGTAGTCGACAAATTTTTGGTGAAGCAGATGGTTGGTGATAGTCGTCGTCGTTGTTGCGTATATAGGTAGGGGAAGGACACGGAAAAAGAAAGAAAGGAGAATCAGTAAAAAAAAAAGTTTCAGGGTTTTTAAAACTGAAAATAGGAGAAAGAGAATTATTATAAATTGTAAACAAAGATTCACAAACGGAAACATTTCGCTTCTCCTCTTAAAATAGGCCAAGTGAATACACCTTTAATTTGTGAATGGATCATTTCCTTTTGGCCATCAAAGAAATTATGAGGGGTGAATAATTATAGATCATGAGAACTTTATATTTCACATATAGGCAATAAATCACCGACACCTCGTGCTAGTATGATACAAAGGTATGTTATGATTTTGCTCAAGCCTTGACTTATACAATTGGAAAAGAACAGAACTCAAACTACTATCACCAATTTAAACTAGACCAAAATTGTATTAAATGATACATTCATCATAAGAAAGGAGGATTCCACCTGTTAAAAAGTATTCTTTTAATGCATCATCTCATTGTTTCTCTCTTCCTAGGATCTCTCAAAAGAGAATTTCTTTAATTAAGAAACCCTCCCACATCTTAGTCCTCATCATCTCTATCATTTTTTCTTTAAAACACTATGGACGAATCATACGAATATGAATGCCCTTATTGGAATATAATGGAAAACTTTCGCTCAAGTACCTCACTCTCACACTCCACGACAACAGGTCGTCGGTGCGGGGTGCGGCTGAATGAGTTGGCGCACAGTCCCATTGATGTTAGTTGTCAAAACAACTTTTAAAAACAGCAAATAAATTGACTGAAAAGCTGGCAAAAGCCACAAACACACCCAATATTATTTTATATATATGGCTGTAATTTTTGAAATAAATTTCAAATGAATTTTTTGCACCACAATTAATCTAAATTCAATCTTTTCAAAACAGGACTAATCATGTTTTTATAAGTTTCAAAATTTATATTAACCACATGTATATCGGTACATATAAAAAAGACTTATGATTCACCATAAAAAGTTTAAAATACACCATACAATAATAATACATCACAATAATGATCCATTATCTGTTCCAAAATTGGTAATAAGAAATATATTATTCCCTATACGACTTAAAATACAACATATTAATAATAAGGGAAATTTCATGAAATACCACTATATTTTTGGCTAATTTATGAAATACCACTAAAAAATAAGAAAGTCACAAAATGCCACTATATTTCTGAAAAGTCTATGAAATGCCGCTATAGATAGAAAAGATAAAAATACCCCTACTAGTTACCAAAATACTTTTAAAGTTCACAATATGCAGTGTTTAAAATTAACAAAAATATCAAAATAAAAAAATATAAAAAAATTATAAAAATTTACAAAAATATATAAAAAGTAAAAAATTAAAATTTTAAAAAATTAAAAAAATTGAAAATTTAAACAAAGTTAAAAAATTAAAAGAATTAAATGAAATTAAAATACCATTAAATATTAAAAAAAATTCATTTTTTAAAATTTATTCAATATCATAAAAAAATATTGAGTTCTAAGCAAATAATTTATACCAATTTTCTACCAATTAGTACCATAATTTAACCAAATAAATACCATAATTTTTATCATACATTTTTTCATTATTATTTGCTATCAATTCAGATTATTTATTTGGGAAATTTCATGAAATGCCACTATATTTTGGCTAATTCATGAAATGCCACTAAAAAAAAATAAGAAAATCACGAAATGCCACTATATTTTCCGAAAAGTCCATAAAATGCCACTATAGATAGAAAAAAGACACAAAAATACCCCAACTAGTTAATAAAGTATTTTGAAAGTTCACAATATGCCCCTAAGTGTTTTAAAATTAACAAAATATCAAAATACAAAAAAATATTAAAAAATTGAAAAAATTCATAAAATTTATAAAAAGTATAAAAATTAAAAAAATTAAAAATTAAAAAATTAAAAAATTATAAGAAATAAACATATCATTAAATATTAAAAAAATAAATATTTCATTTTTTGAAATTTATTCAATACCATAAAAAGAATATTGAGTTCTAACAAATAATTTATAAATTTTTCTACCAATTCAGTACCATAATTATACCAAATAAATACCAATAATTTTATCATACATTTTTTTATTATTATTTGCTATCAATTCAGATTATTTATTTCTTAAAGTAAATAATTTTTTATATTGCTGATAAAATTTAAAAACTAAAAATCTAAGCATAATAATTTATTCGACATAAAGCGACTGAAAATATATATATATATGGGGGTTGCTATTCGCAGTACAAAATTACTAATCACCGCAGTACAAAATTTTTTTAATTCATATTGACGTTGTACACATGTAATGATGTGTCGCTGTTTTTTTTTTTCAAAAAATGATATCAGAAAGTAAATTTACCGAAGTAGTTTGTAGTTGATTAGTAGCGAATTTTACTAGTTACTTTTTTGTTGGAATCAATACAGGAACCTTTTTTTTGTAAAAAAAAGTGTTGGATTACATTTTTATGTGTTATATTACATTTTTATGTGTTTATATTATTAATTTGACTTAAAATTAATTTGTACTGCGAATAGCAAATACTTTACTATTCGCAGTACAAATTTTTTTTTCACCAAACTTAGTTGAATAAGTTTGAATGTTACGGGGAGACACTTTTTTTTGAAATAATAGATGTTTGAATAACCAAATTTAAGTCAATATGAGTAAAACAACAACTAAGTTAAAGAGCAACTAATTTATAGAAAAACTAATTATACAAAAACTAAGTTACAACAACTAAGTTACAACAACTAAGTTAAAGAAAGACTAAGTTACAACAACTAAGTTAATGAAAAACTAAGGTATAACGTTTCTCCAACTATCTAACCTAGATTGTATTTGATGAATCCAAGGTCCGACAGTGTTTGGATTTCTATAAGTGAACCACTGCGGATAGACAGGGGGGAGTGGGGAGTCATGAACCATGCCGAACCTTATGAAATGACCCTCGGGGCAAATTCCTATGTGGATCTCTCCTCTTGGGCTATCACGATCGGTATAATTATCGATCGGAAGGTATTGCACTTGCCGCACCCCCATAGACAGTAGAGTAGAAAACTACTATCGAAGTGTACCTTGTCGCGATCACCAACCCCATTTCCGTGTGCATCCATTTATGTGGAGGTGCTGGCCCTCCTGAATTCCAATGAAGCGCTCTTAACATGCCGTTGTACGGTCCTTCGTTAAAAATGGCCTTGTATAGTCCATTCGCTGGTGCTTGATTCTTCATGTGATTGTACAATTGTACACGGACATCTTTCCACCTCTCTTGGTCTGAATATAGGTAGTCAGCAATGACCCTGAAACCACAATTCCCATCTCCACGAACATCAATATACCCAGTCATATATTGATATAGGTTGGGGTTGAAATTCTGGTAGTATGGGAAGTCGTCAAAGGGCTTGAATCGACTCGGATTTGATGATCCTCTATTACGTGATCTTGTATTTGATGTCGCTCCTTGTGACTGGCCTGCCCTTGGTCGGTTACGCTCCCAAGACGAAGGTTCACGTCGGTTTGGTCTTGAGGGCCCGGTAGGTCTGCCAATCCCAACCTGTTCCAACGGCTCTCCTAATTGGCACACCATATCTGGGTGAAGGAAGTTTTGGAGTTGACTGTAACATCTCGCAATCAGAGTAGGATCATCTGACTGTGCTACCTCAGAAGCTATGTGTCGCCATCTATTTTGTTCTTCCTCCATGTAGGATACCATATCAATCGTCGATTCATGCTTCTCCCAGCTTAGGGTATACCAAAACGATGTATATCCCTCTTGGAGCATAGTATACCATTATCCAGCATGTAGTTTAATTTACAAGCGCAAGGTAATCCATGAGAGGTTACCTTGTCACATCCACAGATTGAGCTGTCCATTTGCACATAATTCGTCCTTCCAAGCTCCTTGACTAGCTCATCTAAGCAAAGGGTACTAACCTTCCCGATCAGGTCAGCGATTGGAACCCTCATGTGCTCTCTTCTGTGTTTTGTCCTGGCTGCCTCAAAATCCTTTTTTAACTCCCGGATGCTTGTATTCACATGATCGTGAATCTTTGGAAAGATTACATCCAAAGTGTGTCTAGCACTCCTTAATCTCGCCTTTAGAGAAGAATGTGCGGCCTCCACCCTATCAAATGTTTAAGTAAGTTTTATAGATCTATAACAATCACTGTATTATCTTAAACATTACAAGATTAACAATTTTACCTATTTGTCGTTGTGTTGCCGAAGTGCAACACATTCTTGACCCAAGCCTCCACAAATTTTTCCTTGTATTTCTCCCAGACTGATGCAACATACGTAATGAAACGTGGGTAGCTTCGGTATGTCTCCTTGAAATATGCGTACCTCTCGTTGTAGTCCTGCTCTGTGCTCGAGTAGACAACCGAAGTCCACATTCGGACTGCAGCCGCCGCCCTTCCTCTATCACCCATATAAGTCTCGGCTTTCCCCTGAACGTTCCTACTTATGTGCCACCGACATAGTAGGTGATGAGATTCAGGAAATACCTCATCTAAGGCATTCATCAGGGCCAGACATCTGTCGGTGATAAATGTAGAGGTTGTAGTCCGCCCGAGGAGGACCCTTAATTGTTGAAGTGCCCACACATACATGTCTGTTGCTTCTGATACAAGGAAGGCGAAGGCAATGCTGAAGTTTTTGCCTATACTCGTCATCCCGATGAACTGAACCAACGGCATTTTTGCTATGTTTGTTTTATAGGTAGCATCAATGCCTATGACATACGGGAACGCATGGAGCAGTAATCTAGATGTAGGGTGTGCAAAGAAGATGGACCCAAGTCGTGTTTGATCAACTATACATGTGAAATATAATCATGTTATCTATCAAATTAACATGAAACCTAAATGATTGAAGTTATTTGAGACATACTGAGTTGACTTACTTGGATCTGTTGTGTAATCGTAGTAGTAGCTGTTTTTGTCTAGCTCACTCAGCAGAGTCTGCACCATAGATCGACCATCTCTATTTACTAGTTTTGTTTTTTGTATCCGGTTGTATATGTCTTTCCTTGTTGCTGACGTTTCTGGGTTGATTGTTGTGAGCTCGGAATAAATTGCACAGGGTGGCACACCGACTCTGGTTCTCTGTCGATCATAATCTCCTCATCCTCAGTCAGGCGTTTTCCCACAAAATGACCCTCTGCCCACTCTGCGAGATCATGGTTATGCCATCCGTTACCCACTCGCAAGAAACACCCGTAGCTTGTGTAATACCCCTTAATTTTAAAAGGACAACCACATTTCTTTGAACCGATGATCTGCGCCGGTTGATGACACCAGGTCGTGATGTCCTTCGTGGTTTCCAATACCTCTCGCACGTTATGTGGAAATCTTGGCCTGACCGAGAACTTTGAATTATGGTGTAGATATGGTTGGGATGGCCAACACTATCTACCCAAGCTTTCGCTTCTTCTTTACCACTAAAGGCCTGGTTTGTTTCAAATAAGTAACCTGTGTCCACCACCGGAGCTCGATTATACTCTTGCATGTAGTCATCCATCTGTGCATTATGATCCGGAACACCTTCATCAAATTCATCCCAATCTGATCAGTGGTTGAGTCACTATCCTGCAATAAGGGTCGAGAGAATGTTAGATGAATATTGAAATATGAAATGTTAGTGCGAATATGATTAACAAGACAATAAACTAAATACTTACTGGGCTTGATATTGGAACATACTCATGATCGAATCTGAAGATTGACTCATGTTTAGAGAGAGAGCTTGCACAGTTTAACGAAATAAGTGTTGGAAGAGAGTAAGGAAATAGAGAGCTTCGAGAATATGGAGAGAGAGTGTGTGAAGATGAAATGGAGGAGGCATCCCTTATATAGAGGTTGGTCATGAACTAGCCACAAGGTTAAAAGTTAAAAAAACGGTAACCTGGTACGTGTACAGTGACCTGGTACGTGTACCTTTCCTGACAAAAGTAATTACCTAGGTAACTTTGAATTCACTTTGTACTGCAAACGGTAACCTGGTACGTGTACAGTGACCTAGTACGTGTACCTTTCCTGACAAAAGTAATTACCTATGGTAACTTTGAATTCACTTTGTACTGCAAACGGTAACCTGGTACGTGTACAGTGACCTAGTACGTGTACCTTCCTGACAAAAGTAATTACCTATGGTAACTTTGAATTCACTTTGTACTGCAAACGGTAACCTGGTACGTGTACAGTGACCTAGTACGTGTACCTTTCCTGACAAAAGTAATTACCTATGGTAACTTTGAATTCACTTTGTACTGCAAACGGTAACCTGGTACGTGTACAGTGACCTAGTACGTGTACCTTTCCTGACAAAAGTAATTACCTATGGTAACTTTGAATTCACTTTGTACTGCAAACGGTAACCTGGTACGTGTACCTTTCCTGACAAAAGTAATTACCTATGGTAACTTTGAATTCACTTTGTACTGCAAACGGTAACCTGGTACGTGTACAGTGACCTAGTACGTGTACCTTTCCTGACAAAAGTAATTACCTATGGTAACTTTGAATTCACTTTGTACTGCAAACGGTAACCTGGTACGTGTACCTTTCCTGACAAAAGTAATTACCTATGGTAACTTTGAATTCACTTTGTACTGCAAACGGTAACCTGGTACGTGTACAGTGACCTAGTACGTGTACCTTTCCTGACAAAAGTAATTACCTATGGTAACTTTGAATTCACTTTGTACTGCAAACGGTAACCTGGTACGTGTACCTTTCCTGACAAAAGTAATTACCTATGGTAACTTTGAATTCACTTTGTACTGCAAACGGTAACCTGGTACGTGTACAGTGACCTAGTACGTGTACCTTACCTGACAAAAGTAATTACCTATGGTAACTTTGAATTCACTTTGTACTGCAAACGGTAACCTGGTACGTGTACCTTTCCTAACAAAAGTAATTACCTATGGTAAATTTGAATTCACTTTGTACTGCACATGGTGTGTTTGGTACGCTTGATGTTAGTAGTCGTTGAACTAGCCGTTGGACATGTCAGTGTTACTCAAATTATAAAAGTGGGTATTAGTGTCCCAACATACTCATTCCTTACCCCGTGCTCTCTGAATCTGTCTAATTACATCTTGTTTGAACTCTTCACACCTTAATTCCCATTTCGCTCCCAAAATCAAATGGAGTTTCCTTTCTGTTTGCACGTTAATTATGTAGCTACTTTTGGTCGTCATGGAGCACAATTTGATAGAAGAGTGGGGCACAGACGCGTAGAAGTTACTATGCCATATCCTAGTAATCTCCGGGATCTACAACGACGAGTAATTCGAGCACTACAGTCCCTCCTCGGCAGAATAAACATAACAACAATGGTGTATTTGGGGCTGGAGGGCGACTACGAGTGGACTTTTATTCATGTACGAAATGATACATCAGTTCGCCGGATGATGGAGAATTACATGGAGTATAATGATTTCATCGCTCATATTCCATTACTTGTTATTTATGATCCTATTGAGCCCGATGATGATGATTTTCAACACCAAGAACCAATTTATGAGATGAGACGTAATGTAATAGCACGGGGAATAGAGAGACAAAGGTTAGGAAATAATTAGGTTATTGGTTATTGCGTATTTGATCTTGTTAGTTCTCGTGTTGTTATAATTTTCGGGATTTATAATCTTTAGTAGATATTTGGACGTGGAATAAACGTGTTGTTATAGTTATTGAAGTTGGTCACACATCTTTTCTTTCTTAGGAATTTTGACATTTTGATATATTTCATTTCTCGTGACATATACAATCTTTGGTACATGTTAGATATTTCATTTCGACACTATCATTGCTGGAGAACATTCAACGACCAACAAAGAATTTAGACCGCCCAGAAAGGGATTGATCTTAAGAAGCACATTTGTCAAATACTGATCGTTAACTTTGAAGTGAAACAAGCATTGTGAAACGATGCATTTCTAGAAAATTTTTGCCATAGTCTCCCCTGTTTTTCTTATCTCCACCGGTTCTAAGAACCTCCACAAGGTCACCAGCATTGTCAGCAACAATTCCACCATCACCAAGTCCTCCAGAAAAAAACTACAACCACAGAAATTGTACTACCGTCTAACACACCGAATGAAAATGAAAGAAACAAACAGTTCCAAGATGATACTAAAGTTTATTACATCCAAATCCAAGATGACAAGCACTAGGGTGCACCATGCTGGCGCTGGTAACTATCCCATATGTAAAGAGCTGAACACATCCACAAGACCATCAGTTGCAGCCCTTTGTTCTTCTTCTGGCATCCCCTGACGATAGTATGACCAGTCCCATGCATTGTTCTCTTGGTAGTACGGGCGTGCAAGCTCACTTGCCTCAGACAGTAGCTGTAACACACTTGGTCAGGTAAGTACACATAAAAAATAAAAGTGATATTTAATGATGTACTATGACAAAAAGAACTTACTAGACAGGGATCTGGACGATGAACCAGGGTGGTCTGATAAGTCTCAGGGTTTAGGATCTTCGGGTGTGTGTGCTTGGTGTACCAATCTAGGTAGAGTGGGTCACAAGCATGCAACCGCGCATTTGTGCGCGTATACCCTGGAACCAGCAATTTAGGAGTGTTTTCCCAGAAATTATACATGGGGGGTATACACAGGTGTAGGGTTGGGCTTTTCCTCTTTTTTCAGACCTTGGGTTGGGTCTAATAGGAGGTTCAGGGATATCCTGAATGTAACCAAACTGGCGTAGACAGCGACCAGGCATGTATGGCTCATTTAACCCAAAATCGGTATGTTACCTCTATACCATGTACGCCCTCCATGAACATTAACATTATCTCGACCGTAGGGCAACCAATCAATCTACAATGAACATTAATAGTAAAATGTAACCAACAACGAAAGAAAAATAATAATGGTACAATGTGTTAGCAACTACAAACACTTACATTTAGAGCAGTCAAAGCATCTAGATGCTCACGATATCCTTGCAGTGAACGATGATCCTGCACTTGAGAGGTAGATCTCACCCATCTTAGAGCCCAAGGTCTACCATCATTAGCGCCCCAGTCCGGGCTAATCGCTGGTCTTAATGTAGGGAAGTACGCATAAATCCAGCACTGTGCATATAAACACTAGAATGATTAAGCAGTACCAATTATTAATACTCAGCGAGTATATATACTAGATGCACATTAGGACACATACCTCAAGTAACGTCATAGAACCACCTATCCCACTGGAGTCGGCACGAGATGCTATCCCTAGCTGGCGATATAACCATGCAAGAGTACCAGCTCCCCATGCATATTTACGAAGCTTGGTACCTTTCTTCACAGGAGCTACTAAACTGAACAGCTGTGGACTCAGACGACCATTTGATTTTCCAGCTAATATGGTGGTACCAATCAGATGATAAACCAACCACATGCCTGCTTCATTGCCTCTTCATTTTCATCTCTACATTGCTGCAACAAGCTCGAAATTGATACAGCACCGGTATTCCACAGTGCCTCTGTCATACTCTCAACATCTGCCCCAAAATTAAGACAATCAGCCATTACCTCCTTCAACTCAGGGGTGGATGAATTCGCTGTCAATGAACGACCGACGATGGGGATTTGCAGTATCATCCACACATCGTAGGGTAATCGTCATCTCACCAAACGGCATATGGAATGAGTTTGTATCAGGCTGCCACCTCTCCACAAAAGCACTGATCAGGGACATATTGTTGTATGGCATCGTAATATCCTGTAGGTGCTCTATACCAGAATACTCAAGCATCTTCCTTGTTCTTGGTTTAGAAATTTGATCTTTTTGCCAGCAGGTAAGCATCACCCTACGGGATTTGAAACTCAAAACCCCACGATCCTACATAATGACCAATATTTAACACTTACAAAACGTAGTATGATATTAAATGATCAAATACAGGAGAAGATAGAGAACATACCTTAGCCGAGGTCCATAAGTCAAGCGCCACATGACCCCCGAAGCTAGTGATAACACTAGTGAGTAGTGGACCGCCAGGAACTGGCACCTCTGTCAACTTCCAAGAGGTAGGAATGACTGGAACCATCGCTAGCGCTGCTTCCTCGTCAGTGTCATCCTCCTTATCCATGACTTCATCATCTTCCTTATCCTGCTCCTCATCCACGTCGGGTGAGTCCTCATCATCAGCACCACGACCATCGTCATCAGCATGTGGCGAACGCTCAGTCATCACATGGTCCTCAACAGCACGGGCAGGTGATGGGCGTGGTGGACGTGATGAACTACCACCGCCTGACGGAGCAGTCTGGTGGCTTGATTGCCCTGAGATATTGAAGCTAGAGCTGTGCATTGATCTGTCAGAAAAAGCACTACTGGATGATGACAACTCTGGCATGCGTCTCCTCGGTATATTGAACACCGCCGAGTCATCCTCCGCTACCATTGGTGGTGCTGGTACTTGAAACGCCGGGTCGTTGGAAGATTGACCCGGATGGAAAGATGAATGGCGTGCTGCTTCCATGCGGGGGGCAGGATTACTCGGCCCTTCACCAGGAACATGTGCACGACGACGGTACGAGGCCGTCATAGCCTGCTCCGCACCCCGGTCTTTATTCTTCCTCTTCGTGACATGTCTCACTGCTTTTTTCAGACGATCCATCACTGCATACGATATCACACAGTTATATCCCTCATTCATAACATAAAAATTCAAACATTTTAATCATATCATTCACAATATTACAATTCAAAAAAAATACAAATATTAAAATCATTCACAATATTAGTTAGAATTCAACAAAATAACAAATTAAAACATTTAAGAATCATTCACAATATTACAATAAAAAATAACAAAATAAAACATTTAAATCATAAATAATATAATACATAAATAAACAAATTAAAACATTTAAAAAAGCATTAAAAATATTAGAATTCAAAAAAAAAGAAACTGGTGCGAGTAGCACCACTCCTCGCAGTCGCCGGATTCGAGTAGCACCGGTGCTCGCTGTTGCCGATGTCGAGTAGAGCAGCTCCTCGCTATGGCCGGAAACGAGTAGCTCCGGTCCTCGCAGGTGGGGAGCTCGAGCAGCAGCAGTCCTCGGTCCAGCTTCGGAGCGCGCAGAAGACGGTGCGAGTAGCACCACGCCTCGCACGGGGAGAACTCGAGCACTGGTGATGCTCGCTAGGGTCTGGGGCGAGCGGCGGCGGTACTCGCCCATCTCCGGTTAGAGCAGCGGTGGTGCTCGCCCCTGGTTTTTTTTTTTATTTTTTTTTTGAAAATTTTCGAATTTTTCATGCTAGATCTAGCTCAAATGAGTATGAATTTCAAAAAACTAACACCAAATTCATACTCAGGACACCCAAATCTATAAGTTGCAAAAAAAAAATTCGAAAAACTCACCGGAAAATTTTTCCGGCGGTGGTCCGGCGGTGGTTGGCGGCGGCGGGTGGCGGCTCCGGTGGCGGCTCCGGCGGCGGCTCCGGCAATCAGAAGAGAGCTTCTTCCTTAAGAGAGATAGAGGAGAGAGAGTGAGGAAGTGAGAAATGAACAATCCAAGGAAGGTTAGGCTATATATAGTACGAGCGTTTTTTACCCGAAATTGACGTTTTCAACTGCGATTTCAATACAACGTTCTGAAAGTGTAACAACGTTTGTAATTTAGTAGAAACAACATAAAATGTCATTAACTTATGTGGAGTCACAATTATAACGTTTAAATGCGATTAAATAGGGTTTAACGTCTTTTATTACAATTAGAGCATTTTTCACCCGAAATTGGCGTTTTTAACTATGAATTCAGTACGGCATTCTGAATATGTACCAATGTTTGTAATTTAGTCAAACATAACGTAAAATGTCGTCCAAATTACGTGGATTCACAATTAAAATCATATTGACGCAATTAATACGGGTTTATAATGTTTTGTAACAATCAGAGTGTTTTTTACTGTTTACGCTCAAGAAATTATTTTAAAAAAAACAAAAGTTAGAACAGGACATCATTACATGTGTACAACGTCAGTATGAATTAAAAAAATTTTGTACTGCGGTGATTAGTAATTTTGTACTGCGAATAGCAACCCAGTATATATATATATAACATACAATATTAAATAGTAAAACTTTTTTGAAATGTATAATAAAACGTTTTCAGAATAATAATATGCAACTTATTCTTTCTTTGGTTATCATTACTTGCTCCTAATAAGTTGCATATTATTATTCTGAAAATGTTTTATTCTACATTTTAAACAAGTTTTACTATTTAATATCTATATATATATATATATTCTCAATCGCTCTATTTCAAATAAATTATTATATTTAGAAATTTTAGTTTTTAAAATTTATTAGCAATATAAAAAAATTATTTACTTTGAAGACATAAAAGATCTAAATCGATAGAAAATAATAATTAAAAAATGTATGATAAAAATTATGGTACTTATTTGGTATAAATTATGATACTATAATGGTTGAAAACTTGGTATACATTATTTGTTTAGAAATCAATATTCATTGAATAAACTTTAAAAAAGGAAATATTTATTTTTTAATATTTAATGACCTTTTCATTTTTTTAATGTTATAAATTTTTAAAATTTTAAATTTCAAACTTTTTTAATTTTTTTAATTATTTATAAAAAATTTCATTTTTATAATTTAAATTACTCGGAACCCCCTTGAGTATTGGACATAATATAGTTAACCCCTTGTGTTTATCATAATATTGATAACCGCCTTGAGGTTATGGTATCTTTGACTATGAACCCCCGAACTATAACTCTGTTATCAAAACGTTAACTATGTGCTGACCCATCAGCTTAATCACATTATTAATGACATGTTAGACAAAAATCACACCTTAGTCAGCATTTTTCTTGTCCGAAAAATGTCAACCCTACCTCAAAAATGCATCTGAATTGGGATGAGAGAGAGTTAGACAATGTTGATTAAGCAGTTTTGTTGCCCAAGCTGGCATTAATAATGTGATTAAGCTGATAGGTCAACATGTAGTTAACGCTTTGATAATAGAGTATAATTCGGGGGCTCATAGTCAGAGATACTGTAACCTCAAGGTGGTTACCAATAATTATGATAAACACAAGGGGGTTAACAATATTATGCTCACGAAAAAAATTCTGAAATAACACAAGGGGACAAAAAATATACCCATATTAACATATGTTCCAAACTAATTCCTGAAATAACATTCCCGGGAGAAATAGTCTCTTGAAGAGACGATTTCATTAATTATCAAAGTTGAAATCGTCTCTTCAAGAGACGATTTCAACGTTTTCTCGTGCCACGTTGGCGCTGATTTGGCTAGAATCGGAAGAAGGGGAAATCGTCTTTTAGACAGACGATTTGTTGAGACGATTTCACCCTTGTAATATACGCCGCGGCCTATCACACCTGAAATCGTCTCTTGAAGAGACGATTTCTACTGAAATAAGTATGAAATCGTCTCTTCAAGAGACGATTTCACCTGTTCACAGCACTTAGGCAATTTTTTAAGTGTTGGAACACCACAATCCACAACACATCCACTTGGAACATCTTCCAAGGTCTGTAACACCACAAATTCATAACAAACAACCTGTACATATTAACATCTCTCCCACATTCACTGTGCTCAGAACAAATTCAAATCATTTGTAACGTCACAGAAACATAAGAAATCAAAATGTGAACCAAATGTAATAGTTTATAAGATAGAAAGTAATACAATTTCAAAATCAAGTTGTTTACAAAATGTAACAACCTACATCATCTACGTCTACTACGTCGTACATACGTCCTAGTCACTCTAGGTGTAGGATCCTCAACTGCTGATGCAAGAGTAGGATCAAGGTCACGACCACTTAGATCCCCTACATCATGACAATCTCGGGAATCTCTATCCCTAAGTGGTGCTCCAGGAGTAGATGTAGAGGCTAATGCAAGGTCTGCAGCCGGCGTCGTGATGTCCATGCTCGTCCAGCACCGGAGGATGACGCCCCGGGAAAGCCTGAGCTGCTCCCAAAATATGCAAATCCAGTAGTGTCGACCTGCTGCGTAGGATCAACGATATGAGATAGGGTCATACTACCAGCGATGTCGAGCGCCTCCTGATGATCTACTGCCTCAGGAGCTTCACCACGTGCACGTCCTCTTCCTCTACCTCGACCACGAGGACGACAACCACCCTTGTCTCCTTGTTGGGCAAAACAGTGGTGAAACTATCTTGCTAACTATGGGCAGTGAACCCAATCATTGTAGTACAACAAGGTCGTATCCACAGGGACTTCGTAACTATCTAGCTAATTATAAGCTTAGTAATGTGCAGGAAGATATATACAAAAGTGCATAAATGTAAATTATTGGTTTTGGGTTTTTGGGTTGTAATTGGAGAATAAAGAAAAGCAATAAACACTAAACTAACTATCTAGGATAGGTGTAGCCTGGGATGGATATTTGCACCCGTCCTCCCCTTACTACCGATTGTCGAACCTCGAACTCATAGCTAAACCACGGGAACGCTAAATTGACTAATAGCCTAAACAAGGTCTACTAATCCTAACCAACGGAGTTGGAACCTGGCGGTTCTTCCAAGTACCTAGTCAATTGGTAGCATTAAGCATAAATTTACCCTAAGTTGCAATGAGAACCTCATCTCAAAATCAGTGAAAATCAGCTAACATTGATTTAGTCCCAACGGTCTAGGTTTCTATCTCAGAATATCATTTGATAGAATCCCACAATAATGCTAAACTAATCGGTAGGCCAAACCAACCAATTTAACACATAGAAGACAAATTGAGCAAAACCCTTAACAAATCCCCAAATCATGAGCAACAAGTTAGAAGTCATAAACACTCAATAATCATCTTCATTAAGCTCAAAGACTAAAATAAAGCACAAACACAAGTTCAAGATTCAACAATGGAGTTTAGGGATTTTGGGACAAAATCCCCAATCCCTAGCTACAAATGATCTACACAGCCATAGGAGAGAAAATAAAAGAGCAAGGGATAGAAGTAGCCATTAATGGAGCTTGGAAGGAGGTGAGCTTCTCTTCTCTCTCCTCCCTTCTCTTCTTCTTCTCTTCTCCTCTTCTTTTCTCCCTTGGAATCGCCTCTTTTCTCTGTTTTTGGGGCGGAACCGAGCTGAATGAAGAATGGGGAAGTTTCCCCTAAAATTCCCCGTTTTAAAACGCAGATCTGGGCTAATTTTCGACCCGACCGACCTTGCGACCGGACTTGCAAGGTCGGTCCTAAGGTCGGTCGATTCCAGTAGCTTGCAAAAACGCAAATCTGGGCAAAATTTCGACCCGACCGACCTTGCGACCGGACTTGCAAGGTCGCAAGGTCGGTCAGAGTCAGTATAACTTCAAAACGCTGTATCTTCTTCGTTTTAACTCCGATTTTGGATCCGTTTGCGCCCACGCGTTCCTCTCTTCGTCTACTTTACTCCTAGCTATGTTACTCCTCCTGTTTAAACAATAAATGTGTAAAACACCAATGAAACACAAAACTAGAGGAAAACAAGCTAGAGTGGAGAAATGAGCATGAAAAGTGTTGATTAAACATATGAAATACACCCCTAAAACATGCTCATTTGGACACTCATCACTCCTACCCTGATCCGCAGCGGCATCAGCATCTTCCTCGTCTGGGGCAGCTACTGGGACATGTTGTGGCCGTGGAATGACGTAGTAGTTGTTGTACTCGTCTCTCATCACCCGTAGATTAGTGAGAGCATCATCGACACGCATTGCCTCTAGCATGCCGATGACCTCATTTGTGGTCTCCCCTACACACAATTCAAAATATGAATATAACAAATGATATGTCATAATACTAAAATAAAATAAGTAAAGTTGGATTTACTCACCATGTATCCCAATAGAGCTCCGTACGGCCAATGTATCTCCTCGTGTTGCGACCGTACCACTCTTCGTACGCAGGACCAGGATCATCCAACTGTATCGACCACTCTCTCAGCACGCAGGTTCCACAGGGCAATGTACTCGAATGGTGAGTTGCCCAGTTCCATCGGTGCGGCCTCTCAAGTCGATGCTGTGCAGATCAACCCGTGCATCATCCCCTTCTGTCCTAGTTACATCCGGTGGAAACTGCCTCCCGCCAAACTGTCGCATCACACGATCCGGAGGATGCAACTCCACTATATGAAAGCATATAAGTGGCACCCGAGCTCGTGCAATGTGGAGACCAACCAAGCAATACGGAGGAAAGACTGTAACACCTCATCCGTGTAGGGCTCCCAGACAATCTGAAATAATAGACATTAAGTTAAAGACATAATGTTCGTGTAAAGAAAACCAATGCAACATACAAAAAACAATACTCACCTGATGCGGTGTCTGCCTGTCAATGCCTCTCTGTAGTGAGTGAGCACATGTGTGGAGTGTCCGGTCACATCGAAGTCGACATGCCAGCGATGTGCAAGCGGAAGTAAAGGAAGTGGGCCAGCATGATGGGCATGTCGACGGATGGGAGCTATATAAGGAAATCTCTCCCACGCCCAAATCTGTAGGACGACCAGCGCCCAGCGATACCACTGTCCCCAGCATCACACGCTAGACACAGCTGTCGGTACAACCATGCCAGACATGCAGAACCCCAGCTGTATTCCTGTCCGGCCTGGACGAAATCCTCCAAAAGTGGCAAGACATCAGATGGACCTGGTTCCCTGACCTATCAACAAAAACGGTCCCACCCAGTAGCATCAGTATGTAAGCAGGGTGTGCCTCATGACCGTCACCTCATCTGCATGCATCAGGTAACTGTCCAAAAGTAGAACCCAGCCAACTGAGCTTGATCCTACTATGACGTCCTAGATCGGCCGGCCTAGCGCCTAGGAGGTCGTCGCACAACGCTCCCCAATCTCTGAGTGTGGTACCGTGACTGGTAGTCCATCTATAGGTAGGCCGGTCAGAGCAACATCCTCCAATGTGACAGTGGTCTCTCCTGTCGGCATGTGAAAGTATGGGTCTCTCGACGCCATCTCTCTAACAAGTGCAGTGATCAGATGCCAGTCCAAGGAGATGAACTCTAGACTAGCCATCCCAATGAATCCAGAAGCCTCCAAATACGGGCGCATCCTCTCATCGTAACGTACATGCCCGCCACATCGTACACGCCTCGAAGCGGCGACAGTGTAGCACCTGATACTCGTTCCCATCCCACACAGAGTAGACCTATGATGACGCTGATGTCGAAGTATGGAACCACGGGTGGACCGGGATCCATGTGTAACTGAATATTAAATAACAGAGATTCAACCATATCAAAAGCTTGTATCTTAGAAAAGAATATGCAATTTTTTAAAACATAAGAAACATTGCATTAATATTCTACGAATAACAAATTCAAGTACAAACGTAATCGAATAGTACAACACAACAAACACTAAGTAGAACTACTACAGGACATCTCCTCTTGTTAGACCCTCTTGCGCACACCTAGTGCATCTAGTCTTTTTCTTGGGCTCCTTCAAATCCATCTCATTACGAATACGGGTTGATCTTGGTCTTCCCTTTCCTCACACACGAGATGGGTCAGGAAGAATGATGGGAAAGTCTGATGGAGCCACAAGTGCTGATCCCCGAATGGGACAAAAGTCGACCGTAACATCGAGCTGCTTCTGCCAACTGTACCACGACCCCTAAGAGATGTACTGTCCATGGTATGAAAGCAGCTGCTGCGCAAGCGTGTGAGCATGGAATCCTGTAAGTCTGCCATTTCTAGTAAGTACAATGCCCCTCTCTAGCTTAACAGTGTGGTGATTGCCACCCTTGAACCCATAAGGTGTGGATCTGGTGGCAGTGGTGATTTCGAATAACTTTCTAGGCCCGTCAAATCTGGTAATATGGTGAGCGTTGGCCGACTGACTCCTCATCAACAAGCACAAATGCAAGTGGCACTATGTGTTTGTCCGCGTCACTTGCACATGCAATCAGGTTTATGCTTGTACTTTCCGTACAAGAAAGTACCGTCAATACATATCACGGGTCTGCAATGTCTGAATGCATCAATGCATGGCCCGAACTCTGATGTAAGGATTCTCTTTGACATACTTGGTGAATATGCATGCCATGAATCTCAGGTCAAGATGTGGATGCTCTTGACTCAAGATCGAGTTCAAACAGGTGTGCGGGCCTTCAGCAATGGTGATCATAAAGAAACTAGGGTGCTTCTTCGTTACCGTACCACGCAATCTCCATCCACACTCGTTTTCGGATGAGCAGTAGATGTCCCACAACTTTGTGGTTGACCGGTTCACCACAAACGATCGATGATGAATAATGTGGTGCCTCTTCACAGCATGTATCAGCGCCTCTTTGCTCCGGAACAGCATACCCTTCTTGAACTCATCGCTGTAGCTCCAATCTCCCAGTTCCAGTTCTTGTTCCTCCTCCCACCTCATAATACCACTACCACCACAGGCGTTGTAGAATGGGTATGGATGGACAAGAGAAGCATCGCCCACCCCGGTGGTGGTAGTGACCACAATAGTAGCCACATCAGTCGGTGTGGCATCATCGGCACCATCATTGTCATCACCATCATCATCGTCATTGGATGAGCCACCTCCAAACCCTTCCATCTCATCCTCCTCGAAGTCTTCCCGTAAGTCGCCATCATCATCAAAGTGTCCAAGTTCATCACCACCATCATGTTCGAGAGGATCTGCAACGGGTGTTGGGTATGATGAATGTTCTTGTGTATGCAAGTAGTTTCATCTTGAGGAGGCATTAAGTATAAGAGAAGTGTTGGTGATGTTTTGTGTTTGATGTATGGGATATGAAGAAGGCAAAGGGTTAGGTTTTCAGGTGGTGTGAAGCTTGGAGGGGCTTGGTGTTGATAAGATGAGGAAATGAGAAGTGTTTGTGGTTGTCGGTTTCCATGTACTTCAGCGTACAATTCATAGAAATATCTCGTGGCCCATCACACCGACAGTAGAACATGGCATTTTTAAGATCCCCATCGTCATTGATGGGTATCACTGTCCACTTTGTGGTTCCGTCATTCTTTGTGTGACCATCCTTGTGACACCGTCACTTCATGGGTGCACAAGTCGATACCGAAACGACTACCAATCTCAGCAATAAGCTGCCATAATTGGTGTCACCACTAACCATGAGGAGCTTCTTCTTCCCACCCTCGTAATCAGCTCCCACTAGTAGAAAAAACCATTTTCGGCCCCCATTTTCGGCGGTTTATGGAGGAACCGCCGAAAATAGCAACTAAAAAGACCATTTTCGGCGGTTCCTATAGACAACCGCCGAAATAGCCAACTAAAAAGACCATTTTCGGCGGTTGTATATAGGAACCGCCGAAATAGCAATTACGAAGCCTCATTTTCGGCGGTTCCTATATACAACCGCCGAAAATGGTCTTTTTAGTTAGCTATTTCGGCGGTTGTATATAGGAACCGCCGAAAATGAGTCTTGTTTCTAATACCCTAACAGTCGCGACTCGACATATTTTCGAACTATCTGCTGCCTCTCTTCCTCTCGACGCTCTCACTCCAGTTCGCCCCTCAAATCGCCCCCTCTTCTTCTCCGTCGCCGCCGCGCCTATCGCCGCCGTCACCGCCGCGCGCGCCTGCCGTCCCAGTCGCGCCACTACCCCGCGGTCTGCTGCTGCCCAGATCCGACGCCAACAGAGAACGGGGTTAGTTGTTCTACAATTCGAAAATTATGAGATTTTGTTGAATTTGGTCCTAATTTGTTGTGTATATGTATTGTTGATTGATATATGTATTCTGGAGTATAATTGATTGATTGGTTTGATTGGAAATACAATATGTGGGCAATTTTAGAAAATAAACTATACGCTCGCAAGGTGTTCGATGAATTGCTCTGTCCATTTTCTGTTTATATGTTGTTAAAAATATTATTGTTAAGGAATTTAGTTAGTTTTCTGTTTTAGTAGTATTCATATTGTGGAATGGATAATTATGATTGCACGAATTAGTTGGTTGGGTAATTATGAAAGTATCTCGATGATTTAATTAGTTAATTAAATTTCTAGTTAGTAAATTTAGCTAGTTAGTTAAACTCACTTAGTTAATTTATTTCATATTTTATATAATTATATTATAGGTAAATGTAAATTAGTGAAACAAGTTGTAAATATTAACAATGATAAATTAGAAGCCAAATGTAAGTAAATAAATTAATTGTTGTAAATATATATTATTTATATGTTGTTAAAAATATTATTGTTAAGGAATTTAGTTAGTTTTCTGTTTTAGTAGTATATCATATTGTGGAATGGATAATTATGATTGCACTGAATTAGTTTATTAAATGTGAAGTTGGATGGGTAATTTATGAAAGTATCTAGGTGGATTTAATTAGTTAATTAAATTTCTAGTTAGTAAATTTAGCTAGTTAGTTAAACTCACTTAGTTAATTTATTTCATATTTATAAAAATTATATTATAGGTAAATGTAAATTAGTGAAACTATTTTATAATAATTATATTATAGGTAAACTCACTTGGTGAATTGACGTATATATCAATTGTACTGTGTTTTCTTCATTCAGATACTACACAAGATTGGCAGTAGTAGTCGCGTTAGCTCTCATCGTCTTCACTCGCCACCCGCTTCCGCTTGATCCTCGTCCTTCCAAATACCGGTTAGTTTTTTTTTCAACCTAAATCAATTTCAATTTATCATGCATAATTGTTTGTATAATTTGTTGATTACAATATAATAGTTAGTTGCAGGAATATATGTATATATATAACACAATAGAATATATAACCACAAAATAATGTATATGCCAGCAAGGTATTCTGTAAATTGTTTGTGTAGTTAGTTTATTTATATTTAGTAGCTAGTTAGTTGAGTAGGTATACATATATAAATATAACAAAATAAAATAACCAACTATATATATATGTATATATATATCATCAAGTAGTATATATATTATGATATGTATATACATATATATTTATGCATATAACACAACCAAGTAGTATATATAAGATAGCGTATTATATTATTATACAGACTCGCCGTGCGAGAACCATATCGAAATATATCCTTCTTATGGATATGCTCTGCTTCTGATCCTGCTTCTGATCCTGCTGGACTGCACACAAGCACGAGTCTAATGATCCGTATCCTTACGCATCTGTACAGGTAAATTTTAATATCTTTAACTGTTTTATTACTTGTCATATCGTTATTACTTATTTATCAATTCAATCATCTACTAATCTGATTAAATTGTAGGATCCAATAAACTGCAACCTCTTGCTCCCGTACAACAATCAAATATACCAGTTGCAGAAGGAAGAGTGTACACATCACGCTCGAATGACGTGGTCCATGGCATGCCATTACAGCCGTATCACGGGAGAGTGTCTGTGACGAACCGATATACACGTGTCCTGATTTAGCACTCCCTGTACCTACGGAGGAGTACAGCACGGTTCGGTCCGCAAAGGGTGCATTTCTTCAATGGCCTGTTCGCCTGATTCAGAAGTGTATGAAGGTACGCCCAATACTACCTTTAATATAGTTATTGTAGTAAATTATAAGTGTGTGGATGTTCAGTTCATGATTAGTAATGTATGTCGATTGCAAATAGGCATTAAAGGAGAAATCAAAGTCTCCTGAAAAAAAGAAGTCAAAGATTACATCTTCTGGATACAGAGCATCCACCAATGTCGTTACCAAACAAAACTTGGTGGATGATTCAATATATGCACGCTTGGGGCCAAACATGAAAGTGTTGCATGATGTGATCCGTGACTTCCCAGCTGATAAAGATTCTATCCTTCTTAGCTTTGAACCTGACATTCTTCACTATGAAGAAGTTTTAGAAGTCGACTTGTGGACAAACGACTTGCAGGACATCCTGAAATCTGACTGGGTGCCTATCACTGTTGTCCACTCATTCATTCTGTAAGTATTAGTCTTTTTTGGTAATTAAGTTAATGATGCCCTGAAACAATGTTAATTACTATATCTTTTAATTAATGAATAGGTTTTTGCATGAGAAAATGCAAACTTTTTCACTTACTAAGTATGGATTTCTATGTCCTGAGAGAACGTCATACACTGCTGTGATGTCTGATGTACAAGGTAGTAAGCTCTACTTACAGCGTGCGATTGCTAACAGCATCAATGCGAGAAAGAATATCTCCTGATGCCCTACCATCAAAGGTAATAACTTGTGTTTATCATTTTAATTCCATTAAGCATGATCTACTTGTTGATTTTGACATTATAATGACATGTTAGTGTTTTGGTATTACATAGTGGTCATTGGGTCCTACTGGTGTGTGTTTGGATCGTGCACGTATACTATATCTTGATCCGCTTCGGCATACAGTGCCGAGTATATCAAGATAAGCCACACCTTAACACGTAAGTACATTATAAACCACTTCTTTATGCATTTCAATTCTTTTAATTTAATTTTGTTGTGCATGGATATCCTAATTTTATTAATATACATTTATGACATTTAATGTGCAGTATATATCAAAGTGTTATGACTACCCATCTTGCTGTAAGGGTAAGAGGTGCTGTCCCTGGACTGCAGTGAAGGTACATGCATCACTTGTTTTCATTGATAGAACAAATGTCTCATGTAATTAATCCTTTTTCTTTTCTTTGTTTAAGTGTCCACGTCAACCCGGGGGTTCGGAGTGTGGGTATTATGTCATGAGATATATGCATGACATAATCACCCTTTTTGGTGAGATGCAGGATCAATTAGAAAATGTATGTTAAGTCATATATATATATTCTTAATTTTAATGTATTTCTTTAATGATTAACTCATTTTGTATTGTTTTGTTTTTCAAAAGGTTTTCTCTAATGTTGGCGAATACGACAGACAAATGATCAACGCTATGTTGGAGGATTGGGCGGAGTTTGTCTATAGAATTTAGTTTGATTTTCACTTTGTTTTTTCGATCGAATGTTATTTAGAACGTTAATGTTTAGAAATTTATGGCTAGGCTTGTGAAAGATGACCGGTTTGAGTACAATGAATATCTTGATAGTTGTATATCTATATGGTCATTTGTGACCATTTGAAATGGTTTGTATATGGTCATTTGTGACCATTTGAAATGTGTTGTTGGTCATTTGTGACCATTTCATCATTATTTTGATTTTTTGACAATTCTCTTACAAAGAGTGATTGACATCCTCTACAATATGACGTAGAGAGATATTTGGATATATCTGGATGTTGTATCTGTATATTTTACAGGTTTGTTGACATATGTGGGATTGTAAACTAAAACGAAAAAAACCAAAAAAAAAAAATATAGAAATTTTCGGCGGTTCTTACTAGGAACCGCCGAAAATGTCTGTTTTTTACCTCATTTTGAGCTGGGACAGCGGTCATTTTCGGCGGTTTTGGCGTTTGGAACCGCCGAAAAAGGTTGTTATTTTCGGCGGTTTTATAACCGCCGAAACTTTGGAAGGGCCTTTTTCGGCGGTGTAATATTCGGCGGTTTAAAACCGCCGAAAAAGGCCCAAAAGAACCGCCGAAAATGACCCTTTTTCTACTAGTGTCCGTTTGCCCCATAAACAATTTTGCCACTAATACGACATAAGAACTGGATAACGGCGGACATATCCACCTATTTGCAAACACCATTCATAATTCACAAATTTAATCAACCGTTCCACCATTTGGCTGATTGGAAACAAACAAAACCGAAAATAAAAAACAAACACTATAATGTTGTAATACACTACCATTCAACAACTAATTCTACAATTCAACCTTATCAATTGCATATAATTATTTAAACACTTCAAACAATTAATTGTGTTTTCAATTTCACATATATCCAAAATTTCACAAATTTTACTACATCCCAATATTACCAAATTACACAAACAATTCATTTTCACTATAATTTCACAAACCAACAACAAATTATCACTTCAATTAAGCAAATAATCAGTTACCACTGCAATTTAACACACAAACACACATAATCAGCTCCCACTCTCACAATCCCTAATTTTCTAACAACCCCTAATTTTCTAACAGTTTCTAACTAATTTAGGGTTTGAAAATTACCTAAACAACTAGTATTTGTTGCAGGTGGTCGGAGGTGGACTCGTGGTCGGTGACGGTGGCCGGTGACGGTCTTGACGGCGGCGGCGACCTAGAGGCGATTCCGGGATGCGTCTGTTCGTTTCTGTTCGTTCGCAGGAAGAAGAAGGAAGTGAGTAGAGTGGGGAGGGAGAAATTGCGATTGGTAATTTACAACCCGTGAAATCGTCTGTTCAACAGACGATTTCTTGATTTCTTTAATGAAATCGTTTCTTCAAACGACGGTTTCAGGTGTGATAGGCCGCGCGTATTATACAAGGGCGAAATCGTCTTTTGTAAAACGATTTCGATAAATCGTCTGTTTAAAAGACGATTTCACCCGTCTTCCGATTCCAGCCAAGTCAGCGCCAACGTGGCGCGGGAAAACATTGAAATCGTCTCTTGAAGAGACGATTTCAACTTTGATAATTAATGAAATCGTCTCTTCAAGAGACGATTTCTCCCGGGAATGTTATTTCAGGAATTAGTTTGGAACAAATGTTAATATGGGTATATTTTTTGTCCCCTTGTGTTATTTCAGAATTTTTTTCCAATCCTCAAGGGGGTTTTGAGTAATTTACTCTAATTTTTATTATATTTTGATATTTTTGTTAATTTTTAACACTTAGGGCATATTGTGAACTTTAAAAGTACTTTGTTAACTACTAGGGGTATTTTTGTCTTTTTTTCATCTATAGTGGCATTTCATGGACTTTTCGAAAAATATAGTAACATTTTGTGACTTTCTTTTTTTTAGTGGTATTTCATGAATTAGCCAAAAAGTATAGTGACATTTCATGAAATTTCCCTAATAATAATACACCACAAATCAATTTGATTTATTATGAGATTCGAAGATTGTAAACCCTACAAATACTATTTGATTTAACACTTATTAGTTAAAGAATTATAATACTAATTTTAATAAATCATCAATATAATGTATCATCATAAATATATAAAAATTAAAGTTGTGAACTTTTTTTAAAAA
The DNA here is from genome assembly GCA_023374045.1 of Limonium bicolor. NCBI lineage: Eukaryota > Viridiplantae > Streptophyta > Magnoliopsida > Caryophyllales > Plumbaginaceae > Limonium > Limonium bicolor. Next base: position 207,724,948 of record CM041780.1, read on the forward strand.
AAACTATTTTTGAAGAACTTGAATTTAAATAAATAAAATATAACTTTTTTTTAAAAAATTATAAGCCTATATTTTAAAAATTCAAACCATTCCAAACTTAGCAACATACCCTATCGATAACATGGTTCAAACTTCCCGAGGAAGAAAGATCGGTTGAAAATGAAGACGAAAGAAAAAGAAAAAGATGGTGTGAAATAAAATGACCAGAGAAAATGCACAGACTGGCATCGGAATTGACCAAAGTTAACGGATGATGGATGGGAAGGGACGCAAAGAAAAGACCCATCCCCTTCCCACCACATCAACAAAACCACTATAGCAACTTCAGCTTCTCGATTTTGTATATTCAACCCTCGCGGGATGTCGTTTTCGTCTTTCAGTGATGATGGCGCCGGCAGCAGCGGCGGCGGCGGCAGTCAGCATCCGATTAAGATCAAGGTTTGCTATGGCTCTTCGCTTGATGAAGTAACTATTCCCTCTGAATCTACATTTGGTAAATTCTTCTTCTCCTTCATCCTCTATCCGTTTTTTTCGATGAATTTATAATTTACTTTTTGGCCTCAATTGATAATTCGGTAGCGCTAATTGACTTGTGCGGAAAAATTTGAACCTTATTAGTACGTTTTCCATTATCGGATATAATTTATTGTTTAGTGGGGGGAAAATTTAGCTTGCATGCTATTCGTGTCGCAATAGTAGTTGTTAAAAATGCCCGATAAGTATACGACGTTTCCGTCGCTTGAGAATTTTCTATTCCTAGTGCTTGTCTTTCGGTTCCTCTTTAGTTATCTTGCTATTTTATTGTGGTGGTATCTTGAGATAACTGATGCAGTGATGCTGCCTTGGGGTGTTCATTGTTTTGGCAGAATTAGGGCATAGACTCCCGTCTAACCGTTGGAAAAGCATAAAGTTTATCTTACTTATATTTATATGTGCTTGTATCTTCATTATTTGAGGACTGATTGATGGTGCATTCCTTGTTATGAGGTTAACAGAAAGATTATAGAGTTGAGGGTTAGCATTGACGGCAAAACTTAATACAGTATATTTTGGCAGGAAATATACTATTTTTAGTGCTGAATCTCTTGTGACCAATAATTGGATTATAGTAAACTTGGAAACGGTAATTTTTGTGATTAGGGAGTTGTCAACTACGGACAACTAATTGACTTGACAATGAAATGTTTAACCCCAAAAGATGTAAGTATTAGTTGAATCCTGACTAGTAATATGGTGAATCTGAGAAAGTGTGGAGCAGCATTTTTGTTAAGCTGGAATCTGGGATGGCATGTATCTATCATGTATTTTTTCTGGGCATACATCTGCAATGAGACGCAAAAAACCAGTGAGAATACCAGGATTGCGGTAATACTAGAAGAAAAGAAACAATAGCTTAAAGAGTTTTGAAGTGAGTAGAAAAATAAAAACGCCAGTTCGGGTTCATATCATCAGCTATGTTGCAAGGGTGGGCTAACTTTGGTGTCCATGTATCTTTTCTTCGAGCCTTGACTTTCAAAATTCTTGGGAAATATGCATCCTTATCTTGTTGTGAATGTTACTGGAGCGTATATTCATTTGTTCATTTTTTTAAGAAGGAATAAATTGATGCCACACATTGCTGAATCTTTGGTTACGTTCTCAATAACCTTCCTTTTTTGTCAAGAAACAGTGCAAAATATAAAGATATGGCAAGTAGGTGGTGATAAATATGGAACTCTTGAAGACAAGGAATTTTAGGAGATTTCTAACTTCTGCTTGATGAGCTATTACTAGAAATGTGTATTTTTTTAGAATGAGATCACTCACTTAAATTGATATTAAGATTTTAGTTTTGTATATTAACCCTTTCCTTTGTCTCTCTCTCTCTCTCTCTCTCTCTCTCTCTCTCTCTCTCTATATATATATTATATTTTTGGTTCAACGTCTGCATTTAATTGTTAACTTATGGCTAGTTTTATCAATATACTGCCCCCATGTTAACCTCGCTTTTTGATAAACGTTGTTCCACATGCACTGTAGATGTGAAGTATAACTGCAGCTTTTCTTTGGTGCTGCTTTGCCTGTCTTCCTCTTCCTGCACTGTTATCCTTCTGTATGGAACTTAGCATAGACTGGATTTTGGGAGTTCTCAGTACGTGTTGAAGATCTTAAATTAGACAACTCAATACCAAGACCTCCATGTTATATGGCCCTGGAATATCTCCACACTAGTAGAAGGTTTCTGTAACTAGTTTAATTCTCTCCTTTTTGAATGTTGTTATAAGCTTCTCCCGTGTTGGTTTGCAAGCTGAGGGGTCTACTTTTCAACCATCATAAAAGACTGGTCTAATTATCAACAATCACGAAACACAAAGAGTTATAAACATCAATTCTTTCTTCATTACTCAAATCGTGAGTAAGATGGAGAACTTAAAATTGAGATGCTCACATTATCTGAATTCGGTATGTGGGACATTGAAGGCTATCTAACTTTAGATGCAGAATCTTGGTTGTCTAAGAAGAGATCTTTCTTCCTGGAAATCAAGCTAATACATGTTATTATTTAGGTGAAAGCCATGTACCTTGTTGGTTAGTTACATACTGAACTTGGTCATGTGCTTCTCAATTCTAGCTGTATTTGCACACTGCTGATAAATATGGAATTTCGACAAATATTTGCAACACTGGACATAAATTTGGTGTAATGTTTCTTGGCGTTTTTGTCCCTTTCTAAAATAAAGGTGACCTGAAGGAAGTTCTAGCCAACCAGACAGGGATAGATCCTGCACACCAGAGGCTTTTATTCCGAGGAAGGGAGAAAGATGATTCAGAGACTCTGCATATGGCAGGTGTGGAAGACCTGTCCAAGGTGCTACTTGTGGAGCATCCAGCAAGCAGAGAGCAAAAGGAGGAAATCTTCAAGGCCTGTCGAGCTATAGCTGAAGTTCGAACAGAAGTTGACAAGCTCTCTGAAAAGGTGGTTGCTCTCGCTTTTTCATGCTCGTTTGTTTGGTATAACATTGATAAACTAATGGGGTTTATATGTGTTGGCTTTTGATTGCTCTCAGGTTGCTGATGTGGAGACATTGGTCAGTAATGGTGTAAAGTTAGATCAGAAGGAGTTTGCAGTCTTAACTGAGTTGCTGATGAGGCAGTTGCTGAATTTAGATGGTATAGTGGCCGAAGGAGCAAAGCTCAGAGGAAAAATGAGGTATTGGCTTAATGGATTCTTTCATTTTCTGGATTTTTTTGTTTTCTTATGTGGTCGTTTTATGATGGGAGTCGTTAAGGATTTAGACAAGAGATTCTGAGTGAGGAAAAGGGTTTACAAGAATATGGTACTTTATGACGTGTCTTGAAATTTTATGAACTATCTAAAGAGGATCAATGAGAATCATAAAGCATAGATCTGTTTGGCTTATAGATGGTATGAGCAAGGCTCATTGTAGGTGCGTAGTAATACAAGTTTGTCTAGATGATCAATTGGTACGGTCCGATGCGTTGACAATGGTCGACTTACCTTTCTTTCTCGTTAACCACTTTAATAATTAACATATACTAGTATAATTTAATTTTAAACAATTTAAATTCGTACTGGATGTCTAAAATAAAAATTTAAGACAATGGAATTGGGATGGAGGTTGTATATGAGAGTAGACTAACAAACAGTAACTACTTGGGTACACCCTTTACTGAGTCATGTGTTTGATTTTACCTTGCTAGCTCTGCTGCTTAGGTGAAGCGTATACAGGTGTACGTGGACAAACTAGTAAATGACCTCAAGTCTACAAATTCCACGCTCTCATGCTGGCGGTCTATAGTATTGAGGTGAGCCGAGTGGCTTTTTGTCCATTCGGAATGTCAGATTGTCAAATGTCAATTGTGTGTTTTATCCCCTGCTAATGGTTAGTAATCTCCTTGCTTGTGAAGAACACAGAGCGATTGGTTCGGGTTAGTGTTCGTGGTATAGTTTCAACTGAGATAACTGGTCTGTACATTTTGGTAATGTTTCTGGCTCACTGGCGAAACTGATAACAAAATTACCACTCATTTGTTGAGCTTAGATTTTGTCTAATCAATTCCTTTTGGACAATTATAAAAGCGCCAGTGAGAACTTTATCCTCGATTGAATCGCTTGTTAATAGGCTTAATTACTTGTCAGTAGACGGATGAGCGAATTAAGAATTGAATATCATGGTTTAAGTATTCGTATGTAGTCAAAATTTGACTTTTTAGAAGTGTTTTTAGTCAAAGATAAAGAAATGTTAATGGTGTTACTAGTCGAGGAAAATTTTGTACAGTCATTTCTTGGGTCAAGGGTGTCGCGGCTGTCGTATAGCCAAGTGCCGTTCCTTCTCCCTCAGCACATTTCAGAAGATTAATGTCAGACGTCAACTTATGTGGTTATAGAAATGACATGTTAAGTTGGTATTTGTATACATTGTCAATTTTATCTTAAAGATGTCTATAGCTTTTGTGCTAGGTGGCGAACGAAATATACCAGGATGCCCGTGGTGTTGGTTGGAACCGGATTTGCTTGACCAATTTTAAAAAATTCACCAAATATGTATAATTTTTTTTATTTGTTTACCATTTATATATATAATTTTTTCAAAGTAGATCCTTATGTGTTTTTAAACATTTACTTAATCTGTATAAATAAATATTGGAAAAGTTATTTAATATCAACTTCATTCTTTGCTTATCAAAGAACAAAATCTTGAATTGTCGCAACAAAAGATCAATGTTCAGTCTACTCAACTATATTACTTAAATTTGTCGTGTAATTATAATGATCTACTTATTTTAATATTTAAAATACATGTCTTTGGGATTTTCCAGTAAGATAATGTCAAAGTTACCATATAGTTTCTCTAAATTTACAATATATTTTTAAAATTTAAAATTTTTTAAATAACTGAAAAAATAATGATATGTAATAATTCATGAAATATGATATAAATTATGAAATTGTAATAAAAAATCATTACATATCATAAAACAAGATTAAAAAGTTTCAAGTTTGAAATATTTATACAAAAAATAATGATAAAGAGAAAATAATACAGAATCTCACCGGTAAAATATTCTATTCATTTTTATAAAACTAAATAAAGAAATTATTAGTTGCGGATTTCACTGGCTAGTACAAATTCGTTACTTTAAGCATAATGAATAATATAAATAGAAAAGGTAAAGTTTATTATTTGAAAATGGAAACCAACTTTTAATTAAAGATTACATCTTACTATTTGATTATTTTAATATTAAGAAATGCTTTATTTTTAATATTTAATAATTATATCTATAATTTATTCTAACCAATGAAATGCGAATTGGTTAATTTTTTGCCAACTGATTATATTTGTAGAGAGCTATGTCATCTGGTTGAGAGAATATACGATATAACCCCATTCTCATGACTCATAATCGAGTTGATCTCTAATGTCAGCTGAAAGTTAGAAAAAAATAGAAGAGAAAAATAGTTGATATACAATCGATGTATGTGACATATGGAGACAAGACAAAAAACAATGATCAAATAAATTCGGTGCAAATATACTGACAGGTCAAATATCTAGTTTACTCGATAAATTATTCAAAATCAAATGGAAAGGTCAGAATTTTTGTTTCAGATCATTTCAGAAAAGAAAAAGTGAATTACTTCCCTCCGTCCTGAATTGACCGTCCTGTTTAACTGTTTGGACATGTCGTTTGACTTCAATTTTTAACATATAATATAAATTTAATTTTGGAAATTTAAGTTTTACATATGATTCCTTACATGATAAACTATATAATACAAAATTTAGTTTTATAAATTATTTTATCTTATGCTTAATTTTAAGTGGAAAAACGTGTCATAAAGCAAACAGGACGTCATTCAGGCGGAGGGAGTACAAAAGTACAGGTCAAATTTGTAATTACGTTTACCGTGTCGAGCTATGAAATGAATCAGACAAAGAATGAAAACGTAAGCAAGAAATGACCTCTCCCGCATCAACATACGCACACCAACAACCGCGAGCAGCTTTTATATCACAGAGTAGTTTTAGCAGAGAGAGAGGAGAATGAATCCACCTGAGTTTCAAATAGAGAGACGAACAGCGAGATGAAACCTGTTGGGACGCCTTCCACCAGCTGGCAGTGCGATGGTGGCGGCGGAGTCCGCGTCCGATTAAGATCAAGGTCTCCTATGGGCCCTTCTCTCCGTGAACTGTCTATCGTTCCTGAATCTACTTTTGGTAAATGTTACTATCTGCGTCCTACTCTAGCCGATTTGTTTTCTTTCATATACATAATTCTAGAATTTCTAATTTCTTTGTTAACTTGTAATTTCTAAATTTGTCGCTAATTGGAAATTCGTGAGCGGCTAGTCCCTCTGTATTTATGCATCTGGGAAAAATTGAACCTTATTCCTACCTTCTGGTATTTTCTCTATTTTTTTTTTTGGTAATTTACTGCAGGAGCAGTTTTTGGCATAGTACGCATCAACAAGATGCACTTGCCACAAGTATCGTATGTTTTTATCGTATGTCTGCAGGAGCCGTTTCTGGTATTTTCTCTATAGGTTTTGCTGTATTGTATGTTTTATTGGGTAAATATTGAGGATTCTTGGTGGACGATAACTCTACAGTTCCTCAGCTTGCACGCTTGTCATGCTGGCCTTAGGTACTATTAAAACTGGTCTGGAACATTTCCGTTCTGACTGCTTCTGTTTCTGTTCCTTCTTGGCTCCATGAGATAACTGATGCTGGCGTGTTCATTATCTGGCTGAATAAGTGTCTGTTGGTGTCTTTCATTGATGGAGGATTTCATTTTTGGTGCCAAGTTAATAGAAGTACAGAAGAATTGGAGGTTAGCATGATTGGTGAAATCAACTTATAAGTTGATAATGAAGTTGATATATACTAGGTAACTATGGGCTAGTAATTGGCATGACAGTTAACTTGGTAACTCCTTACATTAAATTTTGTTAACCCAACAGTTTAGGACTCTCTAAGCTGACTACTGCACACAAAATTTCCTTCCTGCTAAATATGGCCTACACACTCGCTTTGCTCAGCGGCAGGCTTAGGCCAAAAGGTCCACCGTAAATTTGGACAATTCTATCCATTCTACAAGTTTGCTATCATGAAATACTATGAGCTATGATGTCTAGCAGGAAGCGTCCAGAGGGCCTTTCTACCTATGAAGAAGCTAGTATGTAACCCCCAACATGTCTTCACTTCAGATTCTAGATTGTTGTCCCTCTGGCCTATTCTTCTGGTATAGTGTAAGTTTAGCTTCTCTTTGAATCTATGCGCCTTTTTGTTTAGCTTGTGGCTACATGGTAGATAAGATATGGTCACATCCTTTCTCAAATTGAATTGCATATGCATTATGGTAAGCAAGTGTGACTAGAATAATTGTTTCTGAACCGGGCATGACTTTTGGTTCACCATCGTATGCTCTCATCAAAGGTGACCTGAAGAAAGTTTTATCCGATAAAATCGGGTTAGATCCCGTGGACCAGAGGCTTTTCTTCCGAGGAAGGGAGAAAGATGATTCAGAGACCCTGCATAAGGCAGGCATAAAAGACCTATCAAAGTTGCTGCTTATGGAGCGTCCAGAAAGCAAAGAGCGAAAGATTGAAGAGGCAAAGCAAAAGGAGGAGATTTCTAAGGCCTGCCTAGCAATAGCTGAAGTTCGAGCTGAAGTTGACAAGCTTTCTGAAAAGGTAGTTGTTTTTTCTGTTCTCATGCTTGTTTTTCCTTGCAATGCTAAACCTAATTGGTTTATGTTGGATACGTCCTTCTTAGGTTGCTAAAGTGGACACATCAGTAAGTAATGGTGTAAAGCTGGATGAAAAGGAATTTATTGTCTTGACAGAGCTGCTGATGAGGCAGCTGCTAAAGTTGGATGGAATAGTGGCTGGTGGAGAAGCGAAGGCTCAGAGAAAAAATGAGGTATGGAGTCTGTTTCGTTTTTATTTTTCACTTGTTGGAGTTTTCTTTGCTCTCGTGGAACTCTCCATTCATATGCATGATCTGTACTACAACGAATGGTCTGTTTTTTACTGAGGCATGCGATGATATAGGAAATTAATGTCGGTTGTATTGGTAATAATGCTTTGTGAAGATGATTAATAGGTAAAGTTGATGGATTTGGACAGTGATCATCATTAAGTTGCAGGTTGGCATTTTTTGCGTCTAAAAAGTATGTCTGATTCTGTTTTGCGTTACTCGCCTAGTTGATTTTCTATGGACATGAGTACTAATGAGGGGAGGGGGGAGTTCTTACCGTTTTTGAGATTCTGTATCCAGATAATACTACTAAACCTTTGGATAGTTTTGTGAGGCCATACGCCTGATTTTTCTTTTGTTCGCCTACTAATATAGGTGAAGCGCATCCAGAGTTTTGTAGACAAACTAGATGCGCTAAAGGCAACAAACGCCAACCCTTTTGTGGATGGCTCCAATGCTGTCACAGTTTATAAGTCTGATTCTGGCGCGGGAAGTTTGAGTCCCTCTTCAGTGACTTCAACTAGAATAACTCAAGAATGGGAGCGGTTTGACTAGCTTTTGTGGTGTTAGATTTCACTTAACCATTGTCTATACATTTTCCCCCCTGATTATAGAGTCAAAAGGTCATGTTTATTACAAATATTCTTCAATATATTTAAAAGCTCAGTTCATTGCTGATATTTGTCAGTGGCTGCAAGATCCCAATTTGTGTGATAGTGTAAAGGTTAGTTCTTTGAAGCATGTATGGTTTGGTTTGGTATCACCATCACCAATACCCATATTGACTTGAGATGGGGCCGAGATTGTGTTCTGTTCTAAGTTGCCAGATCCTTGGGCAGATTATAATGGGAAGGGAAGGGGAAGCATCTTCTTTACTCAGTTAAGGTATTGTAGTTTAATTTGGTTTGGGTTTTATTCGGTCGAAATGAGGCGGGATTGTTTTTGCATGTTGAAGGAACCTTGATTGTGGAGCAGTGTTTTCGTAATTCACTATTTCTTTATGTCGCTCAGTTAGTTGACCTTCTTCTACGCTCAAGAAGTTCGGTGATGTGATAAAATTTTGTGTGAAGAAGATGTAATTCACTTCAATATCTCAAAGTCGCCGCCAAATAATCATCAACCGACATGGTTGTTCCATATTGTCGGTGCTGGGTGGGCACAGGGAGGAGAAGTTAAATGCTTTGGTTTGTTTCCCGGAAAAGATGAAGGACAACCTTTCTTCAGAGCATGTTAAAATAGAAATGACTCAGATTTGTGCGGAGAAAAGCGCGGAACCAGAAGTGTTTGGATTTGATAAACGGTTCTTGAAGATGAAGATCATCGCCTGGTTCATCAAATGCAACGACACAACACCACGGTAGTCCTTGAGGTACCCGGGGACTACCCAGAAAAATTATGTATTTTGTTAATGGTCGCCGAGAGATGAAATTGACGTGCAAATAGCACATCCATGAGAAATTCTTTTGTGCTTGTAAAATTATACACAAGCTCATGACACATAAGCAAGTTGTGAACCAAACATCACTTAAGAACGACACCCTAATTGTCTAGTAATGGCATCACTACTCTTACTCAGTTGACAAGTATCTTAGGATTACATTTGTAAACAATATTACAACAAGCAATAGGTCTTAAAGCTTTCACCTTCGAAGGGTGAACCTTATAGATTAGTGTGATAGTACTAGCGGCATTCACGCCTCTTTGATAAATTTTTTATTGTTTAAGAAATCCTACAAGTAGACTATCCAGGAGCGTTGATGAGCTAGTTCTCGTGCTCCACTTCAGGTACCTCAACGTTAGAAGAAACTTAATTGGAGGTGAAACAGGGATTAGAAGAATCAGGTATCACCTTGGGACGTCAAAGATTAACAAAGTACAAATTGACAAAAAGGTCCTGATTAAATAATATATGATAAGAAGCTTTTTATTCTTCGAAACAATCTTTATTTCACTTAGAAGATGAGTACATGTTGAGGTTATGGCAAACCTCAAAGATGGCAAGTTGGTACATGCCGGAGAATAACCTCTACTCGTATACACCAGAACGATACCTACAGACTGTGGTACAATTCTCCCTTACCATAAATGTACTGAGCTCTGACCAGCTCTTTGACGACACCCAACATCTAGGACTTAAATAAACTAGGGACAAGGAAGAAAAAAGAAGCTTAGACCAGGAGAACCACGACAAGTCCAAACCTACATGGACCTTATTCGAAGCAAACATGCAACAAAGGGAGACACCAATCCTTAACCAGGGGAGCATATTTTTGACAGAGCAACGAAAGAAGATAGCCACCCAGAAACTATGCTGAATCTGGTGACTATCTTTCAAGAGGATCATTTTTCTTGTCAGTCCCTAGGACTGCAACCACATCACAGAATTATCAATCGGATGGGAAAGATCAACCACCATACAGATTTTATTCTTTGAATGACAACGCTTACCTTTCTTCATATTTGGTTCCGACCGCGAAGGACAAACCACTTCATCTGACCAACCCTTCCTAGCCGTTATATTGTAGTTTCGTTTCTTCCCCCTTGCGCCACCACACCTGACCTCAACTCTCTTCGACGAAAGGGAGATTTTCACCTCATCACCTTCATTTGTTCTGCATATATCCTTATGCTGGTCTTGGCCAGGAGGTGGGTGAGCAGAGGCATTAGAGCTAGCATCCCCTTTTTCGCAATCAGCTAGCTCACTTCAAAAGAGCTGGTGGGCGGTCACCTTCATAAATAATCTTCTAGGTTTCGGTGCAGTCTTCTAAAGTGGTCTTCTTTCCAAACCGAAGTTCTGAAGCTCTGATCCGTGGTCCATAAGGGAAATTCGACAGGAGGGTCCGACTGGTCGAGGCATTCCTTTGTAGCATGTAGAAACAAGTCACATTTAAAGCAAATAGCTGGCATCCTTTTGTAGGTCACCCACATAAACAATTCTCATCCCTCAATAGAGACTTTGACACATCGGAGAAAACTTGTAGCAGGACCTTAAAGCAAATAGCTAGCGAGAAGACTTGTTAGCAGGACCTTAAAGCACAAGAAGTCACCCCCAGCTTGCCCATCATCCTCGCTATATTCCAGGAAGCTACCCAAGTGATTGGCAGTGCGCCTGGAAAAGCTTAAGTTATGGAAAAGGAAAGAGACGTCGTAGATCATAACCCACATGGAGATCCAACGAAACTCATGATCCGCTGGGCCCATGAATCTGTCGATGTGATAAAAGATGAGAAGAGAGTCGATGAAAGACTAGGGCCTCGGTTGAGTACCACATGCGCCAAATATGGGTGTTCGAACTCGAAGAGGAAGAGGATCTTTCCTGCACTGCGGACCTTGAGCTTACCCTCCATTAGCCAAACTCTATAGAGAGTGTTTTCCATAGCTCGAACATCAACTCCCTTCAAGGAGAATATTTGGCACAACAGACAATGGTCGAACGGGAGTGCAAAGTCGCCATCAACAAGGTCATCGAGTGTAGTTGTTTCGCCCTCGGTCGTGAAGGAAGGCTCTTTGCACTTTGCAACAATTTCATCAATAGGGCCTTGCATGTGAGAGTCGGTTATATTGTGAGAAGATTTGGAGACGAGGAGAGCAGAGGAAGTAGCTAGAGATATTCGATGGTGTGGAGCAAACTAAAAGCGAGGAGGAAATTGCATGAACGGTGGACGAGGCTAACCCCATTCTCACATGCAAAAAGCAATCATTGGAAGCTCCGTTTCCAAGGCATACTAGTAAGTCGGGGCATTAGGAAGTGAGCAAACTGTCGCTGCCACTGCACCACCAATGATAGAGGGAGGATGGAAAACTGGGGTAGAGGTCGAGATCCTTGGGAGTGGAGTTTGTCGATGAATATTGGGGGGGGGGGGAGTTGTAAGGTCAAAAGCAAAAATAACACATACACATGCTAGTCAAATCAAAAATTGAGCAATACGGATTGGGAGGAGAAAACAGTGAGATGAAACCCAAGAAAGAGGAGGAAGTAAGACAAAACTCGCTAAAGGGAAAGCAAGGGAGAAACACTCTTGCTGGGAGGAACAAAAATACTCTCATAAAGGAGAAATACTCTCGATGGGGGATCGAAAGTTAGTGTCTTCGATGAAACGAGTTAGGGTAGCAGATAGTTATTGTCTTCATTTGATAGCGTTGATATGTAAATCTGATGTTGTTCTTTTTCTCTTCGTTGATAAGTAAGCATATCCTTGCAACTAGTATGGATTCGAAGAGGGGATGCCCCTCAGGCGTCTTACATTATTTTAATAATATTCTACGTATTTTAGAGGCTTTACAGCTTCGCGAATTAGAAGCTGGTGAAGGTGTCACCTTCCTTGGTGGCACCATTTTTCTGTTTTTCTATCTTTGTTATTTATGAAATTTTAAAGTGTTTAGTTTATTAAATATAAGTTCAAATAACATAAATTTTACACCACACCGTTGTTCATCATAATTCGAGCTCTTCAAAATAAGATTCAACATGAATAAGTTTTGATAAACTTAAAATTTATAATTTTTTTATGTGCATACTACCCCCGTCTACTAGAATTGTCTTGTTTGCTTTTTGGCACGTTTTTCCACATTAATATTTAACATATAAGATAAACTAATTTTATAAAAATAAAATCATCAAGATATAGTTTATTATGTAAGGAATCAATTGCATAACTTAGATTTATAAAATTACTTTATCTTATATGTTAAATAGTGAAGTCAAACAAAACACTCAAATAGTAAACAGGACAATGCGGGTGGGACGGAGGTAGTATGTTTTAAGATTGACTGTGAAATATATAAAGTAAATAATTTTTAGGAGTATATGTTTCTACAATGCTAGATTTTTCCATGGTGTTAGTCATCAAAGAGTTGAATGAGGGTATGGTCATCTTTTTTATTGTGTGGTGGTTAATAGTCGAACCACATTAGCCTTCATTGACGGTGTTAGCTTCTTTGACAGTGTTAGCCATCCTAGGATTATATGTGGCGGTAGGGTTATATTTTTCTTAAGTGGTTGTTAATAACCGAACCACCTTAGCATTCTTTAACTGTTCGGTGAACCTGGACGTTGACCTGTGGGACCCAATGAAAACACATTTAATGTAACACCCCTACTTAATCGTCTCCTAATTGTCGTCTGATCGTTGTGCTCAATAAATAAATCGTAGCGGTAAATAAATTATCGAACTAATGGTGTTACCGTTCTCACTCGCCCATACGAGTGATAACACATTCACTTAACCAATCATAATACGAAACAATTTCCTGCAGTGACTACAAGAGATAGATAGCAGTTTATAAATCCATAATAATACAACCGTAAGTAAATTCCGTACACGTGAGCGTCTACAAATATACATCTCAGTTCACAAAACCTGAGTCCATAATAAAGTACATGATAATCCCAAAAGTATACCACTAATGAAAAAGTTGCGCCTCCGCGTCGGCAGTCAGCTACTCTCCTGAAAAATATTGTTTGTATGTATGGAATCAGCCCCTGCTGAGTATGTTACTATATGACTATCATGCCCCCTCGGACTCCCAGTTAATTGGTCGAGAGCATGCATTTCAGTTACATGCCACCATTTTAATATTAAATCTGTAAAGTTTACACACAGAATAACATCCATACAATAAACATATATAAATCATGCTATTCACATAGCATACAACAGTATAATATAAGCATATAAACAACGAAGCGAGATAATACGCGAGTTATAAATTTTTTATTTATTCTCGTTCTTGGCCTTAAGGCCCTAAACAGTTTTCGCCAATTATACGAGCTATCTAGCTGTTCGTATATTGTTTGGTTAAGAAGTATCTCATGCCTATGACAACGTGTTGTTAAACCGTCGTGTCCCTACTCCATACCCCTATCTAAGGTGGGTCACCCACGAAAATAGCCACTCAAACAGTAGAGTCTCTGACCGACGAACCATCTTAGTTCGTTGGAATTTTGTTGAGGGTAAGGACCCGTACGTGGACATCCTCGCATCGTGTTTGTGATCATAGCACACACCTAGGGCCCCACCCTTAAATAGCCATTTCTGCATGGCCTCAGCCACAATCAGTGCGCCAATTGCATGGATTCCTCGGTCTTGCTGGATATTATCGTCGATTTATCACCAATTATGCTAAGATCGCCGCCCCTCTTACTGCTTTGTTACGCAAGGACGCCTTCCAGTGGTCTTCTGAGGTGTCTACGGCCTTCACTAATCTCAAGGCCGCCCTATCGTCCGCCCCATTTTTACACCTCCCTGACTTCAGTATGGAGTTTGTGATCCAAACTAATGCCTCGGGCACAGGGGTGGCCGCTGTCTTGTCTCAGGATGAGCATCCTATTGCCTATTTCAGTAAGTAGTTGTCCCCTCGTTTGCAGTCCGCTTCTGCGTACGCCAGCGAGATGTTGCGATTACTGAGGCCGTTAAGAAGTGATGTCCTTATTTGTTTGGTTCCCACTTTACTATTATCACCGATCACCAGAGCCTACGTTCTATGGTTTCTCAGACAATACAAACACATTAAAAACAGCGGTGGTTAGCCAAATTGTTAGGATTCTACTTTACTATCGTATACCGTCCTAGGAGGGAAATTGCTCCAGCTAACAGACTCTCTAGAATCTCTGATGGGCAGCTCCTTAGCCTTCAGGCAACCTCCCGGCCGGTGGTAGCTCTTTTGTCTGCGCTACGTTCCTATATTTCTCAGTATTGTCATGAATTGCTCCAGAGTATTCGGGACCAGCCTGACAATTACCGTGAGTATTCAGCTCATGATGGACTGGTCTATTACAAGGCTCGTTTATTTGTGCCCGAAGTTGCCGCCCTTCGTTCTCTTATGGTTCAGGAGTTCCACTCTTCACCCTCGAGTGGGGCACACGAGTGTTGCTCGTACTCTGGCAAATCTCACAGCAATTTTTTATTGGCCGGGAATCAGAGATGATGTCAAGAGTATGGTGTGTTCTTGCCCTACTTGCCAGGAAGTCAAGGCTGAAAACAGCGCTTCCAAGGGGTTCTTACAACCGCTACCGATCCCCGAACAGATTTGGGATGAGATATCCATGGATTTTATCACCCATCTCCCTTTATCTTGCGGTCAAACAACTGTGTTGGAGGTGGTGGATCGTTTATCTAAGTATGCTCATTTTTGCGCCCTTAGTTCACATTTTTCAGCAGTGGATGTCGCAGATGTCTTTGCCCGGGAAATTTGCCGTTCTTCATGGGGTGCCCTCTAACATTGTTTCAGATCGTGACCCAATATTTATGAGTGCATTTAGGAAGGATTTGATTTGTTTCGTCTACAAGGAACAACTTTATCTATATCTAGCTCCTATCATCCTTAATCAGACAGTCAGACTGAGATCGTTAATCGTCTGTTGGAGGATTACCTTCGTTGTTTTGCATCTCATAAGCCATCGACCTGAGTGAAATATTTACATTGGGCCGAATGGTGTTACAATACCAGTTTTTATTCCTTTATTGGTACCACTTCGTTTGAGGCCGTCTATGGACGACCCCTACCTTCCTTGCTGGATTTTGAGTCAGGCGCTTCATTTATCGCTGCAGTTGAATCTACCCTCTTTGATCGTACCAAGATCTTGCAATCTTTGAAAGATAACATTGATCGTGCTCGGCACCGTATGCAGCTGAAGGCGAACAAGCGTCATACATATGCAGAATTTACCATAGGTGATTTGGTGTACGTCAAGCTCCAGCCTTATCGGTAGTCTTTCGTAGCGCACCGTTCTTCCTTTGAGCTAGCAAAGCGGTTATACATACCATTCCCTATCACTGCATGTGTGGGTATGGTGGCCTACCGTCTGCAGTTACCTCCTGATGCGCGTGCATTCATAATGTCTTTCACATATCTCTATTGAAGAAAGCCACGGGCTCCCTCCTACTTTTTCGGTCACTTATCATCAGAATTCATCGACGGTCACCCTTAGATTACCCCAGGATGTATATTGGATCGCTGTGATCAGTTGCACGCGGGACATTTGTTCATCTTGTTCTCGTAGAGTGGCCAGGTCTTCCGGCTGCCGATTCTTCTTGGGAACCTATTGAAGTTATGCAGCATGATTTCCATGACTTTGACCTTGAGGACAAGGTCACTTTCGAAGACGGGAGGAATGTGACCAACTCTCGAGGGCCATTAGATAGGCTAGCCCGTATCAAGAGATCTCAGGTCCACTTACAAGATTATGTTTAGTTTATATTCCTTATTTGAATATTTTATCTCAAGTATTTTGAGTTATTAATAAAGACATAGTTTAGATATTATGTATATATTGTTTAGATATTTACTAGATAGACTTGTTATTAGAATTGATAGATTATTACTATTATATAAGGGAGGGATTGTATTCAGAGGAGATCAATATACAAGTCATATTCCATATTCTCTCTCACTTATTCCACGTCTGAATTTTCTGCTCCCTTCCCTCTGCCGGGTCTCTTCTGTCCGGCCTTCCCATCCGGCACAATCAACCCCCGACACAATTATCTCTAAAATCTTAGTGAATAGAGTGAAAGGTTATATGAACTCAATTATATCAGAGGAACAAGCAGCTTTTGTTCCAAGTTGGCTTATTAGTTATAACATAATTCTGCCCCATGAACTCCTGCACTATATGAGGCTGTCTAAAGCTAGAAGGAATGGTTCTTTTGCTTTAAAACTAGATATGTCAAAGGCTTTTGACATGGTAGAGTGAGATTTCATTTTAAATGTTTTGGAAAGTATGAGTTTTCATCAAAATTGGATTAAAGTTGTAAAAAAGTGCATAACTGTAACAATGGTTATCTTAGTGATTGGTTATCCGGGGAGAGTTTTTGTTCCGTAGAGAGGTATAAGACAAGGGGATCCCCTGTGCCACCCTTTTTTCCTTTGCTGTATGGAGGTGTGTCTCATCACTAAAAATGGTTGAGGGATGTGGGCTTACATAAGGCTTTCAATGAAAGGCATGACTTTTAGTGTCTATGGGCTTTTCTTTCCAGATGATTGTGTGGTTTTTGGAAAGGCAACTAGGGATAATGCTAGAAAGATCAAAGATGTAATTTATGACTTTTGTGAGGCCTCGGGGCAATGTGTGAACATAGTGAAGTCAGGAATGATGTTCTCAAGAGGAGTAGGAGCAAGGGAATGAGTAGATATTAGAGAGTGTTTTGGAATTAAAGAGGTGGGTGATTTAGGAATATATTAGGGTTTTCCAAGTAAAATTGGGAGAAACAAAAGGGATGTTTGTAAATATGTAAGGAAGAGGGTGTTAAAAAGGTTCAAAGATGGTCAAAGACAATGTCTCATGTAGCTAGAACAATTTTAGTCAAGAGCATACTCCAGGCCATCCCACTTTTGTCATGAGTGTTGTTAAGCTCCCAAAAGGTCTGCTTATTGGGATCAAGCAGATTATAGTGAGATTTTGGTGGAATGGTATGCTAGGCAAGAGGGTTTGGTATAGAAGAATTGGGCGCATATGTGTCTGCCTGAGAAATTTGGTGGATTAGGATTTAGAGATTTAGAAGCTTTTAATGAGGCCCTCCTTATGAAGCAAGTGGGGAGAGGGCTTTAGAACCCCTTTTTCTTTAGTGTCTAAGGTTTTGCAAATGCACTATTTCCCTTCGGTCTTTATTCTTGAGGCGGAGCAGGGCTCACGCCTGAGTCCAATTTGGTGAGCTTTACAAGGGGTTGTGCATCTGGTGAAGCAAGGAGCTTGGAGAATCATTAGAGATGGTGAATGAACAAGACTAAATGATAGATGGCTAGTAAGTAAGCTTGGGGGAATTTTCAATGGTGCATCCTCGAGAAGTGAGAAATGGTGGTAAGGCATCTAACTTGATTGATACTTCATTGAGGAGATGGAGGGAAGATATGGTGAGAACATGGTTCGACCCAAACGATGCTTCACATATCCTAGCTATTCCTCTATCTGAGAATGGCAGCAGGGATAGTTGGGGATAGGGTTGTACTAAAAGCTTTTCTTTCAATGTAAAATCTGCATACCATATGGTTATGCAACTGAGGTTGTTTGAGAAGGGGGCATGTCTATGAGTGATAATTTTATGGGGACAGAGTTAAGAAGTGTCTTCTTCCCCCTGGGGTTTCTCTCTTTGTTTGGAAGCTGATCCAAGGGTTCTTGCCATGTAAAACGATTCTGGCACGTAGGCTCTAGTTTGATATTGATTTACGGTGTAAAGTGTGTCAAGGGCTAGATAGTCTGGTGCATTTTTTGCCATTGTTGTGCAATTTCGGCTGAATGGGAAGCAAGTGGTATTAAACCTCTTGAGTATTTACTATCGGATGAGAGCTTCCTTGGATGGTTTTTGAATATGTGCTTGCATGATAACTGTTGGGAAAATTACTAACATAAGTAATTAAACCTAGCTAAACAGGCAAGTGCACCCAATTCGTTGCAATATAACAAGTGTCATATCCACAAGAAAATTGGTTTCTAAATCCTAAGCTTCGGTACTTTAGTAAAATGTAAATAAAAACAGTAAACGGGGGTTTAACCGGAGGCAAGCTTAGTTGTTTGTAAATGGAAAAGCAATAAAATAGTAAATTGTTTGTTTGATGGAATGGGAGGAAAAGTTCCCTAGGATAATGGGGAATCACCTAAATCACACAAAGAATCTCATAACCATAACTCATTATCTCATTGTCTATTAGAGTTCAATTCATGAATCCCCAAATCATGGGAAACACAATTCTTACCTAATTAGTCAAACCCCTTAATTAAAGAAAGTTTAAGTCACTAAGTAGCATTAAGCAAGAACTCTTAAATAATAGCCCTAAGATTTCACCCCCAAAATCAAGAGAGCAAAAGTTAGGGTTTATCCCCCTTTTAGTCAAATTCCAAACTCAAACTCAAACTCAAATGTTGGATGGAACCACCATAAATGCAATAAGAGATCAATTTAAAACATTAATTGATATTGAAGGGAATAAAACAAGAGCATTCAATGAGTTAGGTCATAAGCATTCAAGGTGCAATATTAGGGTCAAACCCCATCCCATGATACAAAATGGGACTACTCAACCATTGAAAGGAAAAGAGAAGGGAAAGGAGGGATTTAGCCATTAGAGGAGTTCTAGAGCTTCAATGGAGGTAGAATCTTTACTTTCTTCCTCTTCCTCTTCTTCTCTTCTTTTCTCCTCTTCTTTTTTCCTTCTTGGTCGCCTCTCTCTCTCTCCTCTCTTTCAGGTTGGAGTCGTGGGTCTTGAATGCATGAGAGAGTGTGTCTTTTTTCCCGTTTTTAAAACAAGTTTCTGGGCAAAATCCCGTTCTGACGGCCCCACAGGGCGGTCGGCCTGGGGCGGTCCAGACTAGAGAAGGATGTCAACTTTCGTCCGTCCCTCCAGGGCGTTCCTCAGGGTAGGTCTTCACCATAAACGTTTTTTCTGCACTGAAATCATTCCATTTGACCCATTATCTTTAACACACTCCTCATGGCAATAAATCTTGGCCATAAAGTCTTGAGAATCTCCCAAAAATCATTGCTCAAGTGAGCTTTTACCAATATTTTAACTAAAATTGTATAAGTTCACCTATATTAACGAAATGCTCTATAAAGTGGTGAAATAGGTCAATGGTTGCATGAAATAAAGGTAAACAAAGACCTTATAATTACATTATTTCACCACTTATCAATAACCTTCTTGACATGACTAAATTATGCATCTTGGTTTGGAAGATATGGTATGCCAGGTGCCTTTTGCTTTGAGGATGTGTGGTCAATCTACGCTAGGTTGGCTCAGTCCTTCCTTGACACTACTTTGCCTGATCGGAAGAGGGGTGTTGCAGTCATTGGAGCAAAAGCAGAGCATGATGGTGCTCCAGCTAATGCTGTCTTGGTCTGGGTGGATGCAAGCGTTGGAAATGAGGGACGGTATGGGTTGGCAGCGGTGGTGAAGAACACGACTGGAGGGTAGTTGTTGGTGTAATGAAACTTGCTCTCCAATTGTGACGGAAGCATATGCTATTGTTTTGGTCTTAAGCTTGTAGTTAAAATGGGGATACAAGATGCTTTAATTAATAGTGATTGTCTATTAGTTGTAAAGTTTTTATCTGGTTGTAAGGGGGAGGGGAAGTTGATTACTATGCACATTGCTTAATGAGACATTAGAAATTGTGAGTCTTTTCAGTTTTTTGAAGTATAAGCACATGTCAAAGTGGGAATGGTAGCGCTATATTTTGGCTAATTTTAGTAGGTGTGGTCAAGGCGAATGGGTAGAAAATGATCCAAGCTGTATTGCAAACGTATGTGTTAATGGAGTCAAGTTGGTGTTTTGTGTAAAAAAAAGTCTTATATAGTCAGAAAGGTAGGTTTAAAAAAAAAAATTAAGCAGAAAATTTACAATAGCGTGCATAGCCATAGTCAATATATAAATGTTTTTATTATCGCAACTTTCTATAACTTGATATTGGTGACGGTGTTACGATATTTGAACAAAATAATGAATGAAACTACTGATTGACCAAAGGGAAAGTAGGCGGCGACGAATGAGCGAAGACAAATATACCGAGCTTGCGTACAAAAAGATACGACATCGATCTATATATGCTTCCGAATTCCGATTGCTCCAATCTCCTGGAATTTCACCGGTCAAACTTTCCGGACATATCTGTACGTACGTGGGGCTCAAATAGGCCTTTCTCCTCTGGAAGGACTTCATTTGGCTTCTTCCCTGTGTTTTAGACACCGCCCCGTTGAAATTGCCAAAGAAAGCGGTGAGTGAGGCCGTAGAATATACAGTATCACGGATTAAGTTGAAGTTGTTGCTCTTCTTTTTTTTTTTTTTTTTTGAAATCACGGGATTGTAGTTATGTGAACAATAACCCTTTACCATCTCGTATTCCCTTATTTTGAAATCATATTTAACGACACGATCTAAATAATTACTAGGATATGAAATCTGCATGGCATTTATAATCTCTCTCTTTTATCTTTCACTGTTACCATTATGATAGTTCGGAGTTTCAAATCCAAACTTTGGTCATACACAATTTCTTTCATCATACTACTACCAAGCAAGTTACCGGGAATCATAGATGAGAGTCGAGTGGCGAGAAAAGAGGAAGCGGCGGGGCCGCGTGAGAGAGAAACGAAGAGAAGATAGGAGGTGGAGCGGGAGGACAGGACCGCCTGCGCAGCCAAGAGAGATGGAGCGGTCGAAGCAGTATCGAGGAAGCCAGGAAGGTAGGTCTTCTCTTGAGTCACGGAGGGGAAGTGAACAAATTCGACGGAGGAGAAGGACGCTTGCGCCAGTATTGGTGGTGGTCGGAGCAAACTGACTTCTCCGGCGGAGCCTACCAGCGAAGGTTAGATCGGAACGATGTGTGCGGTGGCCAGCGAGGCGTCGGGATTTTCTCGCCAGTCAGAAATGGATGGCTCTCGAGCGCTGGCGAATCAGATGCGGAAAAGGGGCGGTGTAGGCGTTGAAAACATTGGACAGGGCCTGTCTATGTTTATCGACAACTCCACAGAGAGGCTGATATTAAAGCAATACGGTGGCTTCTGCGTGGGTAGGCAAAATCGGTGGTATTCACATCTCGCAGAAGCGACGTCCCAACAATGGATTGGCTTTTGCTATTGTCAAGCTGTTTTCGATTCCACAAATCAAGAAGGCGGTGGGAAGACTTCACGGGAGGACCTTCATGGGAAAAAAAATCTTTGCACGCCAGGCCAAGTACGAGGCGCTAAGCTCCAATGAAAGTCGAGAGCAGGTATCGGCGAAGACGGATGGTAAGAGTGAGCATATTGTTACCGGCAATGGTGACGTGGCATCTGTCCCAGGTTCCAGCTACTGGCAAGGTGGAGGTGGTCCTGGAGACGGCGACAATCTCTGCGTCGATTCTTTGGAGGACGCTGTGATAGTGACACAAACTCCTAACGGTGGCAATGATAGGGTTCGCTCCTGGTTGTGACGCCGGGGTGCTGTCTCCCGATTGTGGTGGTGTGCCAGTTGGTGGCACGTGCATGGAGGGGGATGGTGAGCAAGTGCCTGGCTCGGGGAGTCGTGACAGCCAACATAAAATTCTAATTAATGTAAGATGTTGCTGCTCCTTGCCCGAGGAATCTTCGCATGTTCCAAGGAGGATAAAGCAAAGTAAAGGAAAGAGTTATTATGTCGGTGATTTTAATGGAGGATATTCGGTGGGTGGTTTGTCTAATGGTTGTGGAGTGGTGGGCCATTTCCTTCCTCAAGTTTGGTACCCAGTTGCTGGTTATTGGGTAGGTCACCCGACGCATGGTTTTGACCAGCCCGGATGGTGGGGCCAACCACAGGGATGGGGTCTATGCCATTTTATTCTAGTACGGGTTACTACCAAGCTGCATGTGTGCAGCAGCCACCTCCTCCCACGCCTCCCAATGTCCAGCACTCGAATGATGGTGTCAATAGGAACCCGTGTCAGGGGACAACGGAGACTGGTGATCGGGTGCCAGTTTCAATTCGCCAGCCAGTTAGTGTTAAGATTTCGGGCCCCGATCCAGTTATGGAGGATATTGTTAATAAATCGAAGGGAGGGATGGAGGAGGATGCCCAATGTTTCGATAAGCTTAGCAATGATGTGGACGTGGGGATCAGTCTTGGACATAATGGTAACGGGTCTGGTGACCTTGGCTTAGGCCCGGGTCAGAGACTGGTGGGTCCCCAGGCACAAGTGTTGGAGGAAGACCTGGAGGATGTTGGTCTTAGGAGCCTCTTTGAGGAGCCGGAGTTTCCCCTGGGTTCGAGCCTGCCGGACCCTCTAAGCAAGAAGACGACCCCGAAGATGATCCTGAGGAGGCAGTTGTTAAAGAGGAAGCAAGACAAACGCTCCTCTTTGCCAAGCAGCTCGGATGTACTGTCCAAATGAGAAGCTTGTCCTATCCAATTATGAAGAGATCATTCGAGAACAGAGAACGAGCTATCGCCGGAGAGGTCACGTCGAGAGTGAAGAGTCAAAAGAAGAGTCTGACAGATGCTCTAGGAGTACAGCTAACGATAAGGGGAAGAGAGTTAGTGGGACTAGACCCCTAGGTTTTAGTAAGTTTTCACGAGTTAGTAAGGTGGCCATGCGGGGCAGAGGAAAGCTAAATAGTTTTAAGGGTCCCTCTTAGCTAGTAAGATTAGTAGGGCTAAAAAGGTATGGTAGACTTATGTTGGTTTCTCCTTTCATTTGTTTTGCCCTAAATGTCAAAATAGGCGAGAAAGGCACTATGCCATAGTATTGCCATTGTAACTGGATTTTTCCAGCAATTATCAAAAAACCAAGCAAGTTACGGGTAATCCACCAGCTGCGATTCAAGCTCGAGGCTATCATTTGCCTGCTTGGAGGATAGTGAGGTAGATGAAGATGGTTTAGAGTGAGGTCCCGCCCTCCTCTTTCCGTTATTTCTCCTAGGGATTAGTGACCCTTTGAGTTCTCAAGATCCTGTGAATCTTTAGGTTCATCTTTATTCGGCACATACAGATTCAGTTCCTCACCACCCGCATCCAGTGTAGCCTCATCTTTACCTGCATTCCTGGCAACCTCCTCAAGGATCCTCCAAAAGCCACGGTCATCTTCTCAACAAACCCGTCGCTCAATTCGTAACCCGGAAGCTCTAAGCCAAAGCCCGTAAGCCAGGGTGCCTTCCTTAGAATCCTTGAAACTCGGGCACTCCTTGGTAGGATGGAAGAGTCATCCACACTGGAAGCAGATATGAGGCATTTTCTTGTAGGATAATCTAAGAACTGAAAGTAAGCCTTCAGTATTGATTGAGAAACAATGCAAACCGGCTTGTGAATATCACACCTGGTTTTTATCCACACAAACTCACTACTAAATGACCATCATCCTCACATCATAGTACATGTAGTCTCCAAGTTTAAAGCCAAGCCTTTGAGGGAAGGTCTTATGACAAAAGATGAGGGGGCCGAACATCATGAATACAAACCCAGATCGGAATGAAACTGAATTTATTATCCTAAGGTGGTTTTCGTGCCTCCACTAATTGGATAACTAGTAGAGAACCATCAAATCTCTAGGGACCCTGATTGCATGAGAAGCTCGCCAGCATCCGCATGCTTTCCTAACTCAAACATGAAAAGATTCATACCGACACTCTTGACCTTGCATTGTCCACGTAGCTGCCAAAACTTATCAGTTGTTCCTTCTAGAGTGCGGACATCAATAATACGAGAGGAGAGCAATTTTCCAAGGATGCATCAATCATACCATTGCCTATCCGGATGCACCAGAAGATCATCTAGGTTCATTGAGAGGCCTTCATCCTCCGTGAGGTTGAGGTTAGCACATCGAGAAGCAATCTCTTCAACCTGGTCTTCTTTTTTTTTTTTTTGATAAGTAGCTGGGAAACCAGCAATAGGCAATACTGTGACTCAAAGAGAGTCTTTCTCGCCGGTACAAAAAGAAAACTGAAATAATAAAAAAAAGACAGAAATAGAAAGAACAGGGTACAAAGCGGGTTCATGAAGAGGGCCACAACTGAAGAGAGTGGGAAGTCTTGAAAGGATGCAGAAACATAGGATCTTTGCATCGAGGAGCATTTGGAACTGTTCTAGCAACGTGGAGTGGAGCACCTTTGGTTCTAGGATATCACTCATTTAACGAAAATCAAGAAACTGGGTGTAGAAAGTGTCTCAAAACCCTCTCGCCACAAAGAGAAATTGTAATGGACAACTTTGATTCTTTTGAATAGCCCTTCTTTTATAAGATTTGAATAAACAAACTAGATATATATGTTAAGCCCTTGTGGTTTGGTCGGCAGAGGAGTGATATCCTCAAATCAAAGGTTCTGGGTTCAAAACCTACCCCACTTATAAAAAAATAAAATAGATAACATTATTATTTTTTTCCCGCCTTTGTTTTGTACATTTCTAGTTTCTTGATCTATTCAAGTTGTTGTCTGTCTTGTCCACATATGAACAAAACGCAGCACTCACATGCTTGCTAATTAATTGCTATGCTTGCTAGCTCTCCTAAATTGGAACGATAACATTAATAATAGTATTAGTTGAATATTGACGACCCATGTAGCTAAGTCGGCCGGCCATGTGAAAAGAAGATTCTTTTAATTCAAAGTTGGAATAATTAAGGGAACAATACTAACTAATATGGAAAGGCTTGTGAAGATAATATTTTTCAAGAGAACAATACACAAAGCGATCGAAAATGCATAGAACATCTAATTTTATTCAGACGGTGATATATATAATATAGAGAGAGAGAGAGAGAGAAAGAAATTTATATAATAAACGCTAGCTTATCCATCACTAATTAAAAATGAGAACTTGTTACGAAAATTCACATAATTAATTAGTTGTGGATAAACCTAGCTAGCAATAGCATGCTCTCTTAGTCTCAAGTAACACACACAAATTAACTGTATGTAATTAACATCCATTTAAACTAGAAATTACATGCACTTAGAAATGTCATGAACATCGATAATGTACTTGCTCTTATTCAATCTTCAACCTGATAATCATTATTATTAGTAGTAGTAGTAGCAGTACTCCTCCAGCTGCTGCCGCCGCCGCCATCATCACCTCCTTGTTTCTTAACGATCTTTGATGATGAGAACAATGACAGTGACAAAAAATCAGTACTATCATGAACAACGACAGGAGCTAAATATTCTCTTGTTTGGATCTTGTCATGACTCCCATCACTTGTGTTGTCAAATGAAGGTGGATTGAGTGAAAGAGTCAAATCAAGATCACGGGTATAATTATAATTAGCCATGTGATGGTGATCTGACTTCCTCTTTCTTGCTGACAATGACACTATCTGCTGGTTGGTGGGAAGATTCATCATCTCTTGTTTTGGGTTTTCAGTTGTTCTTGGTTGGAGTTGATCATCTTATTCCAATCATTGATGATTAGGGTTTGATTATTAGGTGATGATGAGGAGGCTGTGGTACTGATAAATAGGTTTGGTGGAGGGAGAAAATTGTGGATGATAGCAGTAGTACTGTTGTCCCACTGGGAGCTCCATGAAGGGTATTTAGCAGGTTCTTCTTCTCGGTTGTACCTATTAATTAAATAAGATAGATTTGATTTTGACAAACTTATAAGAGCTAGTTATACCTTATCGATCATTAATTCAAGAGATGATGCATGATAAAATAAGTACCTGAAAGTAGAACTGGGAATCTGATACTTCTGTTTGACCATCGATAATTGTTTGAGATTGTAGATTTCTTCTCCACTATGTAGTAGTAAGTTTCGATCTCCATACATGACTTTCATATATATCATGAAAACGAAAAAGCTAGATTAGGAAAGGGATGAATAATTAAGACTAGTGTTTTACTATGTGATCACTTCATGATGAAAAGAAACAATTTAGCTAGCTCGATTTGATCCATGGAGTTGTGAATTTCAAAGACCAGACATTTAAATAAATTTTACATGAAAATTATAGCATGCGTACATTGCTGTCCTGGTTCAACATCGATCTTCTTGCTTCTGTACATCTGCAGTTTTTTTTTTTTTTTTAGATAATCAAATACCAAATAAATAAATAAAAATACTCTACTGCAAATTGATTGATCACTGATTTTACCTGTAGATGGCTCTTAACATGAGCTATGCTCAAACCTTTTACATTCATAAACTGAAGAACTAGTTTAGGTGTCGCTCCTGTAATTAAATAGATCAAAATTCATCAACATCATTAAAATTGAAACATCCCACCAAGTCTTTCAATAGCATATAATCAACATAAAGAATTTTAAGAAATTAAACTCACTATCTTGACCACCAAGTCTTTCAATAGCATGGATAAACCGTCTATGGAGATCCGGAGTCCATCTAAGCCGAGGAGTTTTCGATCTGATATACGGTCTCACTGAAGGAATGGTCGTCGTCGTCGTTGATATCTCCTTTTTCTTCTGTAGTTGCTGATGATGATCAGAAGTAGAAGAACTGATGATCTCTTCAACTGTACTGTTATTACCACTCATATTGGAAGATGAACTAACCATAGTCGTTGTTTCTTCAACTCCACCAGTAGTACTACAACTCTCCATAGATCCATTATTAGTACTTTCTCCACCGGTGATGATGGTGATTCCCCTTCTCCTTTTCCTATACTCTTGATGAGTAGTAGTACCATCTACTCCTCCTCCTCCTAATTCTTCTTCTTCTTCTTCTTCTTCTTCCTCTTGTGTACTGCATGTTTCATCTTCCAATTCCTCTTCTTCTAGTGGGTTTCTATTCTCGGAGCAGTACTGGTGTCTGCTTCCCTCCATTCAGAGAAAAGATATACAGAGAGAAATTAACTAATTAAGGTCTAGCTAGCTAGCTGGCTAAACTGATTGATGCTTAATTTTGAAGTTTTTCTTTCTAGACTACTGAGTACTACTATTTGTTGGAAAAGAAATATACTGAATCAAGACCTAGCCTTCAAAATTCACTCGCAGAGAAAGAGGATAGAAGAAGAAGAAGAAGAAAGAGGAAGAAGGTTAGCTATCTTCTCTTCTTGCCTTAGCTAGCATAATACGATTCCTCTTGATTTAGTCATCGATCATTCTCTAGTTTATTAGTAAAAGGTTTTAATTAATGTTCAACACGACAAAATAGAAATATGACCCCCATCATTTATTTTCAAAGACCGTTCAAATTGATCTGCCCTTTTGTTTTCTTTTCCTTGAAAATTAATTTCATTAATAACTTGGGCCAACATCCCAATGACTAGCTGGAAATTAACAACACATTAACTTACACAAACATATACTTTCTCCTCTTAATTTTTTTTTGTTTTCACATTATTTTCAATGTATAAGAGTAGTATTTTGTTTCTTTTTTGTCTTTTATTTACCAACTTTATTCATCATTTTTTTCACTGGCAACCCTACTTTTCAACCTAACTAAATTTATACTACCTCCGACCCACTTTGACCTTCTTGTTTGCTTTTTGACACGTTTTTCCACTTCAATATTAAACATGTAAGATAAAATAATTTTATAAAAAAATTTCTACAACTTATAGTTTTTTACATAAGGATTCCATTGCAAAACTTAGATTTGTAAAATTATGTTATCTTATATGTTAAATATTGAATTCAAACGACATGTTCAAATAGTAAAGAAGAAGGTCAACAAGGGACGGAGGGAGTAATACAAAAGTTAATATAACATAGTAAAAAATCAACTATTTAGAAGGGAAGGAGTAATAACTACTTTCCAAAATATATTAACTAATAAAACTCCACTCTACTAATAATTTCCAACTTGAAACGTTGAAACAAACCTTGACCTGAAACTATGCATATCCCGGTGAAATTAAGGCTTTATCATACAGTGTAACTAGCAACAAATTAAACCGGACCAATTTATTTAACAAACCATCGCATGAAATGTGTAGATTACAACATTAAACATGAGATCAATGACAAAAAAAAAATGAATATAATTGTCCTGGATCTGGATCGATGTGATTCAACCAGATTTTATTTGCAATCTCAATAAGATGCATGCTAGATCAAAGGGTCATATGAATTCTCTAATGGATACATGTAATCCAACTCCAACTCATCTGTTTGTGTTTGTGTGTGTGAAGTATATATCAAAGTCAACCTTCACAGGAGACCCCTGTCTTTGTCTCTCTTATTCCTCGAATAATCATATACTCAATAATTCATACTGTATTATAAAAATCTGTAACGTACGATATATGCGTAGACAGACACAGTGTGATTATATAAAATAGGATTTGTCCAATTCAAGAAAACAACATAGCTAGGGTTTGTCGTTATTAATTGGAATGTGTGTTTCCCTATAAACGCGGATCTCAATATAATTCCAACTTCAATTCAAGTTTTATATTTTCGGATGAGCGAGCATATATGTATGTTTGTCCTCCCCCCCTCCCTCGAATAAAAAAAATATCGAGTTCTATTTAACGGGCTGCTGGACTACCTTACCTAGCCTTTGAATTTCCTTAAAGGAAACATGCATGGCCATTAAATTAGATAGTTTCTCACGTATCTATATCTGTGTTTTTATTAAATAATTTCATGAATCAATATTATTAAACAACTTCTCAATTTCAAGTGAGAATTCATTCTAGTTTGAAAACGAATTTATTACAATATACTATATAATAATCTAAGAAATCAGAGATGCGTTGTTTAGAATGGAATTCATTCTGGGGTGAAATCTACCTTAATGGGAGGTTAAAATCTGGAAGGAGTAACTCGGACCCATACTACCCCCAATGACCATTGGTTTTGTGACTGAATCCTTTTTCTATATATGTCCATGGTAACCTCAATCTACCTTTGAAGACCACATTATGTTGGAAACTGTGATATGCCCGATGCCAACTTAATCATGGCAGGGTGTCCTCCTTTTCACATGGTATGAACCAAACAACCTCGTTCTTTAAACTTCCATCTCTACCTCCATCCGTAATATATCTGCGGCTCGAGTGAGATCGTATCTTCCCAGGGCTACATCAACGTGCATGTCGATGGCAGCACATCCCAGGAAGGGTCGCAACTTGGAGTCATCTGCAAGGATTCCTCAGGTAAAGATCTTGCAATTGCAGTCTCAAGCGACTCTATCCCTTGGACTTCTCAAGTTACCGAGACTAAGGCCCTCCTACTGCGCACACAGCTCGCGGTCTGATTCCACACTCGGGGTATTTGCATCTTCTCAGACTGTCTTGAGTGCCTTAACGAAAGAGGAAAATTTTGTCGGGATGTAGTAGATCATTCTAATGGAGGCCCTTAGATTATCAACAAGAATCCGAAATGTTAGATGGAACTTCAAACCTAAAATCGATAATATTGTTGCACATCTACTAGCTAATCTAGGAAGAATGAAGAACCTCAATGTTGTTTAATTCGATAACTTTTCCCCGTGTATCATGGATTTTGTTGTCTAATATAAGCTCCTATTTTTGAAAAAAAAATAAAAGAACCTCAAGTTAAGTAATTGTGTTGACTTATATTTTGTTTGATCTCTTCCTATTGTTATAATATGGATACTATATATAGCATGTATGCCATACAACCAGGGGTGGATGGAGGGGTACACGTGAGTCACGTGTTCCCACGTTTTTTTTGGAAAATTCAGAGATTCTTATTTGTACGCTTCACATATATAATATACGTGACCCCATATATTATAAGTTTTGTAATAGTCTAGTGGCAGAGAAAGAAACAGTAAGTGAGACTGTCTGGGTCCAAAATCTCAATCATGCTTTTTTTCCCTGACCAACCATTTCCTAGTAGATTCAGTTTCTGGAGTGAATTACAACAAATCGTTTTGATTTTGTAACCGTTTTCTTTTTCATTTTCCATCCCAATTAATAGCTTAAAGTAACAGTTTTTTCATTTTCCATTCCGAGTTAAAGCAACTTTTTTTATTTTTTATCTTTCAACAACCTAGCTCTCAAACCATTTAGGCTTGAAAACTAACCACTTTGGACCCTCATCCTCACTTGGGCTTAAAAGTGGAAGGCCTTGTTGTTGTAGTCAACCCATATGTATCCTTATAAACCATTCATATTACTACTCATATCCCGATGTGGGATGGGGGTATTACATACTCCCCCACTCAAAGAACGCAACGTCCTCGTCACAAGCCTAACATCCAAGTCCCATGGACCTCCTCGGTAGGTGTCGGGTAGATCATCCCAACACGGTCCCGAGTCAGCTCTGATACCATTTGTAACACCTCATATGGGTAATCACTTGTAAAAATCAATTTTTTGTTACGAAGTCTAAGCGTCCGGTAACGACTTATATCGTATTATATTGTTATTAGTAACAATAATTTCGTTACCAAATATAGTACTAAAAAATTTAAAAAATTAAGACTACAGTAACGATATAATTGTTACAAAATCATATTTTTAGTAACGATATAACTTTTAATAACGAATAAAAGTCGTTACGATAAACAAATTGATCTTTAGTTACGCCATCTCGTGTAACGACTTTTATCATTACAATATATTAGATTAGTAATGATTTGTTGCGTTACCAAAGATATATGTTATAGTAGTGGTAACTGTCCAACAACCTAGCTCTCAAACCATTCAGGTTTGAAAACTAACCACTTTGGGCCCTCAATCCTCACTTGGGCTTAAAAGTGGAAGGTCTTGTTGTTGTAATTAACCATATGTATCTTATAAACCATTCACATTACTACTCATATCCGATGTGGGATGGAGGTATTACAGCAATGAAGCCCGATAGAATATAATTGTACTAGATGATAATATTATCTTAAATATGAATTATATTTATAAATACAATATTTGTATTAATTAATAATAGTGACCCCATATAGTTAAATCCTGGCTCCGCCACTGATACAAACGTACACACTTTCTAATTCAAAAGTTAAAAAGAAAAACAAACTAAAGTAGGTTCGCCTTAATTCCATGACCGTATTCCGTAGTGCTGTTTACCTAACTATATATACAGATTTATATACATACAATACAACTCAAGAAACCAAACAAATAAGTCATTTAAGTACGCGGAGAGGAATGTAGAATGACATTATACGTAAGTTACGTAAGACGCTCATCTCCAGTCAAATCAGACAAATAATATATTCCAACCAACCCTAATTAGTAATAATTTATCATCTCTTCAATGATAGAAGAACAAGGTATACATAACTAGCAAATTTTGACCCAAACTCAAAAATTTGTTTGTTAGAAGTTAATTGAATATCGAAAAATATGTTTAGAAATGTTAAATCTGAATTCAGAACTCTGTTTGTTGAAAGTTAACTGAAACTCAAAAAGGTTTTAAAATATTAAACTTAAAACCTGATTGACTTGCAACTAAAAACTGACCGAACCAAATTGAACTAAACTTTAATGACTCGAAATGATAGTGAATTGAAATTGCCCGAACTCAAGTAATAGTGACATACAATTGTCTCAAGCCCGATCGAGTATCTGAAATAATAATAATGACTAATAACTTGATTAATCATGGGTTATATATTGATCGTTGATATATACATACTATATGACCGACATCACACCTAATATTATTCATCTTCTTTCCTTTTTTATAACTAACAAAAATAGAATTATCAAATAATCGAATTAAAAACAGTAAAAAAACCTAAAATGCAGTTTCGGACTTTAACCATATAGATAACTCTAGTTTAAGGTGAATCAGTAATAAACATAGTAACTCAATATTATAAATTGATCTCAACACGATACAATGCGGTGTTCTTTCAGACAGACTGTGTTTCGGGGTTTCGTCTTTGAGCCTTGAGGAGGTTCGTCTATAGGTGACCCCACCTACATCCCCCGCCCAGAGTTGCGGGGGCTTGGATTTCATCCAAACTACTTGGATCCACAGACCCAAACGGTCCAAAACGAACTAGACTTTGAATCCTTTAACATTGCTATTATTCTCATATATGGTTCGTCCACATTAATCCACAACCGATGATGAATGAAAATTGCTCTTTTGTTTGTCCAAATTTGTTAATCATGGCCTCATTACCTTACCAAATCATTTTTTATACGCGTTTGAATTGAGATTAAACTAGCTCAACGAGGGTGAGTGTTTTAATTAATTATTTCAGAAATAAAGGATATCAAAGAGAAAAATTAACATTTCATTTAACGTATAAAAATGTACCTATTTATATCATATAATTTGTTATTTAGTGATAAACAAGGTTAACAAAAATTTGAAGTAATTTTTGAAAATTCATCCCGACCCCAACTTTTTTGTTTAACCTCTTAAAGTAATGGAATATGATTTTAGTCTAATTATGTTATTCAACCTTATCTAAAATAATCTATTCTTCCCTCTCATTAAACCACATAACATGCTTTGATTTAAAAGATTCGTGTTTGGAACAAAAAATAATAAGTTCAAATGAGGTTAACGTCTCATCCTGATTCACCCCTAACTTACTCTATTTTTACTCAACTCGTACGCTCAGTCGTGTTTTCACTTCGCACAGTGGAATTTTAAAAAACTTTACGATCTTGCCCCTGCTTTAATATCTTTCATAAATTACTAATTTAACCACAATTTATAACATATTACGAGGTGACCCCAAATTTCATTACGCACAGTCAGAATTCCAATACGCTCAGTCAGAAAATGACCAATTTAGGGGCTAATGTAGGCAAAATTTATTAAAAGTGGTTCGAAAAAAGCAAAGAAGGATTCCGAAATACTTATATAAGTAAAAAAATATATCATAAAAATTATCATCAAGTATACCATGACAAAGTAGACGAAAAGACGAACACGTTGGCGCAAACGGATCGAAAAACAGAGCTATAACGAAGAAGATATGACAATTTTAAGACCGGATCTCGGCGCAGGCGCCGGTAAAAAAGACCGCGCGCGGGCGCGGTAAAGAAGACGCGCGCGGGAGCGCGTCATTCTTTACCGGCGCCGGCGCCGGCCCTTCCTTACCGGCGCCTGCGCCGAGTTCCGGTCTTAAAATTGCCATATCTTCTTCGTTATAGCTCCGTTTTTCGATCCGTTTGCGCCGACGCATTCGTCTTTCGTCTACTTTGTCATGGTATACTTTACTGATAATTTTTATAATATATGTATTATTTCTTCTTAAGCACAACATTAACTATCATCGACGTCTTGTTCGAAATTGCCTATCAACCACTAATTACATGTCCGTTGAAGAAGAATCTATTTGAAATTCATTGAAATTTTCTGCCATTTCCACCAATTTCACGTCCACTAACGAAGAAAGATCTATTTGAAATTATCAAAATTTCCTATCAATATCAATATTAACTATCATTAACTTCTTATTCCATAGTAAAATAATCAAGCATGTTCTATTCTAATTAACAGATGAATTGGACACCAATCTAAATAGTTAGATGTATCGACATTAACTATCATCGATGTCTTGTTCGAACTTACCTATCAATTCCACTAAATTCATGTCCTTTAAAGAAGAATTTATTTGACAATCGTCAAAATTGCTCAAAAAATGTCATCGTTGAAACATATTTTCAATACTTCAAAAGCGAGATCGGTTTGTCATCGGAGATTGCTCAAAGAATGTCATCTTTGAAACATATTTTCAGTACTTCAAAGGTGAGATCGGTTTGTCGTCAGAAATTGCTCAAAAAATGGTTTTTATAACAAATGAAAATGTATACATCTTTGAAACATATTTTCAATACTTCAAAAGCGATATCGGTTTGTTGTCAGAAATTGCTCAAAAAATGTTTTTTTATAACAAATGAAAATGTATACATCTTGAAACATATTTTCAATACTTCAAAAGCGAGATCGGTTAGTCGTCGGAGATTGCTCAAAGAATGTCATCTTTGAAACATATTTTCAATACTTCAAAAGCGAGATCGGTTGTCGTCTTGCTCAAAAAATGTCATCGTTGAAACATATTTTCAATACTTCAAAAGCGAGATCGGTTTGTCGTCGGAGATTGCTCAAAGAATGTCATCTTTGAAACATATTTTCAATACTTCAAAGCGAGATCGGTTTGTCGTCGGAGATTGCTCAAAGAATGTCATCTTTGAAACATTTTTCAATACTTCAAAAGCGAGATCGTTTGTCGTCAGAAATTGCTCAAAAAATGTCATCGTTGAAACATATTTTCAATACTTCAAAAGCGAGAACGGTTTGTCGTCGGAGATTGCTCAAAGAATGTCATCTTTGAAACATATTTTCAATACTTCAAAAGCGAGATCGGTTTGTCATCGGAGATTGCTCAAAAAAATGTGTTTTTTTATAACAAATGAAAATGTATACATCTTTGAAACATATTTTCAATACTTCAAAAGCGAGATCGGTTTGTCATCAGAAATTGCTCAAAAAATGTTATTTTTTTATAACAAATGAAAATGTATACATCTTTGAAACATATTTTCAATACTTCAAAAGCGAGATCGGTTTGTCGTCAGAGATTGCTCAAAAAATGTCATCTTTGAAACATATTTTCAATACTTCAAAAGCGAGATCGGTTTGTCATCGGAGATTGCTCAAAAATGTGTTTTTTTATAATAAAGGAAAATGTTTACATCTTTGAAACATCTTTGAAACATATTTTCAATACTTCAAAAGCGAGATCGGTTGTCGTCAGAAATTGCTCAAAAAATGTTTTTTTATAACAAATAAAAATGTATACATCTTTGAAACATATTTTCAATACTTCAAAAGCGAGATCGGTTTGTCGTTAGAGATGCTCAAAAAATGTCATCTTTGAAACATTTTTTCAATACTTCAAAAGCGAGATCGGTTTGTCGTCGGAGATTGCTCAAAACAATAGTTCTATTGACGATCTACTACTAGACTGCAAGAGCGATGAGGAAAGACTAAAGAAGATCAAGAGACTTCAAAGTGTGCAGTAAATGATGACGACAAACATGAACTACTTCATATTGACGATCTTTTACTAGACTGCAAGAGCGATAAGGAAAGACTAAAGAAGATCAAGACTTCAAAGTGTGCAGTAAATGATGACGACAAAACATGAACTACTTCATATTGACGATCTTCTACTAGACGCAAGAGCGATGAGGAAAGACTAGAGAAGATCAAGACTTCAAAGTGTGCAGTAAATGTCTATTTTTAGTTTTAAACAGCAGGGATTTTCCATATACACTAACATTGTCTATCATTCCACCGATTCCACTAATTAATTCATTTTGACAACTGATGCCCGAAATGCATTCCACATCCTCAAATGACTAACATGAAAACCCTAATTGGAGGGTAAATGGTACAACTTATTCGACACATGCATCATTTTAAATCCCAGAAAATTAACAATTCAAATGACTAACACGAAAACCCTAATTGGGGGGTACATGGTAGAGGAAAAAAAGAAATCTGATACATTTTGACAGGAGAAGTGAGAGGATGAACAGTGGCGTTAGGAATTAGTCTAGGTTTTAGTGCTAATTGTGGGTGCGTTAGCCCTTTAGTGTATAATGATTCTCGTGGATTCTATTTAGTGAATTCTTTTAAGAACAACGAGATCGGTTTGTCGTCGGAGATTGCTCAAAAAGATGTTTTTTTACAAATGAAATTGTATACATCTTTGAAACATATTTCAATACTTCTAAAGCGAGATCGGTTTGTCGTCGGAGATTGTTCCTAAAAGGTTTTTTTTTATAACAAGTGAAAATATATACATCCTTTGTAACATATTTCAGGACTTCAAAAGCGATTCTATTTCGGAGTTTCATTTTCAAACAACATTGTTCGCACGTCATTTCTCATAATGTTACAACTTATTCGACACACGCATCACTTTAAATCCCAGAACAATTAACAATTATGTTGACTACCAGTACATGAAATCCAAATGTGTTTGCACTAATCAAGTCGAGGGACGTCGTCTCCTCGTACTAGCCCTGTAGCGTGCATTGTGTTCCCTACGGTCCGCCTCAGCCCTGCTTCATTTTACTATCGAATAAGAAGTCAATGATAGTTAATGTCGATAATGATAGTTAATATTGATATTGATAGGAAATTTTGATAATTTCAAATAGATTCTTCGTCAATGGACGTGAAATTGGTGGAAATGATAGAAAATTTCAATGAATTTCAAATAGATTCTTCTTCAACGGACATGTAATAAGTGGATGATAGGCAATTTCGAACAAGACGTCGATGATAGTTAATTTGTGCTTATGAAGAAATAATACATATATCATAAAAAATTATCAACAAAGTATACCATGACAAAGTAGACAAAAAGACGAACGCGTCGGTCTTCTTTATCGGCGCCGGCGCGCGGTCTTCTTTACCGGCGTCTACGCGACGAGTTCCGGTCTTAAAATTGCCATATCTTCGTTATAGCTCCGTTTTTCGATCCGTTTGCGCCGACGCGTTCGTCTTTTCATCTACTTTGTCATGGTATACTTTGCTGATAATTTTATGATATATGTTTTTACTTATATAAGTACTTCGGAATCCTTCTTTGCTTTTTTCGAACCGCTTTTAATAAATTTGCCTACATTAGCTCCTAAATTGGTCATTTTCTGACTGAGCGTATTGGAATTCCGACTATGAGTAATGAAAATTTGGGGTCACCTCGTAATAGGGGTGTCTATTCGGTTTATTCGGTTAACCGAAAACCGAATTGTTTAAAACCGTTCGGTTTTTCGGTTAATTCGGTTATAACCGAATTAACCGAATTACATCCAAATAACCGAACTAACCGAAAAACCGATTTAACCGAAAACCGAAATTTTAGATGACCGCATAACCGAAAACCGAACCGAATTTATATTCGGTTATTTGGCCAACTGAATTAACCGATTTAACCGAATAACCGCATAAACCGAAAAAACCGAAATTATATAATTAAAACCGAATTATCCTAAAAATAGGCATATTAATGTAATTGCTGCACAGCAGCACATTGCAATGGCTTGTTAAAGCCAAAAATGGGGAATTTGACTTCAAATCATCTAAGTCACATGACTATCTACCAAAAAAAAGTAATTGATTTGTTTCTTTTACAAGGTGAAGTCTATTTAAACATTGAACATTCTCTCAAGTCTCAACTCTCAAGATCAACTAGTAGTAGTCTCACTTCCATCATCTCTTCCTTCAAAGCAAGTCAGCAAGACAACAGCAACCATCTTCCTTCCACACTTGTAGAGCTGCTCACAAAAATTTCTAGTCTGAACAACACCATACAAGAAAAGAGCACAACAAATTAATTCAACTCATAAATATAACATGAAAAGAGCAGTATTTACCATGACTACTTAATTATGATATTATGCGCTTCAGCCAGCTAGTACATGTACAAACTTCATCCCACAAAAAGGTGACAAAGGCAAAAGACAAAAGACCCGTATAATTAAGATTCAAGACCATAAAACCTAGCAAAAATGAACTGCGAAACATGTTTCATATATACCAGCAAAGATTAGCAAAGCAGAAGCAAAGAAGAGTGATCTTTAATTTAGTAGTAGTTTTTTTTTAGAATGTAAGTTTTGAAGGTTGTTATGGACTGTATAGCTTCGAAGGTAAACCTGCTGAACAAAAATATAGCTATTCAAGAAGAACCTTATCATTCCAGATTCTCAGTAGTAGTCAATTCCCAAGAACAGTGAAGAAAGAAACTTCAAAATATAATCATGTTCAAGGAAAAACTGTTGAAAAACATCTTATGAGCAGCAGTAAAAACCAGGCAAGATATATACATCCTAATAGATTTCTGGAGTTTCTCAAATTGAACAATATACGATCCAAGCTTATTAAACTAGCAAAACAAGACTGCACCAAAAACTTACACGCTTGAATTTATACTAGAAGAAGAAGATAGATGAGAAGATAATGGATAGCTTGTAACTTACAAGAACTTGCTATGCCTGGACCCAAGGGCGATGGATGCACCAGAGTAGTAGTTTACCAGATGAAAACAAAGAACCTGAAAAGGAAACAAGAGGGCGTGTACATAAAACTGCAGGAGCATCTTGACAAGTTTTGAGGAGATGAAAGAAAAATCCTAGAACTAACCCATTACTACAAGCTACATCTATTGATCTCTGTTAAACATCTATATAAGACATTCCTTTAAACAACAGGTCGTCACCCAAATCAAGAGCTGATAGAGATAAATAAATAAAGAAATTAAGTAGAGTGAAAGTATGTTGCTCATAGTAGCTATTCAAAACAGCAAGGGAAGTGTAGAAAATAAACTTACCCTAATCCACATCTTTCATACTCCCAATATTGTTGATTCAACGGAAAGGTTAGTCATTTCTGTAAAAGAAAAGATAAGAATAAATTATTATGAACAAGTGCAACAACATAATACAAACTAATCTAATTAATCTAATGTAAATACCTTTCTGTAGTTCTTCCACCTCCTCAGGTTCTTCTTCTACCCCGGTTGAAATAATTTGGGTTTGTTAGCCAATTTTGCAAGCATATGAGAGTCTGGACCATATCCGCATTCAAAGAGCTCCTAAAATCATCAAGTACCCTTCCACTGGTACTAAACGCTGATTCAGAAGCTACCGTAGAGATAGGGACAGCCAACACATCTCGAGCCATCTCACTTAGTATGGGGAAACGTTCACTATTGATCTTCACCACTTTAGAACATCAATGGAATCATCTGTTGGCCCTCTTTCAAGTACCTCACAAGATCTGACATGCCCTCATCATTTCCTAACATTGTCTTCTTAAACTTTTTTCTATATTTACTTTCCCAAGTGAAGTTTCAGAAGTAGAACAAGAAGATGGGAGAGGAAGAAACTCATCAGCAACATTTGAAAACAACTGGTCTGGACTCGTTTTCATACCAACTATACATTTCATGCAAGGTTTCTCTGATTTGGGTACAAATCTTTTCCGCCAATTCTGACTCAAACTTCTCACAACAACAAATTCAACATATTTGAGCTTTTGGGCCGGGTCAAGTATGCAAGCAAGGTATAACAACATATTCATTTTCTCCATACCACCCCAATACTTTTCATACTTTTCCCTCATCCCCTTAGCCATAGATCTGAACAACACATCACCACTATCACAAGACTCATCCAGCAAATCAGAAATGTGCATCATCTCATCAAAAAATTGTTAGAAGTGACATACAAAGAACTAGAGACTTTATTAGTCACATCATAGAAATGCTCCAGAAAACCATTCAACCTTCTAGCAATGATCCAATCCTCCTCCACAAGAACACCACCAGCATTAACAATCAGATCATCATTGAAATTCTATCATCCTCCGAATAAATTTCAAAGGCTCTTTCAAATTTTCAGCTGCTGCTAACATTAGGTATGTGGAATTCCACCTAGTGCTCACATCTAATCTCAAGAGTGCCTTACTCTCTATCTTTGCCCTTGTGACACAACTCTTGAATTTCGCAAGTCTAAGAGGAGATTTCTTAACATACCTCACAGCAACTCTGATCTTCTTGATAGCAGTTTCAACTTCATTATCCTTTACTCCACTCATGACAATCAAATTTATAATATGAGCAACACATCTCATATGCAAGTGCTTACAATCCAAAACACTTTTTTTCCAAGTCTTTATTTTTCTCTTCAAGTAAGCAACAACAACATCATTAGCAGCAGCATTATCCACTGTTACTGTGAAGACCCTGTCTATTCCCCACCCAAGAAGACACTCCTCGACAGCCTTTCCTAAAGCCTCTCCTGTGTGGTAGTGCTAGTGATTGACAGAAGTTTAAAATTTTCTTATTCAAAATCCACTCCTTGTCAATGTAATGTGCTGTCAATGACATATAACTTAAATTTGGACAGATGTCCATGTGTCCGTCGTTAGACAAAACCTTTGTCTAGAGGAAACTAAATAATCTTTCAATTTCAACTTTTCTCCTCATATTGCTGAAAATATATCCCGAGCAACTGTCTGCCTAGATGGAATATGAGCCCTAGGATTCAATGATTGAACGTAACGTCTAAAACCATTTTCTCCACAAACTTAAAGGGTAGCTCGTCAACAACAATCATATGAGCTAACATCTTCTAGAATGAGCTTCATCAAATTTCCAATGAGATAACACACCTTCTCCTAAATCACTTGTCCAAAAATTAACTGTGATTGGTGTTATCCATCTCTATACGTTTTAGACAAGCATTCATGTGAGCTCTCAATGAGCTAGTACCACTTTGCTTAGACCCATATGCATAAAATTTATTACAATGCATGCATTTAGCCTTCAAATCCCCATTATCATCAGTTACCTTGGTGAAATGTTGCCACACATCCGACCTTGGTTGCATCGGTTTCCTCTTTTTTGGCATAGTTCCCCTAGTTGGTACTGAAGCAGATGCTCCTTCAACATCAGTTTGAGTCTCAGTTGGACGATTAGGGAGTCCAGAACCGGAGGTGGCATCAATGGGATTGGGCGGGGTGCGTGATGACACCGATTCTCTTATAGCATTAGCATCCTGGGCTCCACTACTAGATTCCATCTACAACAAAACAAGACACACAAAAAGGTTGCTATTAATATATAGTATAACTCTCAACATCAAGAGGAGAAGAGAACTGAACAAGATTTTAAAATATAACTTTGTTTTTTCAAACAGAAAACAACTCATTCAGGTTCCAATCTGTATGTAACAGCAACACTAACACATCACTGTGATCAATCGAATGAAAAAAACGATTATTACCGAATTTCCTCACAAATGAAGAAACAAGTATATTACCTGGTTCACTGTTCTCAGCGCCTCCTCAATCTGGTGTGTGAGATGTTTTCAGCCCCTAATCTGGTTTGGTCACCAATTGTAACAAAAAAAAAGTATTAGATTTTGAACTGACAAATTGTAACAAAATAAATTAACAAATAGATGACCAGCCAAAAACATATATACATACAGCAGCATATATATTTAAAAGAGACAACAATAGAACAGAACACATCTATACGACCAAAATGTATTTCAATACTAATTGTTCACTGTCGCATTTTTTCATCATTGATACAAAAAGATAAAAAAAAGGTCATCACAACAAGACTCAAGTCAAACAGCTCAACAAGAAGCCGTATCTTAGTCAAATCAATGAAGATGTGCCATCCTTAATGACAGACAAGATATTGAAAACAGAACTGCCAAAATAGAAACATACGAATTAATACTGCTATCAGCAGCCCCTGCCAAAATAGATATAATGAAACTACGAGCCTCCTTCACAGCAGCATGTACGTCAGACAGTATAGTATAGATGCACTAATACGTCAAATATATAGCACATAACAGAATAGAATCAATAGATTGGATGAACATGGAAACTAGGGAATGAGGGGAAAAGGAAACTAAAACTTGTATTGAGTACACGGAACTAAACTTGTATTCAAATTGTCAGATTTTGACAAAGGAAACTAAAACTTGTATTGTATTATCAAGAACAGAAAATACAAACTTCTTGTCTTCTATGTGTTTCTGTAAAAACTGAGCAGACGAAGTAACTAGAGAATGAAAAAGGAATACAGTACAATCTAAGAAAACCGATTATGCTAATGAAAAGCTAATACACTCTAAAGAGTACAAATATAAAGCCTAAGATACATTCTAATATATATTACATGAGATTATATCCTAGAATACAAACTTTCTTGTCTTCTAGTGTTTCTGTGAAAAACTGAGCAGACGAAGAAGTAACTATGAGAATGAAAAAGGAATACAGTACAATCTAAGAAAACCGATTATGCTAATGAAAAAAACACTCTAAAGAGTACAATATAAAGCCTAAGATACATTCTTAATTTTGAGCTCCTTATGAAAGCTAATAAGGTTTAAAAGAGAGTATATAAAGCAAAAAATAAACATGCTCTTCTAATCTTAAAAGCAAAAACTTTCTTGGTTTAAGTGAGTGTTTCGTGGATGTGAAAACCTTTTTGCAACAGATCTATTTGATAGCAGCAAACCTTAGGAATTATCCGGCATAAATTCAGGTTTTGAGAAAGAATTTAATTCAGATTGAGTAAAACTGTTAATATAATCATGCATAACAACACCGAAGGAACCTATTGAAGATTCCTAGTAGTCGGTGCTGAGTCTGCAACTCAGAAGGTGTCGATGGTCTGAGTTCAGAACTGAGGACGAACGGGGAGAAAGAAGGAAAGACCAGAATAGCATAAAGGTAGAACCTTTATTATAATCACGTATAACAATGGTTACACAATCACGTATTTAATGCGAATACAAACCCTCACGTCAAGAACACTATCTTGACATAACTCACACGTAACTTGAGTTCTGAACTCAAGTTACTTACTACGAAATCAACAGCAAAACTCTCTCTGAATTGACTCTATAATCTCACTCCCTCTCCCTCTGATTTTCTCTATATTTATCCTTATTGTTACTCTCGCAAATTACATTGTATTTCTGATTTTCTCTTTTGCGTAAAAAAAACCACTCCTATAACCTAGACTTTCTTCCCCCTATATAGAGTGTGAGAATTTATCAATCAAGATTTATCTTTAACAGCTAGATAAAATCTTGTTAAATATTCTATCTTCTTCTCTGTTCGTCAGTTCAAGACTAACGGGCTTCGCTTCAGGCTAGTCTTAAAACTGGCTTCAGTATTGAACTGAGTTTGCCGATCAAAATAACATCAACAATTTCCCCCTTTTTGATGCGGCAAACTCTGTAAGTCTTGAACTTCTTGAACTGGTGAATGTTCCCCCTGAATCGTTGTATACATTCAAGACTAATTGGTAAACTCTGTAAGTCTTAAATTGATGAATGTTCCCCCTGAGTTGTAGAGTACGTTCAAGACCACTTTCCCCCTTTTGCCAAATAAAAAAGGAATTAAGTCATAAACCTTATGGATTGGGGGTAGTGATGCATCAGGGTCTGATCACTGGGAAGGAGATGATAATTCTGAAGGAGGTGAAGTGCCTTCTTGACGAGTCCGGTAGGGCCGACTTGACTTTGGTACCCAAACTTGTTTGATATCAGTTGTTGACTCAGACTTAAAGTAATTGATAGGAACCCACCTTTTAGTGTGCAATCTTTTGATTTCGAATGAGTTCTGCCTTGATGATTTTTCACGCAATTGTTTTTTCAACAATTTGGGACACCATCTAACCTTGTGTCCTAGCTGGTGGCAATATCGGCATGAGTGTAATCTTGGCTGATGTCTCGTAGTTACAGTCTGTAACTTCTCAGTCGTAGACTGAGAGAATGTCTCAGACTTATATCCCAAACTGCATTTGTCTGAGTTATTATTCCGCATCATTTGCTTCAAATTTGCCTTCCCTGTATACCAAGTTGGATTAGCAGGAGTCTGAAGTTCTAACTTTCGATTTGCCTTGGCTACCATGTCTGAGAGTGTTTCGCATTCTCTTTTTAACGATTTGTTGCTATCCAAAAGAGAATTTATCTCTTCCTGTGCCCAACAAGGAAGAGTGAGAATCCTAGTTTCCAAAGGACTAACAAAGTTAATTCTTGGCTTATCTTGACTCTCAATGACACGATTTTTGCTTCCAGTCGAAGACTGACTCAGACTTTTCACCTTAGCTCTGAGTTCTTTAATCTCAG
Source organism: Limonium bicolor (assembly GCA_023374045.1). NCBI lineage: Eukaryota > Viridiplantae > Streptophyta > Magnoliopsida > Caryophyllales > Plumbaginaceae > Limonium > Limonium bicolor. The sequence goes on from CM041780.1 coordinate 207,768,907, forward strand.
TATCATACTGATTCTTCAAGAATTTTATCTCAGAGAGTGCAGAGGTTAGCTGAATAAATATCTGTTCTTTCTCAAGAGTATCCTTCCAGATTTCCTTCTCCTTTATGTTATACTCAGTATTGATGTCATCATCTACGTGAGCAATTGCCGTTAAACACATCTGCGCGCACTCCCCGGGTTCTGAGTCTGTATCTGAGATATCCTGTCCCCATGCAGCTGCAGTTGTATCTGTGTGTTTCTTAATCTCTTCTGAGAATTTTCCTTCTGCTGGAGAGGACAATCTTTGACAACATGACCAGGCTTGTTACACCTAAAAACATGTGTTTTGTCCCTTCTTTGACTTACTCTGTTGGTTTGACCTTTGTTTTCTACTGCTCAGCCTCTGTATGATGTTCATAATCTTAGTGATTTCCTCATCTACGTCACAATCCTCATCTTCTGATATTGTGGTAGTATCACGTGCGTTTAGAGCCAGATCCTTAGTTTGAGTAACAGTGTTGCCTTCATCTTACCTTCGTACACCGTCAGTTCTGATCCCAGCTCTTCGAAAGACAACTTCGATAAATCCTTTGTGGACTCCAAAAGTGTGGTAAAATTTAGCCAGTCTATTCCAAGGCTATCCAGAAATCTTTCGTTCACCACATCATTGTCAAGAACTACCCCGACAGTTTTGAGCTCACACAAAATTTTGTCAAATCTCGCAAGTTGTTTTAGATATAGTCTCATCGTCTAACATCTTGAAGTTATCAAGCTGTCTCTTGAGCTGTTTGCCCTTAGCCTTTTTAACCGAATCTGTTCCAGCATATGCGGTTTTGAGAAATTCCCAAACCTCCTTAGCAGTGCGCAAGCCCAAGACTTTCTGCTGGTCTGAATCTGATAATGACGACATGATAACCCTTCGAGCTTGTCTGTTCTTGCTTATCAACTTATTATCGCTCTCACTCCAACTGGATCTTGGTTTTTCTTTGGTGACGCCATCCTTCTCAATTTTTGGCTTCAGGTCACCTTCAGTCACTACGTCCCATAACTGTAGATCAATTGAGATTAATTGATCCTCCATCTGTTCGCACCAACTGTGTAGTTGAACTTCGTCAGCTTTGGAGGCTTAACATAGTAGGAATTCATCACGATCAACCCTGAAGAAGTTTCTTCTGCGTCTAGGGTTACCTTGCTCTGATACCAATTGAAGATTCCTAGTAGTCGGTGCTGAGTCTGCAACTCAGAAGGTGTCGATGGTCTGAGTTCAGAACTGAGGACGAACGGGGAGAAAGAAGGAAAGACCAGAATAGCATAAAGGTAGAACCTTTATTATAATCACGTATAACAATGGTTACACAATCACGTATTTAATGCGAATACAAACCCTCACGTCAAGAACACTATCTTGACATAACTCACACGTAACTTGAGTTCTGAACTCAAGTTACTTACTACGAAATCAACAGCAAAACTCTCTCGAATTGACTCTATAATCTCACTCCCTCTCCCTCTGATTTTCTCTATATTATCCTTATTGTACTCTCGCAAATTACATTGTATTCTGATTTTCTCTTTTGCGTAAAAACCCCACACCTCTAACCTAGACTTTCTTCCCCCTATAGAGTGTGAGAATTTATCAATCAGATTTTATCTTTAACAGCTAGATAAAATCTTGTTAAATATATCTTCTTCTCTGTTCGTCAGTTCAAGACTAACGGGCTTCGCTTCAGGCTAGTCTTAAAACTGGCTTCAGTATTGAACTGAGTTTGCCGATCAAAATAACATCAACAGAACCCGGTAGTACGAGTACGATGGTGTACGGATGATTTCCTCATGCTCTGTATCCTAACTTGGTTACCCCGATTTGTGTGCTTATGTGATCACTCGAATAAGATAAATGTATGAATCAGACTTTTATTGCACTTAATTGTGTTTGAACTATATTGTTCTTGTTGGATTCTCTTGAACATTTAGTTTGTATAATTCAGGAAATGAATGAATGAGAATGAAGTGTATTTGTATATGATGAGTACTTGTGTAGTGTATCGATGTATGGATAGGAAGTAATGACTTCTACTAATTCCGAACAATCTAACTCCTAACAAGAGTAATGAGTAAAATGGAATGAGTAGAAGTCTGATATAGTTTCGGCCACGCGTGAGGATAAGGAAACACAAGAGGTTGGATCCGAATCCTGGCTGTAATCTTTTCCATGGACCAAATCCCTTGAAGGGGTAGCATCCTGGATTAGTGGGCCACCCTAAAGCCCAGTGGTGGGATGTAGTAATCCCTGCCCGGAGGTCATACCGACTTGACTTGAGTAAAGTAAGTAAGAAGTAAAGTATTGTATGTGTATTGGTCTTGACTATTGTAAGTCACTGACCCTGAGTAAGAAAGTATTGAGCACCCGATTAACCCGGGTGTGTAATGAAGCTAACAAGACTTATGTATGAATTGGAGAAGTGTATCTCCGTATTACGGTGAGTATTTGGTAAGTATGAATGGTTGACTTATAATGTCTCCCTTGCACGTATTGAATGTATGTATGCCTTGCGAATTGTATGCATCGAATTGTATTGTATAAAGCATGTATGTATGAATGGAACGAACCCCATGTATTCGACCAAATAGTTGGCGTACCTGTAACACCCCATCCACAACGTCGCACTTTATAACCATCTGCAGCGGAAACATAAACCATCACATTACTTAATCCGTTGGTGTTACACGCCGTTAACCACCCACGTGGCTAACAAGGCTAATACATACATATTATATCGGTCTGATGGACTAGATCCCCGAGCAACTACACCATACAATCCTGATTCCATTTCCAACAATTATTTACATATACATCCCCCACTGTACCGAGTATTCATTAACCAATGCCGATAACAAATTCGGTCTTACTACACCTATAATACATACACCATTAAAGGGCTACCAATGTACAAACATCTACCCCGTCCTACTCTCGAACGGCTTCCAGCTCCTTGTACCTGAAATAGAAAAAGGAGAAAAGGGTGGCCCCCAAGGGGCTCAGCACCTTTGCTGGTATGGTAATCCCGCAGCCCGCATGCTACCGGGCCACGCACAACTAATTGTCGTCTTAGCATGCTGTTGATTATATTTAAATCCTGCATGTAAACCATAAACACACAACACAATGCATACGCCCAGCTATAGGGCTCAACAAACATCCAACACATCCACACATCCACACATAACAAATCAACATTGTTTCCTTTAACCCTAGAGTGGCTCTCCTCTTAATGGAGTTACTCCCTTAACAGACGACATTTACCCATTAATCGGGTTATCCTTAAACGCTTCTTATTATAAACCTGAATTCATAACCATAATCCACATATCCACAATTTACCACATATAACTTCACACCGAAAAGGAATTGCAATACATCCATAACACATAAACAACGGGTACGGTTCTCTTAAGGAACCAACCCAACCATAATTAGTTCACTTTAGAGCCTAGAGAATGTTGCCAAACTCATGATAAGCTCGTTCCATAACTTGCTACCGTTTCTTTAAATGAACAGATAACTTAACACTAAGGTGCGTCGGGTACAGTAAACCTAGCACACCGAACAACCATTGTATGCCCCAGAAAACCGACGTGAGTCAGTAACATAGCTTTGGCTAAGCTAAAGGGAAGATTGGAAACCCAATGAGTAAACAACCTAACATACACCAAGAGAGTCGAACCGGGTATGACATCGACTCCCGTCCATCACACGCGTGGCCGGAACATGACCGGACTCCTCACCCCCCATTAGTACACATATACTTATAGTTAAGTAGTTAAGGCTCCATTATGGAACCTATCACATCCACACACCATTCGGTATCACAACCGTGTTAAGCATGTAAGGGAGGTTCACACACCTACAAACAATAACCATACACAACTAACTCACGCATAGCCGTGGTTAGAACGTTCCCAAGTTTGGGTCGTTAATACCGAATACCGATCTCTCATGTGTTCCTAGTTCTAGTTAGTTAAGGTTTAACACTCATTTGAGGTTAAACGGTATCGGAGGCCAGATTCGCCACATAAATGAATTACTATAAACTCATTTCATGTTTTATCTTACAAGGTGGCAACACACAGAAAAACACATTGGCATACAAGCCGGTGTAATCCGGTAGGACACAGGTTGCAAGAAAACCATACCTGTCGCCGGAGTCCACTCTACCATGTCCATTTAGGTTCCTCGAACAATTCTCGAACAACTGGTACATTAAAGTTACCTTCATTAACATTGGGGTAACATGTTTGTGTAACGTCGAATGACTATAGTTAACTCCGTTAGCTAGTTAAATACCTTTGCATTTTAAACTTGTTTTACTCTTCCATTTTACCTTAACTTTTCACCCTCCAAATTGTCATTACAACTCACCTAACATGTCTTATACAACCTTATAACATCATTATCCATCAATCCCCATCATTAGGCATCATTTTCATACCTTAAAACCAAGTTTTACATTGGTCCGGGACCTTGTCCCCATCCTAAGACCCGGACCATATGCTAAGTGTACTCTCGGCTTTTAAAATGGGGTGGTCCGGGACTTCACCCAGGTCCTAAGTCCCGGACCATTCTAGGCAAACAAACTCTCGGTAATTTAAGAAGGTTGGTCCGGGTCCTTGTACATGACCCAAGTCCCGGACCTAAAACTATGAAAAACTCACGGCATTTTTTGACATATGGTCCGGGACATAACCCATGACCTAGGTCCCGGACCCAACCTACAGAATTTGACGTACTGCAATTTTTCTAGTCCTGCTGCTTAAGCTCTTTACACCCATCATAAGTATAGCTTCCCAAATGATTTTACGTACACTCTTATACTCAAAACTTCACCAAATATACACCACATAACAACATAGTGTACAATTTAAATTGCATAGCACTTAGGCTCTTAAAATGCATAAATCTTAAACACTGAATTTCCACAATATATTTGCCTTTCACCTGCAAATACAAACAGCAATACGTATGTCCTTTACTAGTCTTTTGAGAACATTTTTCTAAGTCATTACCTTTGGCTCTTTAGGTAGTTTCAGTAGACAACGTACGTTCATTTTCCAAGGAATTCTAAGCTATTTTGGTTAACATAAAACATGGAGGAAACACCCTTTTTCTTTGAGTTTCCTTACCTTGAAGCAAAGGAGAACAATACTACGTAAAAAGATGAACTCAAGCTCCTTCCATGGAGATTCCTCTTGGCACCAAAGTGGAGCTCTTGAAGATTTGAAAGGACCAAGTCGAAGAGCTTGATGAAACTAAGAGATCGGTGGTCTTAGTTTTCGATTTGGATAAGCGAGCTAGAAGTTACATGTATTTGAAGTTGGATATAGGTGCTGGTGCTGTATTATCGTGAAAGAGAGAAAGGAAGGGGATGGCTACGTGAGACAGCAAGAGCAAATGAAGAGAACTCCCTGATTGCAAATGCTTTTAAGGATATTATTTGTTTACATAAAGCAAATAGTACTCTCTCTTATTTACTCATTTATTTGTTCAATCAGCAAGCAAGGGTGACGACTCACCATAAGCAAAACCGCCCCCATTTAAATATAAGGGGTTACCTACACATTATTAATCAATTAAATTTCTTATATTGACATAAGTTACAAACTAGCTTATTTTAGTTACTATTCACTAAAACAAGACACGTAGAAACGCAATTACTTCCCCATTAATTTAAACTTCCAAATGTGATACTAAATAGTACACATATTAATTAAAGAGTAATGATGGACATTTAGCCATTCAAAACTCATTTACAAGACAATTTTTCAAAAACGTGCTTTATGACTCCTTTAAGCACATTTGTGTTTTAACTTGTTTTCAAGCTCGATTTTCTTTGGTAATTGATTTAATAGGCTCATTAATAAATAAGTAAGGTCTTGGTAAGTTTATTAAGTCTTAATCAAGACCATCCCAAGTTTAGAGCATATTTCGCCCTTTATTGCCTTTAAGGCATTTAACTGTATTTACATATCTTTTAAATTGTTTACCAATATTACTAAGACTCTTTTTAGTCTTAATAATTTATTATTTAACGTTTAAACAACATACCAAGGTTTGGGGTATTTCAGTCTACCCCCTTAAAAGAACTTCGTCCCCAAAGTTCACACTTCCCACATATCATTGGTTTAGAATACGAGAATTACTTATATAATAAAACACTTCCATAACCAACACACCTTACACCACAACCTCGGACTTGAAGGTCCGGGTTCACATACACATCCATCCATAACGTATCATTCTCACATGATTACCTGGACTCAATGGTCCGGGTACCTTAATAGTATTGTACTCACATAACAACCCTCAGACTCTCAGGTCTGGATAACATGACCACCTTTGGACTCATAGGCCCAAGTAACATAATCAATTCAGAACTGAACCACATCAAGACTCATGGTCAAAGTAACATTTATTACACATACCACACAACATGCCTTAGAACGTATAACAAATAGAAATACCTTTTCCATCTCTTCATGGGCTCGAGTCCCACGTTGAGTACATATACACTGTGATCCCCACAGAACCCGGTCGCGATGGACACCTGCTGGTCCCCGTTCCTTTGGGAGATCAAAACATTCACTTAATTGTTAACATATGTACTTCTCATGTCACCGGTCCGAAGACAAAGGCTCATACGTCCTCAGCTCGTGAGCAAGTACTACAAAAATATCCTTTACCAGGTTAAGTAAACAGGAGAATCCTTTATTCAAAATATCAATCCACTGTTTTGGAAATACCTATTGAAAACCCTTTTGAAAATTCAATACAACTCCAAGTCCAACTTATGCTCTTTGCATCCTTTCTTAATGGTGTTATTAGTGACCACTTATAGGGAGCTTCAAGAGTCATCCAACCCTGATGTGATCAGCATCAGTGTTGAACTATCCTTCCACCCCAATTTGTGTTCGGCTTCCCTTGATCGCATGCAAATCAAGTTCCACCTCCCACTTCATTTTCAACCAACAATTAATTCAAGCATATTCCACTTTCTATCTTTTGATCCTTCTAGTCATAATCATTACATCTCCCAGGGATAGAACTTAGTCTGTCAATTACCTCCATTCTCTTTTAATCAAGTTACCTAGGGAATCTAATTCTTACTAAGTTCCATGTCAGTTTCATACCCTTCGTAAATCACCACCCTATATATATATATACATGTTTTTAATCAAAATACAATACATCGTGTTACATTTGGTATTATGCGAACACACACCATTGGGGCTTTAGTTCCCCAGGAGTTTATTTACTCCTTAGTACTTGTACTTACCCACAACCATTACCAAGGTAGTCACACCTACCACAATAGTATTTCGCATCTTCTGTGCGCAATTACCACCATTTAACCATGCCAACCACCATAACAAATTATTAATCATGCCAACCATCATAACAATTTATTTTTGTGCTATGCACAACATGGTTCACGTACACTTGTACGGTAAAACACACTAAGCGGTTTTACGCTCTACCCCCCTTAAAAGGGATTACGCCCACGTAATCAACCAATGAACATAGGGTTAAAAATGTTCTACCGTCATGAAGCGTTTTAACTTCCACGCGGTCCGTTAAAGGATCTTGACCATATTAGCGGTTTAGTTCCTAAACCAAGGATTCTCATTGTAGTTATCTTAACTCGTAACCAGTTTCGATTCTGGCCTGTGCATTCGTTATTCATACTGTATTGTACATCTCCAATTATTATCTTTATCCTGGTAACCATGGTTTCTCAACCGAGCGTGGTATCTCTTACCGTGAGCGAATTCGGTGAGTTACAAACCTTTCCTCTACGTCCATGACAATTTACAGTGTATATTGCTATGTATTTCTCAATTATTGCCTCAATTCCTTTCGACTTACTGCCGGTTGAGGTTGAGCTACTACCTGATGTGTAGTGCTCTCTCAGTTATTTCCTACACCTGAGGTATATTTCATACCGATATTTGATACTTAGTGCTACTGTAGTCACTTATTGCCAGTCCTGCTTCCATATTTAGTTCTGTACCAGTATCATTTCATTGATATGACCTTGCATTTCATATGCCTCGGTCTTATAGTGTTATAATTCTCTTTGTTCGCCTTCCACAATTATCATCTTCCAAATCCTAGCTATCCCACTCGATCGTTATTGCGCAAACGCAATACCAAAACACTCAGTCATACAGAGTGCAGAGGCGTAACTCTTGGCAGTAAATCTCTCATGCGATTGCAATAGGAATTCACACTGTGTTTTACTGAGATTCTTATCTCATAATACCGGCTACTGGCTTACTGTCCAGCTTATTCGTTATAACTTACTGTTGTATCTCCACTGGGTTTAACTCACAACTCTGCTTAATTGTCATACCATCCCTTAATAATATTTATACAACGGTCGCTTAGTACACACCGTATCCTCTTTCATTATACAACATCAACTTACACTGCATCCGTTATTATATTAGCTTCCGCCGTTACACTGGGTTTGGCCACCTGTTTGGCTGATTTCTGAATACACCATTTCTCGAGCCTTTATTTTCTTAAGCGTTGTTCGCTACACATTTAGCATCACACACCTATGGTGGTTGCTACCAGACTTAGTACTCTTCCTGTCTACACCACTGTTACAAACACTTTCTTTCGTATTATTTTATTCAAATCATCCCGGGGTAACAACAACATGGTCCATTTTCCATATATTTCCTAAACTTGATCCACACATTTACCTTTCTGTACGACATTACATGGTTTAACAAGGTCGTCACATCTCGATTCCTTCCAAGTTGTCTCTTTGGCAACTTAGGGTCCTACTGTTAAGTGGGTTCCCTTCTTACGTTTCTGTTACATTGCCCCATCCAACAATGTTTGATCCCAAACACCCTTCAAGGATTACTCCTGGGTGTTACTAAGGTATGCCATTACATTTAACTTTCACTTATGAGTACATTCAGTAGACTATGCCTTCTTACTTCCTTAGCTGGGTATTCGTTCCAGCTACCATGTCTCATTCCTTCAACTTCCTAAGACATACGTGATGTCTTTACATAACCATCCGTGCTCTTCGCACTTCTTGACTCTACACATTCTCTTGGACGAATTTACCAATTCCTTTAGTCTTCTCAACTGGGTTCCTTCACTTCGACCATTCGTGGTAATCCTTAGCTCTTACTTGACTTTTACTGCGGACCGTAGTATGGAGTCGACTACTTCCCGTGTTTCGGACTCTTCTCGTATACATATATGGGGTATCATACTGATACATTACTACTTACCCGACTAACCCATAAGTAGGTCTGTTAGGCCCACATGCTCCTATCGGAGTGCGGTCGTCCCACAACGCAGTTGGTACACTCGTAGTGTCCGTCACACGCCTAGGTGAAGTATTCTGTTGTCAACTCCCTTATATTGTCCTCTGACAATATACATTCCGTGCTTCCCGAACTCATTCCAGGGAAGGTTTATCCATCGTTATATTATTCTGAACTCCATCCATACCGTCGGGTTGCTACCCTCGGGTTCACCGGTTTCCGTCCGGTTATTCAAAGGTAATCTGGTTTGAAAGAAGGGTAAAAGGAGTACTGGTTTAAAAGAGAATTTGGTTTTGAAAGAAAAGAGTTTGAAATATATATGAGTTTGAAAGAAAAATTTCTCCTGGTTTCACAACACCTTCTTGCCTTAACCAAGTCTAGCTTCTTGCTGACTGGTATATTCCCATTTACAAAGGTTAGGCTGTTAAGCCCTTCCACGGTTACGATGATCACATTTAATTTCTGGGTATTTTACTAAGTAGTTTGTAGTTGTCAATTTTTTTTCTTCGAACAGCCCTGTTATAGCTGCACTTGCCACGGCAAGTGCGCCCTGTTAACTGGCTGTCGGTTCAACATGTACCTGCTGCGGTACTGTTTTTGTCTTCATTGTATTCAGTGGCCTTATGGGTTCTTACTTGGATACTCTAATTGGTAACTAATCTCCTGCACAACTTCTCATTGTCCTCCTCTAATAAACATTTACTAGGGTGTTTCCCCTTCTGGGAGACCCCTTTTTACTTATTATTGTATCCTCTTCGTAGCCCATTCCACGCATTTGTCGTGGTTACTGAGACTTGTCTCTTGTCTGGGTACTACGTTGTAGTTCCTTGTCGGTTGGTATACCGTTGGTGCCATCACCTAACACTTGCCATCCCGTAGACTCTCGTCTCGGGTTTCATTATTTCACTTCTTGCCTGTTGCAAGCTGGTAGTTTTCGACTGCTCGGCACGTCGACCCAGGTTGCCGGAAATTTCATTCTTCCTTACACCAGATTCTCCATTCTTTGCTATCAAGTGCGGTTACAGTTGTTCACCTGGGAACCGTCTCCGGGATTTCTAATTTTCAGAATCTACCGTATGACAGGTTCCCCCTACTTACAAGATAGTTAATAACAGCCAGCCCGGGTCTTCCCGGGTAAGAGAGGGCTTTCATCTCTCTGGCGTTCCTTCCCAAGTCATAAAATAGGGACTGTGGAGGGCGGGAAGGAGATTGTAGGTTTCCAGTATTCACTGGTAGTTCCTAACGAGCGTATCTCTCACGCTATCACTCAACCCCTAACCCAAAGTACTAAAATCTTAACTCGGTACTTCCTAAGCTCGGTAATTCAGTCATCAGAGCGATACTTCGCTCTGATACCACTTTTTGTAACACCCCATCCACAACGTCGCACTTTATAACCATCTGCAGCGGAAACATAAACCATCACATTACTTAATCCGTTGGTGTTACACGCCGTTAACCACCCACGTGGCTAACAAGGCTAATACATACATATTATATCGGTCTGATGGACTAGATCCCCGAGCAACTACACCATACAATCCTGATTCCATTTCCAACAATTATTTACATATACATCCCCCACTGTACCGAGTATTCATTAACCAATGCCGATAACAAATTCGGTCTTACTACACCTATAATACATACACCATTAAAGGGCTACCAATGTACAAACATCTACCCCGTCCTACTCTCGAACGGCTTCCAGCTCCTCTACCTGAAATAGAAAAAGGAGAAAAGGGTGGCCCCCAAGGGGCTCAGCACCTTTGCTGGTATGGTAATCCCGCAGCCCGCATGCTACCGGGCCACGCACAACTAATTGTCGTCTTAGCATGCTGTTGATTATATTTAAATCCTGCATGTAAACCATAAACACAACACAATGCATACGCCCAGCTATAGGGCTCAACAAACATCCAACACATCCACACATAACAAATCAACATTGTTTCCTTTAACCCTAGAGTGGCTCTCCTCTTAGTGGAGTTACTCCCTTAACAGACGACATTTACCCATTAATCGGGTTATCCTTAAACGCTTCTTATTATAAACCTGAATTCATAACCATAATCCACATATCCACAATTTACCACATATAACTTCACACCGAAAAGGAATTGCAATACATCCATAACACATAACACAACGGGTACGGTTCTCTTAAGGAACCAACCCAACCATAATTAGTTCACTTTAGAGCCTAGAGAATGTTGCCAAACTCATGATAAGCTCGTTCCATAACTTGCTACCGTTTCTTTAAATGAACAGATAACTTAACACTAAGGTGCGTCGGGTACAGTAAACCTAGCACACCGAACAACCATTGTATGCCCCAGAAAACCGACGTGAGTCAGTAACATAGCTTTGGCTAAGCTAAAGGGAAGATTGGAAACCCAATGAGTAAACAACCTAACATACACCAAGAGAGTCGAACCGGGTATGACATCGACTCCCGTCCATCACACGCGTGGCCGGAACATGACCGGACTCCTCACCCCCCATTAGTACACATATACTTATAGTTAAGTAGTTAAGGCTCCATTATGGAACCTATCACATCCACACACCATTCGGTATCACAACCGTGTTAATCATGTAAGGGAGGTTCACACACCTACAAACAATAACCATACACAACTAACGCACGCATAGCCGTGGTTAGAACGTTCCCAAGGTTTGGGTCGTTAATACCGAATACCGATCTCTCATGTGTTCCTAGTTCTAGTTAGTTAAGGTTTAACACTATTTGAGGTTAAACGGTATCGGAGGCCAGATTCGCCACATAAATGAATTACTATAAACTCATTTCATGTTTTATCTTACAAGGTGGCAACACACAGAAAAACACATTGGCATACAAGCCGGTGTAATCCGGTAGGACACAGGTTGCAAGAAAACCATACCTGTCGCCGGAGTCCACTCTACCATGTCCATTTAGGTTCCTCGAACAATTCTCGAACAACTGGTACATTAAAGTTACCTTCATTAACATTGGGGTAACATGTTTGTGTAACGTCGAATGACTATAGTTAACTCCGTTAGCTAGTTAAATACCTTTGCATTTTAAACTTGTTTTACTCTTCCATTTTACCTTAACTTTTCACCCTCCAAATTGTCATTACAACTCACCTAACATGTCTTATACAACCTTATAACATCATTATCCATCAATCCCCATCATTAGGCATCATTTTCATACCTTAAAACCAAGTTTTACATTGGTCCGGGACCTTGTCCCCATCCTAAGACCCGGACCATATGCTAAGTGTACTCTCGGCTTTTAAAATGGGGTGGTCCGGGACTTCACCCAGGTCCTAAGTCCCGGACCATTCTAGGCAAAAAACTCTCGGTAATTTAAGAAGGTTGGTCCGGGTCCTTGTACATGACCCAAGTCCCGGACCTAAAACTATGAAAAACTCACGGCATTTTTTGACATATGGTCCGGGACATAACCCATGACCTAGGTCCCGGACCCAACCTACAGAATTTGACGTACTGCAATTTTTCTAGTCCTGCTGCTTAAGCTCTTTACACCCATCATAAGTATAGCTTCCCAAATGATTTTACGTACACTCTTATACTCAAAACTTCACCAAATATACACCACATAACAACATAGTGTACAATTTAAATTGCATAGCACTTAGGCTCTTAAAATGCATAAATCTTAAACACTGAATTTCCACAATATATTTGCCTTTCACCTGCAAATACAAACAGCAATACGTATGTCCTTTACTAGTCTTTTGAGAACATTTTTCTAAGTCATTACCTTTGGCTCTTTAGGTAGTTTCAGTAGACAACGTACGTTCATTTTCCAAGGAATTCTAAGCTATTTTGGTTAACATAAAACATGGAGGAAACACCCTTTTTCTTTGAGTTTCCTTACCTTGAAGCAAAGGAGAACAATACTACGTAAAAAGATGAACTCAAGCTCCTTCCATGGAGATTCCTCTTGGCACCAAAGTGGAGCTCTTGAAGATTTGAAAGGACCAAGTCGAAGAGCTTGATGAAACTAAGAGATCGGTGGTCTTAGTTTTCGATTTGGAAGCGAGCTAGAAGTTACATGTATTTGAAGTTGGATATAGGTGCTGGTGCTGTATTATCGTGAAAGAGAGAAAGGAAGGGGATGGCTACGTGAGACAGCAAGAGCAAATGAAGAGAACTCCCTGATTGCAAATGCTTTTAAGGATATTATTTGTTTACATAAAGCAAATAGTACTCTCTCTTATTTACTCATTTATTTGTTCAATCAGCAAGCAAGGGTGACGACTCACCATAAGCAAAACCGCCCCCATTTAAATATAAGGGGTTACCTACACATTATTAATCAATTAAATTTCTTATATTGACATAAGTTACAAACTAGCTTATTTTAGTTACTATTCACTAAAACAAGACACGTAGAAACGCAATTCTTACTTCCCCATTAATTTAAACTTCCAAATGTGATACTAAATAGTACACATATTAATTAAAGAGTAATGATGGACATTTAGCCATTCAAAACTCATTTACAAGACAATTTTTCAAAAACGTGCTTTATGACTCCTTTAAGCACATTTTGTGTTTTAACTTGTTTTCAAGCTCGGTTTTCTTTGGTAATTGATTTAATAGTCTCATTAATAAATAAGTAAGGTCTTGGTAAGTTTATTAAGTCTTAATCAAGACCATCCCAAGTTTAGAGCATATTTCGCCCTTTATTGCCTTTAAGGCATTTAACTGTATTTACTTATCTTTTAAATTGTTTACCAATATTACTAAGACTCTTTTTAGTCTTAATAATTTATTATTTAACGTTTAAACAACATACCAAGGTTTGGGGTATTTCAGTACCCTCGCTAGTACGCGGTGTATGCGGTTATCATATGCAGCGTAAGCTGAGCCCCTTGGGGCGATGTTTTTATTCTACAGGTACCCGTGAGGCGTGATGGTCGAGTAAGGACCGGAATGAATTCTTTTTGGGGTAGTTAGGAGATTGGAACGGTGTACCGAGTTGTACACGGCTAAGGCCTTTTTGAGTAGCAGGTGTACCATGTGGTACACCTTTTTGGATAATGGATTATGATGAATAGAAAGGAGGGATGTACAAACTCTTAATTTTTGGAATAGACTTGGAATGTAATTTATAAATTTGGATACTCGGTAATCAAATTGTAAGTAAGTATTTGGCATCGTAAGGTAAGTAGTATGTATGCGGTATATTCTAATCGTCAGACCGTTACTGTAAGTAGTAGTAGCCTTGTTAGTCTTGGATGGCTAACGACGTTGTATCACCCGTCGGGAGTAAGTAAGTATTCCGCTGCGAGTAAGGTAATTATGGGAATGATTAGAGGATAATGGAAGGATTAGCGGTTGGGGTGTTACAAAAAGTGGTATCAGAGCGAGTTAGGTTATAAACCGTTTTACAACGGAGAATTAGAAACCTAACTAGGAACTACCGTTTGCAATAACGGATACCCCTTGATGTCTGCAAAGGCGATACCATTGTTTAAATCAAGACCATATGGTCATGGAGTCACTGTATCTAATGTAATCCACACTTGTTCAGATGTCAGGACGAGGTCGAGGTCGACCTAGAGGAGAGACATCTGATGGACCAGGCGCACGGACGATAGCTGAAATCGTCGCCGCCATAGTAGCACAGATGCTACCGCAAGTAATCACCGCTGTACAACAAACACAACAAAACCAACAGCAGCAGCAACAGTAACAGCAACAGCAACAGCCCGACCCACCTCATCCCCGTGAAACCAATTGGTAAAGGCAGTCGCCGACTGAAATACCCCGAACTTAAATATAGGGATTAAAATTAATCTAATACATATTTAAGGGCCTAATGGTACCTAATTAATATTGGTAAGGAAAAATAAATCCAAAGGAAATAAATAAACGCTTAAAAAGCGGAAAACGCTAAATAAGCGTTAAGTGACCATAGGAGGTATGAGAACTCGGTTAGCGTGTTATATGGATTCTAAAGGTTTAATAAGACCTAAATAATATATGGGAACAACTCCCGAAGAAAACGGATCCAAATAATGAATTAAAACGCTAATAGAGCTTTAGAGCACGTTTTTCGAGAAAACCCAAAAACGTGACTTTAAGTGGTCAAATGGACCCGTAAAAATTATAAATCATTAAATAATAATTATTAAGCATTTACGGGAGCTTGGTAGTCAATAAAAATAATTAAACGGGGAAATTCGGAAAACGGGCCTGGTTAGTGGATAGTACCTAAACCGGGTAAAATAACGAGCGTTTTCTGTCAAAGACGAAAAACGCTCCAGCTAGTATAACAGTGGGGGCCGGTTTTTACTAGTGTAAACAGCTCTCTCTCACACACACACACAAGTAACAAATAAGTAAATCAAGAGCAAAAAGGTAAAAGTACAAAAGTAAAAACTTTACTCTTTCCTCACTTTTCCTCATCTCTCTCCTACCCTTCTCCTTCCTCACCGATTTCTCTCTCATTCTCCCCCTTGGCTGGCGATTTTGAGAAGCTTCAACACCTCCCATGGCTTCTCTTATTTCTCCTCATGCTCTAGCTCTATTTGAGCTCCAAATGTAAAAAAAATACATATTTGAACTCCCCTCTTCATCCCTACATTTCTATCTTTTCAAAATCCAAAAATGAGCAACTTCATCTCCATGGGTTTTCCCCATTTGAAGAGAAAAGCACACCATTGTGAAGCTTGGAGTCTCCTCTTTCCAACAAGGTAAAAATCTACATAAAAGATTCAAGTTTCCTCCATTTTCCTTGGTAGCCGATTTTTGGCCCTTTGTAATGCCTTGTTTTCTCTCTCTCTTTGAGCATAATAACAACCTTGCAATGGTGGTGGATTCACCCTCATGAACCAAGGGCTAAAACCCCTTCTAAAACACTCCAAAGGTAAACCCTAGAAATCTTGCTTTAAACAATTCATTGAACTAGCATTAATTTAAAGGTTAGTATATTAATTGTAGTTTTTTTGTGTTCATTGGGTGATGGGAATGGAGTTTGGCAACTCCATTCCCCACATGGCCGATTTGGGCAATAAAGGAAGAAGGAGAATTGAAAAAGAATCGAAGGAAATACAAGCTCAAGGTAAGAGCTCCTTCTTAATGCTCAATTTAATGCGTTAGTGTAATGGGAATGGGTAAGCAAATAAAAGAACCTAAACTATTGTATTGGTATAGTAGTATTGGAAGTTTGAGTATTTGTGAGTAAGTTTGAGTATTAGTGCATTAGTATGTGAATTGTAGGCCTTGGAGCCAAATGGTTGTGTATGAGTATTAGTATTGATTTGATGGAGTATTGGTGTATTGGGATGGATTTATACTTGCTTAATTGCCGGTAGGACCCTTGTATTGGTGTGGCTATAATAGGTGTAAACTTGGTGAGAAAGTATATGTGTAGATAAGTGAGAATTGTAGGTGGACTATGGCAAAAGTTTAGTAGGAAATGTGCATTTGTGAATGACTTGGTGAATGGGAGAACCAAGGTGTGTATTGGGGATTGTAGGGATGTCTAATGACCATGGAATGGTACTTGAAGTAAGGGGATACTAGGATGCAAAATCTGTAGCAAGGAGTGCTAGGAATGCTTTGGAGAAACTAGGAAGAACTAGAGTATAAGACTTGGTAAAGTGAATGTTGGACTTGGGTATAGAAGGTGCAATTGCTTGGAAATGAATTGGCATGGTAAGGTAATGTACTTGGAATGCAAGGAATGGCATTTGTTGAGAAAGTATTGGATGGTAGAGTTGAGTTTAAAAATCTGTAGCATGAGTAAAACAAAAACTGTTACAAGTGTTGGAAAAGAAGTTAGGGAATTCTGTAAGTTTTTTGATGGATTTAGTAATGGATTCGGTGGACGAACTAAGGCGACTTTTAGGGCCTAAGTAGTGATTAAAACATGTGGGATTTCATGTAGGAAGATTGGGGAAGTAATGGGTAAGAAGAAGAACTGAAAACAGAAATAAAAATGCAAATACTGGACTGGACCGACCTTGGGACCGAACTTGCAAGGTCGGTCGAGCCCAGATTTACAAAGACGGGAAAGCTTCTGGAATGGACCGGACTTGCAAGTTCGGTCGGACCAGAAAATTCTTCCATCTGTAACCTACTGGAATGGACTGAGCTTGCGACCGGACTTGCAAGGTCGGTCGACTCAAAAATTTTCCATCTTGTAAGCTACTGGAATGGACCGACCTTGCGACCGGACTTGCAAGGTCGGTCGGGCTAAAAATTCCATCAGGTAACTCACTGGAATGGACCGACCTTGGGACCAGACTTGCAAGGTCTGTCGGCCCCGTAATTTTCCAGCGTAATTCTCTACTGACTTCGACCGACCTTGGGACCGACCCTGGGTAAGGTCGGTCGAGTCAAACAAAAAAATAATAATAATAAATAATAAATAAGTATGTATATATATATATATGTATACCCACATATACATATGTACATATATATGTAAGTAAACCATTGTTAAGTAGTTAAAAGTAAGTAAATAAAATGTAAATATAGGAATGTAAAGACTTAGAAAGTATGAGTGAGGAAGCGTAAGGATAATCCAATTAAATTAATGATAGTTAGATTAATTGTTCGATTGTATGTAAATCATAGGATTTGATTTGTGAACACCGGAGGAACGTTGGGATACAAGTACAACGGTGAAAGGTATGATTTCTTCATGCCCTGTATCCTAATCTGGTTACCCCGATTTGTGTGCTTATTTGATCGCCTAAATAAGATAAAAGCATGAATCGGACTATATTGCACTCACCTGTGCTTGACTTATGTTGTTCTTGATAAATATTGTCTTGAACACTAGTTTGTATAATTCATGAAATATATGAATGATGATGAAGTGTAATTGTACTTTGTAGTGTATTTGTATAATGTAATGTATTTCGTATGGATGTTCACATGAGTGATGTATTTATGTATGTGGTTGAATGAATGACTTCTGCAAATTCCTAACTACCTAACTCCTAACTTAAGTGAGTAAATTGGAATGAGTAGAAGTCCGATATAGCTTCGGCCACGCGTGAGGATGCGGAGTCACAAGAGGTTGGCTGCAATTCCTGACTCTTAACTGGTCCGCGGCCCATATCCCTTAAATGGGTAGCATCCCGGATTGGTGAGTCAAGTAAATCCCGGTGGTGGGACGGAGTAGTCCCCGGGCCGGAGGTCCCGATGACTTAACATGAGTAAGAGTAAGAATAAGTAAGTATGGATCCGTAAGTATGTATGCGTAAGTACTGTGGAACGGGTAAAAGAGTAATCTCCACCCGATTAACCCGGGTGGACAAATGAAGCTAACAAGTATTGGACATTGTATATGTATTGTGTATGAATTGAGTATGTAATGAGTATGTATTGTGCGTGTATTGTGGATTGTGTACTTCGGAAGAAGGTAAGTAAGTATTGATGGACTTGTATAACTTCTTGGTATGTGTTGGATTGTATGCGTGTACTCCTTGTGTAAGTATTGTAGTATTGTATTTAAGAGCAAGTATGCATGTATGTTTGAATGAAAATGAACCGCATGTATTCGACCAAGTGGTCAGCGTACCCTCATTAGTACGCGGGGTATGTGGTTATCATATGCAGCGAAAGCTGACCCCCTAGGGGGAACGTTTTTAGTGTGCAGGTACCCGAAGCGAATACGGTCAAGGTAAGAGACCGGTGGCACACCTTTGTATTTAGGAAGTAGGTAGTTTGTGAGGAATGGGTAGTAGTTAGAACCTTAGTGAGTACGCATGAACTTGAAGGAAGTGTTGTATTTGTAATTGGAATCTAGTAAACTCGGTTATGTATATTGTATGGTATGGGTCGTAAAGGAGTAAAGTGTTGAATGGAATATAGTAGTATTGTATTGGAGAATGAAGTATGTATTGTAGATGTGTAGTACTCGAGATTCCGGTCCATCAGACCGATGCTGTATGTAAAAGTAGTAGCCTTGTTAGTCACGTGGGTGACTAACGGCGTTGTATCACCCAATGTATGTAAGTATGTATCCGCTGCATGACTCTGGAAGCACGAAGAGATTGGACGGTAATGATTGTATTAATAGTAGGGGTGTTACAAAAAGTGGTATCATAGCGAAGTGTCGCTCTGATGACTGGAGATACTGAGTTTAGGAAATACCGAGTTAGGAATTAGAGGCTTAGGGCTAAGGGCTGAGTGTTAGCATTAGAGATATGCTAGTTAGGAACCACCGGTGAGTACCGGATACCTACAATACCAACCCCGCCCACCGCAAACCCCATTGCATAACTTGGGAAAGGACGCCAGAGAGAAGGAAAGTCCTCTCATATTCGGGAATAACCGATCTGGCAGTTGTGAAACAATCACACAATAAACAAGAACTTCACACCCAGTAGATCCCAAGAGTTGGAAGTCCCGGAAATGGATCCCGGATGGACAACAATACCTGCACTTTATAGCGGTAAGACGAGAACTCCAACCATAAAGAGACTACAACACGCAACAACATGGGGCGACATGCTTAGCAGTCGCAGAACCTGGCTAACCAACCAGCAGCAGGAAAAGAAGCATCAAGCGCGACGGAGTGGAAAAAAGAACTGTAACAAAACCCGAGACACAAGTCTACGGGACAGTAATGGTAAAGTAACACCAACAACAGTGAACTGGCTGATTAAGGACATATTCAGGAGCGGTTAACTCCAAGACTACGACGCCAAAGGGTTACAATACCTGGCCAACATAGCTTACACAGCTACAAGAACATCCATGGGATGTAACCCGATAGGACTACAAGGGTAGTGCCTAAATGAGCTAAAACTCGGTAATCACAACGAACATGTGGGAGCGAGCAACAAGGAAAAACATGAGACGAATAAATGGGAGTCTCCAAGGATTGGAGAAACATCCCAATCAACGACTACCATGTCAAGGTCATTGAGGAGATACTTAAAGGACCGAGTATCCCAAACCTAGATTAATAAGATCAAGGGAAAAGTCAACAAGACTAACAAATACAAGCGGAAACCACACCAAGATCGGTATAAGTTTACCCAAAAACCACCAGTACCACGCACTTGCCACGGCAAGTGCAGTGATAATAGGATCAGTAAGGAGGATTTTTAACAAGCCACAGATACATAGTGATGTACCGTGACTGCAATGAAGTAACTACAGGATCACACATCCTAACCGCTAGAAGTATGAAACCTTGGAAAGGCCTGACGGCCCGACCATTGTAACCAGAGCATACCAGTCAGCAAGAAGCTGGACTTGGTCAAAACCACAAACACGGCTATGCCATGTAGAACCCCTTTTAACACCGCACTAGGATTTTAAAACCCAAAATTTCTTCCAAAACCACAACCTTTCTTTAAAACCTTGGATTTTAAGACAAAACCAATAAAATTACGGTGAGTATCATAGAATGGTACAAGAGGAGTTGACAATAGAATACTTCACCTAGGCGTGTGACGAACACTACGAGTGTACCCAAGTACGGGATGTGGGACAACCGCACTCCGAAGGAGCTTGTGGGCCTGACAGATATTCGGGTAAGTGGTAACGTATCAACAAGGTACCCCACGTATGTATACATGTAGTGTACGGAGCACGGGAAGTAGTCAACTCCGTCCTACGGACCATGAGTAAATGCAAGCAGAACAATTGGACACCACAGACGATAAAGGAGAAGGAACTCAACTAAGAAGTAAGTATAAAGAACTCAGAGAATCCATCTGAAAGTGAGGAATAAGAACTAGAGAGTGCAAGGAGCACAGACTAGTGAGTATAGACATTGAATATGTCTCAAAGACATCAAACAAATACGTGATAGCTGGAAGTATACCCAGCCTAAACACAGTAAGGCAATCGCCTAACGTGAATACCACAATGCTCAACAAACGGGACAGAACTCCCAAGAGCAACCCCAAGATTACCACAAAGCATAATCCATCATCGAAGAGAATATTTAAACCTAGTCTCAAGCACTAGGAACAAGTACCAACAGTCGACCCAAGAACGGGAGACGTTATAACCCCAAAAGGGATAGCTCGAAGTACAATACCACAAGGCGGTTTAGTGATAACATCTTAAACATTAGCCGGATGTACGGCATAACCTAACAACACCCAGGAGCAATCCTTGAAGGGTGTCTAAGTTAACAACCAATCGAATAAAACGCCATGGAGAGAGCACGACAACCAGAATGACTATTGGTTAGGACACTGAAGGGATTTCACTTAACACGAAATACCCTCAGACACCGAAAGGCACTGATTAGCGCCAGATTGCCTAAACGGTCTCCTATGAACGGAAGCGTGAGGTCACGGCTTGCCATGGAGCCCAGTAATACCTTCAGCCCTATGATGGTATACTAGGAGTGGGAACGTGTATAAGCAGCTTGCAAAGAGCATAGCTTGCTGCAATAAGGCTTAAAGGCCACCAACCAACTACGTTATGTGAATCCAAATGGTTGCAAAACCCACACCATTTACTAACAAGGCTTGCAAGAGATATCGTCTCGTACGACAAGAAATCAACAACTGGACCATCAATTCAAACCGAACAACATAACGAGTGGCCTAGAGCAATGGCCATCTCAGTGTCACTGTCACTAGAGCACCAGCCTAGTACACAGTTGACAAGCCTTTAATTACCCTTCATGCCTTCTGTAGCAATAGTAGCACAGAGGCATAAGAACCAAGATAATGCCAACATTGGCATAGTCCACACTTTGAGACTACGAGAACCCAAGTGAAGGTACCCCTCGTTAACCGGAGACCACCAATGTGGTGAAGATGTGAACCCTTAGGGAAGGCTTCCATCTACTATAACAATAAAGCCTACGTATATAGTCATTGCCGAGGGGCGATGGAATAAGGAAATAAGTTTTCAAGCCAGTACGACTTAAGGAGTAAGCATACTCCATATGAACTCAAGCATGTGGTGAATCATCGTATAAACACCAACATGGTAAACCTTGTCATGAGACTCATGAGTGGTGACAAACCCCTCAACAAGAACCTTCACTTATCAGTGCTGGGACACTCTTAAATTAGAGAACGGGACCCGTAAACCCTTGAAGTTTCTTGGGATGTTCCGATGATGTACATACAAGTAAAACTACACAACTGGAGCCTATAACCGATGCTCGGCACTGGGAAGATAATAGTTGTCAAAAACAATCAATGTGAGTGCACATTGCACGCCATGAATGACCAACGCTCAAGAGAGCTTGTAACCCGATAAATTACTACATCCATTATCAACCAAGATACTTGGTAAAATGGTATCACAAAGGACGATAGAATGTGAAGGTAAGCTAAACTACACGTAGAACCTAAGTCAAATAAAACATCTCCACGCGGGGAAGATAATACCATTACGGTATGACACGACAATCATCATACATATGAACTAGGAAATTCCTAGTGTACTTACACCAGAAGGAAATGGTTCCAATGGCAATGACAATAAGTTAAGAGGAAGTACCACAGTACAGTAACAGAAACAGGAAAAACAATGTTGTACAGTGAGTAAGAACACGGCGCGCAACACGCGACCGCTATCAGGAAGTAGCAGATAATGACACGGAGTATAAGTATAAGATGACAGACAGAAATATTCTTTCCTATCACATAAGTGACTTACTGTCAAGCGTTTACGCCTCTGCACTCTGTATGATGAGTGTTTTGGTATTGCAATTGTGCAGCTAATGATCTAATGGGATGGCTAAGGATATGGAAAATGTAAACCGTAGTAGACCCTTCTTTTCACCAACAAACATGGCATGAGCCAGCTAAGGAAGCTTAGCAACAAACCGTGTGGCCTAAGGCCAAAGAAGCACGAAGAGTGTGAACACACTAACAATCACAAAATGTGAATTCCATTGGAATAAAAGGTGAAAGGAGACTTAAGAAAGTCACTAGGACCGACGCATATCAAGGCAAGGTCATACAAGTAAAGACACTTGTACTAAACCAGAAGAACTGGTATGATTCAGAAGCTAGTGACAATAGAGGAAGCGCTACAACTAAGTAGTGACTCAACCTCGCCAGACAATAAATCGGAGGAGCTGATCAACAATCGTGAGAACACGAATAGTATACATAATAGATCACCAGAGAGCTGGTTATAATCTATACTGATTGAGTTCAAACAGCGGTAAAAGAATACCACACAGTTAGTACACCTTATTCGCACAACGAAGGGATAAAGAGGCGATGAGTAGCACATTTGGAACAACCAAAGAACAATAAGTACTAAGATTATCAGGGTCACGCAGCAGAAGCTAGTGGGCCCTAGCTAGGAGACAATATACCTAGTGTAACACCCCATCCAACAACAAATACATAACAACAATCTGCAGCGGAATACACAACTCATCAAATAACTCAACTCGCTGGTGTTACACGCCGTTAACCACCCACGTGGCTAACAAGGCTAATACACATACATTGTACCGGTCTGATGGGCTAAATTCCCGAGCGACTACACATTACTATCCCTTTCCATTAACAAAACAACAACGTACAACTTTCACTATACCGAGTATTTATAAACTGGTGCCGACAACAATTTCGGTCTTACTACACCTACTGTATACATACACTTAAATGATTACCCATATACAACGACTACCTGTCCTACTCTCGAACGGCTTCCAGCACTTCGTACCTGAAATAGGAAAAGAAGAGAAAGGGTGGCCCCCAAGGGGCTCAGCACCTTTGCTGGTATGGTAATCCCGCAGCCCACATGCTACCGGGCCACGCACAACTAATTGTCGTCTTAGCATGCGGTTGATTATTTTTAAATCATGCATGCAATTGTAACACACAACACATAACCATTTCGCCTCAACGGGCTCAACAAACGGATAATATATCCTTACTTAATAAGTCACTCAAGGTATTCAATAACCCTAGAGTGTTCCTCCTCTAATGGAGCTACTTCCTTAACAGACGACACTTACCCTTAAATCGGGTTAACCTTAAACGCCTCTTTTCTCCAACTGGGATTCATATCCATGATCCACATACTCCACATTTTACAACATATAACATACACTACATAACAACACTTAACAACACTTTGCACGTTTCCACGTGCACAACATAACACCGCAATAGATATTGCATCACATCAAAGATACATAACATAACGGGAATGGTCCTCTTAGGAACCGACCCAAACATTGTTAATACACTGGCGAGCCTAGAGAATGTTGCCAGTCTCATGATAAGCTCGTTACATAACTCGTTACCGTCTTGTTAAATGAACGGTTAACTTAACACAAGGTGTCTCGGATATAGTGATCCAAGCACACCGAAACAAACATAAAATAGTATGCCCCTGTGGCCCGACGTGTAGTAGTAATAGCCTTGTTGTTAAGCTAAAGGGAAGGTTGGGAACCAAATTGGAAAACAACCATAACATACGGAGAGGATCAAACCTGCTATGACAATGACCCCAATACTCACACGCGTGGCCGGAACAGACCGGACTCCTCACTCCCCCCGTTAGCACTTGTCAGAAGTTCATCATTGAACTTAGTTAAACAATCACACATTGGGTTAAGTCTTGTTAGACACACACAAGGGAAGGGAGAGTCATACATTCACATACAAACATCACACACAAACATCACATATCCAACTCACGCATAGCCGTGGTTAGAACGTTCCTTAAGTCGGAAACGTTGTTACCGGATACCGTTCTCCTACGTTTACCTAATAGTGGTTAACTAGCCCTTCAAGCGCATTCGAGGTTACCGGTATCGGCACGTAAACATACAACAACAATAACGACTGTAAACTCGTTTCATGATTTATCTTATAACGTGGCAAACATACAGAAAACACATTGGCATACAAGCCGGTGTAATCCGGTAGGACACAGGTTGCAAGAAAACCATACCTGTCACCGGAGTCCACTTTATCATGTCCACTTACGTTCCTCGAGCAATTCTCGAACAACTGATAACATTACATGTACTTTTATTAACATCGGGGTAACATGATTGTTTAAAGTCTAATGCTTATAACTTATCCCCGTTAATTTAATTATATAACTTCACATTTTAACTTGTTTTACTTTACATTTTAATACAATTTTTCCTCCACTAAATTGTCATTATAACTCACTTAACATGTCCTTAACAATCTATAACATCATTACTAAACAATCCCCTCATTACATCATTTTATAACCTTAACATTTAAATCATCTACTTAACTTAATCTCTCAAGTCCATATATTTATCTTTCTAACCATCAATACTCTCTTAATGGCATACCACTAATACCACTTAACATTCTTAAAATTAATTTTTTTTTTTTATGGTCCGACCGACCCACCGACCGACCCACCCCCTGGGTAGGTCGGCTGCAGAGATCATCTAAGTTCACAGTTTCTGCCCGACCGACCCAGACTGGGGTCGGTCCCCTGGGTAGGTCGGCTGCAGAAACTTCCTAAGAATTGTCCAAATTGTTCCAAACTTTTCCTTAAGTCTCCCAATGTGTTGCAACACCATATGACACCTCAAACACACCTTTAGCCATGTACTAAACTCTTTAAATCACACACCTAAAACCGTCTTATCATTCACAAATTCCTTACAAAATTCTTAGCACTTGGAATGTTTCCTCCTTAAAATTTCTAAGTGGTATTTCACCAATATTGACCACTTTACCAAGGTTTTCCTCTACACCTTACATCATCTCTCAAATTTCTTCTCTTACTAACTAAATCTCCTTTTCACATCTTGCCTAAACATCACTTCTTCCTTGTACATCAACATTCCTAAACCTTAAACAAACTTCTCCAAGACTTGAATACATTCTCAAAAACACACATTGAATTCCTAGAACTTCCAAGATAATACCTAAATCCTTGCATCACTCTAAATCACCTTAATACATGTTTTCTTCCCTAGTAAAACATTTGTTCACCTTTAACACTTCCTAGTTCACCAAAACTCATTTAAAACACCTAGAACTCCTTATACATTTTCCAAATTTTGCCATAGCTTCTCTTGTATATCCTCACATCCAAACACTTAGGCTTTTACCTTATTTCATTCAAGAACACCTAATATCCATCAAGAACTTCCTTACACATCAAACTTCACCAAATTTACACTACATCACAATATAGTGCATAAACTTAAATTGCTTGGCACTTAGGCCCTTAAATAGCATAAACCATAAACACTGAATTTCCACATTTAAATGCCTTCAACCTGCGAATACACACAACAATGCTCCCATGTCCTTTTAGTCCACCTTGTGGATAGTTTCCTAGCTCATTTTCCCATTGGCTCTTTAGGTTATTTATTAAGCAAATATAGCTCAATTCCCTAGTACAATAAACCACATTAAGAGGTTATTTACCTCTTTGTTTTTCCAAGTTTTCTCACTTGTTTTCTCTTGTTTTTCTTGATTGAAAATCGGCAAGGAGCTTTTATCACTTGTCAACCTTCTAACCAATATACATATAAGGGTAATGAGCATTAAGTTTAATACTCAAACTCATAATTAAACCCTAGGTTTACATAAGTGTCTTAAAACACTAAAATTGATGTTTACCTTTGAAATTGAAAGAGAACTTGAACAAGTGGCAAGATAGGACTCCTCCTAGCCCTTTGAAGTTTGGATTAAGCTAAAAAGATAGCAAGGTAATGCACCATTGTAAGGTGAATTTTCGGCCACACACTAAAACAAGAGGAAATGTTGTTTTTCTTTGATTTCCTTACCTTGAAGCAAAGGAGAATGTCAAGGCATGAAAAGGTGAGCTCAAGCTCCTTCAATGGAGAATCTTCATGGCACCAAAATGGAGTTCTTGAAGATTTGAAAAGAGAGAAGTGTAGAGCTTGACCTAACTAAGACAAATATGGTCTTGGAATTTGATTTGGTGCATGGAGCTAGAAGTTACAAGCATTCAAAGATGGAGAATGGTATATGGCTGTAGCAAAACGAGATGGAGAAGGGAGGATGAGGTTGGAGACGGTGGGAACCAAGAAGAAAAGAAGAGAAAGTGAGGAGAGAGGTTTAGTTTGGAGATATTTATGTTATAAGGCATAAAGTAACTTTTCACTTTATTCTTCTTCTTTTCTTTATTTGCTAGCCAAGTGTGATGACTCACACACTAAAAACCGTGCCCCCTTCAATATAAGATACTTATGGTCTTTGTTGACCATTTAACTAATTAAAGTTGACTTAAGTCAAACTAGCACTATTTGGGCACTATTCACAAACTAAGGCACATATTTGTGAAATTTTGATTTCCCATTGATATAGACATCCAAATGTGATACTATATAGTACACATGTTAATTAAAGAGTAATGATGGGCATCTAGCCATTCAAAACTCATTTACAAGACAATTTTTCAAAAACGTGCTTTAAGACTCCTTAAAGCACTTTTTGTGTTTTAACTTGTTTTCAAGCTTGGTTTTCTTTGGTAATTGATTAAATTGTTCATTAACATACTTTTAAGGTATAGGTATGACCATTAGGTCTTATACAAATTTATCCCAGGCTTAGAGCACATTTTTGCTCATATTGACTTTAAGGTATTTATTTGTGTTTTGTTTGGTTTCATTGTCTACCAAAGTTTCCTAAGGACTTAATTAGCCTTATTAAATCATACTTGAATATTATTAAGCCTTGGTAGGCTCTTTGGGTCCTAACCAAGTTCGCTCATAGCTTAGAGCATGTTTTTGCTCAAACTGTGTCTTAATGCTTTATTGCATTTTACTATGGTTTAAATTGTACACTGATGTTCCTAAGGCACTTTTAGCCTTTACATACCATAGTTTAATATTTAAACCGCATATCAAGGTTTGGGGTATTTCAATCTACCCCCCTTAAAAGAACTTCGTCCTCGAAGTTCACATTTCCCACACATCATTAGATTAGAATACGGGGATTACTTACAGCCATAAAACTTCCATAACCAAACACACTTACATCACAACCTCGGACTTAATGGTCCGGGCAACACATTCACATCCACACATACATAACATATTCACATGATAACCTCGGACTCAATGGTCCGGGTATCTTAACAACACTTACACATACATAACAACCCCTTTGACTCACTGGTCTTGGGTAACATAACAACCTTTAGACACATAGGTCTATGTACACAACACATTTAGACTCGTAGGTCTTAATAGCATACACTTTAGGAACTCAAGGTCAAATAATATTTATTACACATACCACACAACATGTCATAGCATGTATAACAATCAAAATATCTTTGATATACACTGTGATCCCGCAGAACCCGGTCGCGATGGACACCATCCGTCCCGTGCCTTTGGGAGATTAAAACAATCACTTAAATTTGAATTTTTTTCCTTGTGAGGTTAAGTAAGAGAACTTTAATTATGTAAAGTATCTATCGACGTTTTATAAATACCAATTCAAAATCCTTTTGAAAACACACACAACTCCAAGTCCAACTTATGCTCTTTGCTTCCTTTCTTAGCGTGGTTATTTGTGACCACTTATAGGGAGCTTCAAGAATCATCCAACCCTGATGTGATCAGCATCAGTGTTGAACTATCCTTCCACCCCAATTTGTGTTTCGGCTTCCCTTGATCGCATGCAAACCAAGTTCCACTTCCCCACTTCATTTTCAGCACCAATAAATCACTCATTTCCAATTTTCTATCTTTAAATCATTCTAGTCATGATCATAACATTCCAAGGATAGAACTCCGTCTATCAGTTACCTTTCACTTTAATCCTGTTGCCTAGGGAATCTTATTCTCACTAGGTTTATGTCGGTTTCGTATTCTTTCATGAATCACTATAGTATATATATACATATATATTTATCAAAATACAACCACCATTTCACATTTATACACTGTCGGGGTTTGTTCCCCCGGGAGTTTCTCTACTCCCACACTTGTACTATCACTCACAACTGTAATAAATCAACCACTTATCACAATGGTATTCGCATCTTCTGTGCGCAATTACCACAATTAAACCATGAATGAATGTGTATGTTTACGTAACACACACCAATCATCAAAACCATAATTTTGTGCTATGCACAATATAAGTCACATACACTACGTACACTTGTACGGTAATATACACTAAGTGGTTTTGCGCTCAACCCCCTTAAAAGGGATTACGCCCACGTAATCAAATCCAATAAACTTGGCTTAACTGTGTGCGTCGTGAAGGTTTTAACTTCCACGCGGCCTATCACAATGGATTCTGATTAGAGGATCTTAACCATACTGGCGGTTTAGTCCAAACCAAGAATTCTCAGTGGAGATTGTTTAAACTCTTAGTTGGTTTCGATTTGGCCTGTTAGGCTTCTAGGCGTTAATAATAGCCATTCATTCATGTTCACCATGTACATTCAACACTTGAATCACTGGCTCACTAGTTTCTGCTGCGAAACTCTAATAACTGTAGAGCTTAATTGCTCCCTTTTGTTATTCTTACTGTATTGTACATCCCCAATTGTCACCTTCGTCTTGGTAACAATGGTTTCTCAACTGACGCATGGTATCTCTTACCGTTAGCGAATTCGGTGAGTTATACACTTTCTATCCACTTCCATAAGAATTTACTGTGTATACAACTATGTATTTCACAATGATTGACTTGTTCCCTTCCGACTTACTGTCGGTTGAGATTGAGCTACTACCTAGTGTGTAGTGCTCTCTCAGCTATTTCCAACATTTGGGGTATATTCCATACCGGTATTTGGTAGTTAGTGCTACTGTAGTCACTTACTGTTATCATGCCTCCACATTTGGTTTTGTACAAGTAGTCTTTTATTGGTGCGGCCTTGCATTTCCTATGCATCGGCCATTATAACATTATTCCCCCACAATTAACATGTTTCCAATTCCTAGCTATCCCACTCGATCATTACTGCGCAAGTGCAATACCAAAACACTCAGTCATACAGAGTGCAGAGGCGTAAACTCTTGACAGTAAATCCCTTATGCGATTCGCCATGGAATTCACACTGAGCTTCCTTATCACATAGTACCGACCATTGGCTTATTGCCCAGTCTGTGTATCATCACTTGCTTGCATGTCCATTGAGTTTAACTCATAACTGGTCTTATCTGCTACATTATCGTTTAACAATACTTATACAACGGTCGCTTACTGCGCACCGTGCTCTTACTCCTTGTATAACATCAACTTACATAGTATTTACTGTCACATTAACTTCCACACATATACTTGTATTATTCACATTATGGTTCATCACTCATTTGGATGACTACTGAATGCTCCTTGAGCATCGATCATTCGAGTCACAAGCCGACATTATTCAGCTCGGTGCTTCACTTTATACATACATACTGCTAAACTAACTGCTCTCAGATAATAAGAATATCGTCCATCTTAACATATTTCTTGAGCTTGGTTCACACAACTACCGCTCCTGCGGTCTCACAATATCGAGAGGTATTCCCACTCTTAATGCAGTGGTTCGTTTACCACTCTATTCACTTATACAACATAAACTTCTACAATCAATCAAGTTTATATAACATATCTTGCTTATGGCTTATAAGCCTTATTTGCCTTGAGCTGGGCTCATTGTAGGCTGTCCACACACATGTACTTCTCTGTACAATATTACATGGTTTGGATATTATATTGGGCTCCATGACAAGTCGTTGCATCACGTTCCTTTCATGGGATTCCCTTTAGGTTTGTCAGTCCGTCTCCTGACAACTCATGTCTAAACTGGGTGTTAGTTTCAACCCTTGTGTTTCTGTCATGCATTTCGTTCAACAATTGTTGATGCGAACACCCCTCAAGGATTGCTCCTGGGTGTTGCTACGTTATGCCTTACATCTGGTTCGCACTTATTGGTATATACAGTTAGCCACGCCGTTTGCGTTCTTAACTGGCTTATTATCCTCTTCTGTGAAGATCAACACTTCCTGGTAGTGTAGGTACTCATTCTGGGAGTTTCATCCCGTTCATTGCACATTAATGTGTCCACATTAGTCATCTACTTGCCATGTACAGGCTAGGTCACCGTTCCAGCTAACATGTTTATCCCTAAGGATCCTTAAGACATATGTGATGTCTTTACATAACAGTTTGTGCCCTTCGCACTTCCTAACTCTTAAACATTTCCTTGAGAGGAATTCACTAATCCTTTTAGTCTCGTTAACTTAACTGAGTTCCTTAACTTCAACCATTCCTTGTAATCTGTAGCTCTTGTTTGATTTATACTGCTGACCGTAGACGGAGTCGACTACTTCCCGTGTTTCGGACTCCACTCGTATACATATGTGGGGTACCATACTGATACATTGCTACTTACCCAACTAACCCATAAGTAGGTCTGTCAGGCCCACAAGCTCCTATCGGAGTGCGGTCGTCCCACAATTCAGTTGGTACACTCGTAGTGTCCGTCACACACCTAGGTGAAGCATTCTGTTGTCAACTCCCTTATATTGTCCCGTGACAATATTCATTCCATGCTTCCCGAACTTAATCGAGGGAAAGTTTATCCATTGTTGTATCCTTGTCGACTGTCCTTGGTTTTACTGGTTTGGTTTAAAAGAAGGTTAGAAAGAAGTGTTGGTTTGAAACAAAATTTGGTTTGAAAAGGGAAGAGTTTGAATAAATCTGGGTTTGAAAGAAAATTTTCATGGTTTCACAACATCTTCTTACCTTAACCAAGTCTAGCTTCTTGCTGACTGGTGTACTTCCAATTACAGAGGTTAGGCTAACAGGCCCTTCCACTGTTATGACGATCACATTTAACCTTATGGTACTTTACCAAGTACTTGTAGTGGTTATAAATTTCCCGAACAGCCCTGTTATAGCAGCACTTGCTATGGCAAGTGCGCCATGCTAACTGGCTATCGGTTTAACACATACCAGTTGTGGTATTGTTTTTACCCATACTGTCATCAGTGGCCTTGTTGGCCCTCACTGATCTTACTGCCTTGATAATACTCTTCTAGGTGACTTCTCACTGTCTTCATATGATAATCATTAACTAGGGTGTTTCCCATTCTGGGAGACCCCCTTTTCTTAGTATTGTATTCTCTTTGTAGCCCGTTCCACGCATTGTCGTGGTTACTGAGACTTGTCTCTTGTTTGGGCACTACGTTGTAGTTCCTTTGTCGGTTGGTATACCGTTGGTGTATTATTTATCAACTGTGGTCCCGTAGACACTCGTCTCGGGTTTTATTAATCCACTTCTTGCCTGTTGCATGGTCGGTGCGTTGCAAGCTGGTTATCCTCGACTGCTCGGCATGTTGACCCAGGTTGCTGGAAATTCTATTCTTCTATACACAAGATTCTTCATTCTTCGCTATTAAATGCGGTTAACATTGTTCAGATGGAGACCGTCTCCGGGATACCCAGTTTTCGGGATCTACCGTGTGACAGGTTCTCCGTACCTTTAGAGGTACTTAATAACAGCCAGATCGGGTATCCCCGAGTATGAGAGGACTTTCATCTCTCTGGCGTTGTTTCCAAAGTTATAAAACAGGGATTGTGGAGGGTGGGATGGATATTGTAGGTTTCCAGTAGTCACTGGTAGTTCCTAACTAGCGTATCTCTCACGCTATCACTCAACCCTTAACCCAAAGTACTTAAATCCTAACTCGGTACTTCCTAGGCTCGGTAATTCAGTCATCAGAGCGATACTTCGCTCTGATACCACTTTTTGTAACACCCCATCCAACAACAAATACATAACAACAATCTGCAGCGGAATACACAACTCATCAAATAACTCAACTCGCTGGTGTTACACGCCGTTAACCACCCACGTGGCTAACAAGGCTAATACACATACATTGTATCGGTCTGATGGGCTAAATTCCCGAGCGACTACACATTACTATCCCTTTCCATTAACAACAACAACAACGTACAACTTTCACTATACCGAGTATTTATAAACTGGTGCCGACAACAATTTCGGTCTTACTACACCTACTGTATACATACACTTAAATGATTACCCATGTACAACGACTACCCGTCCTACTCTCGAACGGCTTCCAGCACTTCGTACCTGAAATAGGAAAAGAAGAGAAAGGGTGGCCCCCAAGGGGCTCAGCACCTTTGCTGGTATGGTAATCCCGCAGCCCACATGCTACCGGGCCACGCACAACTAATTGTCGTCTTAGCATGCGGTTGATTATTTTTAAATCATGCATGCAATTGTAAACACACAACACATAACCATTTCGCCTCAACGGGCTCAACAAACGGATAATATATCCTTACTTAATAAGTCACTCAAGGTATTCAATAACCCTAGAGTGTTCCTCCTCTAATGGAGCTACTTCCTTAACAGACGACACTTACCCTTAAATCGGGTTAACCTTAAACGCCTCTTTTCTCCAACTGGGATTCATATCCATGATCCACATACTCCACATTTTACAACATATAACATACACTACATAACAACACTTAACAACACTTTGCACGTTTCCACGTGCACAACATAACACCGCAATAGATATTGCATCACAACAAAGATACATAACATAACGGGAATGGTCCTCTTAGGAACCGACCCAAACATTGTTAATACACTGGTGAGCCTAGAGAATGTTGCCAGTCTCATGATAAGCTCGTTACATAACTCGTTACCGTCTCGTTAAATGAACGGTTAACTTAACACAAGGTGTCTCGGATATAGTGATCCAAGCACACCGAAACAAACATAACAATAGTATGCCCCTGTGGCCCGACGTGAGTCAGTAATAGCCTTGGTTAAGCTAAAGGGAAGGTTGGGAACCAAATTGGAAAACAACCATAACATACGGAGAGGATCGAACCTGCTATGACAACGACCCCCATACTCACACGCGTGGCCGGAACAGACCGGACTCCTCACTCCCCCCGTTAGCACTTGTCAGAAGTTCATCATTGAACTTAGTTAAACAATCACACATTGGGTTAAGTCTTGTTAGACACACACAAGGGAAGGGAGAGTCATACATTCACATACAAACATCACACACAAACATCACATATCCAACTCACGCATAGCCGTGGTTAGAACGTTCCTTAAGTCGGAAACGTTGTTACCGGATACCGTTCTCCTACGTTTACCTAATAGTGGTTAACTAGCCCTTCAAGCGCATTCGAGGTTACCGGTATCGGCACGTAAACATACAACAACAATAACGACTGTAAACTCGTTTCATGATTTATCTTATAACGTGGCAAACATACAGAAAACACATTGGCATACAAGCCGGTGTAATCCGGTAGGACACAGGTTGCAAGAAAACCATACCTGTCACCGGAGTCCACTTTATCATGTCCACTTACGTTCCTCGAGCAATTCTCGAACAACTGATAACATTACATGTACTTTTATTAACATCGGGGTAACATGATTGTTTAAAGTCTAATGCTTATAACTTATCCCCGTTAATTTAATTATATAACTTCACATTTTAACTTGTTTTACTTTTACATTTTAATACAATTTTTCCTCCACTAAATTGTCATTATAACTCACTTAACATGTCCTTAACAATCTTATAACATCATTACTTAACAATCCCCTCATTACATATCATTTTATAACCTTAACATTTAAATCATCTTACTTAACTTAATCTCTCAAGTCCATATATATTTATCTTTCTAACCATCAATACTCTCTTAATGGCATACCACTAATACCACTTAACATTCTTAAAATTAATTTTTTTTTTTTATGGTCCGACCGACCCACCGACCGACCCACCCCCTGGGTAGGTCGGCTGCAGAGATCATCTAAGTTCACAGTTTCTGCCCGACCGACCCAGACTGGGGTCGGTCCCCTGGGTAGGTCGGCTGCAGAAACTTCCTAAGAATTGTCCAAATTGTTCCAAACTTTTCCTTAAGTCTCCCAATGTGTTGCAACACCATATGACACCTCAAACACACCTTTAGCCATGTACTAAACTCTTTAAATCACACACCTAAAACCGTCTTATCATTCACAAATTCCTTACAAAATTCTTAGCACTTGGAATGTTTCCTCCTTAAAATTTCTAAGTGGTATTTCACCAATATTGACCACTTTACCAAGGTGTTTCCTCTACACCTTACATCATCTCTCAAATTTCTTCTCTTACTAACTAAATCTCCTTTTCACATCTTGCCTAAACATCACTTCTTCCTTGTACATCAACATTCCTAAACCTTAAACAAACTTCTCCAAGACTTGAATACATTCTCAAAAACACACATT
Organism: Limonium bicolor; assembly: GCA_023374045.1. Classification (NCBI taxonomy): domain Eukaryota; kingdom Viridiplantae; phylum Streptophyta; class Magnoliopsida; order Caryophyllales; family Plumbaginaceae; genus Limonium; species Limonium bicolor. The sequence continues at coordinate 207,804,445 of CM041780.1, forward strand.
GAATTCCTAGAACTTCCAAGATAATACCTAAATCCTTGCATCACTCTAAATCACCTTAATACATGTTTTCTTCCCTAGTAAAACATTTGTTCACCTTTAACACTTCCTAGTTCACCAAAACTCATTTAAAACACCTAGAACTCCTTATACATTTTCCAAATTTTGCCATAGCTTCTCTTGTATATCCTCACATCCAAACACTTAGGTTTTTACCTTATTTCATTCAAGAACACCTAAAATCCATCAAGAACTTCCTCACACACAAAACTTCACCAAATTTACACTACATCACAATATAGTGCATAAACTTAAATTGCTTGGCACTTAGGCCCTTAAATAGCATAAACCATAAACACTGAATTTCCACATTTAAATGCCTTCAACCTGCGAATACACACAACAATGCTCCCATGTCCTTTTAGTCCACCTTGTGGATAGTTTCCTAGCTCATTTTCCCATTGGCTCTTTAGGTTATTTATTAAGCAAATATAGCTCAATTCCCTAGTACAATAAACCACATTAAGAGAGGTTATTTACCTCTTTGTTTTTCCAAGTTTTCTCACTTGTTTTTCTTGATTGAAAATCGGCAAGGAGCTTTTATCACTTGTCAACCTTCTAACCAATATACATATAAGGGTAATGAGCATTAAGTTTAATACTCAAACTCATAATTAAACCCTAGGTTTACATAAGTGTCTTAAAACACTAAAATTGATGTTTACCTTGGAATTTGAAAGAGAACTTGAACAAGTGGCAAGATAGGACTCCTCTTAGCCCTTTGAAGTTTGGATTAAGCTAAAAAGATAGCAAGGTAATGCACCATTGTAAGGTGAATTTTCGGCCACACACTAAAACAAGAGGAAATGTTGTTTTTCATTGATTTTCCTTACCTTGAAGCAAAGGAGAATGTCAAGGCATGAAAAGGTGAGCTCAAGCTCCTTCAATGGAGAATCTTCATGGCACCAAAATGGAGTTCTTGAAGATTTGAAAAGAGAGAAGTGTAGAGCTTGACCTAACTAAAATATGGTCTTGGAATTTGATTTGGTGCATGGAGCTAGAAGTTACAAGCATTCAAAGATGGAGAATGGTATATGGCTGTAGCAAAACGAGATGGAGAAGGGAGGATGAGGTTGGAGACGGTGGGAACCAAGAAGAAAAGAAGAGAAAGTGAGGAGAGGTTTAGTTTGGAGATATTTATGTTATAAGGCATAAAGTAACTTTTCACTTTATTCTTTCTTCTTTTCTTTATTTGCTAGCCAAGTGTGATGACTCACACACTAAAAACCGTGCCCCCTTCAATATATAAGATACTTATGGTCTTTGTTGACCATTTAACTAATTAAAGTTGACTTAAGTCAAAACTAGCACTATTTGGGCACTATTCACAAACTAAGGCACATATTTGTGAAATTTTTGATTTCCCATTGATATAGACTTCCAAATGTGATACTATATAGTACACATGTTAATTAAAGAGTAATGATGGACATCTAGCCATTCAAAACTCATTTACAAGACAATTTTTCAAAAACGTGCTTTAAGACTCCTTAAAGCACTTTTTGTGTTTTAACTTGTTTTCAAGCTTGGTTTTCTTTGGTAATTGATTAAATATGTTCATTAACATACTTTTAAGGTATAGGTATGACCATTAGGTCTTATACAAATTTATCCCAGGCTTAGAGCACATTTTTGCTCATATTGACTTTAAGGTATTTATTTGTGTTTTGTTTGGTTTCATTGTCTACCAAAGTTTCCTAAGGACTTAATTAGCCTTATTAAATCATACTTGAATATTATTAAGCCTTGGTAGGCTCTTTGGGTCCTAACCAAGTTCGCTCATAGCTTAGAGCATGTTTTTGCTCAAACTGTGTCTTAATGCTTTATTGCATTTTACTATGGTTTAAATTGTACACTGATGTTCCTAAGGCACTTTTAGCCTTTACATACCATAGTTTAATATTTAAACCGCATATCAAGGTTTGGGGTATTTCACCTAGTAAGTATAATAGAATGGCTATTAACGCCTTGAAGCCTAATAGGGTAGAATCGAATTAACTATGAGTTAAATAAACTCATATAGGAATCCTCGGTGCAAAGACTAAACCATGGTTATGATTAAGACCCTTTGACAAGGGTATGTTATGTAACAAATCGTAAAGAAGCTAAAGTGCTTCAGATTGCCCAAATTGAGTAAACCAATGTTTAGTAATAATAACATATGGTAGATTACGTGGGCGTAATCCCTATTAAGGGGGGTAGAGCGAAAACCGCATAATGTGAATTTTATAAATAAAACACATAAACTATATTGTGCATGGCACAAATGAGAACTGATTGGATGATTGGCACTATGTTAAATAAACATAAGTATCCATTCATATTGAATTATGGTAACTAGGCATGAGAGATGCAAATACCATAGGATGGATGTACCTACTTTGTAACCCATGTAAGAGTATTTGTAAAAGAAAAGGAATGAGTAGTGGACGAAGCTCCATAAGTATTGTACCCTTTGAAGAAGTAGTACGAAATGAATGAGAATTGTAGAGGAGCGAAGTCTAAGAGTAGTGTATACCTATGTAAGTCATTGGAAGTAAATTGAGTATAACTAAAATATACAAGTATGGTAACCCCTTGTTAGAATATTTGAAACAATGGAGAGTAATGGATGGAAGTAGTGAAGGTTGATGAGATGAGCACTTAGGTATTGAACCTCGAAGTAAAGCATTTGGGAAATAGATTGAGAATGACTGATGGATCGAATTCCATCCTTTGGAGATGTATGAATGACTAGGGAGAGTTAAAGATAAACATGAAAATAATTGAATTAATTGCTTGTTTGAAACTGATGTGGGAACTCGAACTTGATCCTGATCAGATCAAGGGAAACCGAACACAAATTGGGGTGGAAAGATAGTTCAACACTGATGCTGATCACATCAGGGTCGAATGACTCTTGAAGCTCCCCTTAAGTGGTCACAAGAATCACATAGGATAGAAGTAATTAATATAAATTGGAATTTGGAGTTGTATGTTTTAGAAAATTTTTAATTGGTAGTGGTGAAAGAATTTCCTTTGGTATGGAGAATGAAGGACCAGCTAGAAGTGTGTACAGAAGAAAATAGTAAGGTAGTATGTTGTATTATTCCGGGGGCAGCGGGACATAGAGGAGTCCTGTGTCTAGATGACCGGAGTGCCTAAGGGATTGTATGTGTATTGCATTGCTTTGGGAATAGCTTTGCACTGTATGTATGTATAGAGCTTGTAATGAGGAACCGGATGGTTGGTAGGAATGCGGATGGGAGTAATTATTGTACATTGGTATGGTATGATATGTAGGAACCTTGAGGAATAGATTGAGGATTCTAAGAAGGAAGAATGTATGGCCTTGGCATTGAACAAGTATGAATGAGTAAGTGTAGTAATCCCATAACCTCGAACAACTTTGAGGACAAAGTTCTTAAGGGGGGTAGATTGAAATACCCCGAACTTAAATATAGGGATTAAAATTAATCTAATACGTATTTAAGGGCCTAATGGTACCTAATTAATATTGGTAAGGAAAAATAAATCCAAAGGAAATAAATAAACGCTTAAAAAGCGGAAAACGCTAAATAAGCGTTAAGTAACCATAGGAGGTATGAGACCTCGGTTAGCGTGTTATATGGATTCTAAAGGTTTATTACGACCTAAATAATATATGGGAACAACTCCTGAAGAAAACGGATCCAAATAATGAATTAAAACGCTAATAGAGCTTTAGAGCACGTTTTTCGAGAAAACCCAAAAACGTGACTTTAAGTGGTCAAACGGTCCCGTAAAAATTATAAATCATTAAATAATAATTATTAAGCATTTATGGGAGCTTGGTAGTCAATAAAAATAATTAAACGGGGAAATTCTGGAAAACGGGCCCGGTTAGTGAATAGTACCTAAACCGGGTAAAATAACGAGCGTTTTCTGTAAAAGACGAAAAACGCTCTAGCTAGTATAACAGTGGGGGCCGATTTTTACTAGTGTAAACAGCTCTCTCTCTCACACACACACAAGTAACAAATAAGTAAATCAAGAGCAAAAAGGTAAAAGTACAAGAGTAAAAACTTTACTCTCTTTCCTCACTTTTCCTCATCTCTCTCCTACCCTTCTCCTTCCTCACCGATTTGTCTCTCATTCTCCCCCCTTGGCTGGCGATTTTGAGAAGCTTCAACACCTCCCATTAGTTCTCTTATTTCTCCTCATGCTCTAGCTCCATTTGAGCTCCAAATGTAAAATAAAATACATATTTGAACTCCCCTCTTCATCCCCTACATTTCTATCTTTTCAAAATCCGAAAATGAGCAACTTCATCTCCATGGGTTTTCCCCATTTGAAGAGAAAAGCACACCATTGTGAAGCTTGGAGTCTCCTCTTTCCAACAAGGTAAAAATCTACATAAAAGATTTAAGTTTCCTCCATTTTCCTTGGTAGCCGATTTTTGGCCCTTTGTAATGCCTTGTTTTCCCTCTCTCTTTTGAGCATAATAACAACCTTGCAATGGTGGTGGATTCACCCTCTTGAACCAAGGGCTAAAACCCCTTCTAAAACACTCTAAAGGTAAACCCTAGAAATCTTGCTTTAAACAATTCATTGAACTAGCATTAATTTAAAGGTTAGTGTATTAATTGTAGTTGTTTTGTGTTCATTGGATGATGGGAATGGAGTTTGGCAACTCCATTCCCCACATGGCCGATTTGGGCAATAAAGGAAGAAGAGGAGAATTGAAAAAGAATCGAAGGAAATACAAGCTCAAGGTAAGAGCTCCTTCTTAATGCTCAATTTAATGCGTTAGTGTAATGGGAATGGGTAAGCAAATAAATGAACCTAAACTATTGTATTGGTATAGTAGTATTGGAAGTTTGAGTATTTGTGAGTAAGTTTGAGTATTAGTGCATTAGTATGTGAATTGTAGGCCTTGGAGCTAAATGGTTGTGTATGAGTATTAGTATTGATGTTTGATGGAGTATTGGTGTATTGGGATGGATTTATACTTGCTTAATTGCCGGTAGGACCCTTGTATGGGTGTGGCTAGAATAGGTATAAACTTGGTGAGAAAGTATATGTGTAGATAAGTGAGAATTGTAGGTGGACTATGGCAAAATTTTAGTAGGAAATGTGCATTTGTGAATGACTTGGTGAATGGGAGAACCAAGGTGTGTATTGGGGATTGTAGGGATGTATAATGACCATGGAATGGTACTTGAAGTAAGGGGATACTAGGATGCAAAATCTGTAGCAAGGAGTGCTAGGAATGCTTTGGAGAAACTAGGAAGAACTAGAGTATAAGACTTGGTAAAGTGAATGTTGGACTTGGGTATAGAAGGTGCAATTGCTTGGAAATGAATTGGCATGGTAAGGTGAAATACCCCAAACCTTAATATGTTAGTTAAATATATAATTATTATATTTTAAGACTTATTTTAGTCATTAAGAATATGTGGAAAAAATTCCGAAGGAAACGGATCCAAATAGTGGGTTAAAAATGCAAAACGAGCTTTAAAGCACGCTTTCCGAGAAACCCGGGAAATGTGATTTTAAACGGGTTTAAAGGACTAATAAAAAATTTATAGTCAATTATTTGACTATAATTAAATATTAGTCAAGGTCTAGGACCATAAAAAATAAATAAAACAAAAATCCGGAAACCGGACCCGGACTGTTAAAACTGACAGTTCGGGAATTAACGGGTGTTATCTACTAAATGACCATGTGCCACCTCCTCTCTACTTTTACAAAAAAAATTGTCTTTTCCCTTGTGTGAGTAGCAGCTCACGATTTGGTCCCTCTCTCTCTCAATTACTTATTCTACTCTATTAGCTACAAGACAAAAATAATAAAGCATATTACTTTATCTTCTCTCACACACAATACCCTCTCTCACACTCTCTCTCTCCCTCATTTCTCTGTTGCCTCACGATTCCTTCCCTCTCTCTCAGCCTTCTTCTTCCTTTTGCTCTAGCAATGGCGATTTATACAAGCCAAAGAAGCTCCACCTTCAACTCCTTGTAACTTCTTCATCCTAGCTCCAAATCAAGAAATTCTTTCACCAAAATACTCCTCTCATCTTGGGGATTATTTTGTACCTTTCAAAATCTCAAAACTCCATACTTCATCTCCATGGGTGTACCACATTTTGAAGAGGAAGCTTCACATTCTTGAAGCCCATCATCTCCTTGTTGTTCTAAGGTAAGGAAGAACTCAAAAATCCCTCTTTTTCCCCATCTTACATGTGGCCGATTTTGGTGTGTACTAAACACCATTGTTTTCTCTCCATGTTAGCTTGTTCAATCTTTTAGAAGTGTTGGAGCTAGCCCCATTCCATTGCCAAACATTTCATTTTGAAATAGAAGGTAATTCCCTCCTTGTGTTCAAGTGATTTCTAAATTCTAGGGTTAGTGGAATGTTATTCAAAACCCTAAATACTCATTGTAATTATCTTGGCATGGTCATTAGTGTAACAAATAACCCATTGGAAATCGGTTGTGGAACAAGAAGTAAGGAGGAGGAAAGTCTTGAAAGAAAAATTCAAAGTTAAACAACTTACCTTAAACTAATGTGTGTATTGTGAATGTGTTGTATTTGAGTAAAATAAATGTGATAAATGTTGAGTGTAGTGCAGGTGTTGCTAATAATATGAGGAGATTCAGTGTTTAAATTCATGTTGTTTAAGGGCCTAAGAGCCAAGCTTTTAAGGTTAATGCACATTGTGGAAATTGTTGTGAAAGTGCTGGAATGAATGTGTTCTAAGTGTCTAGAATGAGTGTGGAGGTTGGATTAATGCAAGTGTGCTTGACAAGGTGTGTGAGGATGATAGAAATATGGGGAACCTCTGTCAAAATTCATGTAGAACACTAGGTGTTTTAAGTGATGGTAAAAGGGAAAGAGTTTAAAATTGGGTGAATATAATCAAAGAATTGGGTGATGATTTAGACCAGGGATTAGAGAGGTTAAGGTGCCAAACAAGTGTTAAAAACATGTTAGGAATTATGTAGAAACATTAGGAGAAGGTTAGGCTTGGTTTGGAGGTTGAAAAATGGCAAAAAAATAATGTTCTGGAGTATTTCAGGAGTGTTCCGGGTTTGCAACCAGAATACAAACCCGGAACACCCCAAAAACACCACAGAGACTTAAAACCGTATGTGGTCCGGGTTTGTAAACCCGGATACAAACCCGGACCAGGTGAAAAAAAGGGCAGAAGGTATTGCGACGGTGTGTTCCGGGTTTGTAAACTCGGACACAAACCCGGAACACCCTAAAAATGTGCCAGAGAGTGTTTTAAAGCATTTCCAAGGTGGGGATTTGAATGTTAACGATAATATATGATTGTTAAGACATGTTTGGTGACTTTTAATGACCATTAGGAGGGTGATTAAGTGTAGGTTAAGTGTGAAAGTATGTAACATAATTATGTGAAGTAATTAACTAATTAGAAGTTAAACCCGGTAATTAACCAACGTCACTAATTATGTATAGGAGCTACCTTCGGTGGTGAACGAACGCAGCAAGGACCAAGGTATGGTTTTCTTGCAGTCTGTTGCCTACCGGTTTACACCGGCTTGTGTGCTACTTGTGTTTTTGTGTGTTTACAACCTTGTAAGATTAAATCATGAAACGAGTTTACAGTTTTATTATTAATGTGACGTGTACGTGCCGATACCGGTAACCTCGAATGCGTGCTAACCATTGTTTAAACCAAGTCTAGAAACGTAAGAGAACGGTATCCGGTAACAACGTTCCCAACCTAAGGAACGTTCTAACCCGGCTATGTGTGTTTGGTTATGATGCGTGTTGCTATATTATGCCCTGCTTCCCTTGTATGTCTAACTGGACTTAAACACTTACTTGTGTGAGATTATGTTAAGCTCCCATTGTGGGACTTCTAACGAGTGCTAACCGGGGAGGTGAGGAATCCGGTCGTTCCGGTCACGCGTGTATGTATAGGTGTCGACATCTGAATCAGATTCGGCTCTCTCCTTATGTTAGGGTAGTCTTCCTTTTATGGGGAATTCGACCTCCCATAGCTTAGCCAAAGCTACCTACCTGACTTCCACTCGGGCTAGGGGGAAATTATGTGTTGATGTGTTCGGGTCACTACGCTCGTCTCATCTTTCAAGTTAAAGTTATTCATCCGACTAACAAATCAGTAATGTGATATGTGTTAAGCTTAACATGAGGATGAAGACATCCTCTAGGCTTACAAGTTGACTAACCATGTTGGTTGTTACTTAAAGTGAACTGCTTTCGCTATGTATGTGTTGTTATTGTTCTGCAATAATTCCTGTTATATGTATATGCATGTTGTATGATAAAATCAACCCCATGTAATAATGACAAATAGTTGCGTGTATCCCGGTAGTCAGCGGGCTGCACGTTAACCATGCCAGCAAAAGGTTGCTGACCCCCTTTGGGGGCTATGTTTATTTGCAGGATGAGGATCGAGGAAGCAGATTGGCTTTAGATCCTAGGATGTTGATATTTTGTTGTTTTTGGATGTTGAACCCGAGTAGTATTTGTACACTCGAGGTCGTTTACTTTTGGTGGATGTAAAGTTGGTTAGTGATTTTTGAACAGTTACACTCGGTATATTGTAATTCTTTTTGGATGGTCATTTTTGGAAGGTTGTAAGTATGCTCGGGATTCGTGTGATCAGACCGATACATATTATGTAACAGCCTTGTTAGCCACGTGGGTGGCTAACGGCGTGTAACACCGCCCTTTTGGTATATGTTTAAGTAATGATTTCCGCTGCGATTATTGATTAAATGTTAAGGTTTTGGATGGGGTGTTACAAAAAGTGGTATCAGAGCGAAGTATCGCTCTGATTACCGACAACCGAGCCTAGGAATATACCGAGTTAGGAATTTAAACCTTGTCGTCCAAAGGACGTTATAAACATGTGGTACGATAAGTTTGTAAGCACAATACTAATGTGCTCTCATGTATGTTCAGATGGTAGGGCGACCGCGGGGACGAGGCCGTGGAGGGCCTGGTCCTAGTGACCCGGGGGATAACCCCACTGCTCAGATGATGGCCGAAGCTGTAGCGGCCGCCCTAGCACAAGTAATACCCCAAATAGTAACTGCAGTGCAGCAGGGGCAGCAACAGCCCGGGGGTGAGGATCAGCCAGAACCACCACCACCACCACAGCCACGTGAAACCAATTGGGTGAAAGCGTTGGCCGACTTGAGGCCCCCGTCTTTCAAAGGGGAGACCGACCCTTCTAAGCTAGAGGCGTACATCTCGGAGCTCGAGACCGCCTATGAGACCTTGGCTGTTCCTGCTGATGCCAAGGTCCGACTAGCTGCTTTCTATTTGAAGGGTCCGGCTAGAAATTGGTGGAAGCTTGTAATGGCCGAGAAAGTGGCCGATCCGGAGTTTGGATGGGAACAGTACACGGCATTGCTAAGGGCCAAGTACTATCCAGTGCATGTGCAAGAGGCGAAGCGCCTAGAGCTTGACAGCTTGAAACAAGGAGATAAAATGACGGTGGACGACTACTACACCACCTTCACCGACCTTGTGCATCTTCTACCCGACCTTGGTTACTCGAAATGGGTCTTAGTAAACCGATTCTACAGCGGGTTGAGCCACCGCCTACGCTATGGCATGGGACCAGCCGAGTACAATACCTTGCAGGTATTTTCCAATAATGTCTGAGTGTGAATAAGTTATGTTATATGTGAGTGTATAAATGTGTTGCGGGGCATGATTTAACACCTTGATACTCAGGAGTGCTATCATGCCGCTGCTAAGGTGGAGATCACCGTCCGTCTAAGGGACGAGGAGAATGCGCATAAGCGCAAGGTCTCGAGCGAGGGCCAAGGCTCGCAAGGGTACCAAGGAGGGAAGAAGAGGAAACCTTACCCTCAGCCCCAGAAGGGCCAGCAGCAGCAAGATGGCAAGGGCCAAGCCCAGCCCGCTACCACTGAGGAGCCGCTGAAGCTCACTTACGCCTATGCGGCTAAGCCCTTACGCTCTCACCCGCCCAAGGGTAACTAATAAATTCTGAATATCGAATTCAAGTATGTATTGCTATGTTGTGAAGTATGTATTGATTGTGTGCTGTGATAGCAGCCAGTACGGGCTCTGGACCGGAGCGCCACTATTTCTGTAAGTGGTGCAAAGGTGACCACCCCGGTAAGGACTGCAAAGGGAATGACGTGCAGTGCCACTACTGCAAGAAGCTGGGGCACCGTGACTTCGAGTGCTACAGCAACCCCGATGGCAGAAACTATAGGCCTAGAGGGCAATGGAAGGGTAAGGCCACTGCTACCACTGAAGGCCCGAAGACTACCTATCAGCCATCCCTAGGGCAAGGGAACACTGAGTCCCAGAAGGGGAAGGGGCCGGGAGCAGGCAAGGCTGCCTTGAACGTGGTGGACCGGTCAGAGGCACCAGGATCGTCTTCTAGACCAGGTACCCCTTTAAACCGTTAAGTAAGATAAGTGATTGCTTACCGCATTTCCATGCATGTGTTAGTGGGTCTAAATGAATAACCACATAAGTAATGAGTTGATAATGTGAAACCACCTAAATTAGAATTTAAACCTTAGGAACCTTCAATATTTGCTATCCAATCCCACCCACACCGAACCCCGGAGATACCACCATCGACATCGCCGACTACCCGACAGAACAGTGTCAGGTTATCCAACCAGGTATGATATTATTAAAAGGATACCTGACACCCGAAGCACAAATCCACATTATTCGACGATGCAACGAGCTTGGAGCAGCACCTGGAGGTTTCTACACACCCGAATACCCAAGTGGAGCGAAAATGAACTTAAAGATGATGTGCATGGGTAAGGATTGGAACCCTTACACCAAGTCATATCAACACACGAGCTGAAGATGGAGCTACCATACCGAGTTACCTGAGGAGTTCCTTGCGGTTGTTAACCACACCGTGGGAATTGCTCAGCAAGTTGAACCGGAACAAATCCAAGTATCAAGGCAGATTTGTGTATTGTCAATTTCTACCAAAAGGTGGAAGGTTGGGTTTACACCAAGACAAGGACGAGTCACCCGAGTCTCTTAGTAAGGGAGTACCCGTGGTGTCTTGGTCCATTGGTGACACCGCAGTGTTTATGTATGGCGAGCAGAAGCGTGCGGACCTCGCAAGGAAGTTAGTATTGGAGTCTGGAGATGTGTTAATCATGGGTGGGCAGTCGAGGATGCTGTATCATGGTATCAAGAAGATCAAATTGAATACGGCGCCTCCGACAATAATCAATGCCACACACATGAAACCTGGAAGATGAACTTAACCTTTAGACAGTTTGAAGTTATGTGTAACAATGTAAAGTGTGAAGCCAGTTGTATGTTAAGTATGTGATGCATTAAGTATGTTAAGTTATCGAGCGATGTAGCCAATGTAATACCATCATGGTGTAACGATGAGTTTTATGAATAAAGCAGTGTTGATTTCTTGAGTAAACCACCCGTGTTATTACCGTTATACTTATAAGTTTATGAAATAATTAGGCTGTGCACTCGGGACGGAGGTATACTGAGTGTCTGCAATGAGGCAGAGGCCGGCAAGAGCGGCACCATCCTCACCGGTACCTTCCCAGTTAATGGCGTGGACGCCTCGGTCTTGTTCGACTCCGGAGCCTCACACACTTTCATCTCGCTATCTTTTGCGAAGAGGCTGGGGTTAGACGGTGAAGAGATGCAGGACTTTCTAGTCACTCTCCCTTCGAAAGAGCGGATCAGGTGTACCCGCTACCACCGAGATGTTGTTACGAATTAAGAATGAGAGTTCCCGATCGACTTGATAGAGTTCGACGGTTGGGTTTTGATGTGATTTCGGGATGAACTGGTTGGAGCGGTACAAGGGCAGAATCCTATGTGCCGAGCACCGTCTGCTTCTTCGGAGTCCGTCTGGGGTTACCATTTCATACCGCCAGAGGCCCAGGGAGCCTTCGACACAGATCATCTCCGCCATGGCCATGTATCATGAAATCAGAAGGAGAATGATGTATACCTCTGCTATGTCCAGGACATAGAGAGAGACCCTGAGTTTAGCCCAGATGTGCCGGTTGTGTCGGAGTTTCCTGATGTCTTTCCTAAGGAGCTCCCAGGCATGCCGCCTACACGGGCAGTTGAGTTTGAGATAGACTTGGTACCGGGCACCGGACCTATAGCGAAGGCGCCCTACCGTATGGCTCCAGCTGAGATGACTGAGCTCAAAGAGCAGCTGCGAGACCTACTGACAAGGGATTTATCCGCCCTAGCGTTTCACCATGGGGAGCACCAGTCCTTTTTGTGAAGAAAAAGGATGGGAGTCTCCGCCTCTGCATCGATTACAGAGAGCTGAATGCTGTGACGGTGAAGAACCGTTACCCATTGCCACGTATCGATGATTTGTTTGATCAGCTGAGAGGTGCATCTGTATTCTCTAAGATCGATCTGCGATCGGGTTACCATCAGATTGCGATCAGGGACAGTGATATTGAGAAGACCGCTTTCCGTACCAGATATGGGCACTATGAATTCACGGTCATGCCGTTTGGGTTGTCTAATGCACCAGCAAAGTTTATGGACTTGATGAATCGTTTGTTTCGAGATCAGTTAGATAAGTCAGTGGTGGTCTTCATCGATGATATTCTCATTTATTCTAAGTCCAAGGTGGAGCATGAAGCTCACCTGAGGAGTGTGTTGCAGACGTTGAGGGAGAACCAGCTTTATGCGAAGTTCTCAAAGTGTGAATTTTGGTTGGACCAAGTCTCTTTTCTTGGTCATGTTATTTCTGAGGCGGGCCGGATCGCTGTGGATCCGGCCAAGATTGATGCTGTGCGCACCTGGCCTAGACCGAAGACGGTTGCCGACATCCGGAGCTTCCTCGGTCTGGCAGGTTATTATCGGAGGTTTGTGAGGAATTTCTCTAGTGTTTCGAAACCGTTGACATCCTTAACAAAGAAGGATGCACCGTTTGATTGGACTGGAGGACTGTGAGATCTCATTTCAGAAGCTCAAGGATGCTTTGACTTCTGCACCATTCTTACTATACCAGAGGGTACTGATGGTTTTGAAGTGTACTGTGATGCGTCAGGTAAAGGTATGGGCTGTGTTTTGATGCAACACGGGAAGGTCGTGGCTTACGCCTCCCGACAGTTGAAACGACATGAAGAAAATTATCCTACACATGATTTGGAATTGGGTGCCATTGTTTTCGCTTTGAAGATATGGCGACACCATTTGTATGGAGTGAATGTGACGATTTATTCAGATCACAAGAGTTGAAATACCTGTTCACTCAGAAGGAGTTGAACATGAGGCAAAGAAGATGGGTCGAATTCCTTACTGATTACGATATTAACCTTCAGTACAAGGAAGGTAAAGCAAACATTGTAGCTGATGCATTGAGTCGCCGAGCACACTCTCTCCATTCGCTTATCTCTCACTCGAGCTTGGTTGAAGAGGTGCGGAGTGCTCAGATGTCAGATCAGTACATGCAGAGATCAAACAGAAGCTTATCGACGGCACGTTCGAAAGTCAGAAGTATGACTTCCGACTTCATGATGATGGTTTGATCAGGCTGAATGGCCGACTTTGTATTCCACGAAGTAGCGCTGAGCTGAAGGAGCGCATACTGAGTGAATCACACTGTTCTTCTACTTCTATTCACCCCGGAGCTTCAAAAATGTACAAGGGTATGAAGAGATATTTCTGGTGGACCGGTATGAAGAAAGATGTGACAGATTATGTTGTTAGGTGTCTCACTTGCCAGAAGGTCAAGTTTGAGCACCGTCGTCCTGGTGGCATGGTACAGCCAATGCCCGTTCCTGAATGGAAGTTCCATGACATTTCCATGGACTTCGTTGTTGGGCTTCCGCCTACTCGGGGAGGCTTGAATATGATATGGGTCGTTGTTGACCGACTGACCAAGGTGGCCAGATTCATTCCGATGAAGGACACCTGGAAAGTGGCGAAGCTAGCAGAGCTCTTCGACCGTGAGATAGTACGGCACCATGGAGTACCGAAGACTATCGTGTCTGATAGGGATACCAGATTCCTCTCGAGGTACTGAGAAGTACACGGGAAGCACTTGGTACCGAACTGAAGTTGAGTACGGCGTTTCACCCACAGACAGATGGTCAGAGTGAGCGCACCATACAGACGCTTGAGGATATGTTACGTGCATGTGCACTTGACTTTCAGACCAGCTGGATTGATAAGTTACATCTGATCGAGTTTAGCTACAACAACAGTTACCATGCTTCGATCAAGATGTCTCCCTTCCAGGCTTTGTACAGACCATGCCGCACCATTATGCTGGGATGAGTCGAGTGAGACGGTCATTATAGGACCTGAGTATTAGAGCAAGTACAAGCAGAAGTACGTCAGATCCGGGCTAACATGAAAGCAGCTCAGGATAGACAGAAATCATACGCCGATGTGCGCAGACGTGACCTGGAGTTCGCCGTGGGCGATCAGGTATTTCTTAGAGTATCCCCCATGAAGGGAGTGTTTCGTTTTGGCCAGAAGGGCAAGTTGAGCCCGAAATATGTGGGGCCTTATGTTGTGACGGAGCGGATAGGCCCGGTAGCTTACAGGCTTGATTTACCTGCTGAGTTGGGCAAGGTACATGATGTATTTCATGTGTCCCAGTTGAAGAAATATATGTCTCATCCGTCTCATGTACTTCAGCCCGAAAGGCTAACACTAGAGCCGACCATGCGATCAGTGGAGACTCCCGTACGGATCCTGGACACTAAGACTCGAGACACTCGCCATAAATCTGTGAGATTGGTGAAGGTTCTCTGGTCTAACCAGGAAGTCGAGGAGGCCACTTGGGAGCTGGAGGAGAAGATGAGGGCGAAGTACCCGTCACTGTTTACTTCTTAGTATTTATATGTATAGGGTACGGGGCGTACCCCTATTTAAGGGGGGTAGAGCCGTTTCGGTTATGTATGTACGGCATGTATTGAAACACATGTTTATGTTGTTATGTTGTAGACCTCGAGTCTAAGTGATGTTGTGTTAGCAGGACCTTGAGTCCGACATGATGTAAAGAATGTTTGTGTGTTGTATGGAAGCGTTGTTTCAAAAGTAATCCCGTGTTCTAATATTTAAGATACGTGGGAAGTGTGAACTTTGGGGACAAAGTTCTTTTAAGGGGGGTAGATTGAAATACCCCAAACCTTAATATGTTAGTTAAATATATAATTATTATTTTAAGGCTTATTTTAGTCATTAAGAAATGTGGAAAAATTCCCGAAGGAAACGGATCCAATAGTGGATTAAAAATGCAAAACGGCTTTAAAGCACGTTTTTCGAGAAACCCGGGAAATGTATTTAAACGGGTTTAAAGGACTAATAAAAATTTATAGTCAATTATGGCTATAATTAAATATTAGTCAAGGTCTAGGACCATAAAAATAAATAAAACAAAAATCCGGAAACCGGACCCGGACTGTTAAAACTGACAGTTCGGGAATTAACGGGTGTTATCTGCTAATGACCATGCCACCTCTCTACTTTACAAAAAAAATTCTTTTCCCTTGTGTGTCTCACGATTTGGTCCCTCTCTCTCTTATTACTTCACTCTATTAGCTACAAGACAAAAATAATAAAGCATTACTTTATCTTCTCTCACACACAATACCCTCTCACACTCTCTCTCCCTCATTTCTCTGTTGCCTCACGATTTCCTTCCCTCTCTCTCAGCCTTCTTCTTCATTTTGCTCCAGCAATGGCGATTTATACAAGCCAAAGAAGCCCACCTTCAACTCCTTGTAACTTCTTCATCCTAGCTCCAAATCAAGAAATTCTTTCACCAAAATACTCCTCTCATCTTGGGGATTATTTTGTACCTTTCAAAATCTCAAAACTCCATACTTCATCCATGGGTGTACCACATTTTGAAGAGAAGCTTCACATTCTTGAAGCCTATCATCTCCTTGTTGTTCTAAGGTAAGGAAGAACTCGAAAATCCCTCTTTTTCCCCATCTTACATGTGGCCGATTTTGGTGTGTACTAAACACCATTGTTTTCTCTCCATGTTAGCTTGTTCAATCTTTTAGAAGTGTTGGAGCTAGCCCTATTCCATTGCCAAACATTTCATTTTGAAATAGAAGGTAATTCCCTCCTTTGTTCAAGTGATTTCTAAATTCTAGGGTTAGTGGAATGTTATTCAAAACCCTAAATACTCATTGTAATTATCTTGGCATGGTCATTAGTGTAACAAATAACCCATTGGAAATCGGTTGTGGAACAAGAAGTAAGGAGGAGGAAAGGTTGAAAGAAATCCAAAGGTAAACAACTTACCTTATAATGTGTGTATTGTGAAGTGTTGTGTTTGAGTAAAATAAATGTGAAATGTTGAGTGTAGTGCAGGTGTTGCTAATAATATGAGGAGATTCAGTGTTTAAATTCATGTTGTTTAAGGGCCTAAGAGCCAAGCTTTTAAGGTTAATGCACATTGTGGATTGTTGTGAAAGTGCTGGAATGATGTGTTCTAAGTGTCTAGAATGAGTGTGGAGGTTGGATTAATGCAAGTGTGCTTGACAAGGTGTGTGAGGATGATAGAAATATGGGGAACCTCTGTCAAAATTCATGTAGAACACTAGGTGTTTTAAGTGTTGGTAAAGGGAAAGAGTTTAAATTGGGTGAATATAATCAAGAATTGGGTGATGATTTAGACAGGGATTAGAGAGGTTAAGGTGCCAAACAAGTGTTAAAAACATGTTAGGAATTTGTAGAAACATTAGGAGAAGGTTAGGCTTGGTTTGGAGGTTGAAAAGTGGCAAAAATAATGTTCTGGAGTATTCAGGAGTGTTCCGGGTTTGCAACCAGAATACAACCCGGAACCCCCAAAAACACCACAGAGACTTAAAACCGTATGTGGTCCGGGTTTGTAAACCCGGATACAAACCCGGACCAGGTGAAAAAAAGGGCAGAAGTTTGCGACGGTGTGTCCGGGTTTGTAAACTCGGACACAAACCCGGACCACCCTAAAAATGTGCCAGAGAGTGTTTTAAAGCATTTCCAAGGTGGGGATTTGAATGTTAACGATAATATATGATTGTTAAGACATGTTTGGTGACTTTTAATGACCATTAGGAGGGTGATTAAGTGTAGGTTAAGTGTGAAAGTATGTAACATAATTATGTGAAGTAATTAACTAATTAGAAGTTAAACCCGGTAATTAACCAACGTCACTAATTATGTATAGGAGCTACCTTCGGTGGTGAACGAACGCAGCAAGGACCAAGGTATGGTTTTCTTGCAGTCTGTTGCCTACCGGTTTACACCGGCTTGTGTGCTTGTGTTTTTGGTGTTTACAACCTTGTAAGATTAAATCATGAAACGAGTTTACAGTTTTATTATTAATGTGACGTGTACGTGCCGATACCGGTAACCTCGAATGTGTGCTAACCATTGTTTAACCCAAGTCTAGAAACGTAAGAGAACGGTATCCGGTAACAACGTTCCCAACCTAAGGAACGTTCTAACCCGGCTATGTGTGTTTGTGTTGATGCGTGTTGCTATATTATGCCTGCTTCCCTTGTATGTCTAACTGGACTTAAACACTTACTTGTGTGAGATTATGTTAAGCTCCCATTGTGGGACTTCTAACGAGTGCTAACCGGGGAGTGAGGAATCCGGTCGTTCCGGTCACGCGTGTATGTATGGGTGTCGACATCTGAATCAGATTCGGCTCTCTCCTTATGTTAGGGTAGTCTTCCTTTTATGGGGAATTCGACCTCCCATAGCTTAGCCAAAGCTACCTACCTGACTTCCACTCGGGCTAGGGGGAAATTATGTGTTGATGTGTTCGGGTCACTACGCTCGTCTCATCTTTCAAGTTAAGTTATTCATCCGACTAACAAACAGTAATGTGATATGTGTTAAGCTTAACATGAGGGTGACGACATCCTCTAGGCTTACAAGTTGACTAACCATGTTGGTTGTTACTTAAAGTGAAATGTTTCACTATGTGTGTGTTGTTATTGTTCTGCAATAATTCTGTTATATGTATATGCATGTTGTATGATAAAATCAACCCATGTAATAATGACAAATAGTTGCGTGTATCCCGGTAGTCAGCGGGCTGCACGTTAACCATGCCAGCAAAAGGTTGCTGACCCCCTTTGGGGGCTATGTTTATTTGCAGGATGAGAATCGAGGAAGCAGATGGCTTTAGATCCTAGGATGTTGATATTTTGTTGTTTTTGGATGTTGAACCCGAGTAGTGTTTGTACACTCGAGGTCGTTTACTTTTGGTTGATGTAAAGTTGGTTAGTGATTTTTGAACAGTTACACTCGGTATATTGTAATTCTTTTTGGATGGTCATTTTTGGAAGGTTGTAAGTATGCTCGGGATTCGTGTGATCAGACCGATACATATTATGTAACAGCCTTGTTAGCCACGTGGGTGGCTAACGGCGTGTAACACCGCCCTTTTGGTATATGTTTAAGTAATGATTTCCGCTGCGATTATTGATTAAGTGTTAAGGTTTTGGATGGGGTGTTACATAAGGTAATGTACTTGGAATGCAAGGAATGGCATTGGTTGAGAAAGTATTGGATGGTAGAGTTGAGTTTAAAAATCTGTAGCATGAGTAAAACAAAAACTGTTACAAGTGTTGGAAAAGAAGTTAGGGAATTCTGTAAGTTGTTTGATGGATTTAGTAATGGATTCGGTGGACGAACTAAGGTGACTTTTAGGGCCTAAGTAGTGATTAAAACATGTGGGATTTCATGTAGGAAGATTGGGGATGTAATGGGTAAGAAGAAGAATTGAAAACAGAAATAAAAATGCAAATACTGGACTGGACCGACCTTGGGACCGAACTTGCAAGGTCGGTCGAGCCCAGATTTACAAAGACGGGAAAGCTTCTGGAATGGACCGAACTTGCGACCGGACTTGCAAGTTCGGTCGGACCAGAAAATTCTTCCGTCTGTAACCTACTGGAATGGACCGACCTTGCGACCGGACTTACAAGGTCGGTCGACTCAAAAATTTTCCGTCTTGTAAGCTACTGGAATGGACCGACCTTGCGACCGGACTTGCAAGGTCGGTCGGGCTAAAAATTCCATTAGGTAACTCACTAGAATGGACCGACCTTGGGACCGGACTTGCAAGGTCGGTCGGCCCCGTAATTTTCCAGCGTAATTCTCTACTGACTTCGACCGACCTTGGGACCGACCCTGGGTAAGGTCGGTCGAGTCAAACAAAAAAAATAATAATAAATAATAAATAAGTATGTATATATATATATGTATACCCACATATACATATGGACATATATATGTAAGTAAACCATTGTTAAGTAGTTAAAAGTAAGTAAATAAAATGTAAATATAGGAATGTAAAGACTTAGAAAGTATGAGTGAGGAACCGTAAGGATAATCGAATTAAATTAATGATAGTTAGATTAATTGTTCGATTGTATGTAAATCATAGGATTTGATTTGTGAACATCGGAGGAACGTTGGGATACAAGTACAACGGTGAAAGGTATGATTTCTTCATGCCCTGTATCCTAATCTGGTTACCCCGATTTGTGTGCTTATTTGATCGCCTAAATAAGATAAAAGCATGAGTCGGACTATATTGCACTCACCTGTGCTTGACTTATGTTGTTCTTGATAAATATTGTCTTGAACACTAGTTTGTATAATTCATGAAATATATGAATGATGATGAAGTGTAATTGTACTTTGTAGTGTATTTGTATAATGTAATGTATTTCGTATGGATGTGCACATGAGTGATGTATTTATGTATGTGGTTGAATGAATGACTTCTGCAAATTCCTAACTACCCAACTCCTAACTTAAGTGAGTAAATTGGAATGAGTAGAAGTCCGATATAGCTTCGGCCACGCGTGAGGATGCGGAGTCACAAGAGGTTGGCTGCAATTCCTGACTCTTAACTGGTCCGCGGCCTAAATCCCTTAAATGTGTAGCATCCTGGATTGGTGAGTCAAGTAAATCCCGGTGGTGGGACGGAGTAGTCCCCGGGCCGGAGGTCCCGACGACTTAACATGAGTAAGAGTAAGAGTAAGTAAGTATGGATCTGTAAGTATGTATGAGTATGTATGCGTAAGTACTGTGGAACGAGTAAAAGAGTAATCTCCACCCGATTAACCCGGGTGGACAAATGAAGCTAACAAGTATTGGACATTGTATATGTATTGTGTATGAATTGAGTATGTCATGAGTATGTATTGTGCGTGTATTGTGGATTGTGTACTTCGGAAGAAGGTAAGTAAGTATTGATGGACTTGTATAACTTCTTGGTATGTGTTGGATTGTATGCGTGTACTCCTTGTGTAAGTATTGTAGTATTGTATTTAAGAGCATGTATGCATGTATGTCTGAATGAAAATGAACCGCATGTATTCGACCAAGTGGTCGGCGTACCCTCACTAGTACGCGGGGTATGTGGTTATCATATGCAGCGAAAGCTGACCCCCTAGGGGAACGTTTTTAGTGTGCAGGTACCCGAAGCGAATACGGTCAAGGTAAGAGACCGGTGGCACACCTTTGTATTTAAGAAGTAGGTAGTTTGTGAGGAATGGGTAGTAGTTATAACCTTAGTGAGTACGTATGAACTTGAAGGAAGTGTTGTATTTGTAATTGGAATCTAGTAAACTCGGTTATGCATATTGTATGGTATGGGTCGTAAAGGAGTAAAGTGTTGAATGGAATATAGTAGTATTGTATTGGAGAATGAAGTATGTATTGTAGATGTGTAGTACTCGGGATTCCGGTCCATCAGACCGATACTGTATGTAAAAGTAGTAGCCTTGTTAGTCACGTGGGTGACTAATGGCGTTGTATCACCCAATGTATGTAAGTATGTATCCGCTGCATGACTCTGGAAGCACGAAGAGATTGGACGGTAATGATTGTATTAATAGTAGGGGTGTTACACCCACCTTCGACCTCCATGCTTTAGAGGCGAGAGTGACCCCGCCAAGCTCGAGGCCTATATCTTTGAGATGGAGACGGCATTCGAGACACTTGAGGCTCCTGCGATAGTTCGAGTGAGGATAGCTGCGTACTACCTCAAGGACGAGGCTATGGACTGGTGGAAGCTCGTTAAGGCTGAGTATGTAGCCGACCCTGCATTCGGTTGGGAAGCATTCACCTCTCTCCTCCGATCTAAATACTACCCCGAGCATGTCATGACCAAGAAACGGCTTGAGCTCGATGCCTTAAAGATGACGGAGAAGATGATGGTTGATGAGTATTACCGTACCTTTACCTCCAATCTCTTACTTCTACCCGACCTTGGGTATACCGGCCAAGTCTTGGTCGACCGCTTCTACGGTGGATTGAGCCATCGACTCCGGTATGGCATGGGCTTCGCACGGTTTACCTCCCTTCAGGTAAACAACGTTGAACCCTTAAAAGCCATGTGTAATGCGAATTAGTATTCCCGTATGTAGATGTGTAACCTAATGCCCGAATAATTCAGGAGTGTTACCACGCTGCATCTGGAGTTGAGATCACCTGCCAGCTGAGAGATGAAGAGCAAGCACTGAAGCGCAAGGTGAGCAGCAAGGGTAACACCTCCGATGAGCAAACCCAGAACAAACCTTGGAAGAAGAAGAAGGGGAAGTACTACCACCAAAACCAGAAGAACAGCTATGGAGACGGCAGCGCCCATGCTGAGAAGGGCAAGGCAGTTGAGCCATTACAGCTTGCCTACACTGCACCAGTGGCAGCGAAGCCACTGAGGTCTCAGCCCTACAAGGGTAAGAACCAAAAATTGAATTAGTACACTTGTGAATTAGTATGTATATGGAGCATTGTAAGTATACCGAACCTCGATAACTTGGAAGCTATAGGTTCTGGATTTGGCCATGGCAAGAGCCAAAATGATGGTCGCAGCTATGTGTGCCGAAACTGTAACAAGGATCATCCCGGAACCGATTGCCAAGGAAGGGAGATCCGCTGCTACAATTGCCAGAAGCCGGGGCACCGTGCTAATGCATGCCCAGAAAACTCAAAGGCCAAGGGCAACTATCAGGGCTACAAGCAGCGTGAAGGCAAGGAGGTTGCATCTGGCGATGCTCAGGCCCAGCACACCTCACAGGGACAGGGGTCCCAGGTCCGCATAAGGGCGCACCGCAGAGACAGCTGGCCTTGCACATCATTGACCGTGATGGGACCGGGACTAAGTCCGGCCTAGGTATTAACCGTAACCTTTAATCCTTGAAGAGCATGTCTTAGTATTGAAGTAACTGTATGAATGGATGCATGAATGCGTAAGTACTTGAAGTATGAATTTGAACATGAGTAAGTAGAATTGAAGTATGTAGTGAGCATGAAATGAATTAGTGAGCCTAGAACTCATATTAAATTTACCACCTTAGGGAAATTCAATATCTGTTTCCCAATACCTTCAAACCCACTTCAAGAAGAAGCCGACATCACCACTCACCATCTCACCAACGAGCAGTGTCAGGTTATCCGCCCAGGTATGATCTTATTAAAAGGATACCTGACACCCGAAGTGCAAGTTTCAATCATCCGACGATGCAAAGAGCTAGGAACGGGTCCAGGAGGATTTTATACACCCGAATTCCCCGGTGAAGCAACCATGAAGTTGAAGATGATGTGCTTGGGAAAGGATTGGAGCCCTTATACCAAGACATACCAAACGACGCGAGTAGGAGACGGAGCAACACCTCCATCAATACCACTGAGTACCAAACGCTTGTCACACAAGCTGTAGAAACCGCACAACAGTACGAAGATGAACCAATCCTTGCACTTGAAGCAGACCTATGTATCATCAACTTCTATCAGAAAGAAGGACGACTTGGCTTACATCAAGATAAGGACGAGACGACAGAATCTCTTGAACAAGGAGTGCCTGTAGTGTCTTGGTCCATTGGTGATGATGCCGTATTCTTGTATAGCGAGCAGAAGCGTGTGGACCTCGTAGAGAAATTGGTATTGAGATCAGGAGATGTTCTAATCATGGGTAGAAAATCAAGGTTGTTGTACCACGGGATCCAGAAGATCAAGTTGAATACGGCACCACCGGCAATAATCAATGTAACGCCCCTATTACCATAAATACAGCGGAAATAAAACTCTAAGGCGATTACAGACCATCGGGCTCCAAACACCCGGTACCAACCTCACCAATTACAACCTTTACAATTAACTAAGTTACGGTCTGAACTTCGAGAAAACTTAACAAAACATAACAATAAAACACATTCGCTCTCCACAAAACCTAGTCCCATCCCAAACGCTCATTCTCTTCGTGGCCACCTGCAAATCAATTCGTACCTGCAAGATGAAACCAAGCAGCCCACCCCGAAAGGGGCGGGTCAGTTCCCTGGAATGGAACTGGTACAATTCTGCAAAAACAAACTTATAAAACATAACTCTTCAAAAAATAGTAACATGAAAACAAACTCTTAAAAGTAAAGCAGAGATAAAGCACTTCGAAACAATCAAGTTTAAAGAGAAAGGAAAACAAGACAAAGATAAAGAACTTCCAAAACAAGTCATCCACTTAAGTAGTCACACCACATAGTTAGTAAGCATCCATTGTTGATGTTAGAACCAACTCCCGTTTGGAGTATAAAGACTCAGATAGTCACAAAGGACTAGGAATAATAAGATAGATCCAAGAACCAATAACTCAAGAGTGGAATAATTCAATTGGGAGAGACGGCCCCCACCGCCAGATATCAATGTCCATATGGACGAGGGATATACAGCCCCCTGCTGTCAGATTTAAATGTCCTGGTGGACGAGGGATATACAGCCCCCTGCTGTTAAATATCAATGCCCCTATGGGCGAGGGATATACAGCCCCCTGCTGTTAAATTAAAAATGTCCTGATGGACGAGGGATATACAGCCCCCTGCTGTTCAATATCAATGCCCCTATGGGCGAGGGATATATAGCCCCCTGCTGTTACCATTGAAGACGCGCGCACGTCGAAAGAAAGATTTCCAAGATTGACCTTTTTCCAAATTCCCACTAGATCACCAACTACCCAGAGCAATACCAAAACACTCAGTCCTACAGAGTGCAGAAGCGTAAACCCTAAGCAGTCAATGTCTAACGGGACACCAAATAGAAGAAACCAATACCCAAATGAGTTCCACATCCAAGGCTCAGTTAGACACACAAGCTGAGTCAGTCACACAACCATTTCCTTTTTAGAAGTTCCTCTTAAAGTCAGTTAGCGTTTTCCAAAACGTTCCACAAGTCAATCAGCAAAAATAACATAGTACGAGAAATCGTACAAAACATTCAATAGAGTCCAAAACACAACAAGCTGAGTACGAGAAATCATACAAACATTCCATAGAGTCCAAAACACAACAAGCTGAGTACGAGAAATCGTACCTGGGTAACGCTGTAGCAGTTCTAATCAACTTGCACAAACAATCAACGGTACTCTGAAGAATATTAAAGGTAATCTATCATCAATCACTTGTAGCCTATGTTACGCTTAAATAAACTCCTTACTCTTATTTCAAAGTCTCAATTATCTTTTAAGCCCTCACTTAAATGTTATATATAATCTTTGTGTTATCTGAGAACGTTGTATAGCCCAAGGTGGTAAGATCAAGGAATGTATTCGATTAACATTTGCTAATTGTCCACTCCCATCCACTTTATTCATACTTAACCACAACCCTCACATTCAAGACTTTTGAGACCTCTATATCATAAATGTGTTTATGTTATATAATTAAATCTAAGAATTTCGACAATAATCTTAAGCTCAATACCCCTATTCCTAATTTAAAATAAACATTGTATTATGACCTAGGATGGACTCATCTCAGAATACTATACTATTATCTCACAATGTAAAGATTATGTATTTAAACAATTTCTACTAGACAACCCATTATGATTAAGTCTTTCCCTTAACTTAATTAAGACCTACATCTTGTATATTGGAATCATAGTGTTGTAGACGCATTTTATTATAACTTAATCGAGTTACTAAACTCATTTATCTTATCTTTAGTTCAGAATAACTTTAATTACAACCATCTAAAAATCTTGTCATAAGATGTTAAATTACTTTTCATCCTGAAATAACCATATTATAATTAACTTAGACTCATCGAACTCTTACATTTAGTATCCACAGGGTATATTATTTACTTTATCATAACTATATAATAAGGTATTTTAAGATAACCTTTTATGTATCCTTACTTACATTTAATTTCCTAAATGTTCTATTTTTACACACATTCCCTCCATAGGCTATGTATAAACCTTTTATACTAAACTTCACTAAACTTAAGTCTTAAATACGTTTTAAATTGTTTACAAAACCTAAAGGTTTCAAAGGTATAACTTAATAAATTAATTTCCTTTATTGTATTTAGGATGGACAATATATCTACATAAGGTAAAATTTATCAAAGAATTAAATTATGGATCGTAAGTGAAACTGTTAACTATTTAATAAGATAATATATTCTGAAAAATCCCCATACCTATATTCAAATGACACATTAATATTTCCAGTGTCAAAAGGTAAATCAATATAATCTCTTATGTAACCTAATTCCATCTAATTAAAGGTTCAATGATTTTCAGTATCAAATTTCTATTTGCAAATTTTTTTGTAAATCACTAACTATTATGTATATCACTTATTTATAAACTCACATCCTGAATATTGGTATGAATGTATTTTATATGGCTTAAACTAATTCCAAGAAACTTAAGGATTATTATTTAGATTAATCTCCTAATCATAGTTTAATATAGTTTTATATCATAATCCTTTAATGATTTTATCACAAGATATTAAGTTATTACTCAATACTATAAATATTAAGAAATGATTAAATCTAGACTTATTTCCTCTTCACATTTAGATGTAAAATTAACTCATTTACTTTATTATTGTTTATATAATAAGAACATTTAAATGTAAAAATATTTCATTCATTTTATTATCAATTAAATAATAAGATCTATTTGTGTAACACTTTATGTAAACTAATTACAAATATTCCTAAATTTCAACTTCTTAATTTCTTAACCCAATTATAGATTTACATTGTGGTCACTGACTAAATATATACATGTATTTTATACTGTTTATATAAATCCTAGAAATTCAAAGGTAACTAAAAACTCAATTCATAACCATAAAATAATACCACCTCATATAGTATTCTATTATTAGTATTATGTAGAGGTTAGTTTAACTCATTAATTCCTTATATTACATTTCTATAAGGTATTTTATTCCTTTTATTTATTAATTTACGTATATATATATATATCCTTCCTATTATATTTCTCACAAGGAATGTTATTTCCTTTATCTATTTTTATTGTATTATATAAATATATATATCTACATATATTAAGATTTATCGAGAACATTCTTTAAGAAATTCTATTGTATTTAATTATATTTAATATCTTGTAGACATATCCACAACTGATTTATGGTTTATAAAATAAAGTATTTCCCTTAGTTTTAGTTAAACATATTAGCTTCCATATTATATAATAAATAAAATGTAGTTTAGTTAAATTCCTTGATTAATATAAGCTTCTATTTTATTTCTCTCATATAAATATATATATGTAACAATTTTTACTTCACTTAAAGTTAATACCCAAAATATTTATAAACATACTGTATTAATGTTAATTAGTCTTATTATATTTTCCCCAACCTATAAAGTTCATTAATCAACTACACTTTAATTTTGATTACATTAAAAACCATATATTATAAGTTATTCTTATGAAAAACTCATAAACACAATTTTTAAAACCTTTTACCATTGCCCAAAAATTCCCAAATTAATATACAGTAACTATAACATTTTAGACATATTATAAAATTTTTATTTCATAAAAATCTTTTTAAATTTGCCAAATAATTCCAGAAAACCCGTAACTTGTAAAACTCATAACTTATGTTTAAAAACTCGAAAACCATAATTTACATCAAAATAAACTAGATAAAATAAGGAACCTATGGTTAAAATTTCAAGTCAAAATACATTCGGGAAGATATTTAAATTAACCCAACAAGTTAAGACTATTTACTGGAATTTATTAAAACCCTTATAAACTAAATTCTGGAACGTTTTAATCTCGGCCGTCCAATCTCTTAAAACGAGATCGGACGGCCCCTGTACATCGAGTTCATCAGCGAAGGTTTTAGACAGATCGAGTACTAAATCGCTTATAACTCCTAATCTACAGAACGGAATCGAGTGATTCTTGTTTCTATGGATTCGTAATCAAATTCCGGTTCTAATGATGTCAATTTCCCCAATTTTAATGCAGAGTTCATCAGGATTCGATTTCGAATTCGAAGGCTAGGGTTTATTTCGGTACAGAATTAAATCCGGTTGCAATTCGTACAAATTCTCCTAATCTAACACGTAATTGACTAAATTGAGACATGGGTTAGATCGAAAACTTGACCACGAACAACAATATCGGAACAATTTGATCGGAGACTCACCGGATTGAGCGAATTGGGTGAATTCCGATTCGGAAAACTGGGGAAAAACTCGAACTTTAGACAGTTCGCGGTGCCAACTTTGCGGATCTATAACTAGCAGTACAAAACGAGTTAGATTATGAGTAATGGCTCATTGGAAAGAAGAAATGTAGATCTACGTATTGGTAGCAAGAACTAAACCTAACTCGCACCATACAGAAAGATATTACAGTCGAAAGTCATGAGTTTATACCTTCGGTTTTGGTATGATTTTATGCAGTGGTTGAATCGAGATCTTTAGACGTCTCTCTCTCCCAATAGGTTATGAATCAGCCTTGGTCATCAACACAGAAGTTGTAGTGGAATTAAAGGGCTACACAACGAGCTAAGGAAATCGAATTTTGGTTGAAAGACGAGGAAGTTATGGCTATACGAATCTTACATGAATTCGAAGGAAAACTGGAATCTGCAGTTTTGGTTTTGCAAGGTGGCTACTTTGGCTCAAATTTCCGGCTGATGTATAATGAATTAGGGTGTGTGTGAGTAATGGTTGGAAAGAGGATTCAAAGGAGAAGAGAATGAAAAAGACGGCATTGAAAAATATTGATAGATGAGTGAGATACAGCCGTCACAAGTTAGGTCAAAATCGGATGATTGTTGGAGAAAAACAAGGAGATAGAATCGACTAAGTGTTGGGGCGCACGAGAGGCTGACACGTGGCAGTTATAAAATTTTGGCTCCAAACTTCAAACTAGCATAACTTTGGCTAGGATGATCCGTTTTTGACGTTCTTTTTATCGATCTTCATGGTTTTTCATAACCTATTTATTGGTATAGGTTTCATGACCTGGTTTGACCATTCTCAAAAAGTCAACTCTAGCAAGGCTTAATAAGCTTTAAGGTTTCTAGAATTTTATATTGACTTTTATGTTTCAAAACAATGTTCCAACACTTCCTAAAATCTTTATAATATAGTTGGAGTGTTTAGAAATTTTCCCAAGATTTATGGACTTATAAATCTTATTATTAAATTCATAATACTATATAAAATATATAATAATTAGGGTTAAATAGGAGAAAACCCCTAAATAAATTTCACAATTCCATATACTAATTTAATATTCATAATTACATATCATAATTTAATTTTTAATAAAAGAAATCCCCTAAATTAATTTAAATTAATTTAGGGGTATTTCAGCATATCCCCCTTAAAAGAAACTTCGCCTCGAAGTTTAACAATCAACTAATAGGCACTCACACCGCTTCGGGTGTGCTGAGACAATAATAACTTCAATGATATTCCATACCATTCCAATCCTTTATCTCCATTTCAACATTCCACTCAAGGGTACCGAAATCAAAGTACCGAAACCATAACAACATGAATCAAAGTATAAACTGAAGCAAAATGCAACACAAACGTGACAAAGTACTGTGCCACAATGTGAAACTACGTACATACATACACCTCTCATTACTAACAATGCAACGAGGCATAATCCGGATGAGATAACGAAGGAGGAGTATGCCAGCATATCCCCCTTAAAAGAGCTAAGGTACGCCCTCGTACCGCTACTAATGGCACATTCAAAGAATTCAACACCTTATTAACCAGCTTTGTTGAATTTTACTGCACCGTTGATTATATCTATGATCGTTATATATATATCTGTATCTCTTGATTGTTATGTATTTGTATTTCCTTGGTGGTTATAAAATTTTATCTTATGATTATTATCCATTCATTTAATGACTGATACGAATTATATGTCCATATATGATCATTTATCATATTAATTATATTACTAAGCTATACCTCGGGTGTAACGTACTTGAGTAGTTTAACATAATATTCCCGATCATTTAATAATCCTCAATAATCTTCCAAAATTATCTTCAAAGGTTTATTGGCCAACCATATGTTAAAACTCTATAAGATAAATATTTTCTGTGACTTTTCAAGTTTCAATTGTTTCTATGTTTACTTTATAAAATTTACTTATTATATAACTTCACCCAAGGCAGAATTTTAGAAAGTTCGTCCAAAATCTGATTCCTTTATCTTAAAATTTATTTTTCAAGATAGGGACTCTATATAAAATTTTAAGTCAAATGTACTAGTCTAATGAAAACTCACTCACTCTTGGTGATTATTTTTTTTAGAGTTTGTTCTATGTAAGTGTTCTTCTGATTATTAAATCTTATTACTCTCTTAGACAATGGTGGCTTTTAGTAAATATCACTCTTAGAGTGTCTTTTAAAATTTTATACTTGTATAATGTTAAACTTCCAAGTAAACATAAGAATTTTCAATCTTTAAGTAACTCTCAATTTTTTTTTTTAAGATGCTCAATACTCAAGTATTTAAGGATCAATGATACTTAGTTTAGTATTACTCTTCTCTTCACTCAATCTTTAAGTAACTTCTTTTATTGATATTTTTTTTTATATTCAACCAGGGGTAGATGTTGTATCTTAGAGCACCCAAACTTAATCCCCTTCCTCCATATATAGGTATTTTTCACCAAAGATTTAACTCAATAAACCCTTTACATTTATGAGTTTTAATACCGGATCTTAAGATACAAATTTTGATTTGTTCATTGTGGTTAGCACTGAAATATGCCTAGCTCAAGATTTCATGATGGTAACGTCTTACCACCACTTCCCCTCAAGTTCAACACAATCCATCACCTGCGCGGAAGATTATATACGATTAGATGACAAGGCTTGTCTAGCCCCTAAACTTCTAGAAGTGGGTGTGCACCCCCACTACTTTCAGCCTAGGAGTTCGTCGTACCAGGCACTTCCCGTAGGGTGTTAGGTTTAGGTGTTTTCTTTCTAAAGTTAGCATAGAGTTTTAGTGTGGTTTATGGGTTCGGGTGTATGCTACTAATGTTGGTTAACTTAGCAATTTTCTAGACTTAAGATTTATCCAAACATTACCTTTAGGCAACAATTTGTACCAAGTAATTCTTGAGATTTATTTTCAAACTTTAAAGGAGTTGAAGTACTTTCACATAATATCAATACTAATTTAGTTATTTAAAGTTCTATTTGGATACTGTTTTCAACCAAAAGTATTCTTTACAATTCCAGGAATTTGTGTACTAGCTTTTAAAGGATTGCATTTTTTTTTAGCAATGTATTCTCCATGAGCATGCTTTTGAAAAATAGCTTAATATTTGATTTATCTCAACCAAAATCTTATCGTACTTAATATAGGATGTTCCAAACTATATATATATATATATATATATATATATATATTCTTCTGTAGTTTATTGTTGGAACGGTATAAACACACATCACACTCAACAGACATTCACAAAAGAAAAGTGTGTAAAGGAATCATTCACAATTCCAAAAAGGGTTAGGAGTCGTGCCTTACTGGAGTCCTCACTTCCCAATTCTACCCCAGTTCCCCAGTTTTAAGTGCACCTATAATCTAAGTATTTCACTCGGCTTGTTTTCTCGGGTTCAGAGCGTAACTACGCTCTGATACCACTTTCTGTAACACCCCTATTAACCATAAATACAGCGGAAATAAAACTCTAAGGCGATTACAGACCATCGGGCTCCAAACACCCGGTACCAACCTCACCAATTACAACCTTTACAATTAACTAAGTTACGGTCTGAACTTCGAGAAAACTTAACAAAACATAACAATAAAAACATTCGCTCTCCACAAAACCTAGTCCCATCCCAAACGCTCATTCTCTTCGTGGCCACCTGTAAATCAATTCGTACCTGCAAGATGAAACCAAGCAGCCCACCCCGAAAGGGGCGGGTCAGTTCCCTGGAATGGAACTGGTACAATTCTCCAAAAACAAACTTATAAAACATAACTCTTCAAAATAAATAGTAACATGAAAACAAACTCTTAAAAGTAAAGCAGAGATAAAGCACTTCGAAACAATCAAGTTTAAAGAGAAAGGAAAACAAGACAAAGATAAAGAACT
The DNA here is from genome assembly GCA_023374045.1 of Limonium bicolor. Lineage (NCBI taxonomy): Eukaryota > Viridiplantae > Streptophyta > Magnoliopsida > Caryophyllales > Plumbaginaceae > Limonium > Limonium bicolor. The sequence goes on from CM041780.1 coordinate 207,835,891, forward strand.
TCCAAAACAAGTCATCCACTTAAGTAGTCACACCACATAGTTAGTAAGCATCCATTGTTGATGTTAGAACCAACTCCCGTTTGGAGTATAAAGACTCAGATAGTCACAAAGGACTAGGAATAATAAGATAGATCCAAGAACCAATAACTCAAGAGTGGAATAATTCAATTGGGAGAGATGGCCCCCACCGCCAGATATCAATGTCCATATGGACGAGGGATATACAGCCCCCTGCTGTCAGATTTAAATGTCCTGGTGGACGAGGGATATACAGCCCCCTGCTGTTAAATATCAATGCCCCTATGGGCGAGGGATATACAGCCCCCTGCTGTTAAATTAAAAATGTCCTGATGGACGAGGGATATACAGCCCCCTGCTGTTCAATATCAATGCCCCTATGGGCGAGGGATATACAGCCCCCTGCTGTTACCATTGAAGACGCACACACATCGAAAGAAAGATTTCCAAGATTGACCTTTTTCCAAATTCCCACTAGATCACCAACTACCCAGAGCAATACCAAAACACTCAGTCCTACAGAGTGCAGAAGCGTAAACCCTAAGCAGTCAATGTCTAACGGGACACCAAATAGAAGAAACCAATACCCAAATGAGTTCCACATCCAAGGCTCAGTTAGTCACACTGAAATACCCGTGAAATTTGGCTTAGGATTAAATTAGTATATAGTCGGAAATGATATGAGTAAGATTAATAAAGGCCCAGAGAAGCAATATATATATATATATATTTACATCCGTTTCAAATAGCGTTATTATGTTCAAGAATACAAATTCGATTTTACTTCTCCCTAAAATAATTTCCTCTTCCTAATTTATTTATACAGCTATTGTGTATTTATCCCTCTACCTATTTATTTAGATAACCCTTCCCAATCTTTACTAGTGATCAATTAGCTCTCCTTCTAAATTATTTTAATCAGATAATATTTAATTACCTCCTTGATTCAGAATCTAGATCCTTCCATGACTTTTGAAAGTTATTTAATTACTTCGTTTTCAGATTGATATTATTGTTGTTATTATTCTACAAACTATTTTCAGTTCTCTCTCTCCTTTTAAAATCAAAGGTATTTATTAACTTATTTCTATCTTATCATAATAATTATTTTCTATTTAATCTCACGATCTCCTTCATCTTCAATACGCCGTCACAACTCCCTTCTCTTTCTTCAAGCTCTCAAACTCTTTTGAATTCACGCTCTTACTCTCCAACGTCGTTAGGCCGCTTCTCTGGTGCCGGAATTGGTAGAAGGGTAAGGGGAATCCGTTGGTAAGATTAGATGAATAATTTGCTAGTCTTTGGGTAGTATCTGATTGTGTTCTACTTGTATTCTAGACTCCGACTTCTCTGACGGACGTTACTGCTGACCTAGCTGAGTGATTCTGTGTCGGTGAGCGTATCCAGGTAAATGTTGTGCTCAACATCCTTACCTCTGTGTTTTGTGATTATCGAAGATTTGGATTTACTGTGGTTTTGAGATTGTGGAAGTTTGGGATTTATTTTCCCCCGTGTGTTTTCTGGTGATGTTTGCGAAAGGTTTGGATAAACGTTTTGGGAGACTTTCCTTGAATTGGTTATTGGATTGATTGGTACCTTCTGGTGCTCCGTGTAAATTATTGGTGCCTTATGGCGCTCCGTGTAATTAATGGTACTGTGTACCCCGTGGATATACTTATTATTTTGCCTGCAGACATAACTTGCAGTTAAGCTCTAATGATCTACTCCTTTGGGTCATAAGTTACCTTTGGGGGTGTGCACACTTAAGGACGTAGAGTGAGGGGGATTCTAATTATTGCGACCCGGATTGGGGTCGTCCGTGTAAACCACTGATTTGATTCCTGGAAAGTTCTCCCCTGATGTTTTGTCCAATGGTGGTTTGGGGTTGGTAAAGCTGATTATTATTATGGTGTGAGTTAATGTTTTGCAAATGTAAGTGGGTTTCAAAATGTATTTTACAGGTTGAGACAATGTTTACTCAGTTTCACTGATTTGCGCGATCCCTTCGCGTTTTCCATTGTTGTTTTATGATCGCAGGTACTCATGGCTGAATTGGGGTTTGGGACGCGCTGTCACATAGTTTAGGACGACTGAATAAATGCTACATTGAACAAGTTGAGTTATGTTTTGGATTGGTTATGTTTTATCAGTTTTGGAAACGTTTTTGTTTTTGATTAGTGGTTTAAGCCTGAGCACTCTTTGTTAGAGTGTGGCGGTAACGCCTTGTGGATTTTGCTATTTCCGCTGCTATCTAGTTGAAGTGTTTTACTCGATTAATTCGTTAAGAAGTCTTGGATATGTTGGAAGTTACTTATTGTTTAAGAGATCTTTTCAGAGGCATCTATGTTGTTATTTGAAGTACTGGAGTTACTACAATGGCCTTTCTTCTGTTGCAAAGTTATTGTGATTAATTTGGTGTTGATTTGGTCCTGTTTTGACATTTTTGGGTGTATTTCAGGACCTGTCCGAACGTCCGTCCGGACATCCATGTTCGGACAGGCCCCGAAAGTTTTAAAAGCTTTCTGTTTAGGTGTGTCCGAACTTCGGTCCGAACATTGAAGTTCGGACACGCCACGTTGTTTTTCTCGGACTTTTCCAACTTACTTGTGTCCGAACTTCTAAGTCCGGACACAAGTTCGGACACTCTGGTTTTTCAATCCTTTCAACTCTCGACTTGTGTCCGAACATCAATGTCCGGACACAAGTTCGGACAGTTGGATTTCTACAGTTTAAATGTCTCGGCTTGTGTCCGAACTTCCTATGTCCGGACACAAGTTCGGACCAGACTTGTTTCGCTTCTGTAGGGCTCGTTTGGAGTCCGTTTTTAAAGCCGTTTTCACCGTTAGCTTTGTTATTTCATTACCTATGTTTTGAGGCAAAATCCAGGGTGTTACAAGGTGGTATCAGAGCCGTGTTTGGTAAATAAGATAAAATTTGGATTATAAAGGAACTAAAATGTGGGGTAAGCCGTTTGGGGGAATGGTGGTGCCTGCGATGTTGCGTATGTGATATTATACTGCATGGATGATTGGAGTCCATTCTCTGTGTATGTATTACCCTGATTGTGATGATGTTAGTATAACTGATTGAGTATTGTGTATTGGTATTGGAGTTATTAGATGTGCTGACTCCTAATATGGGGTAGAGACTTAATATATGGGGGATATGGGTGGATGTTGCTTACCTTGCTTAGTATATGTAACAGGAGTTCGAATAGAGCTCTAGGGAGTGCAGGACTGGCTGACAGACTGAGTTTCCCATACCACACCAGAAGCAGGAGTCGCCAAACTCAGATGGCCGCCAACGACCCGATGAGGCAGTTGCAGGAGTTGGCTCTCAACTTGGGACAAATAGTCCAGAGGCAGGCGCAGAGGGATAATGTGCCAGAGGACTACACCAAGAGAATTGCCCATCTGAAGCCCACACCCTTCAAGGGAGAGGAAGACCCAGTGCTACTTGAAGACTGGATAAGGGAATTTGACAAGATCTTTGAAGCAGTCAATTGCCCAGCAAACCGGAGGGTAAATGCAGCAGTGTACTATTTCAAGAGTGAGGCAGACATCTGGTGGTCTGCCAACAGAGATGTGCTACTAGCTGGACCTGATTTTGGTTGGGATGGCCTGAAGGAGGCCATGAGGAGGCGCTTCTACCCCGAGCATGTAAGAATGCAGAAGTATTTGGAGTTCTCAGAACTCAAGCAGTTATCTCTGAGTGTCAAGGAGTATCATTCGAAGTTCCTGGAGCTGGCTAGGTTTGCCCCTACGATGGTTCCCGACGAGGCGTCAAAGGTGCAGAGGTTTGTGGGTGGGCTAAACTGGAGTCTACAGGAAGCCCTCAGCGTGCTGACAATCCCGACGCTTCAAGATGCGTACGGGAAAGCTGCTAACCTATACAGGGTGCAGCAGAAGCGGAAGGAGGTCTTGGCTGGTAATAAGAGGAAGGTGGAAGGAGGAGATGAACCCCGGGGACGGGAGGACCAGTCCCACAGACATCATCAGCAGGAGAAGAGGTGGAAGCCTTACTCGGACCGCAGAGACGGGAGGCCGAGACATGGGGGAGATCACAGAGGTGACCAGAGACGAGGTGACCAGTCCCAGCACCAGTCTCAGAGAGGGGAGACTAGACCGGAGAGACATTTCTACTGCAAGAGGTGCAACAAGGACCACCCAGGAAAAGATTGTGAGGGGAACTTGGTCACTTGCTTTCGTTGTGGTAGGCGGGGACACCGATTGTTCGAGTGTCTTCAGAGTCCCCAGGGAGGCAGCCAGCAGAGAAGTTACAATGGTGATCGTTCATTCAGGCAGCCCGACCAGCAGGGCAGAGGCCCGAATCAAAATCAGCGCGGGGACGCTCCTCAGCGTAGTAATGGAGAAGGCGGCAATGGTGGCAATAGAGGCCAAGGGGAGTACCGAGGCAACCAGCAGCGGGCTCCAGGGAAGATCAACGTGATGAGCCGGGCCGAAGCTGAGGCCGAGGCAGAGGTGTTAGCAGGTACCTTTTCTGTTCATGGTACTTCAGCACATGTTTTGTTCGATACTGGAGCTTCTTATTCTTTCGTTTCTGAGGAATTTGCTAAGAAATTGGGTCTAGAAACTTGTAAGACTTCTACCATAGCAGTATCTATACCCTCGGGGCGGGTTATTTCTTGTAATGCTGTATTGAAAGATGTGGGGGTAGACATAAAGGGGGAGATATTTGTAATTGACCTGATCCAGTTCGTCCTCCCCGACTTCGATATTATTTTGGGATGGACTGGCTAAGCAAGTATAAGGGGAAGATCGATTGTGGAGAGCAGAAGATCGTTCTGAGAGGACCAACGGGCCGAAGAGTCTCCTACAGTAGCATGGAGAAGACACCGGGAGTAAAGATAGTTTCAGCTATGTCAATTCTCTCCCAAGTGAAGAAGGGACAGCAGGCATATCTCTGCCATGTCCAGGATTTGAGACAAGCGTCGAGCCCATTAGAAGAGATTCGGGTGGTGAATGAGTTCCCTGACGTCTTTCCAGATGAGATTCCGGGTATGCCGCCAGACAGGGAGGTAGAGTTCAGCGTCGACCTTGTGCCAGGAGCAGCGCCTATCTCCAAGGCCCCATACCGTATGGCGCCATCAGAATTGAAGGAACTGAAAGTCCAGTTAGAGGAGTTATTGGAGAAGGGGTACATTCGCCCGAGTGTATCGCCATGGGGAGCTCCTGTCTTGTTCGTAAAGAAGAAGGATGGGAGCATGAGGCTGTGCATAGACTACCGAGAGCTGAACCAGATTACTGTGAAGAACCGATATCCCTTGCCCAGAATCAACGATCTTTTTGACCAGCTTCAGGGTGCAGGAGTCTTCTCCAAGATAGACCTGAGGTCGGGGTACCACCAGTTACGTGTCGCAGAAAAGGATATTCCGAAGACGGCCTTCAGGACCAGGTATGGGCATTTTGAGTTTCTGGTAATGCCCTTTGGATTGACAAACGCGCCGGCAGTTTTCATGGACCTCATGAACCGGATCTTTAATCCCTTTCTAGACCGGTTTTGAAATAGTGTATTCCTAAATTCCCTAAGTTCCTATCTAAATCTCTTAATCAAATCCCTACTCTACTGCTAGGCCTTTGCGCTTCATCGAGTTACCTTGTTACTAAGTGCTCGAGCTTTGAGAGAGAGAACCGCGCAGATAATGCAACAGTATGTAATCTCGAATGTGAGAATGTATGTTTTATTGTGGGGTTGAACCCCTATTTATAGTGTTTTACATTGTCAAATCGAGAGTTGCCAGCCTGTCCTTCTTTTTAATTGCCAGGCTGGCATTTACATATAAGTGGGATATTTAATTACCCATCTGGCCGGATCACACTCTGATCCGGTCGATATCCTTTGTTCTAAGCTGTTCCTTCCAGGCATATGGAACCGGATGCTCTATTCTTCCTTATCCTCGTACTTTTCCATCTTCATCAGTCCCACAAGTTCTACTTTTGATTATATTAACGTAAAAAGTAGAACTTCCTTTTTCAACGTGTGCTTTTGTTGCTTTTTATTCTGACGTTATGGCTTTTCTGCCCTTCCGGCTGAGGCCTTCTATTCTTCCGGCTATTACTTCCCCTTAGTCCCACAAGTTCTTTTTTTCCCCCTTTTCTCTTAAAAAGGAAAAAGAACTTGCTTTTTCTAGATGCGCCCGTGCCTGGCCCGTGCCTGCGCCTTTTCGATGTAGAATTTGCAGAGCCGTTTTTGTGTCAGCGCTCTGTCTCCAGGAAAATGCAGGATCTCCCTTTAATTTTATCGACTGGGCGGGAATCGAACCGTTCTTTTTTCCAAAGTTCTAGCTTTGAACTCTTTCAGATATCCTCTTTCCTCGTTTGCCCAAACTCCGTCGTCTCTTCTTGCACCCTTTTTCGGACCTTTCATCCTTTTCGCTTTGCTCTTGCTCTCCGCTTTCTTGCTTCAATGGCGTCGTCTAGCTCGAAGAAGAACAAGGCGGCTGCGGATTTCGTCCCTGCTAGGGAGGCGATTCAAGGTACCTTTTCACCCCAAGGGTTTCGCCCGACTTTCTTGAAATCTACCGCGCCTTTCTCGGCTGACCGAGAACCTTCTCCATCCTGCCTGGATACCTCTCCCTTCTCTCTTACTTGAAAGACGTCGAAGTCCCACTAGGAACTCGCATCTTCCTTCCTTCCGACGACTCGCATCCCCACGACGATTTCGGGCTTGGCTATGCCGTTTACGCGGACTTCTTCCCTCGCGGCCTGACCGTACCCCCTCATCCATTCGTGCTAGGCTTCCTAATTCGGCGCTGCTGCGTGCTCGCTCACCTACACACCCAAGCAATTTCTTACCTCCATGCCTATGTTCTCCTTTGTGAGGAGAGCAAAATCCGGTAGAAGCGACCGAATTCGCCAATTTTATTCCACAAGGGACGACCCTGATAGCTGACTATCAAAGCGAAGGCCGGCTTTTCTCTCTTCGATTACAGAAAGCGTCTTCCAGGATGCTCCCGATGGTTCGTCATCGTCCCCAACCAGGCCGGTTTTTGGGAGTTCCCTACGCCCCCAATCCCGAAAGGCCAATTCAGCTGTCCCCCTTCCCCGACGCAAGAAACGCCTATCTCGAAATCCTGAAAGTGATAAGCAAAAAAGCCTACGGTCTCTTATTTTTACCCCGGCCGCCTGGAGTCACTGAAGAAATATCACAGTAAGTCTTATTTGGTTAGCTTTATCCTAATTTTACCTTCGACCTGCTTTCTTACTTTCTCATCGTTCCGCAGATTTCTTTTCTAGAGGAGATAAGGTTGGGCCCTTCAATAGCTGAATTTTGTCGCTTCAAGATGGGAGACGAGCACGTTGATTATTATGCATCCGTTGATGCGGCTATTGATGTGGCCACAAGGCTTCTTGGGAATGCCGCTCCCTCCAAGAAGAGGCAAAGGGGAATGAAGACAAGGACCCTTCCGGTCAGAGAAAAAGAGGACCACTGGGTCTCAGCCCGTTCAGGCGGTGATTTGCCAGGTACTTGGTACGCGAGTCCAGGGTCGGGCGTCGCGTCTTTCTCCCTCTTACTCCCGATTCAGGCAGGGTCTGCCTTTTGTTCAGGGCAGGGGTCTGGTGACCCAACCCCATTTGTGAATGTTTCCTGACTTGGCAGGATATTTCTCTTCCGATCCGGCCCATGGTGCTATCTGGAAGATACTAACCCACGTTTGCTCTCTCTGATTCGAAGAAGCTCTTGCCTTCCTTTTTTGTTCATTCTATGCTGATCCTTTCTTCCTCAGGCTCTCAAGGCGCACCCATCACCGTTACTGACAGCGAGGTTGCTCGTGGTCCAGCCCACCCTTCTCCTGCTGCTCCGGCTTCTGGTACTCAAAGACTCCGGAAGAAAACTGTGCTAAAGCCGAAGGCTGTTCCGGCGGAGACTTCTGAGACTGAAAGTGACCGTGGGGCTATTGGTACCTCAGTCCCACAAGACATCCCTGGGGTCGGTGATTCAGCATCTGAGGGGGTGAAGGAGTACCGGGCTGTACCTGAGAACCCAGAGCTCCGAAGCAAGCAGAGGGAAGACAGGCAAGGTGGGGCCAATGCCGCCCCTTCTTCTTCTCCAGGGGAGGATGTTGCTGCTCCCTCCTCCTCTCCACCTCCCCCCGCTCAAGAGGGCTTTAGCGGTCCTTCTCAGAAGGAGGGATGGTTTTACTACCGTGGGCAACCTTTGCCCAAGATCCCCTTTGATGTTGCTCGATATACCGACGCCTGGAAGGAAGCAATAAGACTGTCTGACCATCCGGATGGGATCTTCGCTCCTCCATCCATTGTCACTGCCACCAAGGAAAAACTGAGAGCTGGGGTTGGAGCGGCCGATGCTATCATGCGTCACTCCATTCCTACGGGAGATGTCTTCAATCTGATGTGGCAAAGCATTTTTCGGGTAAGCGCCGCCTTCCTCCTATCCTTCCATGCCTTTCTGATATATATATATTTTAAGTTCTGTTTGTGTTTTTTTTTCTCTTTTTTTTTAGGTTATGTCTATGGCTCAAAGCGCTGAAGCTCATACTCGGAATCTTCATTTGACCTGCAACGTGAAAAAAGTCGGGTCGAGAAAACTGAAGCAGAGTTAAAGCAAACCCGTTCTAACCATGATAGCTACATGGATATTGTAAACTATGAGATTGACCGCAAGGTGAAAGATAGGACAGACACTTTGAACAAGGAATTGCGGTCATCTCGCCATGAATGTGTTCGTCTTCGAGACGAATATGAATCAAAGTTAAAGAATTTGCGGGAAGAGATGTTTGCTCTGAGGAACCAGAGCCTCCACACAGAGGGTATCCTGAAGCAGGTACTCCATAAATCTTCCGATGAAAAGAATGTCTTGATACCAGAGCATACTTTGTCTGACTTAGAAGTTTTGTTGCGGCAGGTACAAGCTGCTCACAAAAGGGACGTAGATTCCCTCACTTCAGACAAAGCTTACTTTGCGGGTGTGAACGCTGCCCTTGAGAAAGAAATTAAATCCCTTGAGGCGGATAGAAAAGCTTTGACTGAACAGAATGAGGCTTTGGTGGGAGACAAAGCTCAACTCATTCAAGAGCTCACCGCATTGAACGAGGAAAAGAACGCCCTGGATGAGCAAACTCGAATTGCTTTTGACCAAGAGAAGCAATTTTTGGCGGATGAGAACACGACTCTTTCTGAGGGTAAAGCTGCTCTTGCGGCCGAGAAGGCTTCTCTGGAAGGAAAGGTGAAAGCCTTAGAGGAGGCCAAGCAGCTCTTGACGGATGAAAACACAGCTCTTTCTTCAGGCAAAGCTGTTCTTGCGGCCGAGAAGGCTTCTTTGGAGGGGAAGGTGAAAGCTTTAGAGGAGGCCATGGCCCTCCGTCAACCCGAAAGTGTTAAGGTTCCGGCCAAGGGTGAGTTTTACCGGCCTTCTTTTTTTTCGCCGCTTTTATCTTTATGCCTTATTCTCACTGATTCTGCTTTCCTTTCCCCCTCTTCCTTTTTCCTTAAAAACAGATCCTGAAAGCCTCCTAAGGCATGTCGAGAAGCTCAGCGATCGTATTGATAAGCTAAACGAGGAGCTTTCTGCCGCGGGTTCCGACCGCGATCTTTACCGAGCTCAGGTGTTGCAACTTGAGGGGGATGTTGCCAAACATACAGCCTACGCCCGTCAGGTCCAAGAAGAATTGAAGAAACAAGGAACTGTTATTGCTCATCTAAAAAAGGCTTTCGGTTCTCAGAGCCGGAAGATTACCAACATTTGTCGTCAGACCATCTCCAAGTATTTCCTGAAGAGGGGGGAAGTACTGGATGACGACCTGTATAATGAGCTGGAGTTCGACAATGTTGCCCGGAAGAGCAACTTCCTTGAAGACTTTGAGAAGTTTGGTCGTATTCCCGGTGAGACAGTCTTTGGGCCTGGTCAAGCTTCTTTCCTTCCCCCTGATAGCGGCCTTCGCCAGGAGGTTGCGGGCTTTCGTGAAGCTGCTGGAAAATCTAACTCTGCAGAGAGTGTCTCCAAAGAGTCTGCTGTAAAGAAACCTGCTAAGGAGTAGATGCTTTTTAGATCGCAATTTGTTAGGAGTAGATGCTTTTTAGATCGCAATTTGTTAGCACAGGAATCTTGTATATTTGTATTTTGGATTACTATTTTGGTGATGTTTTGGCGTTTTGGCGTTTTACCATTTCTTTCGCATTCCTTAAGTGTTTTAAGTGACTTCCTTACAAATTAGTTTTATACACTCTTCATTTGGCTTTATCCGGAGCGACCGGATTTCCAAATGCTTTGTAGATCTTCCCTTTTGTTTATATGGAGGATCATTATACGTTGCTCTAAGCTCTTTCACGAAATAGTAAATTCCTAGTTTTTATAGACATGCTAACTGGGTGGTACATTTCAAGGCATGATAGCCTGTAGGCGCACTGGCCGGATGATACATTTCAAGGCATGATAGCCTGTAGGCACGCTGGCCGGATGGTACATTTCAAGGCATGACAGCCTGTAGGCACGCTGGCCGGATGGTACATTTCAAGGCATGACAGCCTGTAGGCACGCTGGCCGGATGGTACATTTCAAGGCATGACAGCCTGTAGGCACGCTGGCCGGATGGTACATTTCAAGGCATGACAGCCTGTAGGCACGCTGGCCGGATGGTACATTTCAAGGCATGACAGCCTGTAGGCACGCTGGCCGGATGGTACATTTCAAGGCATGATAGCCTGTAGGCACGTTGGCCGGATGGTACATTTCAAGGCATGACAGCCTGTAGGCACGCTGGCCGGATGGTACATTTCAAGGCATGATAGCCTGTAGGCACGCTGGCCGGATGGTACATTTCAAGGCATGATAGCCTGTAGGCACGCTGGCCGGATGGTACATTTCAAGGCATGATAGCCTGTAGGCACGCTGGCCGGATGGTACATTTCAAGGCATGATAGCCTGTAGGCACGCTGGCCGGATGGTACATTTCAAAAAATTTTGCTTTTCAAAGGAATACCTCATTTTATTACTTTTTGTAAGAAGCGTTTTTATACATAAAACTTTTTGAGGCACTCGGCATGCCATGAGTGAGGCAACTCGTATCCCTCATTATTTTTCAAACGATATGAAGCTTGCCCTGTTCGTCGCTGTATTATAAATGGTCCCTCCCATTGGGGCTCTAGCTTCTTTGGTTGCTTTACCTCTCGAAGGACCAGTTCACCTGGAGCGAAGCCTCTTTCCCTTGTTTTCTGGTTGAAATATCTTTCCACTTTCGCTTTATCCCTTTCCATTCGGACTTGGGCCATAGTCCTGGTTTCTTCAAGTAGGTCAAGGCTGTCCTTCACCCCTTCATTGTTGTTTTCTTCATTAAAGAATTCCCATCTAATCGATGGGACCATAACTTCAGCCGGAACAATTGCTTCCAGACCGTAAGTCAGCCTATATGGAGTTTCCCCTGTTGGGCCCTTTTCGGTTGTCCTGTAGGACCAGAGAACCTGAGGTAGCAACTCTGCCCATCTCCCCTTTTTGCTGTCCAACTTCTTTTTTATAGCTTTGACAATCTGCCCATTCGCATTTTCTACCTGGCCATTTGCTTGTGGATGGGCGACCGATGCGAATCTCAGGTCAATCTTCCATTCCTCACAGAATTCCTGGAAGCTTTTACAGTTGAACTGAGTTCCATTGTCTGTTATTATTATTTTTGGGATCCCAAATCTGCAGACCACATACTTCCAGATGAAATCTTGCGATTTTCTTGCGGTAATGGATACTGTTGGCATGGCTTCCACCCATTTGGTGAAGTAATCAATGGCCACATAAATGAATTTATATCTTCCGGGGGATGCTTCCGGAAAAGGTCCAACGATATCCAATCCCCACATAGCAAATGGGATCGGGGACAGTATGGCTTTCAGCGTGGATGGAGGGCTATGTATTTTGTGGCCATGTTCCTGACATTTTACGCATTTCCGTATGTATTCTTTTGAAAATTCCCTCATCCTCGGCCAATAGTACCCCATCCTTAAGATCTTGTGGACTATTGTCCTTTCTCCTTGGTGGTTCCCACAGGTCCCTTCATGTAGCTCCTCCATGAGCCTTACTCCTTCTTCTATGGTAACACACTTAAGTGCTGGCCTTGCGAATGATCTTTTGTAGAGCTGTCCTTGTTCTAAGAAGAAAGATGCAGCCCTTCGCCTTGTTTTTGCCGCTTCCTTCTCATCTTGTGGCAAGTTTCCGCTTTGTATGTACTCAACAATGGGTGCCATCCAAGACTTGGCTATTGCGTCTGATTCAATGGTGCAACTCGGATCTCCTTCAGACTCGAGTTTGCCTTTATTTCCATCCAGACTTTATTGGGCATTCTTTCGGCCATACTGGCCAGTTTAGCTAACGCATCGGCCTCTATGTTTTCTGCTCGAGGAAGATGTCTTAACTCACATTTCTGAAAGTTTGCCTTTGCCTCTTGGACCTTGGCCAAGTATTTTCCAAGCTTCTCCTCCTTGACTTCGTAATGTTATCGTTTTGTCGCGCTACTAGCATTGAGTCTGAATATATTTCTAATTCTGCATAACAAACAAAGAGGTAAGCCCATTCTTCCCCCTTTAGGGGGAACGTATATGAAATATTTCTATAGACACGAATGAAAACTCCTGTTTTATTATTTAGAAAAAACCTGTTGCCCCTAAGGCAGTGGCGACCTCCAATCCCTGTATGAGGGCTTCATATTCTGCTTCATTATTTGTTACTTCAAATTCCAGCCGGAATGCAAAGTTAAGAGTTCTTCCATCGCGTTTGGACTACTACTTTCCGGCCCCTGCTCCAGTTTTGCACCGAGCTCCGTCGACTAGGATAACGTACGGGTTGGTTGGTTCTTTTTGCTCTTGGGCAAAGGTAGTTTCGGTTATGAAGTCCGCCAAGGCCTGTGCTTTTATGGCTGTTCGAGGAAGGAAGTGGATTTCATACTGGGTGAGCTCGACGGTCCAACTAACCATTCGCCCGGATGCATTTGGGTTGTTTGCTATCTGTTCAGTGGCCATTTGTTCTACAAATATCCGGTGTGACTGAAAATAAGGCCGAAGTTTTCGGGATGCAACGACTAATGCAAACAATATTTTTTCAATGTTGGTGTAGCGGCTTTCCGCTGGAGTTAGTATTTTTCCGGTGTAGTATACTGGTATCTCTTTTTTCTCCTCCTCCATTATCACACAGCTGCTACCGCCCATCTGTGGCAAGAGGTAGAGATACAAGTCTTGGCCAGGTGCCGGAACACCCAGCTTGGGTAACTCTTTGAGCATCTCTTTGATCCTGTCAAAGGCGTCTATACACTCTTGACTCCACTGGAACTTTCTGTTCTTTCGTAAAATGCTGAAAAATGGTATTGACTTTTCTTGGAGTTTTGAGCAGAATCTTGCTAAAGCCGTGAGCCTTCCGTTTAATGCTTGCACATATTTAATGTTCTTTTGTGGTGACAGATCGAGGATTGCTTGAGTTTTTTCAGGATCCACTTCAATCCCTCTTTGCCCGACGATAAAGCCTAAGAACTTCCCCTTTGTAACTCCAAATACACATTTTTCCGGATTTAGCTTGATTTGGAATTTGTCTAGGGTGTCAAAGGTTTCTTTTAAATCTTCCATGTGTTGTACCCAGGAATTACTTCTTACCACGATATCATCGACATATGCCTCTACATTCCGGGTTAACTGATGTTTGAACACTTTGTCTATCATTCTTTGGAAGGTTGCGCCCCATTTTTTAATCCAAAAGGCATCACCTTGTAGCAAAAGGTTCCGGCTGAGGTAATAAAAGATGTTTTTTCTGAATCTTCCTCATTCATTCTTATTTGATTATATCCTGAAAACGCATCCAGGAAACTTAAAACAGAGTTTTGAGCCGTTGAAGCAACCAGTCTATCTATCGATGGTAGCGGGTAAAAGTCTTTAGGACATGCTTTGTTCAAGTCTGTGAAGTCCACACACATTCTCCATTTGCCATTTGACTTTTTAACCATCACAACATTAGCCAACCACTTGGGATAGGACACCTCCCTGATGAATCCGGCTTTAAGCAGTTTTTGCACTTCAGCACGTGCGCAACGTCTCTTTCCTCTCCTATTATTCTTCTTCTTTGCCGGATGGCTGGTGCTTTGGATCCACTCGCAGGTTATGCTGGATAACGCTTGGATCTACTCCTGGCATTTCGTCCGTGCTCCAGGCGAAAGTTACCTTCTTTTTTCCAGGAATCTCATCAGGTGAGTTTGCTCCCTGCCGAACGCATTTCCTATTTTAAAAATTTAGAAGGGTCAGTTTTTAAGTGTACCTCTCGTGGTGACTCTTTAGAGGTTCCACAGTCTTCCGGCCTTTGATCCGGTTCTGGCGGGGGAGGGAGCTTTCCCTTGAATTCTCTTTCCGACCCCACCGTTTTGACCATCTCTTCTTCCGGCATTCCCTCCATGATGCGTACTTCGCATACCCGAGCCATCTTTTGACTTCCTTAATGGTCACCGCCTTTCCAGACCTGGTTAGATACTTCATTTTCAGATGGTGAGTGCTGCATATTGCTTTGAAAGCATTAATCCCTGGCTGCCAAGATACATATTGTACCCAGAAAGTCCTGGTACAATGAAGGCCGTGAGTTTTCAGTTCTTCGTTCGTCTCCCAATCCCAATGTTAAGGTGAAGTCTATGCTCCCTGAAGACTTGGTAGAAACGCCCCCAAAGCCTCCGAGGACCGCCGAATAGGTTTAATCTTACTTTCTGGAATCTCCAATCTTTTAACTGCCTCGGCCGATATAACATTCGCTCCAGCCCCGCTGTCTATCAGGATTCCTTCCATCATCCTGTCATTTACTTGTGCCCGAATGACCAGTGGATCATTGTGAGGGTATAACACCCCTTCTTCGTCTTCGTCAGTAAAGAAAATCTGGGGAAGATTCTCTCGCTTGGCATTTTCTTTCCGGTAGCTCTTGATGTACCGCATGAATATGACTTTTTCTCTCGCTTGGGGTCAACGGTCCTACCTCTGAAAAGAGACCTGAGAATTTGCTTAAGAGAAAAAGTTTATTAGATTTTTATTACCGGAAGACTCCGGAGGGTTTTTACAACATAGGTCTTTCCTAAAAAGGAAAAAAAAAGTTCAATTACACCGCCCTTGTTTTATTGTTGGCGTGACTGGGTTTACCTAAACTAGAGAAACGAAAAACTTCTTCACCTTCTTACAAACCTGAGATCATACCGACTGATTTGCCGTGATTAAGCTCAGGGTGGATCTCTTCCTCCTGGTGATTTCGAGAGGTGGAATATTTTGCCTGCCATATTGCTTCTGCTGTCCTGCCACCTGCTTTCCCTTGCTTTCTTGTCCTCTTCGATGATCCTCAACTCCTTGGCCAGAGTGGCGCAGTTTGCGGTTCTGTGGCTTTTGCAGCCATGGTACTCACAGAAGGCTACCGGAATCTCCCCTGGATAAGGCTTCTTTGGTGGAGGCAGGTATCCTTCTTTGACCGCCGCCGCATACCTTCCTGGATCAATCTTAACGGCAACTCGGGCATTCTGAAACTGAGGCGCCTGGGATGGGGCTTTGTAGTAAGGCTTGTATCTTGAGCCTCCTCCCGATGAACTTCCTGACGTGTTGCCGGAAGAGCCATTCCCATTCGATCCCCTTTCTTGTCGTTAACTGCTCTGAAGCTATTTGCCAAATCTTTGGCCTTATTTTCCGCCACCTCTGACTTTAGAAACTCATGATCATTTTGGCTAGCTCTCCATGAGTTTTTGGAGCCTTTGTCGCGATCTTCCCGGCGAGCCTTGGCTGTGCTAGCCCGTTTCCGAAAGCCTTGATTAGGATTTTTTCATCGACATCATCGATTTCTGCTACCTGCTTATGAAACCTCTCGCTAAATTCTTTCACTGTCTCCCCCTTCCTCTGTTTGAGATCCATTAGTTCTATCGTTTCCTTCTTGATCTTCTTGCTTGCGGCAAAGTATTGCTGAAACTCCTCAGTCAATTGCTTAAAACTTGAGATCGACTGCGGGGTCTTGTTGAGATCCATCCGAGCGCTCTTTTGGATAACGTTCCCGGAAACAAATTGCAGAGAGCGAGAGAACTTATCCCCTGTGTGTTCATTGCAAACATAAACTTCTGAACGTGAAGAGCAGGGTCCCCCGTTCCATCATACTTTTCTACTGCAGGTGCAACGAAGTGAGGAGGAAGCTTTGCCTTCCTGATTTTCTCAGAGAAGGGGTAAAGAGTCATGTCGATCGAATCATCTTCCTCAGTCTCATCGCTGATGATCAGAGTTTTCTCTAGCTGCTCTTTTTCCGGCTGTTGCTCGCCTCGGAGTCGCGATTCTTGAGCGATTCAAGCGCCTCAGTCATGTCCTCCCATTTCTTCTGGTATTCTACATCTCGCTGCATCAGCTCCTGCTGCAGAACTTCATTCCCCTCCACTATCCTTTCGTCGATAGTTCTGACTAAGCTCTTTAGCATCTCCTCTAACGCTTGCTTGGAGATCATGTTTTCAGCTTCTGCTCTGTTTTCTTCGGCTGTTCTTACGTTATCGGTCTCGCCCTCAGGTCGGGGTGTCTTCCTTGTTCTTGGAGCCATCCTTGCACGCGTACTTTCCTTGCTTTTTCCTGAAAAAGACACAACCTCAAAAGTTTCAAAGCCTCGTAGTTTCGTTCAAAATCAGATTACCTCCGGTGGACTCGTGGTTGCCAAGAAAGATCTTGAGCCATTCGTTTCCCACAGACGGCGCCAAATGAAATAGTGTATTCCTAAATTCCCTAAGTTCCTATCTAAATCTCTTAATCAAATCCCTACTCTACTGCTAGGCCTTTGCGCTTCATCGAGTTACCTTGTTACTAAGTGCTCGAGCTTTGAGAGAGAGAATCGCGCAGATAATGCAACAGTATGTAATCTCGAATGTGAGAATGTATGTTTTATTGTGGGGTTGAACCCCTATTTATAGTGTTTTACATTGTCAAATCGAGAGTTGCCAGCCTGTCCTTCTTTTTAATTGCCAGGCTGGCATTTACATATAAGTGGGATATTTAATTACCCATCCGGCCGGATCACACTCTGATCCGGTCGATATCCTTTGTTCTAAGCTGTTCCTTCCAGGCATATGGAACCGGATGCTCTATTCTTCCTTATCCTCGTACTTTCCCCTCTTCAGGTTTGTGGTGGTTTTTATAGATGACATCCTCATCTACTCCAAGGATGAGGAAGAGCACGAGGAGCACCTGAGATCAGTTTTGCAGATTTTGAGAGAGCAGCAGCTTTACGCCAAACTGATCAAGTGTGATTTCTGGTTGGATCGAGTGGCATTCCTAGGCCACATCGTCACCAAAGAAGGAATTTCAGTGGACCCGGCCAAGGTCCAAGCAGTGAAAGAGTGGCCAACACCGAGTAATCTGATAGAGGTTCGTAGCTTCCTGGGTTTAGCAGGATACTATAGAAGGTTTGTGAAGGATTTCTCAAAGATAGCTAGACCGCTCACGAATCTCATGAAGAAAATAACCAAGTTTCAGTGGGATGATGACTGTGAGAAGCGTTTCAGACATTGAAGGAAAGGTTGACACAGCCCCAGTGTTCCTTGCCTTCGGGGACGACGGATTTGAGGTCTTCAGCGATGCTTCCAAGTATGGTTTGGGATGTGTCTTGATGCAGCATGGAAGTCATAGCCTACGCATCGAGACAACTGAAGGAGTACGAGACAGGTATCCGACGCACGATCTAGAGCTTGCAGCAGTAGTCTTTGCCCTGAATTTGGAGGCACTACCTCTATGGTGTATCCTGCAAGATCTACACCGACCATAAAAGCCTCAAGTACATCTTCACTCAGAAGGAACTAAACAGAGGCAGAGGAGATGGTTGGAGCTGATCAAAGATTATGATCTGGAGATTTTATACCATGAAGGGAAGTCCAACCTAGGGCCGATGCTCTGAGTAGGAAGAAGAGTCATTCTGTAAATTCCATGGGTTCTTCCAGATGAGTTAGTACTGGATTTCGAGAAGCTGAACTTAGAAGTGATGGAGGCGGGAGGAGTATAGCGTGAGGTAGGTTTGTACCACATGAGTGTCTCTTCCGATATCTATGGAGAGATACTCAATGGACAGCCTGGTGATGCGAAGTTGGAGCGCATCAGATAAGATGACGGAGGGAAAGCTGAGGGGTTGAGACCCACATTGCGCAGTCTGAGGTTTAGAGGCCAGGGGTGTACCGCAGGGGTGCGTGGAGGTAAAGGAGAGGCTGATGAGGGAGGCTCATAATACTCCTTATTCAGTTCATCCGGGCGGTGACAAGTTTTTATAAGGACCTAAAGACGATGTTTTGGTGGCCTAATTGAAGAGAGAAGTTGCAGAGTTTGTGTCGCAGTGTCTTACCTGTCAGAAAGTCAAATTCGAACACAAGAGGATGGGAGGTTTACTGCAGCCGTTGGGAGGTTCCAAAGTGGAAGTGGGACTCCATTTCCATGACTTCGTGATGGGTTTACCCACCAGCGAAGGGAGGGGTCAATCAGATTTGGGTAATTGTGGACCGACTCACTAAGTCTGCACGGTTCAACCTATGAGAAGACGTGGTCCATGAGCCAGCTGGTGGATGCTTACATCAGAAATGTGGGTGAGATATCATGGGGTACCTGAGACCATTATTCAGATAGAGACTCGAGGTTTTTAGCCCACTTCTGCAGCATTTCAAAAGGCAATGGGTACCAAATTGAAGTTGAGTACTGTGTTTCATCCGCCACGATGGTCAGACCGAGAGAACCATCCAGACCTTGGAGGACATGCTTGTGCATGTGTGATGGATTTTCAGGGTTCATGGGCTGATATGCTACACCTGATAGAGTTTTCCTATAATAACAGTTATCACACCAGCATCAGATGGCTCCTTATGAGGCCCTGTATGGGAGGAAGTGTAGGACACCGTTATGCTGGAGCGAAATTAGTGAGACTATTGTTTTGGGGCCCTAGTTGATTGAAGAGACTATGGAGCAAGTTCGGATGATTCAGAGGACGAATGAAGGCAGCCCAGGACAGGCAGAAGTCCTATGCCGATCTCAAGCGCAGACCAGAGGAATTCGAGGGGGAGATAAAGTTTTCTTGAAGTATCTCCTATGAGAGGAGTAACCCGTTTTGGGAAGAAAGGGAAAGCTTAGTCCCAAATTCGTTGGACCCTAGAGATCTTGGAGAAAGTTGGAGAGGTAGCTTACCGATTAGCACTTCCCTGTGAACTGGAAAAGTTTCACAACGTCTTCCATGTTTCCCAGCTGAAGCGTATGTTCCCGATCCGTTGCATGTGTGCAGCCAGAGGTCTTGGAGCTGGAGCAGAATCTATCCTATGAGGAGTACCCCATCAGACTACTGGACACTAAGACCAGGGAGACGCGGTCGAAGACCATCCGTATGATCAAGGTCTTATGGTCTAATCATGGAACCGAGGAGGCTACGTGGGAGGTAGAAGAGGAGATGAGGAAGAAATACCCACAGCTCTTCGAGCAGGTAACCGTTTAAGACTTATGTCAAGTTCAGTTGGATTCAACTTTCGGTTTCAGTCTTGTGGTTGGAGTATCACCTAGACTTAGCTTCAAGGGCGAAGCTTTCTTTTAAGGGGGATGAGATGAAATACCCGTGAAATTTGGCTTAGGATTAAATTAGTATATAGTCGGAAATGATATGAGTAAGATTAATAAAGGCCCAGAGAAGCAATATATATATATATATATATAGATATATTTACATCCGTTTCAAATAGCGTTATTATGTTCAAGAATACAAATTCGATTTTACTTCTCCCTAAAATAATTTCCTCTTCCTAATTTATTTATACAGCTATTGTGTATTTATCCCTCTACCTATTTATTTAGATAACCCTTCCCAATCTTTACTAGTGATCAATTAGCTCTCCTTCTAAATTATTTTAATCAGATAATATTTAATTACCTCCTTGATTCAGAATCTAGATCCTTCCATGACTTTTGAAAATTATTTAATTACTTCGTTTCAGATTGATATTATTGTTGTTATTATTCTACAAACTATTTTTCAGTTCTCTCTCTCCTTTTAAAATCAAAGGTATTTATTAACTTATTTCTATCTTATCATCAAATTATTTTCTATTTAATCTCACGATCTCCTTCATCTTCAATACGCCGTCACAACTCCCTTCTCTTTCTTCAAGCTCTCAAACTCTTTTGAATTCACGCTCTTACTATCCAACGTCGTTAGGCCGCTTCTCTGGTGCCGGAATTGGTAGAAGGGTAAGGGGAATCCGTTGGTAAGATTAGATGAATAATTTGCTAGTCTTTGGGTAGTATCTGATTGTGTTCTACTTGTATTCTAGACTCCGACTTCTCTGACGGACGTTACTGCTGACTAGCTGAGTGATTCTGTGTCGGTGAGCGTATCCAGGTAAATGTTGTGCTCAACATCCTTACCTCTGTGTTTTGTGATTATCGAAGATTTGGATTTACTGTGGTTTTGAGATTGTGGAAGTTTGGGATTTATTTTCCCCCGTGTGTTTTCTGGTGATGTTTTGCGAAAGGTTTGGATAAACGTTTTGGGAGACTTTCCTTGAATTGGTTATTGGATTGATTGGTACCTTCTGGTGCTCCGTGTAAATTATTGGTGCCTTATGGCGCTCCGTGTAATTAATGGTACTGTGTACCCCGTGGATATACTTATTATTTTGCCTGCAGACATAACTTGCAGTTAAGCTCTAATGATCTACTCCTTTGGGTCATAAGTTACCTTCTGGGGGGTGTGCACACTTAAGGACGTAGAGTGAGGTGGGATTCTAATTATTGCGACCCGGATTGGGGTCGTCCGTGTAAACCACTGATTTGATTCCTGGAAAGTTCTCCCCTGAAATGTTTTGTCAATGGTGGTTTGGGGTTGGTAAAGCTGATTATTATTATGGTGTGAGTTAATGTTTTGCAAATGTAAGTGGGTTTCAAAATGTATTTTACAGGTTGAGACAATGTTTACTCAGTTTCACTGATTTGCGCGATCCCTTCGCGTTTTCCATTGTTGTTTTATGATCGCAGGTACTCATGGCTGAATTGGGGTTTGGACGCGCTGTCACATAGTTTAGGACGACTGAATAAATGCTACATGAACAAGTTGAGTTATGTTTTGGATTGGTTATGTTTTATCAGTTTTGGAAACGTTTTTGTTTTTGATTAGTGGTTTAAGCCTGAGCACTTTGTTAGAGTGTGGCGGTAACGCCTTGTGGATTTTGCTATTTCCGCTGCTATCTAGTTGAAGTGTTTTACTCGATTAATTCGTTAAGAAGTCTTGGATATGTTGGAAGTTACTTATTGTTTAAGAGATCTTTTCAGAGGCATCTATGTTGTTATTTGAAGTACTGGAGTTACTACAATGGCCTTTCTTCTGTTGCAAAGTTATTGTGATTAATTTGGTGTTGATTTGGTCCTGTTTTGACATTTTTGGGTGTATTTCAGGACCTGTCCGAACGTCCGTCCGGACATCCATGTTCGGACAGGCCCCGAAAGTTTTAAAAGCTTTCTGTTTAGGTGTGTCCAAACTTCGGTCCGAACATTGAAGTTCGGACACGCCACGTTGTTTTTCTCGGACTTTTCCAACTTACTTGTGTCCGAACTTCTAAGTCCGGACACAAGTTCGGACCTCTCTGGTTTTTCAATCCTTTCAACTCTCGACTTGTGTCCGAACATCAATGTCCGGACACAAGTTCGGACAGTTGGATTTCTACAGTTTAAATGTCTCGGCTTGTGTCCGAACTTCCTATGTCCGGACACAAGTTCGGACCAGACTTGTTTCGCTTCTGTAGGGCTCGTTTGGAGTCCGTTTTTAAAGCCGTTTTCACCGTTAGCTTTGTTATTTCATTACCTATGTTTTGAGGCAAAATCCAGGGTGTTACACACACAAGCTGAGTCAGTCACACAACCATTTCCTTTTTAGAAGTTCCTCTTAAAGTCAGTTAGCGTTTTCCAAAACGTTCCACAAGTCAATCAGCAAAAATAACATAGTATGAGAAATCGTACAAAACATTCCATAGAGTCCAAAACACAACAAGCTGAGTACGAGAAATCGTACAAACATTCCATAGAGTCCAAAACACAACAAGCTGAGTACGAGAAATCGTACCTGGGTAACGGTGTTGCAGTTCTAATCAACTTGCACAAACAATCAACGGTACTCTGAAGAATATTAAAGGTAATCTATCATCAATCACTTGTAGCCTATGTTACGCTTAAATAAACTCCTTACTCTTATTTCAAAGTCTCAATTATCTTTTAAGCCCTCACTTAAATGTTATATAATCTTTGTGTTATCTGAGAACGTTGTATAGCCCAAGGTGGTAAGATCAAGGAATGTATTCGATTAACATTTGCTAATTGTCCACTCCCATCCACTTTATTCATACTTAACCACAACCCTCACATTCAAGACTTTTGAGACCTCTATATCATAAATGTGTTATGTTATAATTAAATCTAAGAATTTCGACAATAATCTTAAGCTCAATACCCCTATTCCTAATTTAAAATAAACATTGTATTATGACCTAGGATGGACTCATCTCAGAATACTATACTATTATCTCACAATGTAAAGATTATGTATTTAAACAATTTCTACTAGACAACCCATTATGATTAAGTCTTTCCCTTAACTTAATTAAGACCTACATCTGTATATTGGAATCATAGTGTTGTAGACGCATTTTATTATAACTTAATCGAGTTACTAAACTCATTTATCTTATCTTTAGTTCAGAATAACTTTAATTACAACCATCTAAAAATCTTGTCATAAGATGTTAAATTACTTTTCATCCTGAAATAACCATACTATAATTAACTTAGACTCATCGAACTCTTACATTTAGTATCCACAGGGTATATTATTTACTTTATCATAACTATATAAGGTATTTTAAGATAACCTTTTATGTATCCTTACTTACATTTAATTTCCTAAATGTTCTATTTTTACACACATTCCCTCCATAGGCTATGTATAAACCTTTTATACTAAACTTCACTAAACTTAAGTCTTAAATACGTTTTAAATTGTTTACAAAACCTAAAGGTTTCAAAGGTATAACTTAATAAATTAATTTCCTTTATTTTATTTAGGATGGACAATATATCTACATATGGAAAATATCAAAGAATTAAATTATGGATCGTAAGTGAAACTGTAACTATTTAATAAGAATATATTCTGAAAAATCCCCACCTTATATCAAATGACACATTAATATTTCCAGTGTCAAAAGGTAAATCAATATAATCTCTTATGTAACCTAATTCCATCTAATTAAAGGTTCAATGATTTTAAGTATCAAATTTCTATTTGCAAATTGTTTTGTAAATCTCTAACTATTATGTATATCACTTATTTATAAACTCACATCCTGAATATTGGTAATGAATGTATTTTATATGGCTTAACTAATTCCAAAAACTTAAGGATTATATTTAGATTAATCTCCTAATCATAGTTTAATATAGTTTTATATCATAATCCTTTTAATGATTTTATCACAAGATATTAAGTTATTACTCAATACTATAAATATTAAGAAATGATTAAATCTAGACTTATTTATCCTCTTCACATTTAGATGTAAAAGTAACTCATTTACTTATTATTGTTTATATAATAAGAACATTTAAATGTAAAAATATTTCATTCATTTTATTATCAATTAATAATAAGATCTATTTGTGTAACACTTTATGTAAACTAATTACAAATATTCCTAAATTTCAACTTCTTAATTTCTTAACCCAATTATAGATTTACATTGTGGTCACTGACTAAATATATACATGTATTTTAATACTGTTTATATAAATCCTAGAAATTCAAAGGTAACTAAAACTCAATTCATAACCATAAAATATACCACCTCATATAGTATTCTATTATTAGTATTATGTAGAGGTTTAGTTTAACTCATTAATTCCTTCATATTACATTTTCTATAAGGTATTTATTCCTTTTATTTATTTATTATATATAATATATTATTATATATATATATATCCTTCCTATTATATTTCTCACAAGGAATGTTATTTCCTTAATCTATTTTTATTGTATTATATAAATATATATATCTACATATATTAAGATTTATCGAGAACATTCTTTAAGAAATTCTATTGTATTTAATTAATTTAATATCTTGTAGACATATCCACAACTGATTTATGGTTTATAAAATAAAGTATTTCCCTTAGTTAGTTAAAATATTAGCTTTCCATATTATATAATAATAAAATGTAGTTTAGTTAAATTCCTTGATTTAATATAAGCTTCTATTTATTTCTCTCATAAATATAATATGTAACAATTTTTACTTCACTTAAAGTTATACCCAAAATATTTATAAACATATTGTATTAATGTTAATTAGTCTTATATATTTTCCCCAACCTATAAAGTTCATTAATCAACTACACTTTAATTTTTGATTACATTAAAAACCTATATTATAAGTTATTCTTATGAAAAACTCATAAACACAATTTTTAAAACCTTTTACCATTGCCCAAAAATTCCCAAATTTAATATACAGTAACTATAACATTTAGACATATTATAAAATTTTTATTTCATAAAAATATCTTTTTAATTTGCCAAATAATTCCAGAAAACCCGTAACTTGTAAAACTCATAACTTATGTTTAAAAACTCGAAAACCATAATAATTTACATCAAAATAAACTAGATAAATAAGGAACCTATGGTTAAAATTTCAAGTCAAAATACATTCGGGAAGATATTTAAATTAACCCAACAAGTTAAGACTATTTACTGGAATTTATTAAAACCCTTATAAACTAAATTCTGGAACGTTTTAATCTCGGCCGTCCAATCTCTTAAAACGAGATCGGACGGCCCCTGTACATCGAGTTCATCAGCGAAGGTTTTAGACAGATCGAGTACTAAATCGCTTTGTAACAACCCATCCAACAATAACACACTTACAATAAACTGCAGCGGAAAAACAACCTCATCACATTACTTATCTCGTTGGTGCTACACGCCGTTAGCCACCCACGTGGCTAACAAGGCTAATACATACACCTTGTACCGGTCTGATGGGCTAAATTCCCGAGCGACTACACATTACTATCCCTTTCCATTAATCACAACAACAACATACACCTTCCAACTATACCGAGTATTTATAACTAATGCCGATAACAATTTCGGTCTTACTACACCTACTGTATATATACAACATAAACGATTACCCATGTACAACGACTACCCCGTCCTACTCTCGAACGGCTTCCAGCTCCTTGTACCTGAAATAGGAAAAGAAGAGAAAGGGTGGCCCCCAAGGGGCTCAGCACCTTTGCTGGTATGGTAATCCCGCAGCCCACATGCTACCGGGCCACGCACAACTAATTGTCGTCTTAGCATGCGGTTGATTATTTTTAAATCATACATGCAACTGTAAACACACAACACTTAATCATTTCGCCTCAACGGGCTCAACAAACGGATAATATATCCTTACTTAATAAGTCACTCAAGGTATTCAATATTCCTAGAGTGTTCCTCCTCTAATGGAGCTACTTCCTTAACAGACGACACTTACCCTTAAATCGGGTTATCCTTAAACGCCTCTTATCACAAACTGGGAATCATATCCATGATCCACACACTCCACACTTTACAACATATAACATACAACACCTAACAACACTTTGCACGTTTCCACGTGCACAACATAATACCGCAATGGATATTGCATCACAACAAAACACATAACATAACGGGAATGGTTCGCTTAGGAACCGACCCAAACATTGTTTACACACTGGTGAGCCTAGAGAATGTTGCCAGTCTCATGATAAGCTCGTTACATAACTCGTTACCGTCTCGTTAAATGAACAGTTAACTTAACACAAGGTGTCTCGGATATAGTGATCCAAGCACACCGAAACAAACATAACAATAGTATGCCCCTGTGGCCCGACGTGAGTCAGTAATAGCCTTGGTTAAGCTAAAGGGAAGGTTGGGAACCAAATTGGAAAACAACCATAACATACAGAGAGGATCGAACCTGCTATGACAACGACCCCCATACTCACACGCGTGGCCGGAACAGACCGGACTCCTCACTCCCCCATTAGCACTTGTTAGAAGTTCAACTTTGAACTTTATTAAACATTCACAAACATTGGGTTAAGTCTTATTAGACATACACAAGGGAAGAGAGAGTCATACATTCACATACAAACATCACACACAAACATCACATAACCAACTCACGCATAGCCGTGGTTAGAACGTTCCTTAAGTCGGAAACGTTGTTACCGGATACCGTTCTCCTACGTTTACCTAATAGTGGTTAACTAGCCCTTCAAGCGCATTCGAGGTTACCGGTATCGGCACGTAAACATACAATAACAATAACGACTGTAAACTCGTTTCATGATTTATCTCATAACGTGGCAAACATACAGAAAAACACATTGGCATACAAGCCGGTGTAATCCGGTAGGACACAGGTTGCAAGAAAACCATACCTGTCACCGGAGTCCACTTTACCACGTCCACTTATGTTCCTCGAGCAATTCTCGAACAACTGTTAACATCACATGTGTTTTTATTAACATTGGGGTAACATGTTTGTTTAAAGTCTAACGCTTATAACTTTTCCCCGTTAACTTGGTTAAATAACTTTACATTTTAACTTGTTTTACTTTCACATTTTATTACAACCTTTCACCCACTTAATCACCATTAAAACTCACTTATCATGTCCTTAACAACCTTATAACATCATTACCTATCAATCCCCATCATTACACATCATTTCTATACCTTAAAACAACAATTTTGGTCCATACAGTGGCCTGTCCGAACTTGTGTCCGAACTTCCAAGTTCGGACGCAAGCCGCGACCTAATACTGAAACTATACACACGTCCGAACTTGTGTCCGGACTTCCCAAGTTCGGACACAGTTCGAGAGAATTCCTAGATTGAAATAGTGACGTCCGAACTTGTGTCCGGACTTCCCAAGTTCGGACACAGTTCGAGAGTGGAATTTTCCTTGTCCAACAGAGCCTGTCCGAACTTCCATGTCCGGACGGAAGTTCGGACACGGCAAAATGCTCAACTTTTACACCTTTAAACACTTAGCCAAATTCCTCCAAACTTCTCCTAAAGTCTCATAATGCTTCCTAACACCATTTGGCACATCAAACACACCTTTAGCCATGTGCTAAACTCTTTAAATCACTCACCAAAACCATCTTATCATTCACAAGTTTCTTACAAAATTCCTAGCACTTAGGATGTTTTCTCCTTAAGATTTCTAAGTGGTAGTTCACCAATAATGACCACTACACCAAGGTGTTTCCTCTACACCTTAACATCATCTCTCAACTCCTTTTCTTACTAACTAAATCTCCTTGTTACAACTCCTTGAATTCTTTTCTCAAAACCTTACTTAAACATCATTCTCCTTATTCATCAACATCACCCAAACCTTAAACAACTTCTTCAAGACTTTTCAATACACTCTCAAAACACACATTGAATTCCTAGAACTTCCAAGATAACACCTAAATCCTTGCATCACTCTAAATCACCTTAACACATGTTTTCTTCTCAAGTAAACATTTATTCACCTATAACACTTCCTAGTTCACCAAAACCACTTAAAACACTTAGAACTTCTCACACATTTTTCCCAAATTTGGCCATAGCTTCTCTTGTATATACTCACATCCAAACACTTAGGTTTTTACCTTATTCCATTCAACACACCTAAAATCCATCAAACACATTTTTATACACAAACTTCACACATTAAGCACTACATCACAATATAGTGCATAACTTAAATTGCTTGGCACTTAGGCCCTTAAATAACATGGCTCTTAGGCCCTTAAATAACATAAACCATAAACACTGAATTTCCCACATAAGTATGCCTTTGACCTGCAAATACATACACCAATACATATGTTCTTTTACTAGTCTCCTTGAGAGCATTTTACTAGCTCATTTGCCATTGGCTCCTTAGGTATTTTATTAAGCAAATCAAGCTCATTTTCCTAAGGCATTTAAACTACATTGAGATAGTTTGTTTACCTCTTTTCCTCTCAAACTTCTTTCTTGTTTCCTTGTAAAACCGGTGGGGTGTTTGGTTGTTTGTCAACTTCTAAACAATGTACAAATAATAGAATGAGTATTCAAGCATTATGCTTCATCTCATTGTAAACCCTAGTTACACATATTGTTTTAACACATTAAGGTAATTGTTTTACCTTGGAATTGGAAGAGAACTTGAACAAGTATCAAGAGAGGACTCCTCCTAGCCCTTGGAAGATTCAAATGAAGCTAAAACAAGCAAGGTAAATACACCATGGTGAGGTGAATTTTCGGTCAACATGAAAACATGGAGGAAACATGGATTTTCTTTGAGTTTCCTTACCTTGAAGCAAAGGAGAATAATGTGAAAAAAGCTCAAGCTCCATCAATGGTGATCTCCATGGCACCAAAATTGAGCTCTTGAAGATTTAAAAAGGGAAGTGTAGAGCTTGACCTAACTAAGACAAATATGGTCTTGGAATTTGATTTGGAGCATGGGTTGGAATTTCAAGGAAATGAAGAGAGAAGAGAGGGCTGTTGGAAACCGATGGAGGAGGAGAAGAAGAACCGTGGGAAATGAAGGAAGAAGAGAAGAAATGAAGATGAGTTTGCTTTTTGAAGATATTTGTATAAAGCAAATAGTACTTTACTTTAAGCTTAACTTTACTTATTTGATTTCTTTTACTTGGTGACTCACACAAAAACCGGCCCCCATAGCCTAGAGGGTATATGGTCTTTGTTGACCATTTAATTACTTATAAACATATGTTACAAACTAGCTTATAAAAATCACTATTCACAAACTAAGGCATAGAAGTGAAATTTTTGATTTCCCATTAATATAGCCACCCAAATGTGATACTATATAGTACACATGTTAATTAAAGAGTAATGATGGACATTTAGCCATTCAAAACTCATTTACAAGACAATTTTCAAAAACGTGCTTTAAGACTCCTTAAAGCACATTTTGTGTTTTAACTTGTTTTCAAGCTTGGTTTTCTTTGGTAATTGATTTAATATGTTCATTAACATATTTATAAAGTATAGGTATGACCATTAGGTCTTATACACATTTGTCCCAAGCTTAGAGCACATTTTTGCTCTTATTGACTTTAAGGTATTTTCTTGTGTTTTATTTGGTTTAACTGTCCACCAAAGTTTCTTAAGGACTTATTTAGCCTTATTAAATCATAATTAAATGTTATCAAGTCTTGGTAGGCTCTTTGGGTCCTAACCAAGTTCACTCATAGCTTAGAGCATGTTTTTGCTCAAACTGTGTCTTAATGCTTTATTGCATTTATTATGGTTTAAATTGTTCACTGATGTTACTAAGGCACTTTTTAGCCTTTACATACCATAATTTGATATTTAAACCACATATCAAGGTTTGGGGTATTTCAATCTACCCCCCTTAAAAGAACTTCGTCCTCGAAGTTCACACTTTTCACACATCATTAGATTAGAACACAGTAATCACTTGGAAATAAACTTCCATAACCAAACACACTTTACATCACAACCTCGGACTTAATGGTCCGGGCAACACATTCACATCCACACATAACATAACATATCCACATGATAACCTCGGACTCTATGGTCCGGGTATCTTAACAACACTTACACATACATAACAACCCCTTGACTCACTGGTCTGGGTAACAACAACATTTGGACACATAGGTCCCCATAACATAACAGTCTTCAGACACTTAGGTCTATGTAACACAACACATTTAGACTCATAGGTCTCAATAGCATACACTTTTAGAAATCAAGTCAAAAAAACATTATTACACATACACACAACATGTCAGCATGTAACAATCAAAAATATCTTGATATACACTGTGATCCCGCAGAACCCGGTCGCGATGGACACCTTCCGTCCCCGTGCCTTTGGGAGGTCAAAACAATCACTTAAATTTAAAATTTTTGTGAGGTTAAGTAAGGAACTTTAATTATGTAAAGTATCTATCAACGTTTTATAAATACCAATTGAAAATCTTTTTGAAAGCACACACAACTCCAAGTCCAACTTAAGCTCTTTGCTTTTTTCTTAGCGTGGTTATTTGTGACCACTTATAGGGAGTTTCAAGAGTCATCCAACCCTGATGTGATCAGCATCAGTGTTGAACTATCCTTCCACCCCAATTTGTGTTCGGCTTCCCTTGATCGCATGCAAATCAAGTTCCACCTCCCACTTCATTTTCAAGCATCAAGTAAATCACTCATTTCCAATTTTCTATCTTTTAAATCATTCTAATCATGATCATACATCTCCAAGGATAGAACTTCGTCTATCAGTTATTTCCATACACTTTAGTCCTGTTGCCTATGGAATCTTATTCTCATTAGATTTTATATTGGTCTCATACCCTTTTATGAATCACTATATAGTATATATACACATATATTTTATCAAAATACGACACACCGTTTCACATTTATACACTGTCGGGGTTTTGTTCCCCGGGAGTTTCTCTACTCCCACATCTGTACTATCACACACACTTGTTAACAAATACACACACTTATCACAATGGTATTCGCATCCTCTGTGCGCAATTACCACAATTCAACCATGAATGAATGCGTATGTTTACGTAACACACACACCAATCATCAAAACAATAATATAATTTTGTGCTATGCACAATGTAAGTCACATACACTACGTACACTTGTACGGTAATATACACTAAGTGGTTTTGCGCTCTACCCCCCTTAAAAGGGATTACGCCCACGTAATCAATCACTAAACATTAGCTTAAATGTTCTGCCGTCGTGAAGTGTTTTAACTTCCACGCGGTCTATTACACAATGGATTCTGATTAGAGGATCTTAACCATATTGGCGGTTTAGTTCCTAAACCAAGAATTCTCATTGGAGTTTGTTTAAACTCTTAGTCGGTTTCGATTCTGGCCTGTTAGGCTTCTAGGCGTTAATAATTAGCCATTCGCTCATGTTCACCATGTACATTCAACACTTGAATCACTGGCTCACTAGTTTCTGCTACGAAACTCCAATAACTGTAGAGCTTAATTGCTCCATTTGTTATTCTTACTGTATTGTACATCCCCAAGTGTCACCTTCATCTTGGTAACAATGGTTTCTCAACCGACGCGTGGTATCTCTTACCGTTAGCGAATTCGGTGAGTTATAAACTTTCTATCTACTTCCATAACGATTTACTGTGTATACAGCTATTTACAACATTTGGGGTATATTCCGTACCGATATTTAGCAGTTAGTGCTACTGTAGTCACTTACTGCTAATCATGTCTCCACATTTGGTTTTGTACAAGCACTCTTTTATTGGTGCGGCCTTGCATTTCCTATGCATCGGCCATTATAACATTATTCCTCCATAATTAACATGTTTCCAATTCCTAGCTATCCCACTCGATCATTACTGCGCAAGTGCAATACCAAAACACTCAGTCATACAGAGTGCAGAGGCGTAAACTCTTGACAGTAAATCCCTTATGTGATTCGCCATGGAATTCACACTGTATTTCACTGAAATTCTGATCTCATAATACTGGCTACTAGCTTACTGCCGAGTCTGTTTAATATCAATTATCTTGCATCTCCACTGAGTTTAACTCATAACTGATCTTATCTGTTACTTTCGTTTAACAACACTTATACAACAGTCGCTTGTTGCGCACCGTGCTCTTACTCCCTGTATAACATCAGCTTATATCGTATCTACTGTCACCTCAACTTCCACACATAAATTTACATTATTCACATTACGGTTCATCCCTCATTTGGATGACAACTGAATGCTCCTTGAGCATCGATCATTCGAGTCATAAGCCGGCATTATTCAGCTCGGTGTTTCACTTTATACACACATACTATTAAGCTAACTGCTCTTTTTCAGTAATAACGTCGTCCATCCTTAAATATTTCTTGAACTTGATCCACATAACTACCGCTTCTGCGGTTTCACAACATCGAGAGGTATCCCCACTCTTAATGCAGTGGTTCGTTTCCCACTCTATTCACTTATATTACATAAACTTTTGCAGTCAATCTATTTTTCATAACATTTATTTGTGGCTTATAAGCCTTACTGCCTTGAGCTCCGCTCATTGTAGGTTGTCCACACACATGTACTTCTCTGTACAACATTACATGGTTTGGATATTATATTGAGCTCCATGACAAGGTCGTTGCATTCCGTTTCCTTTCATGGGATGCCCCTTAGGTTTGTCAGTCCGTCTCCTGACAATTTATGTCTAAACTGGGTGTTAGTTTCAACCCTTGTGTTTCTGTCATGCATTTCATTCAACAATTTTTGATGCGAACACCCCTCAAGGATTGCTCCTGGGTGTTGTTATGTTATGCCGTTACATTTGGCTCACACTTATTGGTACATTCCGTTAGCCACGCCGTTTGCGTTCTTAACTGGCTTATTATCTCCTTCTGTGAAGATCAACATTTCCCGGTAGTGTAGGTACTTATTCTGGGAATTTCATCCCGTTCATTGCACATTAATGTGTCCACATTAGGCATTTGCTTGCCATGTACAAGCTGGGTCACCGTTCCAGCTAACATGTTTTATCCCTAAGGATCCTTAAGACATATGTGATGTCTTTACATAACAGTTTGTGCCCTTCGCACTTGCTAACTCTTAAACATTTCCTTGAGAGGAATTCACTAATCCTTTTAGTCTCGTTAACTTAACTGAGTTCCTTAGCTTCAACTATTCCTTGTAATCCTTAGCTCTTGCTTGATTTATACTGCTGACCGTAGACGGAGTCGACTACTTCCCGTGTTTCGGACTCTTCTCGTATACATATATGGGGTATCATACTGATACATTACTACTTACCCAACTAACCCATAAGTAGGTCTGTCAGGCCCACAAGCTCCTATCGGAGTGCGGTCGTCCCACAATTCAATTGGTACACTCGTAGTGTCCGTCACACGCCTAGGTGAAGTATTCTGTTGTCAACTCCCTTATATTGTCCCGTGACAATATTCATTCCTTACTTCCCGAACTTAATCGAGGGAAAGTTTATCCATTGTTGTATCCTTGTCAACTGTCCTTGGTTTTACTGGTTTGGTTTAAAAGAAGGTTGGAAAGAAGTGTTGGTTTGAAAGAAAATCTGGTTTTGAAGGAAAAAGGGTTTGAATAAATTTGGGTTTAAAAGAAAATTTTCATGGTTTCACAACATCTTCTTACCTTAACCATGTCTAGCTTCTTGCTGACTGGTGTACTTACAGTTACAGAGGTTAGGCTATCAAGCCCTTCCATGGTCATAATGATCCTTTTTAACTTCATGGTACTTTACTAAGTACTCTGTAGTGGTTATAAATTTCCCGAACAGCCCTGTTATAGCAGCACTTGCTATTGGCAAGTGCGCCATGCTAATTGGCTATCGGTTTAACACATACTGGTTATGGTATTGTTCTTACCCATACTGTCAACAGTGGCCTTGTTGGCCCTCACTGATCTTACTGCCTTGATAATAACTCTTCTAGGTGACTTCTCACTGTCCTCATATGATAATCATTAACTAGGGTGTTTCCCATTCTGGGAGACCCCTTTGTCTTAGTATTGTATTCTCTTTGTAGCCCGTTCCACGTATTTGTCGTGGTTACTGAGACTTGTCTCTTGTTTGGGCACTACGTTGTAGTTCCTTTGTCGGTTGGTATACCGTTGGTGTATTATTTATCAACTGTGGTCCCGTAGACACTTGTCTCGGTTTTATTAATCCACTTCTTGCCTGTTGCACGGTTGGTGCGTTGCAAACTGGTTATTCTCGACTGCTTAGCATGTCGACCCAGGTTGCCGGAAATTCTATTCCTCTATACACAAGATCCTTCATTCTTTGCTATGGAATGCGGTTAACATTGTTTAGATGGAGACCGTCTCCGGGATTCCCAGTTTTCGGGATCTACCGTATGACAGGTTCTCCGTATCCTAAAGGTATAATAACAGCCAGATCGGGTATTCCCGAGTAAGAGTGGACTTCCATCTCTCTGGCGTTTTTCCCAAGTTATAAACAGGGATTGTGGAGGGTGGGATGGATATTGTAGGTTTCCAGTAGTCACTGGTAGTTCCTAACTAGCGTATCTCTCACGCTATCACTCAACCCTTAACCCAAAGTACTTAAATCCTAACTCGGTACTTCCTAAGCTCGGTAATTCAGTCATCAG
This sequence comes from Limonium bicolor, assembly GCA_023374045.1. NCBI lineage: Eukaryota > Viridiplantae > Streptophyta > Magnoliopsida > Caryophyllales > Plumbaginaceae > Limonium > Limonium bicolor. The sequence goes on from CM041780.1 coordinate 207,870,137, forward strand.
AGCGATACTTCGCTCTGATACCACTTTTTGTAACACCCCATCCAACATAACACACTTACAATAAACTGCAGCGGAAAAACAACCTCATCACATTACTTACTCGTTGGTGCTACACGCCGTTAGCCACCCACGTGGCTAACAAGGCTAATACATACACATGTACCGGTCTGATGGGCTAAATTCCCGAGCGACTACACATTACTATCCCTTTCCATTAATCACAACAACAACACACCTTCCAACTATACCGAGTATTTATAACTAATGCCGATAACAATTTCGGTCTTACTACACCTACTGTATATATACAACATAAACGATTACCCATGTACAACGACTACCCCGTCCTACTCTCGACGGCTTCCAGCTCCTTGTACCTGAAATAGGAAAAGAAGAGAAAGGGTGGCCCCCAAGGGGCTCAGCACCTTTGCTGGTATGGTAATCCCGCAGCCCACATGCTACCGGGCCACGCACAACTAATTGTCGTCTTAGCATGCGGTTGATTATTTTAAATCATACATGCAACTGTAAACACACAACACTTAATCATTTCGCCTCAACGGGCTCAACAACGGATAATATATCCTTACTTAATAAGTCACTCAGGTATTCATATCCTAGAGTGTTCCTCCTCTAATGGAGCTACTTCCTTAACAGACGACACTTACCCTTAAATCGGGTTATCCTTAAACGCCTCTTATCACAAACTGGGAATCATATCCATGATCCACACACTCCACACTTTACAACATAACATACAACACCTAACAACACTTTGCACGTTTCCACGTGCACAACATAATACCGCAATGGATATTGCATCACAACAAAACACATAACATAACGGGAATGGTTCGCTTAGGAACCGACCCAAACATTGTTTACACACTGGTGAGCCTAGAGAATGTTGCCAGTCTCATGATAAGCTCGTTACATAACTCGTTACCGTCTCGTTAAATGAACGGTTAACTTAACACAAGGTGTCTCGGATATAGTGATCCAAGCACACCGAAACAAACATAACAATAGTATGCCCCTGTGGCCCGACGTGAGTCAGTAATAGCCTTGGTTAAGCTAAAGGGAAGGTTGGGAACCAAATTGGAAAACAACCATAACATACAGAGAGGATCGAACCTGCTATGACAACGACCCCCATACTCACACGCGTGGCCGGAACAGACCGGACTCCTCACTCCCCCGTTAGCACTTGTTAGAAGTTCAACTTTGAACTTTATTAAACATTCACAAACATTGGGTTAAGTCTTATTAGACATACACAAGGGAAGAGAGAGTCATACATTCACATACAAACATCACACACAAACATCACATAACCAACTCACGCATAGCCGTGGTTAGAACGTTCCTTAAGTCGGAAACGTTGTTACCGGATACCGTTCTCCTACGTTTACCTAATAGTGGTTAACTAGCCCTTCAAGCGCATTCGAGGTTACCGGTATCGGCACGTAAACATACAATAACAATAACGACTGTAAACTCGTTTCATGATTTATCTCATAACGTGGCAAACATACAGAAAAACACATTGGCATACAAGCCGGTGTAATCCGGTAGGACACAGGTTGCAAGAAAACCATACCTGTCACCGGAGTCCACTTTACCACGTCCACTTATGTTCCTCGAGCAATTCTCGAACAACTGTTAACATCACATGTGTTTTTATTAACATTGGGGTAACATGTTTGTTTAAAGTCTAACGCTTATAACTTTTCCCCGTTAACTTGGTTAAATAACTTTACATTTTAACTTGTTTTACTTTCACATTTTATTACAACCTTTCACCCACTTAATCACCATTAAAACTCACTTATCATGTCCTTAACAACCTTATAACATCATTACCTATCAATCCCCATCATTACACATCATTTCTATACCTTAAAACAACAATTTTGGTCCATACAGTGGCCTGTCCGAACTTGTGTCCGAACTTCCAAGTTCGGACGCAAGCCGCGACCTAATACTGAAACTATACACACGTCCGAACTTGTGTCCGGACTTCCCAAGTTCGGACACAGTTCGAGAGAAATTCCTAGATTGAAATAGTGACGTCCGAACTTGTGTCCGGACTTCCCAAGTTCGGACACAGTTCGAGAGTGGAATTTTCCTTGTCCAACAGAGCCTGTCCGAACTTCCATGTCCGGACGGAAGTTCGGACACGGCAAAATGCTCAACTTTTACACCTTTAAACACTTAGCCAAATTCCTCCAAACTTCTCCTAAAGTCTCATAATGCTTCCTAACACCATTTGGCACATCAAACACACCTTTAGCCATGTGCTAAACTCTTTAAATCACTCACCAAAACCATCTTATCATTCACAAGTTTCTTACAAAATTCCTAGCACTTAGGATGTTTTCTCCTTAAGATTTCTAAGTGGTAGTTCACCAATAATGACCACTACACCAAGGTGTTTCCTCTACACCTTAACATCATCTCTCAACTCCTTTTCTTACTAACTAAATCTCCTTGTTACAACTCCTTGAATTCTTTTCTCAAAACCTTACTTAAACATCATTCTCCTTATTCATCAACATCACCCAAACCTTAAACAACTTCTTCAAGACTTTTCAATACACTCTCAAAACACACATTGAATTCCTAGAACTTCCAAGATAACACCTAAATCCTTGCATCACTCTAAATCACCTTAACACATGTTTTCTTCTCAAGTAAACATTTATTCACCTATAACACTTCCTAGTTCACCAAAACCACTTAAAACACTTAGAACTTCTCACACATTTTTCCCAAATTTGGCCATAGCTTCTCTTGTATATACTCACATCCAAACACTTAGGTTTTTACCTTATTCCATTCAACACACTAAAATCCATCAAACACATTTTTATACACAAACTTCACACATTAAGCACTACATCACAATATAGTGCATAACTTAAATTGCTTGGCACTTAGGCCCTTAAATAACATGGCTCTTAGGCCCTTAAATAACATAAACCATAAACACTGAATTTCCCACATAAGTATGCCTTTGACCTGCAAATACATACACCAATACATATGTTCTTTTACTAGTCTCCTTGAGAGCATTTTACTAGCTCATTTGCCATTGGCTCCTTAGGTATTTTATTAAGCAAATCAAGCTCATTTTCCTAAGGCATTTAAACTACATTGAGATAGTTTGTTTACCTCTTTTCCTCTCAAACTTCTTTCTTGTTTCCTTGTAAAACCGGGGGGTGTTTGGTTGTTTGTCAACTTCTAAACAATGTACAAATAATAGAATGAGTATTCAAGCATTATGCTTCATCTCATTGTAAACCCTAGTTACACATATTGTTTTAACACATTAAGGTAATTGTTTTACCTTGGAATTGGAAGAGAACTTGAACAAGTATCAAGAGAGGACTCCTCCTAGCCCTTGGAAGATTCAAATGAAGCTAAAACAAGCAAGGTAAATACACCATGGTGAGGTGAATTTTCGGTCAACATGAAAACATGGAGGAAACATGGATTTTCTTTGAGTTTCCTTACCTAGGAGCAAAGGAGAGTAATAATGTGTAGAAACACAAGCTCAAGCTCCATCAATGGTGATTCTCCATGGCACCAAAATTGAGCTCTTGAAGATTTGAAAAAGGTAGAAGTGTAGAGCTTGACCTAACTAAGACAAATATGGTCTTAGAATTTGATTTGGAGCATGGAGTTGGATTTGGCAAGGAAATGAAGATGGAGAAGAGAGGGCTGTTGCAAATCGTAAATGGAGGAAAGGAGAAGGTGAAGAACCGTGTGAAATGAAGGAAGGAATGAGAGAATGAAGATAACCTTTGCTTTTGAAGATATTTGTAACTTATAAAGCAAATAGTACTTTACTTTAAGCTTAACTTTACTTATTTGATTTCTTTTACATGTTGGTGACTCACACCATGAAAAACCGGCCCCCATATGCCTAGGAGGGTATAATGGTCTTTGTTGACCAATTTAATTACTTATAACAACATATGTTACAAACTAGCTTATAAAAATCACTATTCACCTAAACAAGGCACTTAGAAGTGAAATTTTTGATTTCCCATTAATATAGCCACCCAAATGTGATACTATATAGTACACATGTTAATTAAAGAGTAATGATGGACATTTAGCCATTCAAAACTCATTTACAAGACAATTTTTCAAAAACGTGCTTTAAGACTCCTTAAAGCACATTTTGTGTTTTAACTTGTTTTCAAGCTTGGTTTTCTTTGGTAATTGATTTAATATGTTCATTAACATATTTATAAAGTATAGGTATGACCATTAGGTCTTATACACATTTATCCCAAGCTTAGAGCACATTTTTGCTCTTATTGACTTTAAGGTATTTTCTTGTGTTTTATTTGGTTTAACTGTCCACCAAAGTTTCCTAAGGACTTATTTAGCCTTATTAAATCATAATTAAATGTTATCAAGTCTTGGTAGGCTCTTTGGGTCCTAACCAAGTTCACTCATAGCTTAGAGCATGTTTTTGCTCAAACTGAGTCTTAATGCTTTATTGCATTTATTATGGTTTAAATTGTTCACTGATGTTACTAAGGCACTTTTTAGCCTTTACATACCATAATTTGATATTTAAACCACATATCAAGGTTTGGGGTATTTCAATCTACCCCCCCTTAAAAGAACTTCGTCCTCGAAGTTCACACTTTTCACACATCATTAGATTAGAATACGGGGATTACTTGGAAATAAACTTCCATAACCAAACACACTTTACATCACAACCTCGGACTTAATGGTCCGGGCAACACATTCACATCCACACATAACATAACATATCCACATGATAACCTCGGACTCTATGGTCCGGGTATCTTAACAACACTTACACATACATAACAACCCCTTTGACTCACTGGTCTTGGGTAACATAACAACATTTGGACACATAGGTCCCCACCACATAACAATCTTCAGACACTTAGGTCTATGTAACACAACACATTTAGACTCATAGGCCTCAATAGCATACACTTTTAGGAAATCCAAGTCAAAACAACATTCATTACACATACCACACAACATGTCAGAGCATGTATAGCAATCAAAAATATCCTTGACATTCACTGTGATCCCGCAGAACCCGGTCGCGATGGACACCTTCCGTCCCCGTGCCTTTGGGAGGTCAAAACAATCACTTAAATTTAAAATTTCCTTGTGAGGTTAAGTAAGAGAACTTTAATTATGTAAAGTATCTATCAACGTTTTATAAATACCAATTGAAAATCTTTTGAAAGCACACACAACTCCAAGTCCAACTTAAGCTCTTTGCTTCTTTTCTTAGCGTGGTTATTTGTGACCACTTATAGGGAGTTTCAAGAGTCATCCAACCCTGATGTGATCAGCATCAGTGTTGAACTATCCTTCCACCCCAATTTGTGTTCGGCTTCCCTTGATCGCATGCAAATCAAGTTCCACCTCCCACTTCATTTTCAAGCATCAAGTAAATCACTCATTTCCAATTTTCTATCTTTTAAATCATTCTAATCATGATCATACATCTCCAAGGATAGAACTTCGTCTATCAGTTATTTCCATACACTTTAGTCCTGTTGCCTATGGAATCTTATTCTCATTAGATTTTATATTGGTCTCATACCCTTTTATGAATCACTATATAGTATATATACACATATATTTTATCAAAATACGACACACCGTTTCACATTTATACACTGTCGGGGTTTTGTTCCCCGGGAGTTTCTCTACTCCCACATCTGTACTATCACACACACTTGTTAACAAATACACACACTTATCACAATGGTATTCGCATCCTCTGTGCGCAATTACCACAATTCAACCATGAATGAATGCGTATGTTTACGTAACACACACCAATCATCAAAACAATAATATAATTTTGTGCTATGCACAATGTAAGTCACATACACTACGTACACTTGTACGGTAATATACACTAAGTGGTTTTGCGCTCTACCCCCCTTAAAAGGGATTACGCCCACGTAATCAATCACTAAACATTAGCTTAAATGTTCTGCCGTCGTGAAGTGTTTTAACTTCCACGCGGTCTATTACACAATGGATTCTGATTAGAGGATCTTAACCATATTGGCGGTTTAGTTCCTAAACCAAGAATTCTCATTGGAGTTTGTTTAAACTCTTAGTCGGTTTCGATTCTGGCCTGTTAGGCTTCTAGGCGTTAATAATTAGCCATTCGCTCATGTTCACCATGTACATTCAACACTTGAATCACTGGCTCACTAGTTTCTGCTACGAAACTCCAATAACTGTAGAGCTTAATTGCTCCATTTGTTATTCTTACTGTATTGTACATCCCCAAGTGTCACCTTCATCTTGGTAACAATGGTTTCTCAACCGACGCGTGGTATCTCTTACCGTTAGCGAATTCGGTGAGTTATAAACTTTCTATCTACTTCCATAACGATTTACTGTGTATACAGCTATTTACAACATTTGGGGTATATTCCGTACCGATATTTAGCAGTTAGTGCTACTGTAGTCACTTACTGCTAATCATGTCTCCACATTTGGTTTTGTACAAGCACTCTTTTATTGGTGCGGCCTTGCATTTCCTATGCATCGGCCATTATAACATTATTCCTCCATAATTAACATGTTTCCAATTCCTAGCTATCCCACTCGATCATTACTGCGCAAGTGCAATACCAAAACACTCAGTCATACAGAGTGCAGAGGCGTAAACTCTTGACAGTAAATCCCTTATGTGATTCGCCATGGAATTCACACTGTATTTCACTGAAATTCTGATCTCATAATACTGGCTACTAGCTTACTGCCGAGTCTGTTTAATATCAATTATCTTGCATCTCCACTGAGTTTAACTCATAACTGATCTTATCTGTTACGTTTTCGTTTAACAACACTTATACAACAGTCGCTTGTTGCGCACCGTGCTCTTACTCCCTGTATAACATCAGCTTATATCGTATCTACTGTCACCTCAACTTCCACACATAAATTTACATTATTCACATTACGGTTCATCCCTCATTTGGATGACAACTGAATGCTCCTTGAGCATCGATCATTCGAGTCATAAGCCGGCATTATTCAGCTCGGTGTTTCACTTTATACACATACTATTAAGCTAACTGCTCTTTTTCAGTAATAACGTCGTCCATCCTTAAATATTTCTTGAACTTGATCCACATAACTACCGCTTCTGCGGTTTCACAACATCGAGAGGTATCCCCACTCTTAATGCAGTGGTTCGTTTCCCACTCTATTCACTTATATTACATAAACTTTTGCAGTCAATCTATTTTTCATAACATTTATTTGTGGCTTATAAGCCTTACTGCCTTGAGCTCCGCTCATTGTAGGTTGTCCACACACATGTACTTCTCTGTACAACATTACATGGTTTGGATATTATATTGAGCTCCATGACAAGGTCGTTGCATTCCGTTTCCTTTCATGGGATGCCCCTTAGGTTTGTCAGTCCGTCTCCTGACAATTTATGTCTAAACTGGGTGTTAGTTTCAACCCTTGTGTTTCTGTCATGCATTTCATTCAACAATTTTTGATGCGAACACCCCTCAAGGATTGCTCCTGGGTGTTGTTATGTTATGCCGTTACATTTGGCTCACACTTATTGGTACATTCCGTTAGCCACGCCGTTTGCGTTCTTAACTGGCTTATTATCTCCTTCTGTGAAGATCAACATTTCCCGGTAGTGTAGGTACTTATTCTGGGAATTTCATCCCGTTCATTGCACATTAATGTGTCCACATTAGGCATTTGCTTGCCATGTACAAGCTGGGTCACCGTTCCAGCTAACATGTTTTATCCCTAAGGATCCTTAAGACATATGTGATGTCTTTACATAACAGTTTGTGCCCTTCGCACTTGCTAACTCTTAAACATTTCCTTGAGAGGAATTCACTAATCCTTTTAGTCTCGTTAACTTAACTGAGTTCCTTAGCTTCAACTATTCCTTGTAATCCTTAGCTCTTGCTTGATTTATACTGCTGACCGTAGACGGAGTCGACTACTTCCCGTGTTTCGGACTCTTCTCGTATACATATATGGGGTATCATACTGATACATTACTACTTACCCAACTAACCCATAAGTAGGTCTGTCAGGCCCACAAGCTCCTATCGGAGTGCGGTCGTCCCACAATTCAATTGGTACACTCGTAGTGTCCGTCACACGCCTAGGTGAAGTATTCTGTTGTCAACTCCCTTATATTGTCCCGTGACAATATTCATTCCTTACTTCCCGAACTTAATCGAGGGAAAGTTTATCCATTGTTGTATCCTTGTCAACTGTCCTTGGTTTTACTGGTTTGGTTTAAAAGAAGGTTGGAAAGAAGTGTTGGTTTGAAAGAAAATCTGGTTTTGAAGGAAAAAGGGTTTGAATAAATTTGGGTTTAAAAGAAAATTTTCATGGTTTCACAACATCTTCTTACCTTAACCATGTCTAGCTTCTTGCTGACTGGTGTACTTACAGTTACAGAGGTTAGGCTATCAAGCCCTTCCATGGTCATAATGATCCTTTTTAACTTCATGGTACTTTACTAAGTACTCTGTAGTGGTTATAAATTTCCCGAACAGCCCTGTTATAGCAGCACTTGCTATTGGCAAGTGCGCCATGCTAATTGGCTATCGGTTTAACACATACTGGTTATGGTATTGTTCTTACCCATACTGTCAACAGTGGCCTTGTTGGCCCTCACTGATCTTACTGCCTTGATAATAACTCTTCTAGGTGACTTCTCACTGTCCTCATATGATAATCATTAACTAGGGTGTTTCCCATTCTGGGAGACCCCTTTGTCTTAGTATTGTATTCTCTTTGTAGCCCGTTCCACGTATTTGTCGTGGTTACTGAGACTTGTCTCTTGTTTGGGCACTACGTTGTAGTTCCTTTGTCGGTTGGTATACCGTTGGTGTATTATTTATCAACTGTGGTCCCGTAGACACTTGTCTCGGTTTTATTAATCCACTTCTTGCCTGTTGCACGGTTGGTGCGTTGCAAACTGGTTATTCTCGACTGCTTAGCATGTCGACCCAGGTTGCCGGAAATTCTATTCCTCTATACACAAGATCCTTCATTCTTTGCTATGGAATGCGGTTAACATTGTTTAGATGGAGACCGTCTCCGGGATTCCCAGTTTTCGGGATCTACCGTATGACAGGCTCTCCGTATCCTAAAGGTATATAATAACAGCCAGATCGGGTATTCCCGAGTAAGAGAGGACTTCCATCTCTCTGGCGTTCTTTCCCAAGTTATCAAACAGGGATTGTGGAGGGTGGGATGGAGATTGTAGGTTTCCAGTAGTCACTGGTAGTTCCTAACTAGCGTATCTCTCACGCTATCACTCAACCCTTAACCCAAAGTACTTAAATCCTAACTCGGTACTTCCTAAGCTCGGTAATTCAGTCATCAGAGCGATACTTCGCTCTGATACCACTTTTTGTAACACCCCATCCAACATTAACATACTTACAACAAACTGCAGCAGCGGAAAAACAACCTCATCACATTACTTAACTCGTTGGTGTTACACGCCGTTAGCCACCCACGTGGCTAACAAGGCTAATACATACACAATGTACCGGTCTGATGGGCTAAATTCCCGAGCGTCTACACAGTACTATCAATTTCCATTAACAACAACACAACGCACTCCTTCCAACTATACCGAGTATTATAAACTGATGCCGACAACAATTTCGGTCTTACTACACCTACTGTATACATACACTTAAATGATTACCCATGTACAATGTCTACTACCCGTCCTACTCTCGACGGCTTCCAGCTCTCTGTACCTGAAATAGGAAAAGAAGAGAAAGGGTGGCCCCCAGGGGCTCAGCACCTTTGCTGGTATGGTAATCCCGCAGCCCACATGCTACCGGGCCACGCACAACTAATTTTCGTCTTAGCATGCGGTTGATTATATTTAAATCATGCATGTAACAGTAAACACACAACACTTAACATTTCGCCTCAATGGGCTCAACAATCGGATAATACATCCTACTTAATAAGTCACTCATGGTATTCATCATCCCTAGAGTGTTCCTCCTCTAATGGAGCTACTTCCTTAATAGACGACACATACCCTTAAATCGGGTTATCCTTAAACGCCTCTTATCACAAACTGGGATTCATATCCATGATCCACATACTCCACACTTTACAACATATAACATACACTACATACAACACCTAACAACACTTTGCACGTTTCCACGTGCACAACATAATACCGCAATGGATATTGCATCACAACAAAACACATAACATAACGGGAATGGTTCGCTTAGGAACCGACCCAAACATTGTTTACACACTGGTGAGCCTAGAGAATGTTGCCAGTCTCATGATAAGCTCGTTACATAACTCGTTACCGTCTCGTTAAATGAACGGTTAACTTAACACAAGGTGTCTCGGATATAGTGATCCAAGCACACCGAAACAAACATAACAATAGTATGCCCCTGTGGCCCGACGTGAGTCAGTAATAGCCTTGGTTAAGCTAAAGGGAAGGTTGGGAACCAAATTGGAAAACAACCATAACATACAGAGAGGATCGAACCTGCTATGACAACGACCCCCATACTCACACGCGTGGCCGGAACAGACCGGACTCCTCACTCCCCCGTTAGCACTTGTTAGAAGTTCAACTTTGAACTTTATTAAACATTCACAAACATTGGGTTAAGTCTTATTAGACATACACAAGGGAAGAGAGAGTCATACATTCACATACAAACATCACACACAAACATCACATAACCAACTCACGCATAGCCGTGGTTAGAACGTTCCTTAAGTCGGAAACGTTGTTACCGGATACCGTTCTCCTACGTTTACCTAATAGTGGTTAACTAGCCCTTCAAGCGCATTCGAGGTTACCGGTATCGGCACGTAAACATACAATAACAATAACGACTGTAAACTCGTTTCATGATTTATCTCATAACGTGGCAAACATACAGAAAAACACATTGGCATACAAGCCGGTGTAATCCGGTAGGACACAGGTTGCAAGAAAACCATACCTGTCACCGGAGTCCACTTTACCACGTCCACTTATGTTCCTCGAGCAATTCTCGAACAACTGTTAACATCACATGTGTTTTTATTAACATTGGGGTAACATGTTTGTTTAAAGTCTAACGCTTATAACTTTTCCCCGTTAACTTGGTTAAATAACTTTACATTTTAACTTGTTTTACTTTCACATTTTATTACAACCTTTCACCCACTTAATCACCATTAAAACTCACTTATCATGTCCTTAACAACCTTATAACATCATTACCTATCAATCCCCATCATTACACATCATTTCTATACCTTAAAACAACAATTTTGGTCCATACAGTGGCCTGTCCGAACTTGTGTCCGAACTTCCAAGTTCGGACGCAAGCCGCGACCTAATACTGAAACTATACACACGTCCGAACTTGTGTCCGGACTTCCCAAGTTCGGACACAGTTCGAGAGAAATTCCTAGATTGAAATAGTGACGTCCGAACTTGTGTCCGGACTTCCCAAGTTCGGACACAGTTCGAGAGTGGAATTTTCCTTGTCCAACAGAGCCTGTCCGAACTTCCATGTCCGGACGGAAGTTCGGACACGGCAAAATGCTCAACTTTTACACCTTTAAATACTTAGCCAAATTCCTCCAAACTTCTCCTAAAGTCTCATAATGCTTCCTAACACCATTTGGCACATCAAACACACCTTTAGCCATGTGCTAAACTCTTTAAATCACTCAACACTCACCAAAACCATCTTATCATTCACAAGTTTCTTAAAAAATTCCTAGCACTTAGGATGTTTTCTCCTTAAGATTTCTAAGTGGTAGTTCACCAATAATGACCACTACACCAAGGTGTTTCCTCTACACCTTAACATCATCTCTCAACTCCTTTTCTTACTAACTAAATCTCCTTGTTACAACTCCTTGAATTCTTTTCTCAAAACCTTACTTAAACATCATTCTCCTTATTCATCAACATCACCCAAACCTTAAACAACTTCTTCAAGACTTTTCAATACACTCTCAAAACACACATTGAATTCCTAGAACTTCCAAGATAACACCTAAATCCTTGCATCACTCTAAATCACCTTAACACATGTTTTCTTCTCAAGTAAACATTTATTCACCTATAACACTTCCTAGTTCACCAAAACCACTTAAAACACTTAGAACTTCTCACACATTTTTCCCAAATTTGGCCATAGCTTCTCTTGTATATACTCACATCCAAACACTTAGGTTTTTACCTTATTCCATTCAACACACCTAAAATCCATCAAACACATTTTTATACACAAACTTCACACATTAAGCACTACATCACAATATAGTGCATAACTTAAATTGCTTGGCACTTAGGCCCTTAAATAACATGGCTCTTAGGCCCTTAAATAACATAAACCATAAACACTGAATTTCCCACATAAGTATGCCTTTGACCTGCAAATACATACACCAATACATATGTTCTTTTACTAGTCTCCTTGAGAGCATTTTACTAGCTCATTTGCCATTGGCTCCTTAGGTATTTTATTAAGCAAATCAAGCTCATTTTCCTAAGGCATTTAAACTACATTGAGATAGTTTGTTTACCTCTTTTCCTCTCAAACTTCTTTCTTGTTTCCTTGTAAAACCGGTGGGGTGTTTGGTTGTTTGTCAACTTCTAAACAATGTACAAATAATAGAATGAGTATTCAAGCATTATGCTTCATCTCATTGTAAACCCTAGTTACACATATTGTTTTAACACATTAAGGTAATTGTTTTACCTTGGAATTGGAAGAGAACTTGAACAAGTATCAAGAGAGGACTCCTCCTAGCCCTTGGAAGATTCAAATGAAGCTAAAACAAGCAAGGTAAATACACCATGGTGAGGTGAATTTTCGGTCAACATGAAAACATGGAGGAAACATGGATTTTCTTTGAGTTTCCTTACCTTGAAGCAAAGGAGAACAATAATATGTGAAAAGGTGAGCTCAAGCTCCATCAATGGTGAATCCCCTTGGCACCGAAATGAGGCTTTTGAAGATTTAAAAAGAGGGAAGTGTAGAGCTTGACCTAACTAAGACAAATATGGTCTTGGAATTTGATTTGGCCAAGGGAATCACAAGTTACAAGTGAAAGAAGATGAAGAATGAGTGTGGGCTGTTGGAAACCGATGGAGAGAGGAGGAAGAAGAAGACCACCGTGGGAAATGAAGGAAGGAATGAGAGAATGAAGATAACCTTTGCTTTTGAAGATATTTGTAACTTATAAAGCAAATAGTACTTTACTTTAAGCTTAACTTTACTTATTTGATTTCTTTTACATGTTGGTGACTCACACCATGAAAAACCGGCCCCCATATGCCTAGGAGGGTATAATGGTCTTTGTTGACCAATTTAATTACTTATAACAACATATGTTACAAACTAGCTTATAAAAATCACTATTCACCTAAACAAGGCACTTAGAAGTGAAATTTTTGATTTCCCATTAATATAGCCACCCAAATGTGATACTATATAGTACACATGTTAATTAAAGAGTAATGATGGACATTTAGCCATTCAAAACTCATTCACAAGACAATTTTTCAAAAACGTGCTTTAAGACTCCTTAAAGCACATTTTGTGTTTTAACTTGTTTTCAAGCTTGGTTTTCTTTGGTAATTGATTTAATATGTTCATTAACATATTTATAAAGTATAGGTATGACCATTAGGTCTTATACACATTTATCCCAAGCTTAGAGCACATTTTTGCTCTTATTGACTTTAAGGTATTTTCTTGTGTTTTATTTGGTTTAACTGTCCACCAAAGTTTCCTAAGGACTTATTTAGCCTTATTAAATCATAATTAAATGTTATCAAGTCTTGGTAGGCTCTTTGGGTCCTAACCAAGTTCACTCATAGCTTAGAGCATGTTTTTGCTCAAACTGAGTCTTAATGCTTTATTGCATTTATTATGGTTTAAATTGTTCACTGATGTTACTAAGGCACTTTTTAGCCTTTACATACCATAATTTGATATTTAAACCACATATCAAGGTTTGGGGTATTTCAGTTAAATAGGAGAAAACCCCTAAATAAATTTCACAATTCCATATACTAATTTAATATTCATAATCCCATATAATAATTTAATATTCATAACTCCATATAATAATTTAATATTCATAATTCCATAAAATAATTTAATATTCATAACTCCATATAATAATTTAATATTCATAATTCCATAAAATAATTTAATACTTAATGTATTATTAAAGGTTTAATAAAAGAAATCCCCTAAATTAATTAGGGGTATTTCAGCATATCCCCCTTAAAGAAACTTCGCGTCGAAGTTTAAAAATCAACTAAATCACAGCCCACACCGCTTCGGGTGTGCTGAGACAATAAAAGTTCCAATGAAGTTCCATACCAAACCAATCCTTTATTTCCATCCACTTCCATAACAACATTCCACTCAAGATTACTCAAAATCAAACTGAATCAGGATATACCAAGATATAACATGATGAAAATCAAAAGTCACATACTGAGTCATAATGCAAAAACCAAGCACATACAAACACCTCTGTTCTGCTAATACTGTTCTCCTTTTGCTAATAATGCAACGAGGCATAATCCGGATGAGATAACGAAGGAGGAGTATGCCAGCATATCCCCCTTAAAAGAGCTAAGGTACGCCCTCGTACCGCTACTAACGGCACATTCAAAGAATTCACACCTTATTAACCAGCATTGTTGTGAACTTTACTGCACCGTTGATTTTATCCATGATCGTTACATATATATGTATCTCTTGATTGTTATGTATTTGTATTTCCTTGGTGGTTATAAAATTTTTACCTTATGATTATTATCCATTCATTTAATGACGGTTACGAATAATAGTCCATATATGATCTTTTATCATATCAATTGTATTAACAAGCTATAAATCAGGTGTAACATACTTGAGTAGTTTAGAATAATATTTCAGATCATTTAATAATCTTCCAAAATTATCTTCAAGGGTTTATAGCCCACCCATATGTTAAAACTCTATAAAATAAATATTTCTATGACTTTCCAAGTTTCAATTGTTTCTATAGTTAACTATCGTATTTTAGACGATTCATTCAGTGTTTACTTTATAAAATTTACTTATTATATAACTTCACCCAAGGCAGAATTTTAGAAAGTTCGTCCAAAATCTGATTCCTTTATCTTAAATTTATACATTATATATATATATTTTTTAAGGTAGGGACCCTGTATAAATTTTTAGGTCAAATGCATTAGTCTAATGAAAACTCACTCACTCTTGATAATTATTTTCCTTAAGGTTTGTTCTATGTAAGTATTCTTCTGATTATTAAATCTTAGTACTCTCTTAGACAATGGTGGCTTTTGGTAAATATCACTCTTAGTGTGTCTTTTAAAATTTTATACCTGTATAATGTTAAACTTCCAAGTAAACATGAGGATTTCCAAATCTTTAAGTAACTCCCAATTTCTCACTAGATGCTCAATATTCCGAGTATTTAAGGATCAGTGATATTTAGTTTAGTGTTACTCTTCTCTTCACTTAATCTTTAAGTAACTTCCTTTAATGGTTTTTATATTCAACAAGGGTAGACGTTCTACCTTGAAGTACCCAAATTTTAAATTCCCTTCCTCCATATATAGCTATTTTTCACCAAAATTTAACTCAATAAATCCTTTCCTTGTTTGAATTTAATACTGATATTAAGATATAAATATAAGATTGTTCATTGTGGCTAGTAATGAATATGCCCAACTTAAGACTTCATGATGGTAACGTCTTACACCAATCCTCCTCAAGTTCAACACAATCCATCACCTGCGTAGAAGATTATTTACAGTTATGACAAGGCTTGTCTAGCCCCTAAACTTCTAGAAGTGGGTGCACCCCCACTACTTTCAGCCTAAGAGTTCGTCGCACCAAACTTCCCGTAGGGTGTTAGGTTTACGTGTTTTCTTTCTAAAGTTAACATAGAGTTTTAATGTGTTTTATAAGTTCACATGTTGATCTTTTCTAATACGCTACTGGTTCTTGTTAGCTTAATAATTATCTACTTAGATTTATCTTAACATTATCTTTAGGTAATAAATTGATACCAAGTAGTTCATGAGATTTATTTCAAACTTAAAAGGAGTTGAAGTACCTTCACATAACATCAATACTAATTTAGTTATGTAAAGTTTTATTTTTATACTGTTTTCAACCAAAAGTATTCCTTAAAATTCTAGGAATTTGTGTACTAGCTTTTAAAGGATTGTATTTTTAGCAATGTATTCTCCATGGGTATGCTTTTGAAAAATAGCTTAATATTTGGTTTATCTCAACCAAAATATTATTGTACTTAATATAGGATGCTCCAAATTTATATATATATATATATATATTTCTGTAGTTTACTGTTGGAACGGTATAACAACACATCACACTCAACAAACATTCACAAAAGAAAAGTGTGTAAAGGAATCGTTCACAATTCCAAAAAGGGTTAGGAGTCGTGCCTTACTGGAGTCCTCACTTCCCAATTCTACCCCAGTTCCCCAGTTTTAAGTGCACCTATAATCTAAGTATTTCACTCGGCTTGTTTTCTCGGGTTCAGAGCGTAACTACGCTCTGATACCACTTTCTGTAACGCCCATATTAACCATAAATACAGCGGAAATAAAACTCTAAGGCGATTACAGACCATCGGGTTCCAAACACCCGGCACCAAACCTCACCAATTACAACTTACAAACTACAAAAGCTACGGTCTGAACTCGAGAAAAACTTAACACAACACAATAGAAATTTAACACATTAACTCTCCACAAAACCTAGTCCCATCCCAAACGCTCATTCTCTTCGTGGCCACCTGTAAATCAATTCGTACCTGCAAGATGAAACCAAGCAGCCCCCCAAAAGGGGCGGGTCAGTTCCCTGGAATGGAACTGGTACAATTCTCCAAAACAAAACTTATAAAACATAACTCTTCAAAAAAAAACAGTAACATGAAACAAACTCTTAAAAGTAAAACGAGATAAAGCACTTCAAAACAATCAGTTAAAGAGAAAAGAAAACAAGACAAAGATAGAGATAGAGAACTTCCAAAACAAGTCATCCACTTAAGTAGTCACACCACATAGTTAGTAAGCATCCATTGTTGATGTTAGAACCAATTCCCATTAGGAGTAGAAAAACCCAGATAGCCACAAAGGACTAGGAATGATAAAGTAGATCCAAGAACCAAGAACTCGAGAGTGGAATAATTCAACTGGGAGAGATGGCCCCCACCGCCAATCACGTCCTTTTAGGACAGGGGATATACAGCCCCTCACTGTTTATCACGTCCACTAAGGACAGGGGATATACAGCCCCTCACTGTTCATCACGTCCACTAAGGACAGGGGATATACAGCCCCTCACTGTTCATCACGTCCACTAAAGACAGGGATATACAGCCCCTCACTGTCAAATATCAATGCCCCTATGGCGAGGGATATACACCCCCTACTGTCAAATATCAATGCCCCTATGGGCGAGGGATATACAGCCCCCTACTGTCAAATATCAATGCCCCTATGGGCGAGGGATATACAGCCCCCTACTGTTCACATTAAAGACGCGCGCACGTCGAAAGAAAGATTTCCAAGATTGACCTTTTCCAAAAATCCCGCTAGATCACCAACTACCCAGAGCAATACCAAACACTCAGTCCTACAGAGTGCAGAAGCGTAAACCCTAAGCAGCCAATGTCTAACGGGCAACCAAGTAGAAGAACCAATACCCAAGTGAGTTCCACATCCAAGGCTCAGTTAGTCACACAAGCTGAGTTAGTCACACACCATTTTTTTCTTAGAAAATCCTCTTAAAGTCAGTTAGCGTTTTCCAAACATTCCACAAGTCAACCATTAAAAATATCAGAGTACGAGAAATCGTACAACACATTCCATAAAGTCCAAACACATCAAGCTGAGTACGAGAAATCGTACAACACATTCCATAAAGTCCAAAACACATCAAGCTGAGTACGAGAAATCGTACAAAACATTCCATAAAGTTCAAAACACGTCAAGCTGAGTACGAGAAATCGTACCTGGGTAACGCTGTAGCAGTTCTAATCAACTTGCGCAAACAATCAACAGTACTCTGAAGAATATTAAAGGTAATCTACCATCAATCACTTGTAGCCTATGTTACGCTTAAATAAACTCCTTACTCTTATTCAAAGTCCCAATTATCTTTTAAGCCCTCACTTAAATGTTATGTATAACCTTTGACTTGTCTTAGAATGTTGTATAACTCAAGGTTGTAAGACCAAGGATTGTATTTTATTAACACTTGTTAATTGTTCCACCCTTATCCACTTTACATACCTAACCATAATTCTCACATTAAAGACCTTTATAACATAATGCATTATACGTTATTCAATCAATCTTAGAATTTCAATAACAATTCTTAAGCTCAATACTTTTATTCTTACTTTAGGACATACATCGTGCTATGACCAATGATGGGTTTATCTTAGAATACTTACTATTGATTCACAATTTATTGACTATGTATCTTTATCAATATCTACTAGATAATCCATTATAACTAAGTCTTCCCCTTAACTTAATTAAGATCTACATCCTGTATACTGAAATCGTAGTGTTGTAGATGCATTTTAGTATAACTTATTTGAGCTACTAAACTCAATTATCTTATCTTTAGTTCAGAATGCCTTTAATTACAACCATCTATTAATCTTGTCATAAGTTGTTAAATTACTTTTCATCTTGAAATAACCATATTATAGTTAACTCAAACTTATCGAACTCTCACATTTAGTATCCACAAGGTATATTATTTACTTAACCATAACTTTATAATAAGGTGTCTTAAGATAACCTTTTATGTATCCTTACTTACATTTTAATTTCCCAAGTATTTAATTTTTACACACATTCTCTCCATAGAGTATGTATAATCCTTTTGTACTAAATTTTAATAAACTTATGTCTTAAATACATTTTATATTACTTACAAGACCAAAGGTTTCAAAGGAACAACTTAATAAATTAATTTCCTTTATTGTATTTAGGATGGACAATATATCTACATAAAGTAGAATTTATCCAAGAATTAAATTTTGGTTCGTAAGTGAAATTGTTAATTATTTAATAAGATAATCTATTATGAAAAATCCACATACCTTATATTCAAATGACACATTAATATTTCCCGTGTCAAAAGGTAAATCCTTATAGCCTCTTATGTAACTTAGTTCCTCAAAATAAAGGTTCAAAGGTTTATGTATCTAATTTCTATTTATAAACCTTTTAGTAAATCTTTAACTACTCTGTACAACACTTATTTATAAACTCACATCTTGAATATTAGTAATAAATGTATTTTATATGGCTAACTAATTCTAAGAAACTTAAGGATTATTATTTAGAGTAATTTCCTAATCATAGTTTAATATAGTCTTATACCATAATCCCTTTTAATGATTTTATCTCAAAATATTAAGTTATTACTCAATACTATAAATATTAAGAAATGATTAAATCTAGACTTATTTATCCTCTCCACATTTAGATGTAAAAGGTAACTCATTTATTTTATTATTGTTTATATAGTAAGAACATTTAAATGTAGAAGTATTTCATTCATTTTATTATTAATTATATAATAAGATCTATTTGTGTAACACTTTATGTAAACTAATTACAAATATTCCTAAATTTCAACTTATTAATTTCTTAACCAAATTATAGATTTACATTGTGGTCATTGACTAAATATATACGTATTTTTAAATACTGTTTATATAAATCTTAGAAATTCAAAGATAACTAAAAACTCAACCTATGACCATAAATTAGTACCACCTCATATAATATTCTTTTATTAGTATCATGTAGAGGTTTAGTTTAACTCATTAATTCCTTCATATCCTATCTTCTATAAGGTATTTTATTTCTTTTATTTAATTATTTATCGTATATATATATATATCCTTCCTATTATATTTCTCACAAGGAATGTTATTTCCTTTATCTATGTTTATTGTATTTATATATATATATACATATACCTACATATATTAAGATTTATCCAGAACATTCTTTAAGAAATTCTATTGTATTTAGTTATATCTAATATCTTTTAGACATATCCAAAACTGATTTATGGTTTATAAAATAAAGTATTTCCCTTAGTTTTAGTTAAACATATTAGCTTCCATATTATATATAATAAATAAAATGTAGTTTAGTTAAATTCCTTGATTTAATATAAGTTTCTATTTATTTCTCTCATATAAATATATATATAAATATATGTAACAATTTTTACTTCACTTAAAGTTAATATCCAAAATATTTATAAACATACTGTATTAAATGTTAATTAGTCTTATTATATTTTCCCCAACCTATAAAGTTCATTAATCAACTATACTTTAATTTTTGATTACATTAAAAACTATATATTATAAGTTATTCTTATGAAAAACTCACAAACACAATTTTTAAAACCTTTTCCCGTTGCCCAAAAATTACCAAACTTAATATACAGTAACTATAACATTTTAGACATATTATAAAAATTTTATTTCATAAAAATATCTTTTTAATTTAGCCAAATAATTCCAGAAAACCCGTAACTTGTAAAAATCATAACTTATGTTTAAAAACTCCAAAACCATAATAATTTACATCAAAATAAACTAGATTAAATAAGGAATCTATGGTTAAAATTTCAAGTCAAAATACCTTCGGTAAGGCCATTAACTAAATTCAACAAGTTAGGGTTTTAATCTGAAATATTATAAAACCTAACATATACTTATATCCCACGATCTAATCCTGGCCGTCCGTTTCTAAAACCTACGATCGGACGGCCACTGAACGTTGAGTTCTTCAGATTGAAACTATTCGAAGTCGGGTACGAATTTGCAGATTTCCCCTTAACCACAGAACGAAATCGAGTGATTCTTGTCCCATTGAAACCGAAATTGAAAAACGAATCTTTTGATACCGATTTTACCAATTATAATGCGGTATTACGCAAGAATCGAATCTAGGTTCTCTTTCGAATAGGGTTAGGTCGTTTTTGGTTCGAATTGAACAATTCTATGAACTCGGTGCATAATAGATGAAATTGGTACATGGGTTAGGTCGGAAATACAATACCGATCAGCAAAATAGGAGGAATTGAAATAAAACTCACCGGAGTTGCACAAATCGAAGGAATTCGATTCAGTTTTCTAGAAAAGGTTCGAACTTGACTGTTTCGAGGAGCTCACTTTGAGGATCTATAAGTTAAGTTCTAGATCGAATTAGAATACGTATAAAGGCTTAGTCAAAAGAGGAAACGTAGCTCTACGCATTGATAACAAGAACTAATCCTAACTCGCACCATACAGAAAGATATTGAAGCTAGAAGTTGCGAGTTTACCTTACGTTTTCTGGAAAGAAAACTGTGATTTTATGCTGTGATGAATTCGAAACTTTAGACACCTCTCTCTTACAAACGGTTTGGAATTGGCTTTGGTCATAAACATGAAAGTTATAGAGGGATTAGAGCTCTTCAAAACGAGCTAAAGAAAATGGAATTTGGCTGAGAAACGAAGAAGTTATGGCTAGTCGAAGTTACCTGAATTCGAAGAGAAACTGGAAAACTGCAGTTTCGGATTTGCAAGGTGGCTACTTTGGATCGAATTTCCGGCTGATGTATACTGAATTAGGGTATGTGTGAGTAATGGTTGGAAAGAGGAATTGTAGGAGAAGAGAATGGTGAAGACGGCATGGAAAAATATTGAGGGATGTGAAAGTTACAGCCGTCTAAAGTTAGGGCAAAGTAAGGGAATTCGGTTACGGAAATCAGGGAAGAAATCGGCTAAGTGTGGGCGACTCATTACAGAGTGACACGTGGCATCTCTTAAAATTTTGATTCAAAACTTCAATCTAGCATAACTTTGGCTAGGATGATCCGTTTTTGACGTTCTTTTTATCGATCTTCATGGTTTTTCATAACCTATTTATTGGTATAGGTTTCATGACCTGGTTTGACCATTCTCAAAAAGTCAACTCTAGCAAGGCTTAATAAGCTTTAAGGTTTCTAGAATTTTATATTGACTTTTATGTTTCAAAACAATGTTCCAACACTTCCTAAAATCTTTATAATATATTTGGAGTGTTTAATAATTTTCCCAAGATTTATTGACTTATAAATCTTATTATTAAATTCATAATACTATATAATAATGTATAATAATTAGGGTTAAATAGGAGAAAACCCCTAAATAAATTTCACAATTCCATATACTAATTTAATATTCATAATCCCATATAATAATTTAATATTCATAACTCCATATAATAATTTAATATTCATAATTCCATAAAATAATTTAATATTCATAACTCCATATAATAATTTAATATTCATAATTCCATAAAATAATTTAATACTTAATAGTATTATTAAAGGTTTAATAAAAGAAATCCCTAAATTAATTTAAATTAATTTAGGGGTATTTCAGCATATCCCCTTAAAAGAAACTTCGCCTCGAAGTTTAAAAATCAACTAATAAGCACTCACACCGCTTCGGGTGTGCTGAGACAATAAAAGTTCCAATGAAGTTCCATACCAAACCAATCCTTTATTTCCATCCACTTCCATAACAACATTCCACTCAAGATTACTCAAAATCAAACTGAATCAGGATATACCAAGATATAACATGATGAAAATCAAAAGTCACATACTGAGTCATAATGCAAAACCAAGCACATACAAACACTCTCGTTCTGCTAATACTGTTCTCCCTTTGCTAATAATGCAACGAGGCATAATCCGGATGAGATAACGAAGGAGGAGTATGCCAGCATATCCCCCTTAAAAGAGCTAAGGTACGCCCTCGTACCGCTACTAACGGCACATTCAAAGAATTCAACACCTTATTAACCAGCATTGTTGTGAACTTTACTGCACCGTTGATTTTATCCATGATCGTTACATATATATGTATCTCTTGATTGTTATGTATTTGTATTTCCTTGGTGGTTATAAAATTTTTACCTTATGATTATTATCCATTCATTTAATGACGGTTACGAATAATATGTCCATATATGATCTTTTATCATATCAATTGTATTAACAAGCTATAAATCAGGTGTAACATACTTGAGTAGTTTAGAATAATATTTCAGATCATTTAATAATCTTCCAAAATTATCTTCAAGGGTTTATAGCCCACCCATATGTTAAAACTCTATAAAATAAATATTTTCTATGACTTTCCAAGTTTCAATTGTTTCTATAGTTAACTATCGTATTTTAGACGATTCATTCAGTGTTTACTTTATAAAATTTACTTATTATATAACTTCACCCAAGGCAGAATTTTAGAAAGTTCGTCCAAAATCTGATTCCTTTATCTTAAAATTTATACATTATATATATATATTTTTAAGGTAGGGACCCTGTATAAATTTTTAGGTCAAATGCATTAGTCTAATGAAAACTCACTCACTCTTGATAATTATTTTCCTTAAGGTTTGTTCTATGTAAGTATTCTTCTGATTATTAAATCTTAGTACTCTCTTAGACAATGGTGGCTTTTGGTAAATATCACTCTTAGTGTGTCTTTTAAAATTTTATACCTGTATAATGTTAAACTTCCAAGTAAACATGAGGATTTCCAAATCTTTAAGTAACTCCCAATTTCTCACTAGATGCTCAATATTCCGAGTATTTAAGGATCAATGATATTTAGTTTAGTGTTACTCTTCTCTTCACTTAATCTTTAAGTAACTTCCTTTAATGGTTTTTATATTCAACAAGGGGTAGACGTTCTACCTTGAAGTACCCAAATTTTAAATTCCCTTCCTCCATATATAGGTATTTTTCACCAAAAATTTAACTCAATAAATCCTTTCCTTGTTTGAATTTAATACTGGATATTAAGATATAAATATAAGATTGTTCATTGTGGCTAGTAATGAAATATGCCCAACTTAAGACTTCATGATGGTAACGTCTTACCACCAATCCTCCTCAAGTTCAACACAATCCATCACCTGCGTAGAAGATTATTTACAGTTAGATGACAAGGCTTGTCTAGCCCCTAAACTTCTAGAAGTGGGTGTGCACCCCCACTACTTTCAGCCTAAGAGTTCGTCGCACCAAACTTCCCGTAGGGTGTTAGGTTTACGTGTTTTCTTTCTAAAGTTTGAAATACCCCAAACTTTGGTATGTTGTTTAAATATCAAACTATGGCATGTAAAGGCTAAAAAGTGCCTTAGAACATCAGTGGACAATTTAAAATATAGTAAAGTGCAGTAAAGCACTAAGACACAGTACGAGCAAAAACATGCTCTAAGCTATGAGTGAACTTGGTTAGGACCCAAAGAGCCTACCAAGACTTAATAACATACTATTAATTATGATTTTATAAGGCTAATTAAGTCCTTAGGAAACTTTGGTAGACAATGAAACCAAACAAAACACAAGGTAATACCTTAAAGTCAATATGAGCAAAAATGTGCTCTAAGCTTGGGATAAGTGTTGTATAAGGCCTAATGGTCATACCTATGCTTTAATTATATGTTAATGAACTATTAAATCAATTACCAAAGAAAACCAAGCTTGAAAACAAGTTAAAACACCAAAATGTGCTTTAAGAAGTCTTAAAGCACGTTTTTGAAAAATGTCTTGTAAATGAGTTTTGAATGGCTAAATGTCCATCATTACTCTTTAATTAACATGTGTACTATATAGTATCACATTTGGGTGGCCATATTAGTGGGAAATCAAAAATTTCACTTCTATGTGCCTTGTATTTGTGAATAGTAATTTTTACAAGCTAGTATAACAATGTATGTTAAGTAATTAAATTGACAAAAAGACTAAAATACCCTTGTTATATTAAAGGTGGCCGGTTTTTGTAGTGAGGAGTCACCAAGTATGTTAACTTGTTAAGTAAATAAATGTGACTCATAGTACTATTTGCTTTAAGACTTAAATATCTTCAAAAAGTAACTTCTATCTTCATTCTCCTTCCTTTCCTTCATTTCCCACGGTTCCAAACACCACCACCAACCTCTCTTCTTCGTTCTCTCTCGGTAATACCACTACCTCCATGAAACTCAAGCTTTGAACTCTTGTCAAATCTTGCTCTCTTGACCAAATCAAAAACAAACACCACCATTCTCTTAGTTAAGCCAAGCTCTACAATCTTGTCTCTTCAAAACTTCAAAGCCTCCATTTCGGTGCCAAGAGAAACCACCATGGGAGGAACTTGAGCTCATCTTTTCACATATTCTTTCTCCTTTGCTTCAAGGTAAGGAAACTCAAAGAAAAATGACATTTCCTTCATATTTTGTCATGTCCGAAAATCACTCTTAATGGAGTCATTATATTGCCTTGTTCTAGCTTCATTCCAAGCTTTCATGGACTAGGAGGAGTCCTCTCTTGATATATATTCAAGCTCTCTTTCCATTCCAAGGTAAAACAATCATGTTAATACCTTAAGATAATATATGTAACTAGGGTTTACAATGAGATAAAGCTTAAAGCTTATATACTCATTTTAATGTTGGCATATTGTTTAGTTGTTGGCAAGGAACCAAATGCCCTACGGTTCTACAAGGAAACAAGAAAGAATTTGTGAGGAAAAGAGGTAAACAACCTATCTTGATGTGGTTTAATGTCTTAGGAGGAATAAACTTTTAATGCTTAATAAAATACCTAAGGAGCCAATGGTGAATGAGCTAGCAAAATGTTCTCAAGGGGTTTATTAAGGGCATATGAATTGTTGGGTGTATTTGCAGGTCAAAGGCATTATTATGTAGGAAATTCAGTGTTTAAGGCTTATGCAATTTAAGGGCCTAAGAGCCATGCATTTAAGGGCCTAAGTGCCAAGCAATTTAAGTTATGCACTATATTGTGATGTAGTGCTTAATGTGTGAAGTTTGTGTATAAATGTGTTTGATGGATTTTAGGTGTTCTTGGATGAAATAAGGTAGAACCTAAGTGTTTGGATGTGGTTATATACTAGAGAAGCTATGGCCAAATTTGTGGAAGATGTGTAAGAGGTTCTAAGTGTTTTAAGTGGTTTTTGGTGAACTAGGAAGTGTTAAAGGTGATTGAATGTTTACTTGAGAAGAAAGCATGTAACAAGGTGATTTAGAGTGATGCAAGGATTTAGGCACTATCTTGGAAGTTTTAGAAATCTATGGGTGTTCTCAAGATGTATTTAAGTCTTGGAGGAGTTTGTTTAAGGTTTAGGTAATGTTGGTGTTCAAAGAATAAATATGTAATGTTTAGTAAGGTTTTAGAGTAAGAGTTTTAAGAAGTTGTGAAAAGGAGATTTAGTTAGTAAGAAAAGAAGTTGAGAGATGATGATAAGGTGTAGAGGAAACACCTTGGTATTGTGGTCATTATAGGTGAAATGCCACCTAGAAATCATAAGGAGAAACATTGTAAGTGTTAGGAATTTGTGGAGATAAGTAAAAGTTTAAGGAATTAGGAAAATAGTTTTGTGAGTGTTTAAGAATATCTTAAGGGTGTGTTTGAAGTGCCAAATGATGTTAGAACACATTAAGAGGCCTTAGGAGAAGTTTGGTGAAGATTTGACAAGTTTGGGTAAGTTTAGGAGGCGACCGACCCAGGGGCCGACCCAGTTTGTGGGTCGGTCGAGCCTCTGTAAAATGTTAGGAATGTGTTCGGTAACGGTCCGACCCAAAAGGGTGGGTCGGACATGGGTCGGTCGGTCAGGTTTTCAAAGGAAGGAAAATGTTCGCACAAGGACCGACCCAGAATGGTGGGTCGGACGTGGTCGGACGGGCATGATTATAAGGAAGAAAAAGGGTCTGTAATGGACCGACCCAGATGTGGGTCGGACGGTGGGTCGGTCGGACCAAAAACATGGTTTAAGGTGTATGAAATGATATGAGATGATGGGGATTGATAGGTAATGATGCCATAAGGTTGTTAAGGACATGTTAGTGAGTTTAAATGGCAATTAAGTGGGCTAAAGATTTTATTAAAATGTGAGAGTAAAACAAGTTAAAAATGTTAAGTTGTATAACTAAGTTAACGGGGAAATTAAGCATTGACATTTAATAATCAAGCAACCCCGATGTTAATGAAAACACATTGATGTTAACAGTTGTTCGGAAATTGCTCGAGGAACATAGGTGGACGTGGTAAAGTGGACTCCGGTGACAGGTATGGTTTTCTTGCAACTGTGTCCTAACGGATTACACGGCTTGTATGCCAATATGTTTTATTGAATGTTGCCACCTTGTAAGATTAAAACATGTAATGAGTTATAGTAATTCATTTATGTGGCGAATTTGGTATCCGATGCCGTTTAACCTCAAATGTTAAACCTTAGCTAACTAAACTAGGAACACATGAGTGATCGGTATTCGGAGTTGACGGCCCAAACCTTGGGAACGTGCTAACCACGGCTATGTGTGGTTGAGTTGGTTGGATATTGTTGTTGTATGCAAGTGTGTGAACCTCCCTTGTGTGCTTAACTCGTTATGATACCGCATGGTGTGTGGATGTGGTAGGTCCATAATGGACCCTAACTACTTATTTATATGGTATATGTACTAACGGGGGGTGAGGAGTCCGGATTGTTTCCGGCCACGCGTGTGGATGGACGGGAGTCGTTATTATCCGGTTCGGCTCTCTTGGTGTATGTATAGGTGGTATTCCAATTTGGTTTCTACCTTCCCTTAGCTTATCCAAAGCTAGTTACTGACTCACGTCGGGCCACAGGGCATGCGTATGTTATTTCGGTGTGCTTGGGATTACTATATCCGACACACCTTGGGTATAAGTTAACCGTTCTATATAACCGGACGGTAACGAGGATGGTAACGAGCTTAACATGGGATTGGTAAAAATCCCTAGGCTCACATGGTATACTAACTATGGTGGAAGGTTCCTTGTGAGAACCGAGTTTATGATGAAATGTATTGTTGTTGTGATATGCAAAATACCTTGCTATGCTTTGGCTTATATATATATATTGGACGTTCTAAATGAATGCAATGTGGTCATGTGTCCGTCGAGACAAGAAAGGGTTGTATGTTTGTTATGTGTAGGATGAGTTATGTGTAGGATATGGAATGTGTGGATCATGGAAATGAATCCCAGTTGGTGACAAGAGGCGTTTAAGGATAACCCGATTGATGGGTACACGTCGTTCGTTAAGGAAGTAGCTCCGTTTAGAGGAGAGCCACTCTAGGGTTTAAGGAATCATTGGATGGTTGGTTAGTGTGGATGTTTTGGTTATAGGTAGAGCCCATTGAGGCGAAACATTATGTGAGACATATTAATGGTTTGTATGCATGAATTAAATATAATCAACTGCATGCTAAGACGACAATTAGTCGTGCGTGGCCCGGTAGCATGCGGGCTGCGGGATTACCATACCAGCAAAGGTGCTGAGCCCCTTGGGGCCACCCCTTTCTCTTCTTTTTCCTATTTCAGGTACGAAGTGCTGGAAGCCGTTCGAGAGTAGGACTGGTAGTTTATACATGGGTAGCCATTTTAAATGGCATGAAAATAATATGATAGACGTAGTAAGACCGAAATTGTTATCGGCAGTAGTTGTAAATACTCGGTACAGGGAAGTGTAAGTAAATAATAATTGTTGAAGATGGACGAGGATTGTATTGTGTAGTTGCTCGGAATCTAGTCCATCAGACCGATACAAATGTACATATGTTAGCCTTGTTAGCCACGTAGGTGGTTAACGGCGTTGTAACACCATTGGAATAAGTAATGTGATGAGTTGGGTTTCCGCTGCAGAATGTTATTAAGTGGTTGTTGATGGACGGGGTGTTACAAAAAGTAGTATCGCTCTGATGACTGAATTACCGAGCTTAGGAAGTACCGAGTTTAGGATTTAAGTACTTTGGGTTAAGGGTTGAGTGATAGCTGAAGATACGCTAGTTAGGAACTACCAGTGACTACTGGACCTACAATATCCATCCCACCCTCCACAATCCCTGTTATATAACTTGGGAAAAACGCCAGAGGGATGGAAGTCCACTCCCATACTCGGGAATACCCGATCTGGCTGTTATTAATACCTTAGGGTACGAAGAACCTGTCATACGGTAGATCCCGAAAGCTGGGAATCCCGGAGACGGTCTCCATCTGAACATGTTAACCGCATTTCATAACAATGAATGAAGATTTTGTGTATAGAGGAATAGAATTTCCAGCAACCTGGGTCGACATGCCAAGCAGTCGAAAACACCAGCTTGCAACGCACCTACCGTGCAACAAGCAAGAAGTGGATTGATAAAACCCGAGACGAATGTCTATGGGACCACAGTTGATAAATGAACACCAACGGTGTACCAACCGTCAGGGAACTACAACGTAGTGCCCAAATACGTGGAACGGACTACAAGTGAATACAATACTATGAGAACGGGTCTCCCAGAAAGGGAAACACCTAGCTACTGATTATCATGTGAAAACAGTGAGAAGTTGCCTAGAGAAGTTATTATCAAGGCAGTAACATCATGAGGGCCAACAGGCCGCTGATGACAATATGTGTCAAAGCAATACCACAACCGGTATGTGTCAAACGATAGCCAGTTAGCATGGCGCACTTGCCATAGCAAGTGCTGCTATAACAGTGCTGTTCGGAAATTCATAGCCACTACAGGTACTTGGAAAAGTACCATGGAGTTAAATGTAATCGTCATAACAGTGGAAGGGCCTGTTAGCCTAACCTCTGTAATTGGAAGTACAACCAGTCACAAGAAGCTAGACTTGGCTAAGGTGAGAATGTTGTGAAACCATGGAAATTTTTCTTTCAAACCTATCTTTCCCAAACCCTTTTCTTTTCAAACCAGATTTTCTTTCAACCAACACTTCTTTCCAACTTTTTTTTTTTTTAAACCAAACCAGTGAACCAAGAGCAACTGACAAGGATGCAACAGTGGATAAACCTTCCCTTGATTAGTTCGGGAAGTAAGGAATGAATATTGTCATGGGACAATATAAGGAGTTGACAACAGAATACTTCACCTAGGCGTGTGACGGACACTACAAGTGTACCAACTGTTTGTGGGAACGCCGCACTCCGATAGGAGCATGTGGCCCGACAGACCTACTTATAGGTTAGTTTGGGTAAGTATAATGTATCAGTATGATACCCCTATATGTATACCAGTAGAGTCCGAAACACGGGAAGTATCGACTCCGTCTACGGTCAGCAGTATAAATCACAGGATACAAGGAATGCTTGAAGTAAAGGAACTCAGTTAAGTTAACGGGGCTAAAGGAATTAGTGAATTCCTTTCAAGGAAATGTTTTAAGAGTCAGGAAGTGCAAACTGCACTGACTGTAATATAAACATCTTATGTGACTTAAGGATCCCCAGGGATAAACGATACTGAAAAGCAGGGCAAGGCAGATGCCTAATGAGGACACATTAATGTGCAATGAACGGGATGAACTCCCAGAATCAGTACCTACGCTGTCTCGAAATGTGATCTTTACAGAAGAAGATAATAACAGAATGTATCAAAAGTGTGAAACAAATGTAAGCATAACGTAACGGCACCAGGAGAAATCCTCGAATGTGCGCAACAACAATTGTTGAACAAAATGACATGACAGAAACACAGGGTTGAAATTAACACCCAGTTTAGACATAAGTTGTCAGGAGACGGACTGACAACCTAAGGGGCATCCCATGAAAGGAAACGGAATGTTACGACCTTGTCATGGAGCCCACTATAACCTCTAAACATATAATATTGTACAGAGAAGTACATGTTATGGATAGCCTACAATGAGCCCAGCTCAAGGCAAATAAGGCTTATAAGCCACAAACAAGATATGTTATGTAAATTTGAGTTAATTGTAGAAGTTTATGTGGTACAGGAAATAGAGCGAGACGAACCACTGCATTAAGAGTGGGGATACCTCTCGATATGTGAGACCGCAGGAGCGGTAGTTATGTGAATCAGTTCAAGAAATATGTGGAGGACGGACATGTTTTTATTACCCCAGGATGATTTGAATAAGAATAATACGAAAGGAAATATTTGTACCAGTTGTGTACTCAGGAAGTGTGATAAGTGATAGCAATCACCATAGGTGTGTGAAGCTAAATGTGTAGCGAACAACGCTCAAGGGAAAGATAGTAGTAATTCAAAAATCAGCCAAATAAGTGGCCAGATAAACCCAGCATAACAGCAGAAGCTAATATAATAGCGGATGCGGTATAAGTTGATGTTATATAATGAGTAAGGACACGGCGCGCAATAAGCGACCGTTGTATGAGGATGGTTAGATGATAAAATGGGAGTAAGCAGAGTTATGAGTTAACCCAGTGGAGGCACAACAGTAGGTGATAGCAAATGAACCGAGCAGTAATCCGGTGGCAAGTGTTAAATGATAAGCATTCAGTGAAAATTCCTATTGCAATCGCAGAGAGATTTACTGTCAGGAGTTTACGCCTCTGCACTCTGTATGACTGAGTGTTTTGGTATTGCACTTGCGCAGTAATGATCGAGTGGGATAGCTAGGAATTGGAAACATGTTGATGGTGGAAGAATAATGTTATAATGGCCGATGCATAGGAGATGCAAGACCGCACCAATAAAGGGATACTTGTACAAAACCAAATATGGAGACATGATTAACAGTAAGTGACTACGGTAGCACTAACTGCCAAATATCGGTATGGAATATACCTCAAATGTTGTAAATAGCTGAGAGAGCACTACACACTAGGTAGTAGCTCAATCTCAACCGACAGTAAGTCGGTAGAAGCAAGTCAACCATTGTGAATTACCTAGTAGTGTACGCTGTAAGCTATTGGAGAAGTGGATGGAAAATCGTGAAACTCACCGAATTCGCTCAGGGT
Organism: Limonium bicolor; assembly: GCA_023374045.1. Lineage (NCBI taxonomy): Eukaryota > Viridiplantae > Streptophyta > Magnoliopsida > Caryophyllales > Plumbaginaceae > Limonium > Limonium bicolor. The sequence continues at coordinate 207,902,072 of CM041780.1, forward strand.
AAAAGATACCATGCGTCGGTTGAGAAACCATTGTTACCTCAATAAAGGTAATACATTGGAGATGTACAATACAGTAACAGTAACGAATGGGGCAAACTAGCTCTATAATTATCAGGATTGCGCAACAGAGGCCAGTGAGCCCTTGCGTCAGGTACCGGATATATATTGTGAATACGAATGGATGGCTAATTATCAGTTCCTAAAAGCCTCACAGGCCAGGACCGAAACCGGTTATGAGTTGCAACTCCAATGCGAATTCTTGGTTTAGGGACTAAACCGCCAATATGGTTAAGATCCTCTAATCAGAATCCATTGTGTAATGGACCGCGTGGAAGTTAAAACACTTCACGACGGCAGACCATTTTAAGCTAATGATCCGTGAATGATTACGTGGGCGTAATCCCTTTTAAGGGGGGTAGAGCGCAAAACCACTTAGTGTGTTTTACCGTACAAGTGTACGTGAACTAGGTGTGCATAGCACAAAAATGATTTGTATGATGGTTGGCGCGTGTTATATAAACATACGCATTTATTTGTGGGTAAATTGAGGTGATTGCGCACGAAGATGCGAATACCATTGTGGGAAGTGTGTTAGTACAAGTGGAAGGGAGTAAAGAAACTCCCGGGGAACTAAAACCCCGACGGTGAATAAGTACAAACCATGTATTGTATTTGATAAATATATATGTATATATACAATGTTGTGATTTATGAAGGGGTATGAGACGACATAGAACCTAGTGAGAATTAAATTCTCTAGGTAACTTGAATTAAGTAGGATTTGGATGATGATTGATAGACGGAGTTCTATCCCTTGGAGATGCTATGATTATGACTAGGAGGACTCAAGATAGAAAATGGGATATGCTTAATTAATTGTTGGTGAAAATGAGGTGGGAGGTGAAACTTGATTATCATGAGATCAAGGGAAGCCGAACACAAATTGGGGTGGAAAGATAGTTCAACACCGATGCTGATCACATCAGTGTTGGATGATTCTTGAAGCTCCCTATAAGTGATTACAAATAACCATGTTAAGAAAGATACAAGGAGCATAAACTGGACTTGGAGTTGTATGGTGTTTTCAAAAGGATTTTCAATTGGTGTTTTCAAACAAATCGATTAATATTTGAATAAAAGATCTTCTTATACTTAACCTCGTAAAGAATATTTTTGTAGTACTTGCTCACGAGCTGAGGACGTATGAGCCTTTGTCTTCGGACCGGTGACATGAGAAGTACATATGTTGAAAATTAAGTGAATGTTTTGATCTCCCAAAGAACGGGGACCAGAAAGTGTCCATCGCGACCGGGTTCTGCGGGATCACAATGTATATGTACTCAACGTGGGATTCGAACCCATGGAGAGATGGAAAAGGTTATTTCTGTTTGATTACATGCTATGACATGTGTTTGGTATGGGTGGTAAGGGTTATTTGACTTTGATCTCTTAAAGTGTGTGCTATCAGACCTATGAGTCTAAATGTGTTGTGTTACATAGACCTATGAGTCTAAATGTGGTTATGTCACCCAGACCTAAGAGTCTGAGGGATATTGTGTGGGTGCAAGTGTGGTGAAGGTACCCGGACCATTGAGTCCGAGGGTTACCATGTGAATATGATATTTTATGTTTAAGGTGGATATGTTGCCCGGACCATTAAGTCCGAGGTTGGATGTGAAAGATGGTTGGTAATGGAAGTCTTGTGGCTATAAGTAATTCCCGTGTTCTAATCCAATGATGCGAGGAAATGTGAACTTCGAGGACGAAGTTCTTTTAAGGGGGGTAGATTGAAATACCCCAAACTTTGGTATGTTGTTTAAATATCAAACTATGGCATGTAAAGGCTAAAAAGTGCCTTAGAAACAATCAGGGACAATTTAAAATATAGTAAAGTGCAGTAAAGCACTAAGACACAGTACGAGCAAAAACATGCTCTATCTCTGAGTGAACTTGGTTAGGACCCAAAGAGCCTACCAAGACTTAATAACATTTAATTATGATTTATAAGGCTAATTAAGTCTTAGGAAACTTTGGTAGAAATGAAACAAACAACACAAGGTAATACCTTAAAGTCATATGAGCAAAAATGTGCTCTAAGCTTGGGATAAGTGTTATAGGCCTAATGGTCATACCTATGCTTTAATTATATGTTAATGAACATATAATCAATTATACCAAAGAAAACCAAGCTTGAAAACAGTTAAAACACAAAATGTGCTTTAAGAAGTCTTAAAGCACGTTTTTGAAAAATTGTCTTGTAAATGAGTTTTGAATGGCTAAATGGTCCATCATTACTCTTTAATTAACTGTGTACTATATAGTATCACATTTGGGTGGCCATATTAGTGGGAAATCAAATTTCACTTCTATGTGCCTTGTATTGTGAATAGTAATTTTTACAAGCTAGTATAAATATGTTATGTTAAGTAATAAATTGACAAACAAAGACTAAAATACCCTTGGTTATATTAAAGGTGGCCGTTTTTGTAGTGAGGAGTCACCAAGTATGTTAACTTGTTAAGTAAATAAATGTGACTCATAGTTACTATTTGCTTTAAGACTTAATATCTTCAAAAGTAACTTCTATCTTCATTCTCCCTTCCTTTCCTTCATTTCCCACGGTTCCAACACCACCCCAACCTCTCTTCTTCTTCTTCTCTCGGTAATACCACTACCTCCATGAGAACTCAAGCTTTGAACTCTTGTCAAATCTTGCTCTCTTGACCAAATCAAAACAAACACCACCATTCTCTTAGTTAAGCCAAGCTCTACAATCTTGTCTCTTCAAAACTTCAAAGCCTCCATTTCGGTGCCAAGAGAAACCACCATGGGAGGAACTTGAGCTCATCTTTTCACATATTCTTTTCTCCTTGCTTCAAGGTAAGGAAACTCAAAGAAAAATGACATTTCCTTCATATTTTGTCATGTCCGAAAATCACTCTTAATGGAGTCATTATATTGCCTTGTTCTAGCTTCATTCCAAGCTTTCATGGACTAGGAGGAGTCCTCTCTTGATAATATTCAAGCTCTCTTTCCATTCCAAGGTAAAACAATCATGTTAATACCTAAGATAATATATGTACTAGGGTTTACAATGAGATAAAGCTTAAAGCTTATATACTCATTTTAATGTTGGCATATTGTTTAGTTGTTGGCAAGGAACCAAATGCCCTACCGGTTCTACAAGGAAACAAGAAAGAATTTGTGAGGAAAAGAGGTAAACAACCTATCTTGATGTGTTTAATGCCTTAGGAGGAATAAAATTTTAATGCTTGTTAAAATACCTAAGGAGCCAATGGTGAATGAGCTAGTAAAATGCTCTCAAGGGGTTTATTAAGGGCATATGAATTGTTGGGTGTATTTGCAGGTCAAAGGCATTATTATGTAGGAAATTCAGTGTTTAAGGCTTATGCAATTTAAGGGCCTAAGAGCCATGCATTTAAGGCCTAATGCCAAGCAATTTAAGTTATGCACTATATTGTGATGTAGTGCTTAATGTGTGAAGTTTGTGTATAAAATGTGTTTGATGGATTTAGGTGTTCTTGGATGAAATAAGGTAGAAACCTAAGTGTTTGGATGTGGTTATATACTAGAGAAGCTATGGCCAAATTTGGGAATGTGTAAGAGGTTCAAGTGTTTAAGTGTTTTGGTGAACTAGGAAGTGTTAAAGGATTGAATGTTTACTGAGAAGAAGCAATGTACAAGGTGATTTAGAGTGATGCAAGGATTTAGGCACTATCTTGGAAGTTTTAGAAATCTATGGTGTTCTCAAGATGTATTTAAGTCTTGGAGGAGTTTGTTTAAGGTTTAGGTAATGTTGGTGTTCAAAGAATAAATGATGTTTAGGTAAGGTTTTGAGTAAGGAGTTTTAAGAAGTTGTGAAAAGGAGATTTAGTTAGTAAGAAAAGAAGTTGAGAGATGATGATAAGGTGTAGAGGAAACACCTTGGTATTGTGGTCATTATAGGAAATGCCACCTAGAAATCATAAGGAGAAAACATTGTAAGTGTTAGGAATTTTGTGGAGATATAAGTAAAAGTTTAAGGAATTAGGAAAAATAGTTTTGTGAGTGTTTAAGAATATCTTAAGGGTGTGTTTGAAGTGCCAAATGATGTTAGAACACATTAAGAGGCCTTAGGAGAAGTTTGGTGAAGATTTGACAAAGTTTGGGTAAGTTTAGGAGGCGACCGACCCAGGGGCCGACCCAGTTTGTGGGTCGGTCGAGCCTCTGTAAAATGTTAGGAATGTGTTCGGTAACGGTCCGACCCAAAAGGGTGGGTCGGACATGGGTCGGTCGGTCAAGTTTCAAAGGAAGGAAAATGTTCGCACAAGGACCGACCCGGAATGGTGGGTCGGACGTGGGTCGGACGGGCATGATTATAAGGAAGAAAAAGGGGTCTGTAATGGACCGACCCAGATGTGGGTCGGACGGTGGGTCGGTCGGACCAAAAACATGGTTTAAGGTTATGAAATGATATGAGATGATGGGGATTGATAGGTAATGATGCCATAAGGTTGTTAAGGACATGTTAGGTGAGTTTAAATGGCAATTAAGTGGGCTAAAGATTTTATTAAAATGTGAGAGAAAAACAAGTTAAAAATGTTAAGTTGTATAACTAAGTTAACGGGGGAAAATTAAGCATTGACATTTAATAATCAAGCAAACCCCGATGTTAATGAAAACACATGTGATGTTAACAGTTGTTCGAGAAATTGCTCGAGGAACTAGGTGGACGTGGTAAAGTGGACTCCGGTGACAGGTATGGTTTTCTTGCAACCTGTGTCCTAACGGATTACACCGGCTTTATGCCAATATGTTTTATGAATGTTGCCACCTTGTAAGATTAAACATGTAATGAGTTTATAGTAATTCATTTATGTGGCGAATTTGGTATCCGATGCCGTTTAACCTCAAATATGTGTTAAACCTTAGCTAACTAAAACTAGGAACACATGAGTGATCGGTATTCGGAGTTGACGGCCCAAACCTTGGGAACGTGCTAACCACGGCTATGTGTGAGTTGGTTGGATATTGTTGTTGTATGCAAGTGTGTGAACCTCCCTTGTGTGCTTAACTCGGTTATGATACCGCATGGTGTGTGGATGTGGTAGGCTCCATAATGGATCCCTAACTACTTATTTATATGGTATATGTACTAACGGGGGGTGAGGAGTCCGGATTGTTTCCGGCCACGCGTGTGATGGACGGGAGTCGTTATCTTATCCGGTTCGGCTCTCTTGGTGTATGTATAGGTGGTATTCCAATTTGGTTTCTTACCTTCCCTTAGCTTATCCAAAGCTAGTTACTGACTCACGTCGGGCCACAGGGGCATGCGTATGTTATTTCGGTGTGCTTGGGATTACTATATCCGACACACCTTGGGTATAAGTTAACCGTTCTATATAACCGGACGGTAACGAGGATGGTAACGAGCTTAACATGGGATTGGTAAAAATCCCTAGGCTCACATGGTATACTAACTATGGTGGAAGGTTCCTTGTGAGAACCGAGTTTATGATGATATGTATTGTTGTTGTGATATGCAAAATACCTTGCTATGCTTTGGCTTATATATATATATTGGACGTTCTAAATGAATGCAATGTGGTCATGTGTCCGTCGAGACAAGAAAGGGTTGTTATGTTTGTTATGTGTAGGATGAGTTATGTTGTAGGATATGGAATGTGTGGATCATGGAAATGAATCCCAGTTTGTGACAAGAGGCGTTTAAGGATAACCCGATTGATGGGTACACGTCGTTCGTTAAGGAAGTAGCTCCGTTTAGAGGAGAGCCACTCTAGGGTTTAAGGAATCATTGGATGGTTGGTTAAGTGTGGATGTTTTGGTTATAGGTGGAGCCCATTGAGGCGAAACATTATGTGAGACATATTAATGGTTTGTATGCATGAATTAAATATAATCAACTGCATGCTAAGACGACAATTAGTCGTGCGTGGCCCGGTAGCATGCGGGCTGCGGGATTACCATACCAGCAAAGGTGCTGAGCCCCTTGGGGCCACCCCTTTCTCTTCTTTTTCCTATTTCAGGTACGAAGTGCTGGAAGCCGTTCGAGAGTAGGACGGGTAGTCTTTATACATGGGTAGCCATTTAAATGGCATGAATATGATAGGCGTAGTAAGACCGAAATTGTTATCGGCAGTAGTTGTAAATACTCGGTACAGGGGAAGTGTAAGTATATAATAATTGTTGAAGATGGAACGAGGATTGTATTGTGTAGTTGCTCGGGAATCTAGTCCATCAGACCGATACAAATGTACATATGTTAGCCTTGTTAGCCACGTAGGTGGTTAACGGCGTTGTAACACCATTGGAATAAGTAATGTGATGAGTTGGGTTTCCGCTGCAGAATGTTATTAAGTGGTTGTTGATGGACGGGTGTTACAAAGTTAACATAGAGTTTTAATGTGTTTTATAAGTTCACATGTTGATCTTTTCTAATACGCTACTGGTTCTTGTTAGCTTAATAATTATCTAGACTTAAGATTTATCTTAAACATTATGTTTAGGTAATAAATTGATACCAAGTAGTTCATGAGATTTATTTTCAAACTTAAAAGGAGTTGAAGTACCTTCACATAACATCAATACTAATTTAGTTATGTAAAGTTTTATTTTTATACTGTTTTCAACCAAAAGTATTCCTTAAAATTCTAGGAATTTGTGTACTAGCTTTTAAAGGATTGTATTTTTAGCAATGTATTCTCCATGGGTATGCTTTTGAAAAATAGCTTAATATTTGGTTTATCTCAACCAAAATATTATTGTACTTAATATAGGATGCTCCAAATTTATATATATATATATATATATATATATATATATATATATATTTCTGTAGTTTACTGTTGGAACGGTATAACAACACATCACACTCAACAAACATTCACAAAAGAAAAGTGTGTAAAGGAATCGTTCACAATTCCAAAAAGGGTTAGGAGTCGTGCCTTACTGGAGTCCTCACTTCCCAATTCTACCCCAGTTCCCCAGTTTTAAGTGCACCTATAATCTAAGTATTTCACTCGGCTTGTTTTCTCGGGTTCAGAGCGTAACTACGCTCTGATACCACTTTCTGTAACGCCCCTATTAACCATAAATACAGCGGAAATAAAACTCTAAGGCGATTACAGACCATCGGGTTCCAAACACCCGGCACCAAACCTCACCAATTACAACTTACAAACTACAAAAGCTACGGTCTGAACTCGAGAAAAACTTAACACACACAATAGAAATTTAACACATTAACTCTCCACAAAACCTAGTCCCATCCCAAACGCTCATTCTCTTCGTGGCCACCTGTAAATCAATTCGTACCTGCAAGATGAAACCAAGCAGCCCACCCCAAAAGGGGCGGGTCAGTTCCCTGGAATGGAACTGGTACAATTCTCCAAAAACAAACTTATAAAACATAACTCTTCAAAAAAAAAACAGTAACATGAAAACAAACTCTTAAAAGTAAAACAGAGATAAAGCACTTCAAAACAATCAGGTTAAAGAGAAAAGAAAACAAGACAAAGATAGAGATAGAGAACTTCCAAAACAAGTCATCCACTTAAGTAGTCACACCACATAGTTAGTAAGCATCCATTGTTGATGTTAGAACCAATTCCCATTAGGAGTAGAAAAACCCAGATAGCCACAAAGGACTAGGAATGATAAAGTAGATCCAAGAACCAAGAACTCGAGAGTGGAATAATTCAACTGGGAGAGATGGCCCCCACCGCCAATCACGTCCTTTTAGGACAGGGGATATACAGCCCCTCACTGTTTATCACGTCCACTAAGGACAAGGGATATACAGCCCCTCACTGTTCATCACGTCAACTAAGGACAGGGGATATACAGCCCCTCACTGTTCATCACGTCCACTAAGGACAGGGGATATACAGCCCCTCACTGTCAAATATCAATGCCCCTATGGGCGAGGGATATACAGCCCCCTACTGTCAAATATCAATGCCCCTATGGGCGAGGGATATACAGCCCCCTACTGTCAAATATCAATGCCCCTATGGGCGAGGGATATACAGCCCCCTACTGTTCACATTAAAGACGCGCGCACGTCGAAAGAAAGATTTCCAAGATTGACCTTTTCCAAAAATCCCGCTAGATCACCAACTACCCAGAGCAATACCAAAACACTCAGTCCTACAGAGTGCAGAAGCGTAAACCCTAAGCAGCCAATGTCTAACGGGCAACCAAGTAGAAGAAACCAATACCCAAGTGAGTTCCACATCCAAGGCTCAGTTAGTCACACAAGCTGAGTTAGTCACACAACCATTTTTTTCTTAGAAAATCCTCTTAAAGTCAGTTAGCGTTTTCCAAAACATTCCACAAGTCAACCATTAAAAATATCGGAGTACGAGAAATCGTACAACACATTCCATAAAGTCCAAAACACATCAAGCTGAGTACGAGAAATCGTACAACACATTCCATAAAGTCCAAAACACATCAAGCTGAGTACGAGAAATCGTACAAAACATTCCATAAAGTCCAAAACACGTCAAGCTGAGTACGAGAAATCGTACCTGGGTAACGCTGTAGCAGTTCTAATCAACTTGCGCAAACAATCAACAGTACTCTGAAGAATATTAAAGGTAATCTACCATCAATCACTTGTAGCCTATGTTACGCTTAAATAAACTCCTTACTCTTATTTCAAAGTCCCAATTATCTTTTAAGCCCTCACTTAAATGTTATGTATAACCTTTGACTTGTCTTAGAATGTTGTATAACTCAAGGTTGTAAGACCAAGGATTGTATTTTATTAACACTTGTTAATTGTTCCACCCTTATCCACTTTACCCATACCTAACCATAATTCTCACATTAAAGACCTTTATAACATAAGTGCATTATACGTTATTCAATCAATCTTAGAATTTCAATAACAATTCTTAAGCTCAATACTTTTATTCTTACTTTAGGACATACATCGTGCTATGACCAATGATGGGTTTATCTTAGAATACTATACTATTATTTCACAATTTATTGACTATGTATCTTTATCAATATCTACTAGATAATCCATTATAACTAAGTCTTCCCTCTTAACTTAATTAAGATCTACATCCTGTATACTGAAATCGTAGTGTTGTAGATGCATTTTAGTATAACTTATTTGAGCTACTAAACTCAATTATCTTATCTTTAGTTCAGAATGGCCTTTAATTACAACCATCTATTAATCTTGTCATAAGTTGTTAAATTACTTTTCATCTTGAAATAACCATATTATAGTTAACTCAAACTTATCGAACTCTCACATTTAGTATCCACAAGGTATATTATTTACTTAACCATAACTTTATAATAAGGTGTCTTAAGATAACCTTTTATGTATCCTTACTTATATTTTAATTTCCCAAGTATTTAATTTTTACACACATTCTCTCCATAGAGTATGTATAATCCTTTTGTACTAAATTTTAATAAACTTATGTCTTAAATACATTTTATATTACTTACAAGACCAAAGGTTTCAAAGGAACAACTTAATAAATTAATTTCCTTTATTGTATTTAGGATGGACAATATATCTACATAAAGTAGAATTTATCCAAGAATTAAATTTTGGTTCGTAAGTGAAATTGTTAATTATTTAATAAGATAATCTATTATGAAAAATCCACATACCTTATATTCAAATGACACATTAATATTTCCCGTGTCAAAAGGTAAATCCTTATAGCCTCTTATGTAACTTAGTTCCTCAAAATAAAGGTTCAAAGGTTTATGTATCTAATTTCTATTTATAAACCTTTTAGTAAATCTTTAACTACTCTGTACAACACTTATTTATAAACTCACATCTTGAATATTAGTAATAAATGTATTTTATATGGCTAACTAATTCTAAGAAACTTAAGGATTATTATTTAGAGTAATTTCCTAATCATAGTTTAATATAGTCTTATACCATAATCCCTTTTAATGATTTTATCTCAAAATATTAAGTTATTACTCAATACTATAAATATTAAGAAATGATTAAATCTAGACTTATTTATCCTCTCCACATTTAGATGTAAAAGGTAACTCATTTATTTTATTATTGTTTATATAGTAAGAACATTTAAATGTAGAAGTATTTCATTCATTTTATTATTAATTATATAATAAGATCTATTTGTGTAACACTTTATGTAAACTAATTACAAATATTCCTAAATTTCAACTTATTAATTTCTTAACCAAATTATAGATTTACATTGTGGTCATTGACTAAATATATACGTATTTTTAAATACTGTTTATATAAATCTTAGAAATTCAAAGATAACTAAAAACTCAACCTATGACCATAAATTAGTACCACCTCATATAATATTCTTTTATTAGTATCATGTAGAGGTTTAGTTTAACTCATTAATTCCTTCATATCCTATCTTCTATAAGGTATTTTATTTCTTTTATTTAATTATTTATCGTATATATATATATATATATATCTATATATATATATATATATACCTTCCTATTATATTTCTCACAAGGAATGTTATTTCCTTTATCTATGTTTATTGTATTATATATATATTATATACATATACCTACATATATTAAGATTTATCCAGAACATTCTTTAAGAAATTCTATTGTATTTAGTTATATCTAATATCTTTTAGACATATCCAAAACTGATTTATGGTTTATAAAATAAAGTATTTCCCTTAGTTTTAGTTAAACATATTAGCTTCCATATTATATATAATAAAAAAATGTAGTTTAGTTAAATTCCTTGATTTAATATAAGTTTCTATTTATTTCTCTCATATAAATATATATATAAATATATGTAACAATTTTTACTTCACTTAAAGTTAATATCCAAAATATTTATAAACATACTGTATTAAATGTTAATTAGTCTTATTATATTTTCCCCAACCTATAAAGTTCATTAATCAACTATACTTTAATTTTTGATTACATTAAAAACTATATATTATAAGTTATTCTTATGAAAAACTCACAAACACAATTTTTAAAACCTTTTCCCGTTGCCCAAAAATTACCAAACTTAATATACAGTAACTATAACATTTTAGACATATTATAAAAATTTTATTTCATAAAAATATCTTTTTAATTTAGCCAAATAATTCCAGAAAACCCGTAACTTGTAAAAATCATAACTTATGTTTAAAAACTCCAAAACCATAATAATTTACATCAAAATAAACTAGATTAAATAAGGAATCTATGGTTAAAATTTCAAGTCAAAATACTTTCGGTAAGGCCATTAACTAAATTCAACAAGTTAGGGTTTTAATCTGAAATATTATAAAACCTAACATATACTTATATCCCACGATCTAATCCTGGCCGTCCGTTTCTAAAACCTACGATCGGACGGCCACTGAACGTTGAGTTCTTCAGATTGAAACTATTCGAAGTCGGGTACGAATTTGCAGATTTCCCCTTAACCACAGAACGAAATCGAGTGATTCTTGTCCCATTGAAACCGAAATTGAAAAACGAATCTTTTGATACCGATTTTACCAATTATAATGCGGTATTACGCAAGAATCGAATCTGGGTTCTCTTTCGAATAGGGTTAGGTCGTTTTTGGTTCGAATTGAACAATTCTATGAACTCGGTGCATAATAGATGAAATTGGTACATGGGTTAGGTCGGAAATACAATACCGATCAGCAAAATAGGAGGAATTGAAATAAAACTCACCGGAGTTGCACAAATCGAAGGAATTCGATTCAGTTTTCTAGAAAAGGTTCGAACTTGACTGTTTCGAGGAGCTCACTTTGAGGATCTATAAGTTAAGTTCTAGATCGAATTAGAATACGTATAAAGGCTTAGTCAAAAGAGGAAACGTAGCTCTACGCATTGATAACAAGAACTAATCCTAACTCGCACCATACAGAAAGATATTGAAGCTAGAAGTTGCGAGTTTACCTTACGTTTTCTGGAAAGAAAACTGTGATTTTATGCTGTGATGAATTCGAAACTTTAGACACCTCTCTCTTACAAACGGTTTGGAATTGGCTTTGGTCATAAACATGAAAGTTATAGAGGGATTAGAGCTCTTCAAAACGAGCTAAAGAAAATGGAATTTGGCTGAGAAACGAAGAAGTTATGGCTAGTCGAAGTTACCTGAATTCGAAGAGAAACTGGAAAACTGCAGTTTCGGATTTGCAAGGTGGCTACTTTGGATCGAATTTCCGGCTGATGTATACTGAATTAGGGTATGTGTGAGTAATGGTTGGAAAGAGGAATTGTAGGAGAAGAGAATGGTGAAGACGGCATGGAAAATATTGAGGGATGTGAAAGTTACAGCCGTCTAAAGTTAGGGCAAAGTAAGGGAATTCGGTTACGGAAATCAGGGAAGAAATCGGCTAAGTGTGGGCGACTCATTACAGAGTGACACGTGGCATCTCTTAAAATTTTGATTCAAAACTTCAATCTAGCATAACTTTGGCTAGGATGATCCGTTTTTGACGTTCTTTTTATCGATCTTCATGGTTTTTCATAACCTATTTATTGGTATAGGTTTCATGACCTGGTTTGACCATTCTCAAAAAGTCAACTCTAGCAAGGCTTAATAAGCTTTAAGGTTTCTAGAATTTTATATTGACTTTTATGTTTCAAAACAATGTTCCAACACTTCCTAAAATCTTTATAATATATTTGGAGTGTTTAATAATTTTCCCAAGATTTATTGAGTTATAAATCTTATTATTAAATTCATAATACTATATAATAATGTATAATAATTAGGGTTAAATAGGAGAAAACCCCTAAATAAATTTCACAATTCCATATACTAATTTAATATTCATAATCCCATATAATAATTTAATATTCATAACTCCATATAATAATTTAATATTCATAATTCCATAAAATAATTTAATATTCATAACTCCATATAATAATTTAATATTCATAATTCCATAAAATAATTTAATACTTAATAGTATTATTAAAGGTTTAATAAAAGAAATCCCGTAAATTAATTTAAATTAATTTAGGGGTATTTCAGCTACATTGGACATCCAGTCCAAGGTAGGAGGCATTAAGATGGTGCGGTAGGATCACCTAAATCCTAAATTTTAAGATAAGTTGTTTATTCAACCAATGGAGTTAATAGCTCATTGGCTAGGGTTGCTTTTGACCCGACAAAAATAAACATTGAGTTAAGATACAATCATTTCTATTTAAAGAGTGGTTTGTATTCTAAGATTAAGATAAGGTTTGAGATAAGTTGCAGCCATTTCTATTTAAAGGATGGTTTGTATTCTAAGACTGAGATAAGCTACATCCATTTCTATTAAAGAATGTTTTGTTTTCTAAGACTAAGATAAGATTGAGGTAAGATAAGGTTGGACTGAGATTAAGAGGAAACATAACCTAAGGAGTTAAATAATTAACTCACTAATTAAGGGAACACATTTAAGTCGTTCATTGTGATTGAACTCTGATTGTTCAAATTTGGATTGTTGTTTATTGCACTTTCTATTATGTTGTGCATCTAATCAACCTCCATGCTATCGACAATTAGTCATCGTAGCCACGTTAGCTTGGGGGCCATGAGAGGATCGTACCAGTATTCTTGCTGACCCCCTATGGGGGCTATTTTTACTACACAGGTGAACGTCAGAAGGCGGCCGTCACGAGAGTAAGATGGGGTAGACGTGTTACGGGTTAAGCGTGGCCTACGAGATGTGCATGTACACTCATATGGCATTTTGAGTTAGTAAGATGTATAGGATGTGAGGGGATTGTAAGAAGGATATGTATTTGGTTAAGACTTGTAAGTACTAATGTTCGGTATATTCTGTTAGTCAGACCGTGGCGAGGTCCTGGAATGTATTTGAATCTGCTGCAACGTTTGTATATATGGTGATAAGATTACGAGAACCACGATTGGATCGAGATGGGGTGTTACAGGTTGTTCCCTTAACAGGCGCACAGCTTAAAAAATAATAATTATGACTCACCAAACCAGCTTTATAAAAGTAAAGATAATTACCCTTTTTTATGACATTATTTAAATAAACATATCCTTTCCACCTAGGCTACTTACTTCCACCACTTAGATTGTCGTCCTTACTCATTGCGAGCACTGAACACCTGCAAGATTCACCGAATTACTATGCTATATAGGTTAGTCTAGTTACATAATGTTTATAATAAGCCAAAACAAGTCCAATTTGTCTTCCCTTGAATTAGCCACCTAATCCCGTTTGAATAAGGCTCTCTCCTGATCAGATATCCGGCCCTAAGTAGATAAGCATGACCATATTTGATTATTTCCTAAACCAAGATTTACATCATTATATGTCATAAAATAATCAAACGTATTCTTCCATGTGGCAGCCTTGTTTGGTGGCTTAATGACCCTTCCTCCATCATACTAAACCCAAAAAAATATACCTAATGATGAGTCACACCTCACCATTGACTAAATTGAGATTTATCTCTTTAAAAGCTAAAAAGTTCTCCTTTCCCCCATTTTCCTTTCTTCTACCGTAAGTAGCAGCTCCATATCCTCTCTTTTGGCTGCTTCCATTACCGTGAGCCAGCTCAACTTCAATGACCAATAACATGGGATGTAGGTAAGCTCTTGCAACAATCTTACAACCATTTTCTTCATCTCTTTCTCCTCTGTCCCATGGTGTGTCTTATCCCCATTTCTATTCATCTATCTAGTCTGAATGGAGGCAGAAAGAGGAGGGTATGTGCGGCTGAAAATCAGAAAGGGAATGGAAGGAAGTTTGATAAGGTCTTAAGGTAAAGATCATGTCCTAACTAGCTATCTTCTTCCTCCTTGATTCCAGTTTTTCTCTTTGATTTCTCTAGCTCATTTCCACCGTTTCTTGCGTGTCTATTCAGTGGCCTTATCCACACTTGGGAAGAAAAGCAAGATCCAAGCCTAGGGAACTCATCTTGACTATTTCGGTAACAAAATAATTCACCTATGTTCTACCTATCTTCTACCGGTTACGTGTGCTGAAATAAAGTAGTGTTTTATTACCTTCTTTTGCCCATGAAAAACAGGCATGAACATCTAGTGGGGACAGCACCATACCAAGGTATATGTCAAGCTTTTTCTAGGCTTAAATCAGCGTTTAATGACCTTGGCTTCATATGGCTAATACATGCTTGTTTTCTTGCATGAAATGCTGGCGCAAGGTTGTTCTAACCTTGGGAAAATCCTACAAAAATTTTCAGAAGCCAAGTCCAAGCATTACTTGTCAAAGTGAGCAAAAAAAAATCTAGCCTTAAAACGCTATGTTAACTAAGCCAAGGTGTTGGTTCATGTTGGAAACTAATTTAAAAAATTTACAAACTCAGCCGTGAGCATTTGGAGAGCTTTGGCTGGTTTGGTTGGCTTGAAAACCATGTAAGTATACTAAACTTAGTATATTATAAAGTTTTTATGTTATGGTGTTAAGCAAAATACAAGTCGTGAGTGAATGGGCATTAAAGTGCTCAAACTAGGTAATATAAGATCTTATAGCATTTTTAGTTGATAACATAAGGTTTAGATGACATATAATGTCATAAGAATTAATTAAATAATTTTAGAGAACATTAAAAGAAAAACTATACCATAAGCCGTAAGCTATATAGTATTTTTATGACATTTTTATGTAATTTTATTCTATGCTGATTATTGTAATAAGGCCATGCATTTTTAGGCGATTTAATTTATGTACATTAAGTCTAAAATGAATTTAAAATAAGAATAAACATTACCGAATGACATTTGGGGTCGGTTTGCAATTAAAACAAAATTTGGGAGGCTAAATAAGGTTTATAGCCGAAAACTATGTATTAAAAACCATTAAAATGAATTTTATAAAGTTTTATAAAATATGGGGTCAAATTGTAATTTTTGAGGAAGTGTGGTCAAAACCGCAATTCTATAAACCTATGGTCAAACTAGTAGTAAATGGGTCAACATTGACCAAGATAAAAGCCTTGACCAAAATTTATAACATAAGAGATTAATTTATAAACTTAAGGTAACATATTAAACTAAATATTGAAGTTATAAAATTTATCGGGGTACAAATGATAAATACCAAAAATAATGGGTTAGTATGGTTAATACAATAGGTTATATCATTAATATAAAGTTTGGGAATTATTGGAGTTATATAAGTGATTTTATAAAGAAAAGTGTATAATATATAGTTTTGTGACATATAGAAAGTATATAGTATAAAGTGGGGTAAATGAGTAAATAAGGGAAGTTGGGGGCAAAAAAGGAATTTTAAAACAGACTTTGGTCTGTTCGAATATTTCAGTTTATAATATGATATAATTATTGTAATGTTTAAATGATATAATATATGGTGAATATAACATGTTATAAAATATTTGGTGGAATTGTAATAAATATAAAGTGTGGGAGTTGGAAAAGAATAAAGGAATAATAGAAGGGCCTCTCGGCCATAATTTAAATTTAATAAAACTATAGGTTATAATGTGTTATAAAGTTTTAATGTTATAAAATATGGTATTCATAGCATGGTGTAATAATGTGTGGTTAAATTATAATTAATGAAAACTATGGGAAATGAAGAATTAATAATTGTATAACCTATATGCCTTGCGGCAATTATATATATGGTTTAAAAACTATATATGATAATGTGGATGAGATATAAAATATGATGTTATATAAAATAAGTGTTGAACTTAAGAAAAATAAATGTATAAGTGTATATATATGAGTTCTGAAACCATATATTAAAAACATACACATAATAAGTATATAGTATAGTTGGAAACTATATAATATAGTGCATGCATACATGCAACTATATAGTATATGATTAAGATCAAATAATAACAATGTATATTCATATGTATACAAATAACCAAAAACAAAATGTGCATATATGTATATATATGCAAAACCGAGAATGTGTATATATAAGTATATACAATATGGTTATTAATGTCATATGATAATAAATGACAAGTGTTATGACATTAGTGTAACTATATGCTACAAGTCATATAATTACAAATTAAAGTATAGTTTATCAAATGAATAATGAGATGTATAAAGTACAATATTAAATGGCTAAATATTAATGCCATAAAACAATAATGCATGAGCATAATATGCGATGCGAATTAACGTTGCATGCACACATGCAACTATATGTTATAAATGTATACTCGTATACCGAACCCGAATGATTAGACTGATGTTTAAGTATTAACGGGAATATGTATTCGTATACTCGTAAAAAAAAAGGAATAAATCCTAACGTTTAAAAATGCTACAACTAAGACGTCTTTATAACCGACTTATTTAAATAAACCCGGGCATTGGTAATTAATACGTATTACGACTGACGAGTTCATATACGACACTTTAACAATTAACTGTTGAAATGCAGCGATGAAATGTCGGGATTATTTGTGTTATTCGGATTTACCGAGCTTAAATAAGTCATGTGGATTGACTTATGTTATGTTTGATATTTAGACTGTATCACCAACGAAGACGCTTGACAAGCTAGTGGTCTACTGCGCAACCTAGGTCTTTGGTGAACGGTATGTAAAGGGGTCTGATCTGAGATGTCCTGAGGACTTCCTCGGGCTCAGATATGTGTGCTGCATAACGAGTGTGATGTTGAAATACCCCAAACCTAGTTATGTTGTTTAAACACCTAAATATGGTGTAATAAGACTAAAAAGAGTCTTAGAAACCTTAGTAAACAAATTTAAACAAAAGTAAACACAAATGTGCTTTAAAGTCAATAAGAGCCAAAATGTGCTCTAAGCTTGGGATAAACTTGGCTAAGACCCAATGAGCTTACCAAGACCTCATTTATATACTAATGAACTTATTAAACCAATTACCAAAGAAAACCAAGCTTGAAAACAAGTTAAAACACAAAAATGTGCTTTAAGAAGTCTTAAAGCACGTTTTTGAAAATTTGTCTTGTAAATGAATTTTGAATGGCTAAATGTCCATCATTACTCTTAAATATATATGTGTACTATATATATCACATTTGGGTGGCTATATTAATGGGAAATCAAAAATTTCACTTCTAAGTGCCTGTTTAGTGAATAGTACTTTTTATAAGCTAGTTTATAACATATGTTTGTTATTAAGTAATTAAATTGACAAACAAAACTAAAACACCCTCACACTATAAAGGGGCCGTTTTTTATAAGTGTTGACTCACCACTCTCTTATTAATGTATTAAGTAAGTAAAGATAAGTAATAAACTACTTTTTACTTTTTTAGCAAAATATCTCCTTAAAGCAAATCCTATCTTTCCATTCTCATTCTTTCCTCCATTTCCCACGGTCCAAACATCATCTTCTTCCTTCCTTCTTTGTTCTCTCACGGTAATACCACTACACCATGGAAACTCCCACTTTGACCACTTGTTAAATCTTGCTCATTTGTCCAAATCAAAACAAACACACCAATCTCTTCCTCTCATAAGCTCTTCATTCCTATCTTCTCAAAACTCCAAGAGCTCCATTTCGTTGCCAAGGTGTTCCACCATTGAAGAGCTTGAGCTTGTATTTTGACATATTGTTGATCTCCTTTGCTTCTAGGTAAGAATCTCAAAAAAATCATGTTTCCTCCATGTTCTTACCTTAACCGAAATACACATTGATATAGCCTTTTTGTGTGACTTTGTTCTAGCTTCATTTCAACTCTTCATGGACTAGGTGGAGTCCCCTCTTGTTATATATTCAACACTCTCTTCAAGATCAAGGTAAAACAACTACATTAATGTTTTTGAAACAATGTAAATTAGGGTTTACAATGAGATGAAGCCTATAGCTTGATTACTCATTATAATGTTGCACATTGTCTAGAACTTGACAAGGAATCAAATACCCTATGGTTTTGTAAGGAAACAAGAAGGAAGTGTTTTTGAAAAAGAGGTAAATCTACTAACTTAATGTTGTTTAATGCCTTAGGAGAAATGAGCCTATAATTGCTTATTAAACTACCTAAAGAGCCATGGTGAATGATTAGCAAAATGTTCTTAAGAGCTTAGTAAAGGCATATGTTTTGTTGAGTGTATTTGCAGGTTAAAGGCAAATATATTGTGGAAATTCAGTGTTTATGATTTTATGCATTTTAAGGGCCTAAGCCATGCATTTTAAGGGCCTAAGTGCCATGCAATTCAATTATGCACTATATTGTGATGTGGTGTAAATTTGGTGAAGTTGTGTAAGAAAGTGTTCTAGATGTTTTTTGTGTGTTTAATGGAGAAAACAAAGTGTTTAGGCTTAGTAATGTTCTAGGTGAACCCATGTCAAAATTTAGGTAAGAAGTAAGAAGTTCTAAGTGTTTACATAAGGTTTGGTGAGTTAGAAATGTAGGAAATGAATAAGGAGTTCATGATGTTTTAAAGGAATTTTGATGAATTAGGAAGTACTCTAGAGTGTGATAAGAACTTAGGCATGAGCTTGAGGTTTTAGCATGTACCAAAGTCATTTTGGACTTAGGTAAATACTTAGGCAAACTTTGGAAATAAGGAGAAGTGTACACTAGGAAAAGAATTGTTAGATGGTATAAGAAGTTAGTTGTGAAAGATGATGCTTGGGAGATGATGTTAAAATAAGGAGAAAGCATTTTGGGATAGTAGTTATCTTAGGTATGAAACACCACTTGAAAAACTAGGAGAAAATATTGTAAGTGTTAGGAATTTTGTGAAGATATAGGTAAAGGCTTAAGGAATTATAAAATGAGTTTTATGAGTGTTTAAGGATGTCTTAAGCTGTGTTTGAAGTGCCCAAGAGGTTAGGGAGTACTAGGTTATATGGGGTGAAGTTTGGAGTTGAATGTAAAAGGAAAACAAAGATTTGGGGCCGACCGGACTTGCGACCGGACTTGCAAGCTCGGTCGGGACCTGTTTACCCTGCGAGAATTGGCTTCTGGAATGGACCGACCTTGGGACCGGACTTACAAGGTCGGTCGGGCTTGAAAATTGTGTACGGATTGAGTCACTGGAATCGACCGGACATGGGACCGGACTTGGCAAGTCCGTCGGGCTGAATTTCCGATGGGGAGAAACTCTCTGGAATCGACCGGACATGGACAAGTCCGGTCGGCAAGTCCGGTCGGA
This sequence comes from Limonium bicolor, assembly GCA_023374045.1. Taxonomy (NCBI): domain Eukaryota; kingdom Viridiplantae; phylum Streptophyta; class Magnoliopsida; order Caryophyllales; family Plumbaginaceae; genus Limonium; species Limonium bicolor. The sequence continues at coordinate 207,922,190 of CM041780.1, forward strand.
CCAAAACTTGTAAAAAAAAAAAAAAACAGAAAAGAATGTGACTTATGTATTAACCCTAGGGTGTATAATGAAGGTAACCTAGGGTAAGATAGACATTAAACCATGTCATACAATCATGTTAAATACTTAGTAAGCTTGAAGTTAAATAAATAATTAACCGACGTTACTAATGTGTTTAGGATTCTCTCAAGGTGGAAATCAGTCGAGGCAAGGACCAAGGTATGGTTTTCTTGCAGTCTGTTGCCTACCGGTTTACACCGGCTTGTGTGTTGTTTGTTTTTCTGTGTGTTTATGACTTTGTAAGATTAAACCATGTAAAAAGTTTACCGTTGTTAAATATCATTATGTTGTTGAGTATGACTCTCTCTTCCCTTGTGTGTGTCTAACAAGACTTGACCTATGATTGTGAATTGTGTGTTGTGTTCAATGATGAACTACTAACAAGGGCTAATGGGGGAAGTGAGGAGTCCGGTCTGTTCCGGCCACGCGTGTGAGTATGGAGTCGATGTCATAACCGGTTCGATTCTCTCTGTATGTTATGGTTAAGTTTCCAATTTGGTTTCTACCTTCCCTTTAGCTTAACCAAGACTATTTTACTGACTCACGTCGGGCCACAGGGGCATACTATGTGTTATTTCGGTGTGCTTGGATCACTATATCCGAGGCACCTTGTGTTAAGTTAACCGTTCAATCTAACCGGACGGTAACGAGTTATGTAACGAGCTAAGCATGAGCATGGCAACATTCTCTAGGCTCTCAGTTGGGACTAACTGTGTTGGTTCTCTTCCTAAAAGGAATTGTAAGTTTGTGATGTGTGTTATGTGTGTACAATACCCATATTATGTTATGTATGAGTTGTGTGTTTAAAATAAATACCATGTCATCATGACAAATAGTTGCGCGCATTCCGGTAGTCGATGGGCTGCGCGTTAACCATGCCAGCCAAGGTTGCTGACCCCCTCGGGGATCCATATTTCTTTTACTGCAGGATGAGGATCGAGGAAGCGGAGTGGCTCTAGATCCTAGGTGTAGTTACCTTTGGAGTACTTTTGGATGTTGCCCGGGATGCCGCCGTGCTCCCGTGGCGTGTTATATACTTGTTTATGATGGTTTACAGTGAAGTATACAGTGAAGGATTATGTAAAACACTCGGTATAATGTTGATGTATATATATGGTTATAGTTCTATGCTCGTGAGTCTGATCATCAGACCGGTACAATTGTATTTATTCAGCCTTGTTAGCCACGTGGGTGGTTGACGGCATTGTAGCACCATTCGTTAGTTACTGTTTAGTTGTTTATTTTCCGCTGCGATTTCAAGTAATGTGTTGGGCGTTAGGGGTTTACAAAAGTGGTATCAGAGCGAAGTATCGCTCTGATGACTAGAATACCGAGCTTAGGGATATACCGAGTTAGGAAACCTAACTACAGATACCTAAGTGAACAGATTTGGAAAGGTTAACCACTAACTAAGTGTGGAGATACCTTATATCGGGAAGCGTTACAATCGTGGACCGATAAGTGTGCAAGCATAATGCTAATGAGATGTTCATGTGAATTCAGATGACAGGTAGACCACGAGGTAGAGGCCGCGGGCGCAGTACTGGAGGTATGGGTGACCAGGGTGATGATACTACGGCACAGACTATGGCTGAGGCAGTTGCAGCCGCCGTAGCTCAGCTGGTACCCGACTTAGTTGCTGCTATACAGCAAGGGCAACAGCCCGGAGTTCAGCCACCACCACCACCGCCACGAGAGACCAATTGGGTCAAGGCGCTGGCTGATCTGAGGCCGCCCTCATTTAGTGGGGAGACCGATCCCCGTAAGCTCGAGGCGTACATCTCCGAGCTGGAGACCGCCTTCGAAACCCTAGCACCACCTGAGCAGGTCAAGGTACGACTTGCTGCTTACTACTTGAAGGGCTCGGCACAAAACTGGTGGAAGCTTGTGCGCGAGGTAGAGTTGCTGACCCGACGTTTCAGTGGAGGGAGTACACGGCTCTGCTGCGAGCCAAATACTACCCTATACATGTGCAAGAGGCCAAGCGCCTGGAGTTGGACAATTTGAGGCAAGGGGATAAGATGACGGTAGATGAGTACTACTCAGCCTTCATCGGACTTATCCACCTGCTACCGGATCTGGGTTACTCAGACCGGATCCTTTTGAACCGTTTCTACAACGGACTGAACTATCGCCTACGCTACGGCATGGGCCTACTGGATATACCACCTTGCAGGTAAAGGAACTTACAGTGTAATGTGAATAAGTGTGTACAATGTGTTAATGTGTTGTGAGTTTATTTAGCGGGGCATAACTGACACCATAAATATAGGAGTGCTATCATGCCGCTGCTATCGTGGAGATCACCGTCCGTCTGAGGGACGAGAGAGTGCGCTCAAGCGCAAGGCTCAGAACGAGGGCCAAGGCACGCAAGGGCAGTGGGGAGGGAAGAAGAAGAAATCATACCCCCAGTCCCAGAAAGGACAGCAACAGGGTGGCAGGGCCAGACCCAGACCACCACTGCTGAGGAGCCTCTGCAGCTCACCTATGCGTATGCGGCCAAGCCCCTACGTTCTTACCCCCCTAAGGGTAATTGTCTAATCCTGTGTGATAAGTTAGAGTATATGTTAATAAGTTGTGGAACAAGTATTGATTGTGTATTGTGATACCAGCTAGCACGGGCTCTGGACCGGAGCGCCACTATTACTGCAAGTGGTGCAACGGAGACCACCCCGGCAAGGACTGCAAGGGTAACGATGTTCAGTGCCGATACTGTAAGAAGATGGGTCACCGCGATCATGAATGTTGGCAGAACCCGAACAGTAGGAACTTCAGGCCAAGGGGCAATGGAAGGGTAAGGCCACTACGACCACCGATGGCCAGAAGACGGCAAACCAGCCACCCCAGATCAGAGGTACACGGAGTCCCAGAAAGGGAAGGGGTCGGGGTCCAACAAGGCCACCCTGAATATGGTGGACCGGTCTGAGGCGCCAGGGCCATCTTCTAGACCAGGTACCGCCTAAACTGTTGAATGTAATGAGTGTCTGCATGCCGCATTTCATGCATGTGTGTGAGTGAGTTTAAATAAACAACCATGTGAGTAAATAAATGAAGTATAGTGTGAGATTTACCTAATTAGAGTACTCTAAACTTAAAGGAACTTTCAATATATGTTATCCAATCCCACCCACACCGAACCCTGAAGAAACCCCATCAACATCACCGACTTTCCGTTGGAGCAATGTCAGGTTATCCAGCCAGGTATGATACTCTTAAATGGATACCTGACACCGGAAGCACAAATCCACATCATCAGACGATGCGACGAACTCGGAGCAAAACCAGGAGGGTTCTACACACCCGAATACCCAACGGAGCAAGGATGCAATTGAAGATGATGTGCATGGGTAAGGACTGGAACCCTTACACCAAGTCATATCAAAAATGCGAGCCGAAGACGGAGCAAACAGTATCAAGTATACCTGAGGAGTCCGTGCGGTCGTTAATCACGCCGTGGGGATTGCTCAACAAGTTGAAACGGATTCAATTCCAAATGTGGAAGCAGATTTGTGTATTGTGAACTTCTACCAGAAAGGTGGACGGTTAGGGTTACACCAAGATAAGGACGAGTCACCCGAGTCTCTAAGTAAGGGAGTACCCGTGGTGTCTTGGTCCATTGGTGATACCGCAGTATTTGTGTATGGCGAGCAGAAGCGTGCTGATCTCGCAAGGAAGTTATACTAAAGTCAGGAGATGTGTTAATCATGGGTGGGCATCAAGGATGCTATACCATGGCATCAGAAAGATCAAACTGAATACCGCACCGTCGGCAGTGATCAACGCCACACACATGCAACCGGACGTTTGAATTTCACCTCAGACAGTTTTAAGCCTTGTATAATTATTTGATAAACCATGTTATTAAGATGTTGTAAGTTGGACTCATGGCGACAGTATAAGCCAATGAATGTTGTAAAAAAGTGTGTTAATGAATAAAGTGAGTTGTTTTTTGAAGCATATAAACCGTGTTGTTACCCCATACTTATTAGTTTGCCCATGAAAATTAGGCTGTGCACTCGGAAACGTGAGGTAGACTGAGTGTCTGCAATATGCTTGTAACACCCCATCCAACATTAACATACTTACAACAAACTGCAGCGGAAGAACATCCTCATCACATTACTTAACTTGTTGGTGTTACACGCCGTTAGCCACCCACGTGGCTAACAAGGCTAATACATACACAATGTACCGGTCTGATGGGCTAATTCCCGAGCAACTATACATCAGTATCCCTTTCCATTAACAATAACAACAACATACACCTTAACAACTATACCGAGTACTTATAAACTGATGCCGACAACAATTTCGGTCTTACTACACCTACTGTATACATACACTTAATTGTTTACCCATGTACAATGACTACCCGTCCTACTCTCGAACGGCTTCCAGCACTTCGTACCTGAAATAGGAAAAGAAGAGAAAGGGGTGGCCCCAAGGGGCTCAGCACCTTTGCTGGTATGGTAATCCCGCAGCCCACATGCTACCGGGCCACGCAAACTAATTGTCGTCTTAGCATGCAGTTGATTATATTTAAATCATGCATGTGACAATAAACACACAACACTTAACATTTCGCCTCAATAGGCTCAACAATCGGATAATACACTACTTAACAAGTCACCCATGGTATTCATCATCCCTAGAGTGTTTCTCCTCCAACGGAGCTACTTCCTTAATAGACGACACATACCCTTAAATCGGGTTATCCTTAAACGCCTCTTATCACAAACTGGGAATCATATCCATGATCCACACACTCCACATTATACAACACACTCCACATTATACAACCTATATCACACACTACATACAACACTTAACAACACTTGGTACGTTTCTACGTACACAACATAATACCGCAATGAATACTGCATCACAACAAAAACATAACACAACGGGAATGGTTCGCTTAGGAACCGACCCAAACATCACAAACACACTGGTGAGCCTAGAGAATGTTGCCAGTCTCATGATAAGCTCGTTATACAATAACACAACACTCATTACCGTCCTAATAGTTGGACGAGTAACTTAAGTTAAGGCGGTTCGGGTTTGGAGGCCCTAACACACCACACAAACACAGGTTCCCACTAAACCGATCATAAGTCAGAATAGGTAAGCTTTGGAGTAAGCTAATGGGAGATCATAACCCGTGAGGGAAACAACCATAACAAAGAGAAGGGTAAGGCTAGGAAGGATACCTCTCCCAAACAACGCGCGACCGCCAAACCGGATTCCTCACTACTGTTAGTACATACTTACTTTAGACAATACTTAGAACTCCACTATGGAGCCTGTCACATAACAACTCATACAGTATTACAAACTGGGTTAAACATACAAGGGAGATCCCTACATTCACATACACATATCACACATTTAACACACGCATAGCCGTGGTTAGTACGTCCCATGGTACGGGTCGTTTACTCCGAATACCGAACTCTCATGTGATCCTAGACTCAGTTAACTAAGGTTAACACTTTCGAGGTTAGATGGTATCGGAGTTGAACACGCCACATATATGAATTACTGTAAACTCATTACATGTTTTATCTTACAACGTGGCAAACATACAGAAAACACGTTGGCATACAAGCCGGTGTAATCGGTAGGACGCAGGTTGCAAGAAAACCATACCTGTCACGGAGTCCACTTATCCTGTCCATTTATGTTCCTCGAGCAATCCTCGAACAACTGTTTAACATCACATGTGTTTTTATTAACATCGGGGTAGCATGTTTGTTTATTTAGCGTCTAATGCTTAACTTTCCCCGTTAACTTTGTTACATAACTTTACATTTTTAACTTGTTTTACTTTTACACTTTGATACAACTTTTCACCCACCTATTCGCCATTTAAACTCACCTAACATGTCCTCAACATTCTTATAACATCATTACCTACCAATCCCCATCAGTACACATCATTTCATAACCTTAAACAACATCTTTGGTCCGACCGACCCACCGACCGACCCACAGCTGGGTCGGTCCATTACAGACCCCTTTTACTTCCTTACAAACATGCCCGTCCGACCCACGTCCGACCCACCATTCTGGGTCGGTCCATGTGCGAACATTTTTCCACCTTTGAAACTTGACCGACCGACCCATGTCCGACCCACCCTTTTGGGTCGGACCATTACCGAACACATTCCTAACATTTTACAGAGGCTCGACCGACCCACAAACTGGGTCGGCCCCTGGGTCGGTCGTCCTAATCTTACCCAAACTTTGCAAATTTTCACCAAACTTTCTCCTAAGGCCTCTTAATGTGTTCTAACATCATTTGGCACTTCAAACACACCCTTAAGATATTCTTAACACTCACAAAACTATTTTTCCTAATTCCTTAAACCTTTACTTATATCACCACAAAATTCCTAACACTTACAATGTTTTCTCCTTATGATTTCTAGGTGGCATTTCACTATAATGACCACAATACCAAGGTGTTTCCTCTACACCTTATCATCATCCCTCAACTTCTTTTCTTACTAACTAAATCTCCTTTTTCACATCATTCCTAAACATCACTTGTTCCTTGAACACCAACATTACCTAAACCTTAAACAACTCCTCCAAGACTTTAATACATTCACAAAACACACATTGAATTCCTAGAACTTCAAAGACAACACCTAAATCCTTGCATCACTCTAAATCACCTTAATACATGTTTTCTTCTCAAGTAATCATTTATTCACCTTTAACACTTCCTAGTTCACCAAAACTCACATTAAACACTTAGAACTTCTTACACATTTCCCAAATTTGGCCATAGCTTCTCTAGCATATACTCACATCCAACCACTTAGGTTTTTACCTTATTTCATTCAAAACACCTAAAATCCATCAAACACATTTTATACACAAACTTCACACATTTTGCACTACATCACAATAGTGCATAACTTAAATTGCTTGGCACTTAGGCCCTTAAATAGCATGGCTCTTAGGCCCTTAAATTGCATAACCTTAAACACTGAATTTCCCACATAAATAATGCCTTTGACCTGCAAATACATACACCAAAACATATGTTCTTTTACTAGTCTCCTTGAGAACACTTACTAGCTCATTTGCCATTGGCTCCTTAGGTATTTTATTAAGCAAATCAAGCTCATTTTCCTAAGGCATTTAAACTACATTGAGATAGCTTGTTTACCTCTTTTTTCCTCACAAATTTCTTTCTTGTTTCCTTACAACCGGTGGGGTACTTGATTCCTTGTCAAGTTCTATACATTGTACAAACAACATAATGAGTATTCAAGCTTTAAGCTTCATCTCATTGTAAACCCTAGTTACATATATTGTTTTAAACACATTAAGGTAATTGTTTTACCTTGGAATTGGAAGAGAACTTGAATAAGTATCAAGAGAGGACTCCTCCTAGCCCTTGGAAGATTCAAATGAAGCTAAAACAAGCAAGATAAATACACCATTGTGAGGTGAATTTTCGGACAACATGAAAACATGGAGGAAACATGGATTTTCTTTGAGTTTCCTTACCTTGAAGCAAAGGAGAACAAGAATATGTGAAAAGATGAGCTCAATCCTTCAATGGTGAATCTTCATGGCACCAAAATTGAGTTCTTGGAGATTTGAAAAGAGGGAAGTGTAGAGCTTGACCTAACTAAGACAAATATGGTCTTGGAATTTGATTTGGCCAAGGGAACTAGAAGATACAAGTGGTCAAAGCTTGAAGATGATATATGTGCTGTAGCACAACCGAGAGAGAACAGAAGAGAAGAGAAGAGAAGAAGAAGGGAACCGTGTGAAATGAAGGAGGAAGGGAGAATGAAGATAGAATTTGCTTTTAAGAGATATTTGTAACTTATAAAGCAAATAGTACTTTACTTAAAGTTTAACCTTACTTATTTGATTTCTTTTACATGTTGGTGACTCACACCATGAAAAACCGGCCCCCATTTTAATAGAAGGGTGTTTTGGTCTTTGTTGACCAACTTACTCACTTATAACATTATAGGTTACAAACTAGTTACAAAAATCACTATTCACCAATAACAAGGCACATAGAAGTGAAATTTTTGATTTCCCACTAATATGGCCACCCAAATGTGATACTATATAGTACACATGTTAATTAAAGAGTAATGATGGACATTTAGCCATTCAAAACTCATTTACAAGACAATTTTTCAAAAACGTGCTTTAAGACTCCTTAAAGCACATTTTGTGTTTTAAACTAGTTTTCAAGCTTGGTTTTCTTTAGTAATTGATTTAATATGTTCATTAACATATTTACAAAGTATAGGTATGACCATTAGGTCTTATACACATTCCTCCCAAGCTTAGAGCACATTTTTGCTCATATTGACTTTAAGGTATTACCTTGTGTTTTTTTTGGTTTCATTGTCTACCAAAGTTTCTTAAGGACTTATTTAGCCTTATTAAATCGTAATTAAATGTTATCAAGTCTTGGTAGGCTCTTTGGGTCCTAACCAAGTTCACTCATAGCTTAGAGCATGTTTTTGCTCAAACTGTGTCTTAATGCTTTATTGCATTTATTATGGTTTAAACTGTTCACTGATGTTACTAAGGCACTTTTTAGCCTTTACATACCATAATTTGATATTTAAACCACATACCAAGGTTTGGGGTATTTCAATCTACCCCCCTTAAAAGAACTTCGTCCTCGAAGTTCACACTTTTCACATATCATTAGATTAGAACACAGTTATCACTTGGAAATAAACTTCCTTAACCAACACACTTTACATCACAACCTCGGACTTGATGGTCCGGGCAACACATTCACATCCACACATAACATAACATATCCAAATGATAACCTCGGACTCTATGGTCCGGGTATCTTAACCACACTTACACATACATAACAACCCCTTTGACTCACTGGTCTTGGGTAACATAACAACATTTGGACACATAGGTCCTGGTAACATAACAGTCTTTAGACACATAGGTCTATGTAACACCGCACATTTAGACTCATAGGCCTTGATAGTATACACTTTAGGAAATCCAAGTCAAAACAACATTCATTACACATACCACACAACATGTCAGAGCATGTATAGCAATCAAAAATATCCTTGATATTCACTATGATCCCGCAGAACACGGTCGCGATGGACACCTTCCGTCCCCGTGCCTTTAGGAGGTTAAAACAATCACATAAGTTTAAAATTTCCTTGTGAGGTTAAGTAAGAAGACTTTAATTATGTAAGTATCCATCAACGTTTTATAAATACCAATTTAAAATCCCTTTGAAAACACACACAACTCCAAGTCCAACTTAAGCTCTTTGCTTCTTTTATTAGCGTGGTTATTCGTGACCACTTATAGGGAGTTTCAAGAGTCATCCAACCCTGATGTGATCAGCATCAGTGTTGAACTATCCTTCCACCCCAATTTGTGTTCGGCTTCCCTTGATCACATGCAAATCAAGTTCCACCTCCCACTTCATTTTCAAGCATCAAGTAAGTCACTCATTTCCAATTTTCTATCTTTCGAATCATTCTAATCATGATCATAACATCTCCAAAGGATAGAACTCCGTCTATCAGTTACCTCCATTCACCTTTAATCCTGTTGCCTAGGGAATCTCATTCTCACTAGGTTCTATGTCGGTATCATGCCCTTTCATGCATCACTATATAGTATATATATATACACATATATTTTATCAAAATACAACACACCTGATTTTACATTTATACACTGTCGGGGCTTTTGTTCCCCCGGGAGTTTATCTACTCCCCACACTTGTACAATCACACACAACTGTTAACAAACACACACACTTATCACAATGGTATTCGCATCTGATGTGCGCAATTACCACAATTAACCCATGAATGAATGTGTATGTTTACGTAACACACACACCAATCATCAAAACAAACAATAATTTTGTGCTATGCACAATATGAGTCACATACACTACGTACACTTGTACGGTAATATACACCAAGTGGTTTTGCGCTCTACCCCCCTTTTAAAAGGGATTACGCCCACGTAATCAATCACTAAACATTGCTTAAATGCTCTGCGTCGTCGTGTGTGTTTAACTTCCACGCGGTCTATTACACAACGGATTCTGATTAGAGGATCTCAACCATATTGGCGGTTTAGTCCGTAAACCAAGAATTCGCATTGGAGTTATAACTCATAACCGGTTTCGGTCCTGGCCTGTGAGGCTTTTAGGCGTTAATAATTAGCCATTCACTCATGTTCATTATTTACGTTGTACATTTGAATCACTGGTTCACTAGTTTCTGCTGCGAAACTTTAATAACTGTAGAGCTTAATTACTCCCTTTTGTTATTCTTACTGTATTGTACATCCCCAATTGTCACCTTCATCTTGGTAACAATGGTTTCTCAACCGACGCACGGTATCTTTTACCCTGAGCGGATTCGGTGAGTTTCACAATTTTCATAACAATTTACTGTGTATACCACTATGTATTTCACAATGATTGACTTGTTCCCTTCCGACTTACTGTCGGTTGAGATTGAGCTACTACCTAGTGTGTAGTGCTCTCTCAGCTATTTCCAATATTTGGGGTATATTCCATACCGATATTTGGTAGTTAGTGCTACTGTAGTCACTTACTGTTAATCATATTTCCACGTTTGGTTTTGTACAAGTACTTTTTATTGATGCGGCTTTGCATTTCTTATGCATCGGCCATCACAACATTATTTGTCCACAATCAACATGTTTCCAATTCCTAGCTATCTCATTCGATCATTACTGCACAAGTGCAATACCAAAACACTCAGTCATACAGAGTGCAGAGGCGTAAACTCTTGACAGTAAATCCCTTATGTGATTCGCCATGGAATTCACACTGAGTTCCTCATCATATAGTACCGACCACTGGCTTATTGCCCAGTCTGTTTAACACCACTCATCTTGCATCTCCACTGAGTTTAACTCATAACTGGTCTTACCTGTTACGTTATCGTTTAACAACATTTATACAACGGTCGCTTGTTGCGCACCGTGCTCTTACTTAGTGTATATCATCAGCTTATATCGTATCTGCTGTCACCTCAACTTCCACACATAAATTTACATTATTCATATTATGGTTCATCCCTCATTTGGATGACTACTGAATGCTCCTTGAGCATCGATCATTCGAGTCACAAACCGGCATCATTCAGCTCGGTGTTTCACTTTATACACATACTACTAAGCTAATTTCTCTTTCAATAACAACATGGTCAATCCTTAACATAGTTCTTGAACTTGATTCACATAACCACCGCTCCTGCGGTCTCACAATATCGAGAGGTATCCCCACTCTTAATGCAGTGGTTCGTTTACCACTCTATTCACTTATACAACACAAACTTCTACAATCAATTGAATTTATATGATATATCCTGCTTTTGGATTATAAGCCTTATTTGCCTTGAGCTGAGCTCATTTTAGGCTGTCCACACATGTACTTCTCTGTACAACATTACAAGGTCGTTGCATCACGTTTCCTTTCATGGGATGCCCCTTAGGTTTGTCAGTCCGTCTCCTGACAACTTATGTCTAAACTGTGTGTTAGTTTCAACCCTTGTGCTTCTGTCATGCACTTCATTCAACAATTGTTGATGTGAACACCCTTCAAGGATTGCTCCTGGGTGTTGTTAAGTTATGCCTTACATTTGTTTCACACTTATTGGTACATTCCGTTAGCTACGCCTTCGCGTTCTTACTGGTTATTATCTTCTTCTGTGAAGATCAACATTCTTGGTAGTGTAGGTACTCATTCTGGGAGTTTCATCCCGTTTGTTGCACATTAATGTGTCCACATTAGGCATCTGCTTTGCCATTTACAGGCTGGGTCACCATTCCAGCTATAATGTTTATCCCTAAGGATCCTTAAGACATATGTGGTGTCTTTACATAACAATTTGTGCCCTTCGCACTTCCTAACTCTTAAACATTTCCTTGAGAGGAATTCACTAATCCTTTTAGTCTCGTTAACTTAACTGAATTCCTTAGCTTCAACTATTCCTTGTAATCCTTAGCTCTTGTTTGATTTATACTGCTGACCGTAGACGGAGTCGACTACTTCCCGTGTTTCGGACTCTACTCGTATACATATATGGGGTATCTTACTGATACATTGCTACTTACCCAACTAACCTATAAGTAGGTCTGTCAGGCCCACATGCTCCTATCGGATGCGGTCGTCCCACAACACAGTTGGTACACTTGTAGTGTCCGTCACACGCCTAGGTGAAGTATTCAGTTGTCACTCCCTTATATTGTCCTGTGACAATATTCATTCCCTGCTTCCCGAACTTAATCGGGGGAAAGTTTATCCATTGCTGTATCTTATCAACTTCTCTGGTTTTACTGGTTTGGTTTTAAAGAAGTTGGAAAGAAGTGTTGGTTTGAAAGAAAATCTGGTTTGAAAAGAAAGGGTTTGTGAAAATCTGGGTTGAAAGAAAAATTTCATGGTTTCACAACATCTTCTTACCTTAACCAAGTCTAGCTTCTTGCTGACTGGTGTACTTACAATCACAGAGGTTAGGCTATTAAGCCCTTCCAGGTCATAGTGGTCTCGTTTAACTTTATGGTACTTTACTAAGTACTTTGTAGTGATTATAAATTTCCCGAACAGCCCTGTTATAGCAGCACTTGCTATTGGCAAGTGCGCCATGCTAATTGGCTATCGGTTTAACACATACCGGTTGTGGTATTTTTTACCCGCACTGTCATCTGTGGCCTTGTTGGCCCTCACTGATCTTACTGTCTTGATAAAACTTGTCTAGGCGACTTCTCACGTATTCACATAATAATCATTAACTAGGGTATTTCCCATTCTGGGAGTCCCTTTTTACTTAGTATCGTATCCTCTTTATAGCCCGTTCCACGCACTTGTCGTGGTTACTGAGACTTGTCTTGTTTGGGCACTACGTTGTGGTTCCTTTGTCGGTTGGTATACGTTGGTGTTTTATTTATCAACTGTGGTTCCGTAGACACTTGTCTCGGTTTCACTAATCCACTTCTTGCCTGTTGCACAGTAGGTGCGTTGCAAGCTGGTTATTCTCGACTGCTCTGCATGTCGACCCAGTTGCCGGAAATTCTATTCTCCAATACACAAGATCCTTCATTCATTGCTATGAAATGCGGTTAACATTATTCAGATGGAGACCGTCTCCGGGATTCCCAGTTTCGGATCTACCGTATGACAGGTTCTCCGTACCCTAAAGGTATTTAATAACAGCCAGATCGGGTATTCCCGAGTAAGAGAGGACTTCCATCTCTCTGGCGTTCTTTCCCAAGTTATATACAGGGATTGTGGAGGGTGGGATGGATATTGTAGGTTTCCAGTACACACTGGTAATTCCTAACTAGCGTATCTCTCAGCTATCACTCAACCCTTAACCCAAAGTACTTAAATCCTAACTCGGTACTTTCCTAAGCTCGGTAATTCAGTCATCAGAGCGATACTTCGCTCTGATACCATTTTGTAACACCCCATCCAACATTAACATACTTACAACAAATGCAGCGGAAGAACATCCTCATCACATACTTAACTTGTTGGTGTTACACGCCGTTAGCCACCCACGTGGCTAACAAGGCTAATACATACACAATGTACCGGTCTGATGGGCTAAATTCCCGAGCAACTATACATCAGTATCCCTTTCCATTAACAATAACAACAACATACACCTTAACAACTATACCGAGTACTTATAAACTGATGCCGACAACAATTTCGGTCTTACTACACCTACTGTATACATACACTTAATTGTTTACCCCATGTACAATGACTACCCGTCCTACTCTCGAACGGCTTCCAGCACTTCGTACCTGAAATAGGAAAAGAAGAGAAAGGGGTGGCCCCAAGGGGCTCAGCACCTTTGCTGGTATGGTAATCCGCAGCCCACATGCTACCGGGCCACACAACTAATTGTCGTCTTAGCATGCAGTTGATTATATTTAAATCATGCATGTGACAATAAACACAACACTTAACATTTCGCCTCAATAGGCTCAACAATCGGATAATACATCCTACTTAACAAGTCACCCATAGTATTCATCATCCCTAGAGTGTTTCTCCTCCAACGGAGCTACTTCCTTAATAGACGACACATACCCTTAAATCGGGTTATCCTTAAACGCCTCTTATCACAAACTGGGAATCATATCCATGATCCACACACTCCACATTATACAACACACTCCACATTATACAACCTATAACACACACTACATACAACACTTAACAACACTTGGTACGTTTCTACGTACACAACATAATACCGCAATGAATACTGCATCACAACAAAACACATAACACAACGGGAATGGTTCGCTTAGGAACCGACCCAAACATCACCAACATACTGGTGAGCCTAGAGAATGTTGCCAGTCTCATGATAAGCTCGTTATACAATAACCAACACTCATTACCGTCCTAATAGTTGGACGAGTAACTTAAGTTAAGGCGGTTCGGGTTTGGAGGCCCTAACACACCACACAAACACAGGTTCCCACTAAACCGATCATAAGTCAGAATAGGTAAGCTTTGGAGTAAGCTAATGGGAGATCATAACCCGTGAGGGAAACAACCATAACAAAGAGAAGGGTAAGGCTAGGAAGGATACCCTCTCCCAAACAACGCGCGACCGGCCAAACCGGATTCCTCACTACTGTTAGTACATACTTACTTTAGACATACTTAGAAACTCCACTATGGAGCCTGTCACATAACAACTCATACAGTATTACAACTGGGTTAAACATACAAGGGAGATCCCTACATTCACATACACATATCACACATTTAACACACGCATAGCCGTGGTTAGTACGTCCCATGGTACGGGTCGTTTACTCCGAATACCGAACTCTCATGTGATCCTAGACTCAGTTAACTAAGGTTAACACTTTCGAGGTTAGATGGTATCGGAGTTGAACACGCCACATATATGAATTACTGTAACTCATTACATGTTTTATCTTACAACGTGGCAAACATACAAAACACATTGGCATACAAGCCGGTGTAATCCGGTGGACGCAGGTTGCAAGAAAACCATACCTGTCACCGGAGTCCACTTTATCCTGTCCATTTATGTTCCTCGAGCAATCCTCGAACAACTGTTAACATCACATGGTGTTTTTATTAACATCGGGGTAGCATGTTTGTTTATTTAGCGTCTAATGCTTAACTTTCCCCGTTAACTTTGTTACATAACTTTACATTTTTAACTTGTTTTACTTTTACACTTTGATACAACTTTTCACCCACCTATTCGCCATTTAAACTCACCTAACATGTCCTCAACACTCTTATAAACATCATTACCTACCAATCCCCATCAGTACACATCATTTCATAACCTTAAACAACATGTTTTTGGTCCGACCGACCCACGACCGACCATAACTGGGTCGGCCATTACAGACCCCTTTTATCCTTACAAACATGCCCGTCCGACCCACGTCCGACCCACCATTCTGGGTCGGTCCATGTGCGAACATTTTTCCACCTTTGAAACTTGACCGACCGACCCATGTCCGACCCACCCTTTTGGGTCGGACCATTACGAACACATTCTCAACATCTTACAGAGGCTCGACCGACCCACAAACTGGGTCGGCCCCTGGGTCGGTCGCCTCCTAATCTTACCCAAACTTTGCAAATTTTCACCAAACTTCTCCTAAGGCCTCTTAATGTGTTCTAACATCATTTGGCACTTCAAACACACCCTTAAGATATTCTTAAACACTCACAAAACTATTTTTCCTAATTCCTTAAACCTTTACTTATATCACCACAAATTCCTAACACTTACAATGTTTTCTCCTTATGATTTCTAGGTGGCATTTCACCTATAATGACCACAATACCAAGGTGTTTCCTCTACACCTTATCATCACCTCTCAACTTCTTTTCTTACTAACTAAATCTCCTTTTTCACATCATTCCTAAACATCACTTGTTCCTTGAACACCAACATTACCTAAACCTTAAACAACTCCTCCAAGACTTTAATACATTCACAAAACACACATTGAATTCCTAGAACTTCAAAGACAACACCTAAATCCTTGCATCACTCTAAATCACCTTAATACATGTTTTCTTCTCAAGTAATCATTTATTCACCTTTAACACTTCCTAGTTCACCAAAACTCACATTAAACACTTAGAACTTCTTACACATTTCCCAAATTTGGCCATAGCTTCTCTAGCATATACTCACATCCAACCACTTAGGTTTTTACCTTATTTCATTCAAAACACCTAAAATCCATCAAACACATTTTATACACAAACTTCACACATTTTGCACTACATCACAATATAGTGCATAACTTAAATTGCTTGGCACTTAGGCCCTTAAATAGCATGGCTCTTAGGCCCTTAAATTGCATAACCTTAAACACTGAATTTCCCACATAAATAATGCCTTTGACCTGCAAAAATACACCAAAACATATGTTCTTTTACTAGTCTCCTTGAGAACACTTACTAGCTCATTTGCCATTGGCTCCTTAGGTTTATTAAGCAAATCAAGCTCATTTTCCTAAGGCATTTAAACTACATTGAGATAGCTTGTTTACCTCTTTTTTCCTCACAAATTTCTTTCTTGTTTCCTTACAAACCGGTGGGGTACTTGATTCCTTGTCAAGTTCTATACATTGTACAAACAACATAATGAGTATTCAAGCTTTAAGCTTCATCTCATTGTAAACCCTAGTTACATATATTGTTTTAACACATTAAGGTAATTGTTTTACCTTGGAATTGGAAGAGAACTTGAATAAGTATCAAGAGAGGACTCCTCCTAGCCCTTGGAAGATTCAAATGAAGCTAAAACAAGCAAGATAAATACACCATTGTGAGGTGAATTTTCGGACAACATGAAAACATGGAGGAAACATGGATTTTCTTTGAGTTTCCTTACCTTGAAGCAAAGGAGAACAAGAATATGTGAAAAGATGAGCTCAAGCTCCTTCAATGGTGAATATTCATGGCACCAAAATTGAGTTCTTGGAGATTTGAAAAGAGGGAAGTGTAGAGCTTGACCTAACTAAGACAAATATGGTCTTGGAATTTGATTTGGCCAAGGGAACTAGAAGATACAAGTGGTCAAAGCTTGAAGATGATAATGTGCTGTAGCACAACCGAGAGAGAACAGAAGAGAAGAGAAGAGAAGAAGAAGGGAACCGTGTGAAATGAAGGAGGAAGGGAGAATGAAGATAGAATTTGCTTTTAAGAGATATTTGTAACTTATAAAGCAAATAGTACTTTACTTAAAGTTTAACCTTACTTATTTGATTTCTTTTACATGTTGGTGACTCACACCATGAAAAACCGGCCCCCATTTTAATAGAAGGGTGTTTTGGTCTTTGTTGACCAACTTACTCACTTATAACATTATAGGTTACAAACTAGTTACAAAAATCACTATTCACCAATAACAAGGCACATAGAAGTGAAATTTTTGATTTCCCACTAATATGGCCACCCAAATGTGATACTATATAGTACACATGTTAATTAAAGAGTAATGATGGACATTTAGCCATTCAAAACTCATTTACAAGACAATTTTTCAAAACGTGCTTTAAGACTCCTTAAAGCACATTTTGTGTTTTAACTAGTTTTCAAGCTTGGTTTTCTTTAGTAATTGATTTAATATGTTCATTAACATATTTACAAAGTATAGGTATGACCATTAGGTCTTATACACATTCCTCCCAAGCTTAGAGCACATTTTTGCTCATATTGACTTTAAGGTATTACCTTGTGTTTTGTTTGGTTTCATTGTCTACCAAAGTTTCTTAAGGACTTATTTAGCCTTATTAAATCATAATTAAATGTTATCAAGTCTTGGTAGGCTCTTTGGGTCCTAACCAAGTTCACTCATAGCTTAGAGCATGTTTTTGCTCAAACTGTGTCTTAATGCTTTATTGCATTTATTATGGTTTAAATTGTTCACTGATGTTACTAAGGCACTTTTTAGCCTTTACATACCATAATTTGATATTTAAACCACATACCAAGGTTTGGGGTATTTCAGAAGAGTTTAGAAATGAGTTAGAACTTGAGTTTAATGGATGTTATATGAAGTATTTAGTGTGCCATATGGTGTTGCAACACATTGGGAGACTTAAGGAAAAGTTGGGAACAATTTGGACAATTCTTAGAAAGTTTCTGCAGTAGACCGACCCGGGGGACCGAACCTGGCAAGGTCGGTCGGACTATAAATAACAGAGTAAAAATACATCTGTTGGAGACCGACCCAGGGGACCGACCATATTTGGGTCTGTCGGATAGGAAGAAAGACAGTAAATGTCTCTGTTAGAGACCGACCCAAGGGTAGGGTCGGTCGGTAGGGTCGGTCGGACCTAAACTTGTAAAAAAAAAACAGAAAAACATGTGACTTATGTAGTTAACCCTAGGGGGTATAATGAAGGTAACCTAGGGTAAGTTAGACATTAAAAACATGTCACACAATCATGTTAAACATTTAGTAAGTTTGAAGTTAAATAAATAATTAACCGACGTTACTAAATGTGTTTAGGGTTCTCTCAAGGTGCAAACCAGTCGAGGCAAGGACCAAGGTATGGTTTTCTTGCAGTCTGTTGCCTACCGGTTTACACCGGCTTGTGTGTTGTTTGTTTTCTGTGTGTTTATGACTTTGTAAGATTAAACCATGTAAAGAGTTTACAGTTGTTAAATATTATTATGTTGTTAAGTATGACTCTCCCTTCCCTCGTGTGTGTCTAACAAGACTTGACCTATTATTGTGATTTGTGTATTGAGTTCATTAATGAACTGCTGACAAGTGTTAACGGGGGAAGTGAGGAGTCCGGTCTGTTCCGGCCACGCGTGTGAGTATGGGAGTCGATGTCATAACCGGTTCGATTCTCTCGTATGTTATGGTTGTTCTCCAATTTGGTTTCCAACCTTCCCTTTAGCTTAACCAAGGCTATTACTGACTCACGTCGGGCCACAGGGGCATACTATGTGTTGTTCGGTGTGCTTGGATCACTATATCTGAGGCACCTTGTGTTAAGTTATCCGTTCAATCTAACAGGACGGTAACGAGTTATGTAACGAGCTTAGCATGAGCATGGCAACATTCTCTAGGCTCTCTATGGGGACTAACTGTGTTGGTTCTTTTCCTAAAAGGAATTGTTCTTGTGTGTTGTGTGTGTTGTTGTGTACAATACCCATGTTATGATATTTATGTATAAGTTGTGTGTTTTAAAATGAATGCCATGTCATCACGACAATTAGTTTGTGCGCATCCCGGTAGCCGATGGGCTACGCGTTAACCATACCAGCCAAGGGTTGCTGACCCCCTCGGGGGCTCCATATTTCTTTTACTGCAGGATGAGGATCGAAGAAGCGGAGTGGCTTTAGATCCTAGGTTGCAGGGTTACTTTTGATTACTTTTGGATGTTGCCCCGGGATGCGCCTGTGCTCCCGCGGCGTTATATATTCAGTTATGAACGGTTTACAGTGATGTTTTACAGTGAAGGATGTATGTAAACACTCGGTATTTGTTAAGGTATATGTATGGTTATTAGTTCTATGCTCGGGAGTCTGATCATCAGACCGGTACACTTGTATTTATTCAGCCTTGTTAACCACGTGGGTGGTTGACGGCGTTGTAGCACCATTTGTTTAGTTACTGTTTAGTTGTTTAAATTCCGCTGCGATTTTAAGTAGTGTTATGTGTGTAGTAGGGGTGTTACAATACGAGTTGGACTCAGTGGAGACGAGAAGCAAGAGACGGTAAGCAGATTAGGAAATAAAGCTAGAAATCTATACCATGTGACGAAAGATCTCATGGATAAGGCACTGTTAGTATATCCCTAGAGGATCCGTGTGATAACTAAAGTAATAAGCCTTGGGACGATAGTACCCGATTACTAAATAACCAACCCATATTGGATACGGAAGTCGTGCTAACGCACCAGTGAATATGACGCAAGTCGGTTAAGCGTAGACCTAGAAACAAAACCGTTGGATATACCGACCGGAACAAAGGTGGAAAGAGATTTATGAATGTTATAAGGATCGATACATAGAATATGCGAGGTCATTCAAATGAAAGAGTAGTAGTACATAGTCAAGTAATTAATCATAATGCAGGAGAAATGGTCTTGAGTCAGTGACTAAAGAAGCACTGAATACTGAACACAGGTGTATAATATACCTTATGTGTGAAAACAACAGAGGGAGTACTACACGTTAGATAGTAGCTCGACCTCAACCGACAGTAAGTCGGAGGAACCAGACGAATAATCACGGAGATATACAGCAGTCACTAGTAGAAAAAATGTTTTTAATGACGGCGTTTAAACCACGGTTAAATGGAAAACCATGGTTTAAAGTTTATAAACCATGGTTTTAAAAGAAACCGTCGTTTAAGGTGCATACCAGAGCGCATATACCACGGTTTTTCCGGAACCGTCGTATATAGGTTAGTTATATACCACGGTTTCAGGGTAACCGTGGTATATAGTACATGCCGGATTGAATATACCACGGTTCTTGGAGAACCGTCGTATATAGGGTTTCTATATACCACGGTTTTATCAAAACCGTCATTTTTAGTCGTGGTCAAAGAACTTTAAATGACGGTTCCTTGTTAGAACCGTGGTATATAGTCTAAACGGGAATTCAAATTTTTACCGAAAATTAATGCGGCTCTTTCTCTTATTATATATATTTTCTCCTCACTCTTTTACAACCTACACTATCGAACAAGGGTGCTCTACAACTCTTCTCCTTCTTCTTCTTCTTCTTCTGCGCCTCTGTAATTTTTTCAACCCACCGGCGAACATACATGCTCTTCGCCATACTGGAAAACAAGGAACACATGTTGCGCCTCTGTAATTTTTGCAAACCTAACCGACGAACAAGGACATGCTCTGCGCCTCTATAATTTTTGTAAATCGCCGGCGAACAATGACATGCTCTACGCCTCTTGTTTTTCACGGTAATTTTGTGCAACCCTAACCGGCGCTTTGCCCTCTCTCATTCTCTTTCACGGTAATTTTGTAACCTACCGACGAACAAGGAACATAATGTAACTTCACTCATTATTTAGCAACCCTAATACACAAATAAGTAACATACATGTTCTGGCCTGTTCATTCTCTTCTGTTTGCGATCTCTGTTGAGAAATTACATCGAAGGCGGCGGCGCTAAGCGCCGGCGAACTGGGAAAAAATCGCAGACTATAAACCACGGTTCTACATATAACCGTGGTTTATTATTGATTTCTATAGACTTTATACGACGGTTTTAAGTAAAACCGTCATTTATAATGCACTATATACCACGGTTCAGACTCACAACCGTGGTATAAGGTCAGTGAATGTTCGCGGGAGAAGGGGTCTTAAACGACGGTTTCGACAAACCGTGGTTTTTTCACTCACTTTAAACCACGGTTATGAACCGTCGTTTATCTCAATTTGTGAATATACGACGCGAGCATAAACCACGGTTCCTAACCGTGGTATATAGGCAAAATAACCGTGGTTAAAAACATTTTTCCACTAGTGAGTATGCACATTAGATATCCAAAGAACTGGATAGAAAATCTATAACTCACCGAATCTACGCACGGTAAGAGATACCACACGTCGGTTGAGAAACCGTTATTCCCAAGATCGAAGGGATAAATGGGAGATGTACAATACATTAAGTATAACGAAGAGGGCGAACCAAGCTCTAAAGTTATCAGAGTCGCGCAGCAGAAGTGTAACACCCCAACCGCTAATCCTTCCATTATCCTCTAATCGTCTCCATACTTACTCTTACACGTAGCGGATACTTACCTACTCCCGACAGGTGATACAACGCCGTTAGCCATTCCAAGACAAACAAGACTACTACTATTTACAGTATCAGTCTAAAGATTAAGATATACCATGTAACAAAATACTTACAATAGACTTCCAATACTTACTTACGACCTTGATTACCGAGCATTCAAAAGTATTCGTATTACATCCCAATTTTTACAAGTTTACCAAAAATTATGAGTTTATAGAACTACTCATTCATACTAAGTTCACAAGTTCAATTTTCCAAAAAGGGTGTACCACATGGTACACCGGCTACTCAAAAAGGCGTTAAGCCATGTACAACTCAGTACACCATCTTTCAATCTACTAAATACTCCAAAAAGAATTCATCATGGTCCTTACTCGACCTTCATATCTCACGAGTACCTGTAGAATTAAAAACAGTGCCCCAAGGGGCTCATCAAAACGCTGCATATGAAATTCGCATACCCCGCGTGCTAACGGGGGTACGCCGACATACTTGGTCGAATACATGCGGTTCGTTTTATTCATGCATGCATACATGCTTTTATACACAATATTACAATTACATCACAGAGCATACATACATTCATTTAATACACACGAGGAAGACAATACAAGTCAACCTTTCGTACTTACCGGAATACGGAGATACACTTCTCCAATACATACACAAGGCTTGTTAGCTTCTTTACTCACCCAGGTTAATCGGGTGTGCTTTACTCTTTTACTCGTGGTCAATGACTTACACTAGCCAAGACCATTACTCATACAAATACATTACTTCTTACTTACTCAAGTCAAGTCGGTATGACCTCCGGGCAGGGACTACTATATCCCACCACCGGGCTTTAGGGTGGCTCACTAATCCAGGATGCTACCCATTTAAGGGGTTTGGTCCATGGAAAATATTAAGGCCAGGATTAGGATCCAACCTCTTGTGTTTCCTTATCTTCACGCGTGGCCGAAACTATATCGGACTTCTACTCATTCCATTTTACCAATTACTCAAGTTAGAAGGTTAGGTAGTTAGGAATTAGTAGAAGTCATTACTTCCATACCAAGGGTTAATACATTACATGTCAAGCTACACATACACTTCATCCTCATCCATTCATTTCATGAATTATACAAACTAAATGTTCAAGATAATACAACAAGAACAATATAATACAAGCACAAGTAAGTGCATTAAAAGTCTGATTCGTGCATTTATCTTATTTAGGTGGTCACATAAGCACACAAATCAAAGTAGCCAAGGTAGCATACGGGGCATGAGAAAATCATACCATTCACCGTCGTACTCACACTTCCGGTTTCCCTTCGGAATTCAACTATTCGATTTCTATAACATACATGGAGTTGTATGGTCAATGATCTATTATTGACCTAACCCATTCGTTCATTAATGCTTCTTATGTATACTTACTAGTTCTTTACATTCCATACTCGATTATGAAAATCATTCTTTTCTCATTATTCCTTAAACTTGCTTTTTTACTCATGTACTTACTTTCTTATCATTATTACTCCATTAATAGTGTGCTACTATATATATATACATATATTTACATATACATATGATTACTATAATTATATATATATTTTTTATATATGACTCGACCGACCTTACCCAGGGTCGGACCCAAGGTTGGTCGAAGTCAGTGAGTTACGTTACTGGAAAATTCAGACCTGACTGACCTAGCAAGGTAGGTCTGAAGGTCGGTCCAAGTCAGTGTGTTGCTGGATTCGAAATTTATGACTCGACCGACCTTGCCAAGTTCGGTCCCAAGGTCGGTCGAAGTCAGTGACTTCTAGCTTACATTTTTATGACTAGACTGACCTTGTCAAGTCCGGTCCCAAGGTCGGTCGAAGTCAATAGACTTCCGTCTTTGTTAATTTAGGCTCGACCGACCTGCTAAGTTCGGTCCCAAGGTCGGTCGGCCCAGTACTTTCATTTTACTTTGTTTTTCTACTTCATTCTTCACCCATTACTTTCCTAATCTTTCTCAAAGCTTTCCCAACATGTTTAACACTCATTTTGATGCTCTAAACTTCTTTAAACCATCTACTAAACTCACTACTCATTTCTAAGTCATCTCACACAATTTTTCTCACTTTCATTCCAGCACTTGCATCAGTTTTTGTTCTTAAATGCTACAGATTTTTAAAACAACTTTTACCATCCAATACTCCCTCTACCAATGCCACTCCTAGCATTCTAAATGCATTACTTTACATCCTAGTTATTCCTAGTACTTAACTCCTTTTTCAAATCTGTTTACAAAATGCTAACTACTCACATTAAGCTCTCAAAACAAACATAGTTATTGTCTAGGTTATTCCCTCTTATTACACATCTAAATCTTCTAATTTCTAGACAAATTTGGACAGAGTTTCCCCTATAAATTTCACTTTGCCCACATAAGGTTCTCAGCTCACAACTCATTCCCAATTTTCCAAATCATTCCAAGCACTAATCAACACATAAATTTTTCTGCACACACACCTTTATTTCCCAATGTTCTCCCAAGCTTTTAATCATCTTTTAAAAGTTTCAAAATAGTCTTATTCTCTTCTTCATTATACTACAACATAGTTTACTACTCAAAACAATATACATTACTCATTTTAAGTACTTAAAATCTGTTACACAAGGTATACAAAACTACTCAAGGTAAGAACATTTACCTTGTATTTTCTAGTTTTTCTTTCCCTCCTTCCTTTCCTTTCTTCTTCCTTTATTTCTTCACAACCGGTTCTGATGGAGTTCACACTCCAATGCTACAACCCATCAATACATAAATACTAACTTAGCATTTCACCCTTAAACTAGCCTAGGGTTTATATACTTGTTTAAGGTTTAAAATGAAGCATTACTTTCCAATGGATAGATGAAGCTTTGGACAGCAACAATATCAAGATTCCAACTCCAAAATGAAGTCAAAATCGGCTGGAGAACAAGGCACAAAACAAGGCTTAATTTTGAATTTTCATTTTGCCAAGAGGAGCTAGAAAAAGATAAGAGTTTCAAGAGTATTTTTACCTTAGAATGATAAGGGAATGAAGGTGCTTCAAATGGTAGTCCTCAAACTCCAAAATGAGCTACAGCCATAGTGGAGAAGTATGAGCTTTTAAACTTTTGGAAGGTGGAAAATGAAGCTCAAGAGAAGAGGAGTACAATGGTGCAGTTTTTATGTGATTTGGAGTTGATTTAGTCCCTCAAAAATGGAAGAGAAAGAGAGGGCTGGTGAGGGCTTACAAAATCGCCATTAGAGAGCTCAATGGAGAAGAAGAGAAATCAGAGAGAGGAGGGGAGTACGGGTGAGAGAATAGAGTGGGGAGGAGAGAGAGTTATTTTTTTGCTTTTCTACTTTACTCTCTTGTCCTTTTGTTACTAAAGGCAAATAAAGAAGGGAACTTAGAGAGGAGGGAGTGAGTGAGACGGCCCCCATACTCACACACTATTACTGATTTTTATTTTCAAAAGTGGACACATTAGTTTGGCTTATTTACACTCTCACCCCACAACTTCCCAGTTTTTTATAGTTTTTACTACCGGAACCCGTTTTCCGGAATTTTCTCGTTTAACTAATTTTATTGGTTCTTAACCTTCATTAATGTTTATAATAACTATTTGGTTGACCAAAATCATTACAATTCTATTTGACCCTCTTAAAGTCGTGTTTTCCCGGTTTCCTCGAAAAACGCGCTTTAAGGTTCGTTTGTGCTTTTAATCCATTTTAAGGATCCATTTTCTTCGGGATTTGTTCCCTCATGTTTATTTAGATGTAATTAAGCCTCTAAAGTACTTATTAGCCTAATTAATCACTATTTTTAATTACGGGGTATTTCAATCTACCCCCCTTAAGGAACTTTGCCCTCAAAGTTGTTCAAGGTTTACGGTTTACTATTTCTACTCATTTGGCAACCCAATTGCCACAATACACTTAGTACCACCTTACAAGTGTTCGCAATTCCTACACTGCAAGCACATACAATCCAAATACAATACACAATACAATTCACACATTCCACAATACCATTTCACAATACATTCTACATTACCATTCGTGTCATATACCGTACAACATGGATGCATTACACATTATACACATACCATACACATTGTACAACATACCGAGCACTACACTGTGCCAAAGGAAATACAATTAGCACTACATGTGCCAACAGAATGTACTACGATACATACATACTATGGAATGCTATCCCGAAGCAATGCAAAAGCAAAATGGCTCTACCCCCCTTAAAAAGGGGTACGCCCCGTACCCTCCGTACTATATGAATACTAGACAGCTAGTCTACGAATAAATCTGGGTACTTCGCCTTCATAGCGTCTTCTAATTCCCAAGTCGCTTCCTCGACATCGTGGTTCGACCACAAAACCTTCACCATTCGTACAGATTTATGGCGAGTGTCTCTAGTCTTCATATCAAGGATTCACAATGGAGTCTCGACATATCCCATCGTCCGCTCTAAGGATTGCTGCTCAGGTTTTAATACGTGAGAAGGATCGGCTATGTATTTCTTGAGTTGTGATACATTAAAGATATCATGAACACACCCCAATTCTTCAGGTAACGCTAGCCTATAAGCCACAGCTCCAATCCTCTCGGTAATTGTGTACGGGCCTATAAATTTTGGACTCATCTTGCCCTTCTGGCCAAATCGGAATACGCCCTTCATAGGTGAAACGCGCAAAAACACTTGGTCGCCCACGGCGAACTTAAGGTTGTGTCGTCACACATCCGTATAGGATTTCTGTCTATCTTAGGCTGCTTTCATATTTGCTCGAATTTGTTGCACTTCCCCTTGTACTTGTTCTAGATACTCTGGTCCTATGATGACCGCTTCGCTTGACTCATCCCAACACAACGGGGTACGGTAGGGTCTACCATACAAAGCTTGGAATGGCGACATCTTAATCGAAGCATGATAGCTGTTGTTGTACGAAAACTCGATAAGATGAAGCTTATCAATCCAGCTCCCCTGGAAATCTAAGGCGCATGCTCTAAGCATGCCCTCAAGTGTCTGGATGGTCCTTTTTGTCTGACCATCGGTCTGTGGATGGAAGGCGGTGCTAAGCTTCAGCTCAGTACCAAGCGCTTCCCGTGTCGCTCTCAAGTATCTCGTAAGAAATCTGGTGTTGCGGTCAAATACTATAGTTTTTGGGACTCCGTGGTGTCGGATAATCTCCTTGTGGAATAGTATAGTGAGATTCGCCACCTTCCAGGTGTCCTTCATCGGTATGAATCGGGCAACCTTAGTGAGGTGATCGACTACTACCCAGATCATGTTGAGTCCTCCCCTGGCAAGTGGGAGTCCTACAACAAAATCCATGGAGATATCGTGGAATTTCCACTCCGGAATTGGCATAGATTGCACCATTCCTCCCGGTCTTCAGTGCTCAAATTTCACCTTCTGGCATGTGAGACACCTCAGAACATACTCAGTCACATCAGATTTCATTCCTGACCACTAGAAGTACCTCTTCATGTCTTTGTACATCTTGGAGGCTCCCGGATGGACATACAATGTGGAACAATGTGACTCTCGTAGAATGCGATCCCTTAGCTCAGCATTGCTTCGGGGGATGCATAATCTGCCATTCAACCGGATCAGACCATCTTCATGCAGTTTGAAGTCGTACTTTCGGTTCTCGAAGGTACCCTCTGTGATTTTTTGTCTGATCTCTATGAAGTAAGGGTCGCTCAACTGAGCGTCTCGCACCTCGTCAACCATGCTAGAAGAAGCGAGTAGCGAATGGAGCGAGAGTGCTCGACAAATCAGGGTGTCGCCTACAACGTTTGCCTTCCCTTCTTTATATTGCAGGTTGATGTCGTAATCTGAGAGAAACTCCATCCGCCTTCTCTGTCTCAAGTTTAGTTCCTTCGTGTGAATACATACTGTAAACTTTTATAGTCGGAGTAGATGGTGATGCTTACTCCATAGATATAGTGTCGTCATATCTTCAAGGCGAAACAATGGCTCCTAACTCTAGATCATGTGTCGGGTAATTCTCCACATGCTTTTTCAGCTGGCAAGAGGCATAGGCTACTACCTTGCCATGCTGCATGAGTACGCATCCCATGCCCTTGCCCGATGCATCACAATACACCTCAAATCCTCCTGTGCCCTCTGGAAGAGTGAGAATGGGCGTTGAGGTCAATGAGTCTTCTAGGCTCTGGAAGGATACCTCGCACTCGTTTGTCCACACAAACAGTGCATCTTTCTCATCAATGACGTCATGGGCTTAGCGACTTTAGAAAATTCCTTTACAAACCTCCGGTAATAACCGGCTAGACCAAGAAAGCTCCGGATGTCGGTAACAGTCTTAGGTCAAGGCCATGATCGTACTGCTTCAATTCTCGATGGGTCTACTGAAATACCCGCACTCGAGATGACATGACCGAGGAAACATACCTGATCTAGCAAAAACTCGCATTTGGAGAACTTCGCATACAACTGGTTCTCACGCAGTGTCTCAAGTACTCTTCTCAAATGGTTTTCATGCTCTTCTACTGACTTCGAATATACGAGGATGTCGTCGATGAATACTACTACAGAAGTGTCCAGCTGATCACTGAATAACCGATTCATTAAGTCCATGAACTTTGCTGGTGCGTTGGACAAACCGAATGACATCATCGTGAATTCGTAGTGGCCATATCTCGTTCGGAATGTTGTTTTCTCAATATCTTGCTCTTTGATAGCAATTTGGTGATATCCAGATCGGAGGTCAATCTTAGAAAAGACCGAGGCTCCTTTCAACTGATTGAACAGGTCATCGATGCGTGGTAGTGGATACTTGTTCTTTACAGTGACCACATTCAATTCGCGGTAGTCGATGCAGAGTCAGAGGCTACCGTCCTTCTTCTTCACGAAGAGGACCGGTGCTCCCTAGGGTGATATGCTCGGGCGTATAAACCCTTTGTCGAGAAGGTCACGCAATTGCTCCTTAAGCTCAGTTATTTCTGTAGGTGCCATATGGTATGGTGCCCTAGCAATGGGACCAGTACCAGGTACGAGGTCGATTTCGAACTCAATTACTCTCTGTGGTGGCATACCAGACAGCTCTTTCGGGAATACATCAGGGAATTCTGATACAACTGATACATCGGTAGTGAATTCTGGATCTCTTTCTAGATCTTGTACATGGCATAAATACACATCATGTCCTTTTCTAAGCTCCCGGTACATAGCCATAGCGGAGATGACTATAGTTGAAGGCTCTCCCGGCCTCTAGCGGTATGAGAGAGTGACCCCAGACGGACTCTTGAGCAGTAGTCTATGCTCGGCGCAGAGGATTCGCCCCTTGTGCCGCTCCAACCAGTTCATCCCGACTATCAAGTCAAATCCCAACCCATTGAATTCGATGAAGGAGATGTGAAACTCTTCGCCTTTGATTCGAATTATGGCGGTGTGGTAGTACTTGGTACATCTTACTCGCTCCTTCGACGGGAGAGTAACCAAGAAGTTCGGCAACTCATTTGCGTCTAGCCCCAACCTCTTCGTAAATGATGGCGATACAAAGGTGTGAGAGACGCCGGAGTCAAATAATACGGAGGCATGAATGCCGTTTACTGAGAAGGTTCCCGTTAGAATGATGCCGCTCTTATCGGCTTGTGCTTCGGTGAGGATACTCAGGTTGCCTTCGGTACCGAGTCCACAACCTATTGATTCATGAGATTTATAAGAATTGATGGTATAACACATTTGGAATTTAATAACCAGCACTACTTTTATTGAATAAACCAACCATCATACATGTTGTGTCTCTAATACACGTTAATAATGCGTTACATGCTACTACAAGATTAATACTTTCTAAAGGTGAGGTTCAGGCGTCCTGGTTTCATGTGTGTGACATTGATTATTGCCGGTGGTGCCGTATTCAACTTGATCTTCTTGATCCCATGATACAACAACCTTGATTTTCCACCCATGATCAAGATATCTCCTGATTTCAATACTAGTTTCTCCGCGAGGTCCACATGCTTCTACTCGCTATACAAGAATACCGTGTCATCACCAATGGACCAAGACACTACGGGCACTCCTTGTTCATGAGATTCCGTTGTCTCGTCCTTATCTTGGTGTAAGCCAAGTCGTCATTCTTTCTTGTAGGAGTTGACGATACATAAGTCTGCTTCAAATGCAGGGATTGGGTCATCTTCACATTGTTGTGCGATTTCTACAGCTTGAGTAACAAGCGTTTGGAATTCGGTGGGTATTGATGGAGGTGTTGCTCCATCTCTTGCTCGTGTCTTCTGGTATATCCTGGTATAAGGGTTTCAATCCTTTCCCAAGCACATCATCTTCAGCTTCATTGTTGCTCCACCGGGGAATTCGGGTGTATAAAATCCTCCTGGACCCGCTCCTAATTCGTTGCATCGTCGGATGATGGACATTTGCACTTCGGGTGTCAGGTATCCTTTCAATAAGATCATACCTGGGCGGATGACCTGACACTGCTCGTTGGTGAAGTGGTGATGTCGGCTTCTTCATGAGGTGGGTTTGGAGGTATTGGGTAACAGATATTGAATCTCCCTAAGGTGATAAATTTCATCTAACGTAAGTTCTAGTCTCAACTAGTTCGTTTCATGCTCAAATACGTACTTCAATTCTACTTACTCATGCTTGAATTCATACTTCGAGTACTTACGCATTCATGTATTCATTCATACCGGTAATTCATTACTTTAGACATGCTCTTCAAGGATTAAAGGTTACGGTTAATACCTAGGCCGGACTTAGTACCGGTCCCGTCACGGTCAATGATGTACAAGGCAGGCTGCCTCGGTGGTGCGCCCTTCTGCGGACCTCGGGATCCCTGTCCCTATAAGGCGTGCTAGGTCTGAGCATCACCAGACGCAACCTCCTTGCCTTCACGTTGCTTGTAGCCCTGGTAGTTGCCCTTGGGCTTTGAGTTCTCGGGCATACATTCACATGGTGCCCCGGTTTCTGGCAGTTGTATCGAATCTCCATTCCTTGGCAATCGGTGCCGGGATGATCCTTGTTGCAGTTTTGGCACACATAGCTTCGGCCATCATTTTGGCCCTTGCCATAGCCAGAACCAGAACCTGTAGCTTCTAAGTTAGTGAGGTTCGACATACTTATACTAATTCACATATACATTGTTTCACAAGTTTACTAGTTCGGTTTCGGGTTCTTACCCTTGTAGGGCTGAGACCTCAGTGGCTTTGCTGCCAGTGGTGCAGTATAGGCGAGCTGCAACGGCTCAGCTGCCTTGCCTTTCTTAGCATGGGCACTGCTGTCTCCATAGGTATTCTTCTGGTTTTGGTGGGAGTACTTCCCTTTCTTCTTCTTCCATGGTTTGTTCTGGTTTTGTTCCTCAGAGTTGTTACCTTTGCTGCTCACCTTGCACTTCAACGCTTGCTCTACATCTCTCAGCTGGCAGGTGATCTCAACTCGAGATGCAGCATGGTAACACTCCTGAAGTATTCGGCATTAGGTTACATATTTACATACGGGGATACTAATTCGTATTTATTATGGCATCTAAGGGTTTAAACAATGTTTACCTGAAGGGAGGTAAACCGTGTGAATCACATGCCATACCGGAGTCGATGGCTCAATCCGCCGTAGAAGCGGTCGACCAAGACTTGGCCGGTATACCCAAGGTCGGGTAGGAGTATGAGAATGGATGTAAAGGTACGGTTATACTCATCAAACATCATCTTCTCTATCATCTTGAGGGCATCGAGCTCAAGCCTCTTTTTGGTCTTGACATGCTCGGGGTAGTACTTAGATCGGAGAAGAGAGGTGAATGCTTCCCAACCGAATGTGGGGTCGGCAACGTGCTCGGCCTTGACGAGCTTCCACCACTCCATAGCCGTGTCCTTCAGGTAGTATGCAGCTATCCTCACTCGAACTCCAGCAGGAGTCTCGAGAGTCTCACAAGCCGTCTCCATCTCGGAGATATAGGCCTCAAGCTTGGTGCGGTCGCTCTCGCCTCTAAAGCAGGGAGGTCGAAGGTCGGCAACTGCCTTTACCCAATTGGTTTCACGGGGCTGAGGCGGGTAGGGCTGTTGCTACTGGTTTTGTTTTACTTGCTGCTGGGCTGTAGTCATTAGTTGGGGCATCAGCTATGCCACGGTGGCAGCGACGATCTCGGCAACCGTCTGCGCACCAGGCTCATCAGCCTGCTCTCCCCGGGGTCGGCCTGGACCACGTCCTCTTCCTGACATCTGAACAAGTGTGGGTTACATTAGATACCGTGACCATGTGGTCTTGATTTAACAATGGTATCGTCTTTGCAGACGTCAAGGGTATCCGTTATCATTAACTCTAATTCCTAGTTAGGTTTCTAATTTTCCGCTGTAAAACGGTTTGTAACCTAACTCGGTAATCACTACACTCGGTAATCTAATCATCAGAGCGATACTTTGCTCTGATACCATTTTTGTAACACCCCAACCGCTAATCCTTCCATTATCCTCTAATTATCTCCATACTTACTCCTACACGCAGCGGATACTTACCTACTCCCAGCGGGTGATACAACGCCGTTAGCCATTCCAAGACTAACAAGGCTACTACTACTTACAGTATCGGTCTGAAGATTAAGATATACCGAGTAACAAAATACTTACAATACACTTCCAATACTTACTTACAACCTTGATTACCGAGCATTCAAAAGTATTCGTATTACATCCCAATTTCTACAAGTTTACCAAAAATTATGAGTTTATACAACTACTCATTCACACTAAGTTCACAAGTTCAATTTTCCAAAAAGGGTGTACCATATGGTACACCGGCTACTCAAAAAAGCGTCAAGCCGTGTACAACTCAGTCTACCATCTTTCAATCTACTAACTACTCCAAAAGGAATTCATCATGGTCCTTACTCAACCTTCAGATCTCACGGGTATCCGTAGAATTAAAAACAGTGCCCCAAGGGGCCAGCAAAACACTGCATATAAAATTCGCATACCCCGCGTGCTAACGGGGGTACGCCGACATACTTGGTCGAATACATGTAGTTTGTTTTATTCATACATGCATACATGCTTTTATACACAATATTACAATTACATCACAGAGCATACATACATTCATTTAATACACACAAGGAAGACAATACAAGTCAACCATTCGTACTTACCGGAATACGGAGATACACTTCTCCAATACATACACAAGGCTTCACTGCTGGAAAAAAAAAAAAGGAATAAACAACGCTTAAATTGGACATTTAGAACGTTTATAAAGTGTAGTTTATTCGAGCGACGCAAATGAACTAACATTTTAAATGACGCTTCCAAAGCGTTCTTTATACTATCTTTAAAGAACGCTTATTTGCAAAGCGTTCTTTATAATGCGAGAAAGATGACAACATGAAAAACGTTTTAGCCTAGAAAGCGTTCTTTATGCTTAGACAAAAACAACGCTTATATGTGATAAGCGTTTCTTATAATGGTTGGTGGGAGAGTTTAAAGAACGCTTATATGCATAAGCGTTCTTTATATCTTCATTTTTTAAATTTCTTTTTCAGAAATCTCTGTTCCAACAAATGCTACAGATATATCATTACATCAGATCAATGCATTGTTGCATTTTCAACACAGCAAAATCCATCACAACAAACTGTAACAGAGAAATTAAATCTATACGAATTCAATTTACAGCAAAACACATCAGATCCCAGGCCAATTGCAACAAATTAATCAGCTAGTATATATTAGTACCAAATTAACAGAGATTTGCTAGTATTACCAAACATGCAGACAAAACTTAATTACAATTAAAATCCAAACACAGATGGAAGCTAGCTACTAAGTACTTATGTTTGTACTGCAATCTGTAGAAATTTGATAATGCAAGAAACTTCATTTTTCAACACAATGCAAGTGTAGTTGAACTCATGGGGAACAAACTGCATTTACAGGTGCAAATTGGTTCAGTTCAGACACAACTTCAAAGAAGAAAAGAAATAGCTGCAGCGCGTACTCATGACTTCTGCTGATCTTCATCATCATAAGCTATTGATTTCGTCCAGTAAGCGCACATGTGATCCTTGACAAACTCTAGATCGGCAAGTGAATAAGTAGCTCCTTGTTTTTCGAAGAAGTCAGTAAGCTGCACGCAAGAATTATAAAAGCAATTAAGTACACCATTTAAACATATCCAACCATGCACAA
Organism: Limonium bicolor; assembly: GCA_023374045.1. NCBI lineage: Eukaryota > Viridiplantae > Streptophyta > Magnoliopsida > Caryophyllales > Plumbaginaceae > Limonium > Limonium bicolor. Next base: position 207,956,278 of record CM041780.1, read on the forward strand.
ACAGTTAAATTACTAATTCAAACACAAGACTTATAATACGTACTTCATTGACATTGCGGATTTATCGATGTTGGACACGATTTCGTACATGTATCGCATCACAAAATATCCACAACTGCTGCTATCCGGTTGCCTGGGACACTATTTTCAATAAAATTATATTATTAATTATATTATACACACTAATATACAAAATATATTTACGTATGCATGAGTAAATAGAATGTTTTTTTACCTTTTTCAAATACTGTATATTCAAAGGAAATTCCTTTGCCCGACACTGCGCATACCTTCTCTAAAACCACTGAAATTAATTAAAACAAGCATTTAAGTGACAAGTAATAAAAAAAGTTTAAAATTTTATTTGTGAAATGAAAATATGCACTATTTACTTACTTTGTCAGCAGAGCATAAATGGTGATGTTCCTAATTCCTTTAATAGGGTCAATCACTATACAACGTGATGAGTAAGTACAAACCACTAACAACAACCAATGATTGCTACAAGTGCAAACAACAACAAATCAACTTCAGCTTCGAAATATATATGAGTTAATATAAAAAAAAAGACAAACGCATAAGGTGGTCAAGCACGCTTACATCTGATGATATGGTATGAGCACAAATCGGCTTTTCCTGGTAACCGCCGCAATTATGGCATTGCGCACATGGCTCTGACACGCAACACCGTCTCTCGTAGCTTCATCGGCAGACACATTTGTGGACATAGGAAGGTGATCGTATTTGCCATTTGTTTGACGCCAGCCTCGATAGTAAGGGCCTTTGATGACAAAGGCATTAAATTAAAATTATACATAAAACTTACTATTATCTTTGAGAGAGAAAAAATGTGATACTTACAAGCAGTACGATTGAATCACCGAGATGTTCAGCATATCACCAAGCAGCAGCTCCTTGACATCTCTAATACTGATCAGCAACTCCTGGGTTGTTTGTTGTGGAACACAGACGCTGGAACCTTAAGGATGAACTGAATGAAATCATCACCCTTCCCGAGTATCATGTTATATAAGACCTGCTGACGCTTTCGCAGTGTATTCACCAAATTTTGGGGAAGAATGAAATCTTTTCGAAGTGGACTGATGTAGTGATCATCCTGCTGACCCGATGGTCCCTTTCCTTTCGACGCACGGACTTGCTTACCTTTGTCAGCAATAGGAACAGTGCCTAAGAAATGACAAGTTAGTATACGTTAGGAAACTATTCCCAAAACTGCAGTTATATATGGAATGTTAATTAGTAAACAAATTTAAGTTCTTTTGCTTACCGTACTATCAGATAAATCCACCAGATTGCAAGGCCACGGTACTTGTGAGCCACGTGCTTCAATGACAGTGCTCCAACCATTCCACTCCATCGGTAGTGGAATGGTATCACAGCCTTGACAGACACTGTCTACGAACACACGGACGTACCAGGGCGGAACTCGCTTAAAATGACATAGTGACGCCGAATCAGTCTGTAGAATTGTGCCTAATGCAACCATAAAGGTGCCATGTTCATTGATCTGCAGAAGACGACACTTTTTGGTTTCCTAATAAACGAACAAAAACATTAGATTCATATATACATTGCAACATGCATACTTTTGATTAATTGAAAAAATAAATAACGACAAACCACTAAAATTCACACATACCTGAAGCTTGGCATATGGGAATGGATCAGAAGGTGCAGGTACAGTGTAAGAATGAGAAACCTGAGACGGTACAGGGGTGGAAGCAGGTGCAGGGGTGGAAGCAGGTGCAGGGCATACACTGATGAGCTAAGATTGATGCCCCTGACTCAGCTGTTGCATCAATCTTGCTTCCATTTGTTGCATCTGCTGCTGCAAATCAGATTGGAATTGCTGTGACAACTTCCTTTCGATGTCCCTCATTTCTTCCTCTCTCCCCATCCGCTGGGAGCGCGGAAAAACATCTCGCTGACGCACTGCGGATCCAAATCCTCAAATTCTCCCAGGGTAATCCTTCTTGCCAAGCGCTTTGTTCAACGGATCATCCTGACTATGAGGCTGGCCAAGAAAAGAATCAGCACCCTCTGCAGTCTTGTACACGAAAAAAAACATGTAAATTATGAATTAGATCAAATAAATAAAACATACATAAATTGTAAGAAAAATTTATAAACTATTAAATATTACTCAGGACACTCACAATTTTTGCAGCTAAGTCTGCAGTCTCTTTCCGCGGATAATACATTTCGCCGTCCTTCTCTAATTGGCGGCCAAACATGTATGCTTGTGCCCGATTCACCTCATCCGGACTCTGAATCGGCTCAATTGTGCCGTCCTCACACACACGCTTCAATAACCCCTTTTCAATCCAGCCTGGTATACGCCCCGCGTACCCAGCTCGGCCCATGTAGTGTGGATTCTGATCTTTCAAGCGATTTTGTCGGGCTTTTTCCTGAACTGCCTGTGGAAAGAATTAATACAATTCATTTTAACTTTATCCTTTTATATTAACAACATAAACTTAAAAGTTAATCTATGAAAACAATTACGTACCCTGAACTCAGGGGTGATATGTGCTTCATAGAATTCCTTCCACTCCTCCTCAGTGATCATGCCAGCGTACAGCTCATAGGGAGGCACCTGCTTCGGGTTGTCCGTATTGATCCAACCAGCCACCAGCCTATTTTTGAACGCTCGCATACGCAAAGCAAGCAGTGACAACACTTTATCATATGCTTCATCTGGGATCAGGTACTTCTTCTTCAAGCTCGTCCACATGATGTTCTTTATTTCCAGATCTTGGTTCCTCCAGTTTTTGTTGATACAACAATGGGTCTTAACCAATCGACCCATGGCGCTGGCAAACTTCTGCTTAGACGCGCCAGTGGGTCTAAGATACCTGTAATATTAACAGTATATATGTTAGTCATACGTAATATATATAGTACTACGTATAAATGTACAAATATCAGTATATATATGAAAAAAATAAGACAGAATAACATATAGGTGTAACATATACCTATCCCACACCAGATCAATCATGCCACTCTCCTTCTTCTCATTTAGACCACGTGACGGTCCTCGTGTCTTTCGTGGAGGGCCCTGAGAGGTCGTAGGAGGGTCCTGAGAGGTCGTAGGAGCATCAGCGGCAACGACAATCTGTGTACGCTCCGTTAACTGCATCTCTGCATCTATCTCCATCTCCATATCCTCATCACATTGTAGGAGCATCTCATGATCGTTGGCATCCATAATCTGCACAATATCATTACATAAATATATAGTCAGTGTCATACATAGAGTCATATATAGTCATTTAATATATAGCTATTCAGAGAAACACTATATGAACAATTAAGAAGTAATTAGAGAAAATTATAAACTAACCTAGTAGTCTGCTTAGTCCTGATGTGAATATTGCTATACTTCAATCAACCAGCCCGTATGAGGTGTGACAATGAAAGTTACTACCAATGCCTGCAGAAGATAGTTTGTACACAAGAATAATTACATTTCGAATCCAATAATTCAATACTTTGACAAAATTTTCTAGGAAATCCGATAGAATCCCCCCTAAAAATATAGGGTTTCACCACAATAGAGCATGTACAAGAGGCACAGTTTGGTTTGCAAAATTAATCCCAAATACACTTAATCCTAATAAACACATTAATCTCAAACAGAGCATGTATCTTCCTGATCGTTTGGTTTTGCAAAATTTCACCATAACTACGTGGCTATATTTGTATGCCCAAACACTTATATTTTTCGCCTAATAACATATTAATCTCAAGTCCATTTGGACACAACCAGCAAGTATATACTACCAAAAATCAGCTCGCGACAGTTTAATCCGGTTTGCAAAATTAATTAATCCCAAACATGCACTTAATCCTAATAATTAAACACATTAATCGTTCAGTTTGGTTAGCAAAATTACCTCCAGCAGAATCAAGAATATAGGCGATAGAGCATGGATCGATATTACGCCAGTTGGGTTGTAAAACTAATTACTGCAGATGATATACGTATGTACTGAGGCGACGGGCATGTATGTTCCTGTTCGATAGCAGGTTGCAAAATTAATAATAGTGAAAGAGCAGAAATATATATGTTCCTGTACATGTTCGCAGATTTGATGAATTACCGAAAAGAGGCGATCGACAGCTAGGCATGCATATTTGGGTCGATCGATGATGATCATCAGGGCGCAAATATCGAGAGAAATCAATGCGTAGCAGGCGCGAGAGACGGCCGGCCGGAAAGCGGTGGCGGCAGCACGGACGGCGACACGGCAGTGGCGGTGATGGCGCAGTAGCTAGCGGACGGTACTGGCCGGGGTACGTATGTGAGCTCAGTCAAGAGAGAGGTAGCTAGCTCTTGAGGGTTACGCGCGGGAGAGATTAAATTTTTGTGAATTATTCAGGCAACATAAAGAACGCTTCACTTCAAAAGCGTTTTTTATGCTGAGAGACAAAAACATAAAAAACACTTCTAAACGGAAGCATTCTTTATGCTGAGCGTTCCAGAGACATAAAAAACGCTTTATACATGAAGCGTTCTTTATATGTTTCATATAAAGAACGCTTATTTTCCAAGCGTTTTTTTTGTCTTTGGGCGCGATACAATAAAGAACGCTTCCTAAGTGAAGCGTTCTTTAAAATGTCCGGCCTAAACCATAAATACAATGCCTTACATTACAATAGTTCTATAAAATGCTAAAAAAACGATTTACAAATATAACCGTTTTAAAAACGGCGTTGTTTATTCTTTTTTTTTCCAATAGTGCTTGTTAGCTTGTTTACTCACCCGGGTTAATCGGGTGTGCTTTACTCTTTTACTCGTGGTCAATGACTTACACTAGCCAAGACCATTACTCATACAGATACTTTACTTCTTACTTACTCAAGTCAAGTCGGTATGACCTTCGGGCAAGGACTACTATATCCCACCACTGGGCTTTAGGATGGCTCACTAATCCAGGATGCTACCCATTTAAGGGGTTTGGTCCATGGAAAAGATTAAGGTCAGGAATCGGATCCAACCTCTTGTGTTTCCTTATCCTCACGTGTAGTCGAAACTATATCGGACTTCTACTCATTCCATTTTACCAATTACTCAAGTTAGAAGGTTAGGTAGTTAGAAATTAGTAGAAGTCATTACTTCCATACCAAGGGTTAATACATTACACGTCAAGCTACACATACACTTCATCCTCATCTATTCATTTCATGAATTATACAAACTAAATGTTCAAGATAATACAACAAGAACAATATAATACAAGCATAAGTAAGTGCATTAAAAGTCCGATTCGTGCATTTATCTTATTTAGGTGGTCACATAAGCACACAAATCAGAGTAGCCAAGGTAGCATACGGGGTATGAGAAAATCATACCATTCACCGTCGTACTCGTACTTCTGGTTACCCTTCGGAATTCAACTATTCGATTCCTATAACATACATGGAGTTGTATGGTCAATGATCTATTATTGACCTAACCCATTCCTTCATTAATGCTTCTAATGTATACTTACTAGTTCTTTACATTCCATACTTGATTATGAAAATCATTCTTTTCTCATATTCCTTAAACTTGCTTTGTTAATCATGTACTTACTTTCTTACCATTATTACTCCATTAATGGTGTGCTACTATATATATACATATGATTACTATAATTATATATTTTTTTATATGACTTGAGTGACCTTGCCCAGGGTCAGACCCAAAGTCGGTTGAAGTCAGTGAGTTACTCCAAGTCAGTGTGTTGCTGGGTTCGAAATTTAAGACTCGACTGACCTTGCCAAGTTCGGTCCCAAGGTCGGTCGAAGTCAGTGACTTCTGGCTTACATTTTTATGACTCGACCGACCTTGTCAAGTCCGGTCCCAAGGTCGGTCGAAGTCAGTTGACTTCCGTCGACTTCCGTCTTTGTTAATTTAGGCTCGACCGACCTTGCTAAGTTCTGTCCCAAGGTTGGTCAGACCTATTACTTTCATTTTACTTTGTTTTTCTGCTTCATTCTTCACCCATTACTTTCCTAATCTTTCCTAAAGCATTCCCAACATGTTTAACACTCATTTTGATGCTATAAACTTCTTTAAACCATCTACTAAACTCACTTCTCATTTCTAAGTCATCTCACACAATTTTTCTCACTTTCATTCCAGCACTTGCATCAATTTTTGTTCTTAAATGCTACAAATTTTTAAAACAACTTTTACCATCCAATACTCCCTCTACCAATGCCACTCCTAGCATTCTAAATGCATTACTTTACATCCTAGTTCTTCCTAGTACTTAACTCCTTTTTCAAATCTGTTTTCAAAATGCTAACTACTCACATTAAGCTCTCAAAACACACCTAGTTATTGTCTAGGTTATTCCCTCTTCTTACACATCTAAGTCTTCTAATTTCTAGACAAATTTGGACAGAGTTTCCCCTGTAATTTTCACTTTGCCCACATAAGGTTCTCAGTTCAAAACTCATTCCCAATTTTCCATATCATTCCAAGCACTAATCAGCACATAAATTTTCCTGCACACATACCTTTATTTCCCAATGTTTTCCCAAGCTTTTAATCATCCTTTAAAAGTTTCAAAACAGTCTTATTCTCTTCTTCATTATACTACAACATAGTTACTGCTCAAAACAATATACATTACTCATTTTAAGTACTTAAAATCTGTTACACAAGGTATACAAAACTACTCAAGGTAAGAACATTTACTGTAACACCCCATCCAACATTAACATACTTACAACAAACTGCAGCGGAAGAACATCCTCATCACATTACTTAACTTGTTGGTGTTACACGCCGTTAGCCACCCACGTGGCTAACAAGGCTAATACATACTCAATGTACCGGTCTGATGGGCTAAATTCCCGAGCGACTATACATTGTTATTCCTTTACATTAACAACAACAATAACGACATACCTTATCAACTATACCGAGTATTTTAAACTGGTGCCGACAACAATATCGGTCTTACTACACCTACTGTATACATACTTAAATGAATATCCATGTACAATGTCTACCCCGTCTTACTCTCGGACGGCTTCCAGCTCTCTGTACCTGAAATAAGAAGAGAAGAGAAAGGGGTGGCCCCAAGGGGCTCAGCACCTTTGCTGGTATGGTAATCCCGCAGCCCACATGCTATCGGGCCACGCACAACTACTTGTCGTCTTAACATGCAGTTGATTATATTTAAAACATACATGTAACAACAAACACACAACACTAAACATTTCGCCTCAATGGGCTCAACAATCGGATAATACATCCTACTTAATAAATCACCCATGGTATTCATCATCCCTAGAGTGTTTCTCCTCCAACGGAGCTACTTCCTTAATAGACAACACATACCCTTAAATCGGGTTATCCTCAAATGCCTCTTATCACAAACTTGGAATCATTTCCATGATCCACACACTTCACATTTTACAACATTAACATACACTACGTAACAACACTTAACAACACTTTGCACGTTTCCATGTGCACAACATCACACCGCAATAATATTGCATCACAACAAAACACATAACACAACGGGAATGGTCCTCTCAGGAACTGACCCAAACATCACCAATACACTGTTGAGCCTAGAGATTGTTGCCAGTCTCATGATAAGCTCGTTACATAACTCGTTACCGTTTCGTTAAATGAACGGTTAACTTAACACAAGGTGCCCCGGATATAGTGATCCAAGCACACCGAAACAAACATAACAATAGTATGCCCCTGTGGCCCGACGTGAGTCAGTAATAGCCTTGGTTAAGCTAAAGGGTAGGTTGGGAACCAAATTGGAAAACAACCAATACATACAGAGAGGATCGAACCTGCTATGACAACGACCCCCATACTCACACGCGTGGCCGGAACAGACCGGACTCCTCATTCCCCCGTTAGCACTTATTAGAAGTTCATCTTTGAACTTTATTAAACAATCACAAACATTGAGTTAAGTCTTGTCAGACATACACAAGGGAAAAGAGAGTCTTACACTCACATACAACATCACACACAAACATCACATAACCAACTCACGCATAGCCGTGGTTAGAACGTTCCTTAAGTCGGAAACGTTATTACCGGATACCGTTCTCTTACGTTTACCTAATAGTGGTTAACTAGCCCTTCAAGCGCATTAGAGGTTACCGGTATCGGCACGTAAACATACAATAACAATAATGACTGTAAACTCGTTTCATGATTTATATCATAACGTGGCAAACATACAGAAAAGCACATTGGCATACAAGCCGGTAATCCGTTAGGACACAGGTTGCAAGAAAACCATACCTGTCACCGGAGTCCACTTATCCTGTCCATTTATGTTCCTCGAGTAATTCTCGAACAACTGTTAACATCACACGTGTTTTCATTAACATCGGGGTTTGCTTGATCATTTAATGTCAATGCTTAATTCTTCCCCGTTAACTTAGTTACATAACTTAACATTTTTAACTTGTTTTACTCTCACATTTTTACTACAACTTTTAACCCACTTAGGTGTCATTAAAACTCCCCTAACACGTCCTTAACATCCTTATAACACCATTACCTACCAATCCCCATCATCACATATCATTTCATAACCTTAAACCTTGTTTTTGGTCCGACCGACCCACCGACCGACCCACAACTGGGTCGGTCCATTACAGACCCCTTTTACTTCCTTACAAACATGCCCGTCCGACCCACGTCCGACCCACCATTCTGGGTCGGTCCATGTGCGAACATTTTCCCTCCTTTGTAACTTGACCGACCGACCCATGTCCGACCCACCCTTTTGGGTCGGACCATTACCGAACACATTTCTAACATTTTACAGAGGCTCGACCGACCCACAAACTGGGTCGGCCCCTGGGTCGGTCGCCTCCTAAACTTACCAAAACTTTGCCAAACCTTCACCAAACTTCTCCTAAGGCCTCTAATGTGTTCTAACATCATTTGGCACTTCAAACACTCCCTTAAGATATTCTTAAACACTCACAAAACTATTTTTCCTAATTCCTTAAACTTTTACTTATATCTCCTCAAAATTCCTAACACTTACAACGTTTTCTCCTTATGATTTCTAGGTGGCCTTTCACCTATAATGACCAAAATACCAAGGTGTATCCTCTACACCTTATCATCAGCTCTCAAACTTCTTTTCTTACTAACTAAATCTCCTTTTTCACATCATACCTAAACATCACTTATTCCTTGAACACCAACATACCTAAACCTTAAACAAACTCCTCCAAGACTTAAACACATCCTCTAAACACACATTGAATTCCTAGAACTTCCAAGACAACACCTAAATCCTTGCATCACTCTTAATCACCTTAACACTTGTTTTCTTCTCTAGTAAACATTCATTCACCTTTAACACTTCCTAGTTCACCAAAACTCACTTACAACACTTAAAACTTCTTACACATTTCCTAAATTTGGCCATAGCTTCTCTAGCATATACCCACATCCAAACACTTAGGTTTTCACCTTAATTCATTCAAGAACACCTAAAATCCATCAAACACATTTTATACACAAACTTCACACATTGAGCACTACATCACAATATAGTGCATAACTCAAATTGCTTGGCACTTAGGCCCTTAAATGCATGGCTCTTAGGCCCTTAAATTGCATAACCTTAAACACTGATTTCCCACATAATAAAGCCTTTGACCTGCAAATACACCCAACAATACATATTCCTTTAATAAACTCCTTGAGAGCATTTTACTAGGTCACTTGCCATTGGCTCCTTAGGTATTTTAATAAGCATTTATGAGCTCATTTTTCTTAAGGCATTAAAACTACATTGAGATAGTTTGTTTACCTCTTTTTTCCTCACAATTTTTCTTCTTGTTCCTTGTAAAACCGGTGGGGTACTTGATCCCTTTTCAACTATTAAACATTATACAAACAATAGAATGAGTATTCAAGCATTATGCTTCTCCTCATTGTAAACCCTAGTTACATATATTGTTTTAACACATTAAGGTAGTTGTTTTACCTTGGAATTGGAAGAGAACTTGAACAAGTATCAAGAGAGGACTCCTCCTAGCCCTTGGAAGATTCAAATGAAGCTAAAACAAACAAGATAATACACCATTGTGAGGTGAATTTCGGAAACATGAAAACATGGAGGAAACATGGATTTTCTTTGAGTTTCCTTTACCTTGAGCAAAGGAGAACAAGAATATGTGAAAAGGTGAGCTCAAGTCCTCCCATGGTGGTTTCTCTTGGCACCGAAATGGAGGTTTGAAGTTTTGAAGAGGACAAGATTGTAGAGCTTGGCTTAACTAAGAGAAATGGTGGTGTTTGTTTTTGATTTGGACAAGAGAGCAAGATTTACATGTGGTCAAAGCTGAGTTCTCATGGAGGTTAGTGGTATTACGAGAGATAATGAAGAAGAGAGGTTGGTTGGTGGTGTGGTTGGAACCGTGGAAATGAAGGAAAGGAAGGGAAATGAAGATAGAAGTTACTTTGAAGATATTTGTAAGTAAAGCAAATAGTACTTTACTTTAACTTAAGTTTACTTATTTGATTTTACATGTGGTGATCACACCATGAAAACCGGCCCCCATATGCCTAGGAGGGTATAATGGTCTTTGTTGACCAATTTAATTACTTAGAACATTATATGTTACAAATAGTTATAAAAATCACTATTCACCTATAACAAGGCACATAGAAGTGAAATTTTGATTTCACCAACTAATATGGCCACCCAAATGGATACTATATAGTACACATGTTAATTAAAGAGTAATGATGGACATTTAGCCATTCAAAACTCATTACAAGACATTTTCAAAACGTGCTTTAAGACTCCTTAAAGCACATTTTGTGTTTTAACTTGTTTTCAAGCTTGGTTTTCTTTAGTAATTGATTTAATATGTTCATTAACATATAAATAAGGTATAGGTGTGACCATTAGGTCTTATACACATTCATCCCAAGCTTAGAGCACATTTTTGCTCATATTCACTTTAAGGTATTACCTTGTGTTTTGTTTGGTTTCATTGTCTACCAAAGTTTCCTAAGGACTTATTTAGCCTCATTAAATCATATTAAATGTTATCAAGTCTTGGTAGGCTCTTTGGGTCCTAACCAAGTTCACTCATAGCTTAGAGCGTGTTTTTGCTCAAACTGTGTCTTAATGCTTTATTGCATATTATGGTTTAGATTGTTCACTGATGTTACTAAGGCACTTTTAGCCTTTACATACCATAATTGATATTTAAACCACATATCAAGGTTTGGGGTATTTCAATCTACCCCCCTTAAAAGAGCTTCGTCCTCGAAGTTCACACTTTTCACTATCATTCAATTTGAACACAGGAATCATTTGCAAATAAACTTCTATAACCAAACACACTTTACATCACAACCTCGGACTTAATGGTCCGGGTATCTTAACAACACTTACACATACATAACAACATTTGGACACGTAGGTCCCGATAACATAACAGTCTTTAGACACGTAGGTCTATTTAACACCACACATTTAGACTCATAGGCCTTGATAGTATACACTTTAGGAAATCCAAGTCAAACAACATTCATTACACATACCACACAACATGTCAGAGCATGTATAGCAATCAAAAATATCCTTGATATACACTGTGATCCCGCAGAACACGGTCGCGATGGACACCTTCCGTCCCCGTGCCTTTAGGAGATTAAAACAATCACTAAGTTTAAAAATTTCCTTGTGAGGTTAAGTAAGAAGACTTTAATTATGTAAAGTATCCATCAACGTTTTATAAATACCAATTTAAAATCCTTTTGAAAACACACACAACTCCAAGTCCAACTTAAGCTCTTTGCTTCATTTCTTAGCGTGGTTATTTGTGACCACTTATAGGGAGTTTCAAGAGTCATCCAACCCTGATGTGATCAGCATCAGTGAACTATCCTTCCACCCCAATTTGTGTTCGGCTTCCCTTGATCACATGCAAATCAAGTTCCACCTCCCACTTCATTTTCAAGCATCAATTAAATCACTCATTTCCAATTTTCTATCTTTCGAATCATTCTAGTCATGATCACAACATCTCCAAAGAATACTCCGTCTATCAGTTACCTCCATTCACTTTTAATCCTGTTGCCTAGGGAATCTTATTCACTAGGTTCTATGTCGGTATCGTGCCCTTTCATGCACCACTATTAAGTATATATATACATATATTTTATCAAAATACAACACCTGGTTTTACATTTATACACTGTCGGGACTTTTGTTCCCCCGGGAGTTTATCTACTCCCCCCACTTGTACTATCACACACAACTGTTAACAAACACACACACTTATCACAACGGTATTCGCATCATCTGTGCGCAATTACCACAATTAATCCATGAATGAATGTGTATGTTTACGTAACACACACACCAATCATCAAAACAATAATATAATTTGTGCTATGCACAATATAAGTCACATACACTACGTACACTTGTACGGTAATATACACCAAGTGGTTTTGCGCTCTACCCCCCTTAAAAGGGATTACGCCCACGTAATCAATCACTAAACATTAACTTAAAATGTTTTGCCGTCGTGAAGTATCTTAACTTCCACGCGGTCTATTACACAATGGATTCTGATTAGAGGATCTTAACCATATTAGCGGTTTAGTTCCTAAACCAGGAATTCTCATTGGAGTTGTAACTCATAACCGGTTTCGGTCCTGACCTGTGAGGCTTTTAGGCATTAATAATTAACCATTCACTCATGTTCACCATGTACGTTCAACACTTGAATCACTGGCTCACTAGTTTCTGCTGCGAAACTCAAACTGTAGAGCTTAATTGCTCCCTTTTGTTATTCTTACTGTATTGTATATCCCCAATTGTCACCTTCATCTTGGTAACAATGGTTTCTCAACCGACGCGTGGTATCTTTTACCGTTAGCGAATTCGGTGAGTTAAAACTTTCCATCCACTTCCTCCAACAGCTTATAGCGTGCACTACTAGGTAATTCACAATGATTGACTTGCTTCTACCGACTTACTGTCGGTTGAGATTGAGCTACTACCTAGTGTGTAGTGCTCTCTCAGCTAATTAGAACATTTGGGGTATAATCCATACTGATATTTGACAGTTAGTGCTACTGTAGTCACTTACTGTTAATCATATCTCCACATTCGGTTTTGTACAAGTACTCTTTTATTGGTGGGGCCTTGCATTTCCTATGCATCGGCCATTACAACATTATCTGTCCACAATCAACACGTTTCCAATTCCTAGCTACTCATTCGATCATTACTGCACAAGTGCAATACCAAAACACTCAGTCATACAGAGTGCAGAGGCGTAAACTCTTGACAGTAAATCCCTCATGCGACTCGCCATGAAATTCACACTGAGTTCCTCATCACACAATACCTACCACTGGCTTATTGCTCAGTTTATTTAACATCACTTATCTTGCATCTCCACTGAGTTTAACTCATAACTGATCTTATCTGTTACGTTTTCGTTTAACAACATTTATACAACGGTCGCTTGTTGCGCACCGTGCTCCTACTCCCTGTATAACATCCGCTTATATCGTATCTACTGTCACCTCAACTTCCATACATAAACTTACATCATTCGTATTATGGTTCATCACTCATTTGGATGACCACTGAATGCTCCTTGAGCATCGATCATTCGAGTCACAAGCCGGCGTTATTCAGCTCGGTGTTTCACTTTATACACACTTGCTATCAAGCTAACTGCTCTTTTTCAATAATAACGTCGTCCATCCTTAACATATTTCTTGAGCTTGATCCACATAACTACCGCTCTTGCGGTGTCACAATGTCGAGAGGTATCCCCACTCTTAATGCAGTGGTCCGTTTACCACTCTATTCGCTTATACAACCTAAACTTCTACCATCAATCGAATTTATATGATATATCCTGCTTTTGGGTTATATGCCTTATTTGCCTTGAGCTGGGCTCATTAGAGGCTGTCCACACATATGTACTTCTCTGTACTACATTACATGGTCGTTGCATCACGTTTCCTTTCATGGGATGCCCCTTAGGTCTGTCAGTCCGTCTCCTGACAATTTATGTCTAAACTGGGTGTTAGTTTCAACCCTTGTGTTTCTGTCATGCATTTCATTCAACAATTGTTGATGTGAACACCCTTCAAGGATTGCTCCTGGGTGTTGTTAAGTTATGCCTTTACATTTGGCTCACACTTATTGGTACATTCCGTTAGCTACGCCTTTCGCGTTCTTTACTGGTTATTATCTTCTTCTGTGAAGATTAACATTCCTGGTAGTGTAGGTACTCATTCTGGGAATTTATCCGTTCATTGCACATTAATGTGTCCACATTAGGCATCTGCTTGCCATGTACAGGCTGGGTCACCATTTCAGCTATCATGTTTTATCCCTTAGGCTTATCAAGACACATGTGGTGTCTTTCATAATAGTCCGTGCTCTTCGCACTCCTTGACTTTTTACATTCCCTTGAAATAAACTCACTAGTTCCTTTAGTCCTTTTTAACTTAACTGGGTTCCTTAACTTCAACTAGTCCTTGTGATCTCTAGCTTTCGTTTGATTTATACTGCTGACCGTAGACGGAGTCGACTACTTCCCGTGTTTCGGACTCTACTTGTATACATATATGGGGTATCAGCTGATACATTACTACTTACCCAACTAACCCATAAGTAGGTCTGTCGGGCCCACATGCTCCTATCGGAGTGCGGTCGTCCCACAACACAGTTGGTACACTTGTGTGTCCGTCACACGCCTAGGTGAAGTATTCTGTTGTCAACTCCCTTATATTGTCCCGTGACAATATTCATTCCTTGCTTCCCGAACTTAATCGAGGGAAGGTTTATCCACTGTTGCATCCTTGTCAGTTGCTCTTGGTTTTACTGGTTTTGGTTTAAAAGAAGGTTGGAAAGAAGTGTTGGTTTGAAAGAAAATCTGGTTTTGAAAGGAAAAGGGTTTGAATAAATCTGGGTTGGGAGAAAAATTTTCATGGTTTCACAACATCTTCTTACCTTAACCAAGTCTAGCTTCTTGCTGACTGGTGTACTTACAATTACAAAGGTCAGGCTGTTAAGCCCTTCCATGGTTATAATGTTCACACTTAATTTCGTGGTACTTTACTAAGTACTTTATAGTGGTTATAGATTTCCCGAACAGCCCTGTTATAGCAGCACTTGCTATTGGCAAGTGCGCCATGCTAACTGGCTATTAGTTTAACACATACCGGTTGTGGTATTGTTTTTACCCGCACTGCCATCAGTGGCCTTGTTGGCCCTCACTGATCTTACTGTCTTGATAACAACTTGTCTAGGTGAATTCTCACTGTATTCACATAATAATCATTAACTAGGGTATTTCCCCTTTCTGGGAGACCCCTTTTTTTTTTGTATTGTATCCTCCTTGTAGCCCGTTCCACGTATTTGCTGTGGTTACTGAGACTTGTCTCTTGTTTGGGCACTACGTTGTAGTTCCTTTGTCGGTTGGTATACCGTTGGTGTATTATTTATCAACTGTGGTCCCGTAGACACTCGTCTCGGGCTTTATTAACCATTTCTGCCTGTTGCACGGTAGGTGCGTTGCAAGCTGGTTATTCTCGACTGCTCTGCATGTCGACCCAGGTTGCTGGAAATTCTATTCTCCAATACGCAAGATCCTTCATTCATTGCTATGAAATGCGGTTAACATTATTCAGATGGAGACCGTCTCCGGGATTCCCAGTTTTCGGGATCTACCGTATGACAGGTTCTCCGTACCCTAAGGTATTTAATAACAGCCAGATCGGGTATTCCCGAGTATGAGAGTGGACTTCCATCTCTCTGGCGTTGTTTCCCCAAGTTATATACAGGGATTGTGGAGGGTGGGGTGGAGACTGTAGGTTTCCAGTACCCACTGGTAGTTCCTATCTAGCATATCTCTCACGCTATCACTCAACCCTTAACCCAAAGTACTTAAATCCTAACTCGGTTTTTCCTAAGCTCGGTAATTCAGTCATCAGAGCGATACTTCGCTCTGATACCACTTTTTGTAACACCCCATCCAACATTAACATACTTACAACAAACTGCAGCGGAAGAACATCCTCATCACATTACTTAACTTGTTGGTGTTACACGCCGTTAGCCACCCACGTGGCTAACAAGGCTAATACATACTCAATGTACCGGTCTGATGGGCTAAATTCCCGAGCACTATACATTGTTATTCCTTTCATTAACAACAACAATAACGACATACCTTATCAACTATACCGAGTATTTTAAACTGGTGCCGACAACAATATCGGTCTTACTACACCTACTGTATACATACTTAAATGAATACCATGTACAATGTCTACCCCGTCTTACTCTCGGACGGCTTCCAGCTCTCTGTACCTGAAATAAGAAGAGAAGAGAAAGGGGTGGCCCCAAGGGGCTCAGCACCTTTGCTGGTATGGTAATCCCGCAGCCCACATGCTATCGGGCCACGCACAACTACTTGTCGTCTTAACATGCAGTTGATTATATTTAAAACATACATGTAACAACAAACACACAACACTAAACATTTCGCCTCAATGGGCTCAACAATCGGATAATACATCCTACTTAATAAATCACCCATGGTATTCATCATCCCTAGAGTGTTTCTCCTCCAACGGAGCTACTTCCTTAATAGACGACACATACCCTTAAATCGGGTTATCCTCAAATGCCTCTTATCACAAACTTGGAATCATTTCCATGATCCACACACTTCACATTTTACAACATTAACATACACTACGTAACAACACTTAACAACACTTTGCACGTTTCCATGTGCACCATCACACCGCAATAATATTGCATCACAACAAAACACATAACACAACGGGAATGGTTCTCATAGGAACTGACCCAAACATCACCAATACACTGTTGAGCCTAGAGATTGTTGCCAGTCTCATGATAAGCTCGTTACATAACTCGTTACCGTTTCGTTAAATGAACGGTTAACTTAACACAAGGTGCCCCGGATATAGTGATCCAAGCACACCGAAACAAACATAACAATAGTATGCCCCTGTGGCCCGACGTGAGTCAGTAATAGCCTTGGTTAAGCTAAAGGGTAGGTTGGGAACCAAATTGGAAAACAACCAATACATACAGAGAGGATCGAACCTGCTATGACAACGACCCCCATACTCACACGCGTGGCCGGAACAGACCGGACTCCTCATTCCCCCCGTTAGCACTTATTAGAAGTTCATCTTTGAACTTTATTAAACATTCACAACATTGAGTTAAGTCTTGTCAGACATACACAAGGGAAAAGAGAGTCATACATTCACATACAAATCACACACAAACATCACATAACCAACTCACGCATAGCCGTGGTTAGAACGTTCCTTAAGTCGGAAACGTTATTACCGGATACCGTTCTCTTACGTTTACCTAATAGTGGTTAACTAGCCCTTCAAGCGCATTAGAGGTTACCGGTATCGGCACGTAAACATACAATAACAATAATGACTGTAAACTCGTTTCATGATTTATATCATAACGTGGCAAACATACAGAAAAACACATTGGCATACAAGCCGGTGTAATCCGTTAGGACACAGGTTGCAAGAAAACCATACCTGTCACCGGAGTCCACTTATCCTGTCCATTATGTTCCTCGAGCAATTCTCGAACAACTGTTAACATCACATGTTTTCATTAACATCGGGGTTTGCTTGATCATTTAATGTCAATGCTTAATTTTCCCCGTTAACTTAGTTACATAACTTAACATTTTTAACTTGTTTTACTCTCACATTTTTACTACAACTTTTAACCCACTTTAGGTGTCATTTAAACTCCCTAACATGTCCTCAACATCTTATAACATCTTACCTACCAATCCCCATCATCACATATCATTTCATAACCTTAAACCTTTTTGGTCCGACCGACCCACCGACCGACCCCAACTGGGTCGGTCCATTACAGACCCCCTTTTACTTCCTTACAACATGACCGTCCGACCCACGTCCGACCCACCATTCTGGGTCGGTCCATGTGCGAACATTTTCCCTCCTTTGTAACTTGACCGACCGACCCATGTCCGACCCACCCTTTTGGGTCGGACCATTACCGAACACATTTCTAACATTTTACAGAGGCTCGACCGACCCACAAACTGGGTCGGCCCCTGGGTCGGTCGCCTCCTAAACTTACCAAAACTTTGCCAAACCTTCACCAAACTTCTCCTAAGGCCTCTTAATGTGTTCTAACATCATTTGGCACTTCAAACACTCCCTTAAGATATTCTTAAACACTCACAAAACTATTTTCCTAATTCCTTAAACTTTTACTTATATCTCCTCAAAATTCCTAACACTTACAAGTTTTCTCCTTATGATTTCTAGGTGGCCTTTCACCTATAATGACCAAAATACCAAGGTGTATCCTCTACACCTTATCATCATCTCTCAAACTTCTTTTCTTACTAACTAAATCTCCTTTTTCACATCATACCTAAACATCACTTATTCCTTGAACACCAACATTACCTAAACCTTAAACAAACTCCTCCAAGACTTAAACACATCCTCTAAACACACATTGAATTCCTAGAACTTCCAAGACAACACCTAAATCCTTGCATCACTCTTAATCACCTTAACACTTTTTTCTTCTCAGTAACATTCATTCACCTTTAACACTTCCTAGTTCACCAAAACTCACTTAAACACTTAAACTTCTTACACATTTCCCAAATTTGGCCATAGCTTCTCTAGCATATACTCACATCCAACACTTAGGTTTTTACCTTATTTCATTCAAACACCTAAAATCCATCAAACACATTTTACACAAACTTCACACATTAAGCACTACATCACAATATAGTGCATAACTTAAATTGCTTGGCACTTAGGCCCTTAAATGCTGGCTCTTAGGCCCTTAAATTGCATAACCTTAAACACTGAATTTCCCACATATAATGCCTTTGACCTGCAAATACACCCAACAAACATATGTTCTTTAATCTCCTTGAGAACATTTTGCTAGGTCACTCACCATTGGCTCCTTAGGTATTTTAATCAAGCAATCAGCTCATTTTCCTAAGGCATTAAACTACATTGAGATAGTTTGTTTACCTCTTTTTTCCTCACAAATTCCTTTCTTGTTCCTTGTAAACCGGTGGGGTGTTTGGTTGTGTTCAACTATTAAACATTATACAAACAATAATGAGTATTCAAGCATTATGCTTCATCTCATTGTAAACCCTAGTTACATATTGTTTTAACACATTAAGGTAATTGTTTTACCTTGGAATTGGAAGAGAACTTGAACAAGTATCAAGAGAGGACTCCTCCTAGCCCTTGGAAGATTCAAATGAAGCTAAAACAAACAAGATAAATACACCATTGTGAGGTGAATTTTCGGACAACATGCAAACATGGAGGAAACATGGATTTTCTTTGAGTTTCCTTACCTTGAAGCAAAGGAGAACAAGAATATGTGAAAAGGTGAGCTCAAGCTCCTCCCATGGTGGTTTCTCTTGGCACCGAAATGGAGGTTTTGAAGTTTTGAAGAGACAAGATTGTAGAGCTTGGCTTAACTAAGAGAATGGTGGTGTTTGTTTTTGATTTGGACAAGAGAGCAAGATTTTACATGTGGTCAAAGCTTGAGTTCTCATGGAGGTAGTGGTATTACCGAGAGAGAATGAAGAAGAGAGGTTGGTGGTGGTGTTTGGAACCGTGGGAAATGAAGGAAAGGAAGGGAGAATGAAGATAGAAGTTACTTTTGAAGATATTTGTAAGTTAAAGCAAATAGTACTTTACTTTAAGCTTAAGTTTACTTATTTGATTTCTTTTACATGTTGGTGACTCACACCATGAAAAACCGGCCCCCATATGCCTAGGAGGGTATAATGGTCTTTGTTGACCAATTTAATTACTTATAACATTATATGTTACAAACTAGTTATAAAAATCACTATTCACCTATAACAAGGCACATAGAAGTGAAATTTTGATTTCCCACTAATATGGCCACCCAAATGTGATACTATATAGTACACATGTTAATTAAAGAGTAATGATGGACATTTAGCCATTCAAAACTCATTTACAAGACAATTTTTCAAAAACGTGCTTTAAGACTCCTTAAAGCACATTTTGTTTTAACTTGTTTTCAAGCTTGGTTTTCTTTAGTAATTGATTTAATATGTTCATTAACATATAAATAAGGTATAGGTGTGACCATTAGGTCTTATACACATTCATCCCAAGCTTAGAGCACATTTTTGCTCATATTCACTTTAAGGTATTACCTTGTGTTTGTTTGGTTTCATTGTCTACCAAAGTTTCCTAAGGACTTATTTAGCCTCATTAAATCATAATTAAATGTTATCAAGTCTTGGTAGGCTCTTTGGGTCCTAACCAAGTTCACTCATAGCTTAGAGCGTGTTTTTGCTCAAACTGTGTCTTAATGCTTTATTGCATATATTATGGTTTAGATTGTTCACTGATGTTACTAAGGCAATATACTACTCATTTAAGTACTTAAAATCTGTTACACAAGGTATACAAAACTACTCAAGGTAAGAACATTTACCTTGTGTTTTCTAGTTTTAATTTCCCCCTTCCTTTCCTTTCTTCTTCCTTTCTTTCTTTCTTCACAACCGGTTCACACTCCAATCCTACAGCCCATAAATACATAAATACTAACTTAGCATTTCACCCTTAAACTAGCTTAGGGTTTACATACTTGTTTAAGGTTTAAAATGAAGCATTACCTTCCAATGGATATATGAAGCTTTGGACAGCAACAATATCAAGATTCCAACTCCAAAATGAAGCCAAAATCGGCTGGAGAACAAGGCACAAAACAAGGCTTGATTTTTAATTTTCATTTTGCCAAAAGGAGCTAGAAAAAGATGGAGTTTCAAGAGTATTTTTACCTTAGAATGACAAGGGAATGAAGGTGCTTCAAATGGTAGTCCTCAAACTCCAAAATGAGCTACAGCCATGGTGGAGAAGTATGAGCTTTTCAAGTTTTGGAAAGTGGAAATGAAGCTCAAGAGAAGAGGAGTACAATGGTGCAGTTTTTATGTGATTTGGAGTTGATTTAGTCCCTCAAAATTGGAAGAGAAAGAGAGGGCTGGTGAGGGCTTACAAAATTGCCATTAGAGAGCTCAGTGGAGAAGAAGAGAAATCAGAGAGAGGAGGGGAGTACGGGTGAGAGAATAGAGTGGGGAGGAGAGAGAGTTATTTTTTTGCTTTTTTACTTTACTCCCTTGTCTTTTTGTTACTAAAGGCAAATAAAGAAGGGAATTAAGAGAGGAGGGAGTGAGTGAGCCGCCCCCCCCCCCCCCACACACACACACACACTATTACTGATTTTTATTTTCAAAAGTGTACACATTAGTTTGGCTTATTTACACTCTCACCCCATAACTTTCCGGTTTTTTTACAGTTTTTACTACCGGAACCCGTTTTCTGGAATTTTCTCGTTTAATTAATTTTATTGGTTCTTAACCTTCATTAATGTTTATTAATGACTATTTGGTTGACCAAAATCTTTACGAGTCTATTTGACCCGCTTAAAGTCGTGTTGTCCTGGTTTCCTCGAAAAACACGCTTTAAGGTTCGTTTGTGCTTTTAATCCATTTTAAGGATCCGTTTTCTTCGGGATTTGTTCCCTCATGTTTATTTAGATGTAATTAAGCCTCTAAAATACTTACTAGCCTAATTAATCACTATTTTTAATTACAAGGTATTTCAAGAAGCTAGTAGGCCCATGATTCAAAGTGGAATAAACCTAGTGAGTACGAGTAAATGGCTAATAATCTATGCATAGAAGCCTTACAGGCCAAAACCGAAACCGGTTATACGAAAATTATTGGTTCAGGGATGTAAACCGTCAATATGGTTAAGGTCCACTGACCGGAACCCATTGTATAATAAACCGCGTGGAAGTTAAAATACTTCACGACGACGGAACGTCTTAAACCAATGTTAAGTAATAACATATGGTCGATTACATGGGCGTAATCCCTTTGAAGGGGGGTAGAGTGCAAAATCGCTTAGCGTGTGTTAACATAAAAGTGTATGTGAACGATGTTGTGCATTGCAAAAGATAATTTGTTACGATGTTGTGCATAGCACAAAATAATTTGTTTTGATGATTGGTGCGTACGTTACATGAACATACATACTCATTCATGGTTTAATTGTGGTAATTGCACACAGAAGATGTGATTACCATTGTTATAAACGTACCTACCTTGTTAACCTTGGTGGGAGAGTACATGTGTAAGGGAGTAGAGAAACTCCTGGGGAGAACTAAAACCCTAATAGTATATGTTTATTTAAGACCAATATAGTATTGTAACTTATGAATCGGTATGAAACCGATGAACGAAAGTTGATTTAAAGTGAATTGGAAAATAAATGATGGACTAAGTTCCATCCCTTGAAGATATATTGTTTTGTAATCATGACTAGGATGTTAAAAAGAATAGAAAAAGGAAATAATTGAACTAATTAGGGATGTGATTATGACTAGAAAGATTAAAAGATAGAAAGTGATAAATGTTTGATTAGTTGCTGGTTGAAATTGAAGTGGGAGGTGGAACTTGATTGGCGCACGATCAAGGGAAACTGAACACAAATTGGGGTGGCGATAAGTGTGAAACATATGGACTTTTAGGGTTTAATTACTTTATTATTTGCAACACTTTAAGTAATGTTTCCCACTTACTATATGTTTTTTCCTAGATTTATGTTTTGTTATGGACTAATGAATTTTATATGTTAAGTGTAGGAAAAATCCATGTAAATGTGTAGATTTTCTCATGAAGATTACGACGCAACAAACGGGGATCAAATCGGAGTTCAAACGAAGATTTTAGAGCCAAAATAAGTTGTATCCGAACTTGCGTCTGAACATGCAAGTTCGGACACATTACGAGAACTCCTGACGTGCTGAAATAGTCGTGTCCGAACTTGCGTCTGAACATTCAAGTTCGGACACGACATGAGAAAGAATTCTTCGCAGAGCATCGACCTATCTGAACATACAAGTTCAGACGCATGTTCGGACACGTCGGTAATGACAGCGTACAGAGCCGTGTCAACAAAGTGTGAAGAGATAATAACATTATCTCTTCACACGCCTATTCTACCACCTCTTCTCCCTCTTCTACCCATATTTTCCTATAAATACACCTACAACCCTCCATTAATCCATATGTCATTCCATCTCCCAACCCATGCCAATTTACCTCCACAAAATCACCATCTCCTCTCCATACACCATTCACTACCTCATTCTATATCACATTATTATCTCCATTCATTTTCCACACTCCATTCACCTAGATATTAGATCCATCTCATTCCATTTTCATCCACAAAAACCACTGCGTTATTATTCTGTCCAACCTCTGACCAACATATTACCAGTTAATATGTCAGGCTAAGGAGGATATACTCTGGGTGAAGGTTAATGTATAGTTTGTTTAATTATGTAACTTATGTTTTTACCGGTTTAATTAAATACAGTTTGTTACGATTAAAGCTTATCTCTTGTCTTTTTAATAAATTACATGAATTTATTAAAATGCTTTACTAAATCTATTTTGATCAGATCCGTGATAAATAGACAGGTTAATTAATCAGTAAATCTGTGGAAAGCTTATTAAGATTTAATAAGTTAGTACTTCAGACGCAAATATAATTTCTCATACTAAATCGTTTACATGTGTTTTGCTCGAATCTGAATTAGACGGAGCATGTTCTAGTAAACGAGTTCTTTTGAGTTTATGATTTAGTTCTTAAGATAATAACAGGAATTTTGCCAAACTATCACAATAAAACCGGTAGACATAGGATAAAAGAGCAAACTGTATTAACCTGAACCCAGAGTCCCGTTTAATTTATCTTTTACTCCATTTAATTTATCTGTCCTTTTTATTTGTAAAAACAATTCAATTAATCCCCCCTTTTGTGACACAGCTTAGGAATTAGATAATTCCCTTTAGTCCCACGGTTCGATATCCAGTCGCTTCCACTTTACTATACTACTGCGATCGGGATTTGTTTGCAGCCCGACAAATATTTTGAGTTATTAATTTCTTTTTCAATTGTTTTAAATACATCAGTTCCAACACCTCGAATATTCCTGTTTGCAAAATGGCGCCGTTGCCGGGGACTTGATTTATTCTAGTCCCTAAAGCCCCGGATAATTCACTTGCTATATTATAATATTTTGTTTATACTATTTTGTTTGTTTATTTTATTTCTACTAATTTCTGTCATTTAATTATTCCAGCAATTTAAATATCGTATTAATTACATTCATTTATTTTTCCAGTCATTTACTTTACTGTCATTTATTTTCCAATCATTTAAATTTCCATTGTCCTTTAAATTTCAGTAATCTAATTTCTGTCATTTAAATTCTAGTTATTTATTTTCTAGTCATTTAAATTACTGTCATTTATATTCTCTTGTCATTTAAATTCCCGCAATTTAATTCTGTCCTTTTTCTTTATTTTATTTTACTATTTTCATTTACTTAACTGCATTTATTTCTATTTCTCTTAAGTTTATTTATTTTCGGTTTATTTACTTTTGTTAAAAAAAAGAGAGAAGTTTTTTTTATTAATTGTTTCTTTTTAGCAGTTTAAATTCCCCGTCCATATTTCTTTCTTTTTTTTTTATTTTATCACATCACAGTTTCTTTTGCAGTTTTGAGTGGTGAATGCCTTTTACCAGGTCACACAGCCTTCCGGACGATATTAACAATCATACGGTTAGCTACACCCCTGAGATCGAGAGAACTTTTCTGCGCGCTTTAAGGCAGAAACGGTCTCAACAAAATAGAACCACCACGATCATAGAGGCCAACCAGGAAGCAGTCATAACTTCTTTACCAGCTACAGTTAGGAACATCAACAGGCCGTCTAATCAAGGACAACAGCCCGCCATCATCCTTCCCCACCTTTCTCAATCCGAATACGATGAGTGGCAAAAGCTGAAGCCATATCATCAGATCCGATGCGTGAAGGAGTTAGGCATGTTCGACAGCTCTAGTCCTGACGAAGCTCTGTTGCATGTCACCAAGTTTCTGCAGCATGCCAACAGTCTAACCGTGACAAACACAGTACTCCAATACGCGAGACTGTCTCTGTTCCCTCACAGCCTGACAGGAAATGCGAGTAAATGGTACCACAACCTTACACCAAGTACCATAGGTACTTGGGATGATATGGCCACCAAGTTCTACGACAAGTTCCTGCCCCTAAGCCGAACGTTGGAAATGATTGCTGAGATCTATAATTTCAAGCAGCCAAGGTCAGAAAACATCTGCGAAACTTAGGACCATTTCAAAGGACTGCTGCTGATGTGTCCTCACCATGGTCTCACAAAAGAACAGTTATCTCAATTGTTTTTTAAACGTTTAATTAATCAATGCAAAACTATGGTATTGTCTTCTTTAGGAGTTGACATTTTGAAACAGCCAGGGGAACAGGGTCTGAATGGGATAGAATCCCTCTGTGAAGAAATTAGAGACTGGGCTACAGGTGGATCAAGAGGCGGCACTCCGAGTTTATACCACGTAGGAGAAAGTGACAATAAGTTCGACCAGCTGATGAGAAGCCACGAGCAACTCATGGAAAGCAATGCGCAGCAGGCGACGAAGATAAGCACCTTGCAGAAAGTAGTTGAGCAGATGGCCATGAACTCCTACCCCCAACAAGCAAAGTCGATGACTTCCTGATCATCTACAACCCCTCCAGGTTACGCTCCTCTATCCTTATCATCTTCTGATATATCTTGTACACAGTGTGGCAGGCCACATGATTATGAACAATGCCCCCAATTACAAGAATTAAAAGCAGCAGAGGAAGCAAACTTTGTTGGCAACAATTTAGGGTACAGACAACCATGGCAGCGCAACATGCACCCCAATTTTCAAGGAGGTCAAGGGCAGTATCAGCAACCGTCTTATGGCAATGATGCTTCTTCAAGCCGACTGACTCAACAACCTTCAAATCCTGACTCTGGAATGTCACAAATGCAGGAGATGTTTAAAGAAATGATAAGTAAGACCCGTGACATGCAAGATGAAGTCACAACCCTTCGTAAAGACCAAAAATCCTTGCAATCCCAAATCCAACAACTTCTCATCCAACAAAGACCATCCGGCCAACTTCCCTCACAAACCAATCCAAATCCACGAGAGTATGCAAACACAATTCATGTAGTGGACCAGCCTATCACATTAGCTCAAAGGGAGCAACTACTAGAGAGTGAAATGGTCCATGAAGTGGAGCAGCATGCTGAGGAAGAATACCTCGACATGAACCAACTAAAGCTCTATGCCAAATTAGTTGAGATAAATGAAATGATGGAAGGTCCACGAAACCTTGCATCACGGCAACCGGAGAGCGAAATGGTTCATATAGTGGACGACTTTACTGAGGATTTGAGTTACTCTCTATCACCACCCCCGTTCAAACCTGAGCAAACCACATCAAACCTTCTGCTTGAGCTTGAAGACAAGCCATCAGAGGACAGCATCTACCTCAACTTCATGGAGTCTCCTCCCTCTGAAGTCAACTGCCGTTTTTTACCCTCCTTCTCTGTGCTATACCCAGAAAATGAGGATAGTTACATCCTCAAAAATGAAGAGGAGGAAATGCTCGCTCCCGCCAGGACATCCAAACAAAACACTACAATCAACTTCGAGGAGCCACCTCCCTCTGAAGTTGAATTCAATCAGGGCTCTTCCTATGAGCCTCTCCAAGAAGATGAGGATATATACATCCTCAAATTTGAAGAGGATGAGCCATCCAACTTTGATCTTCATCTAGAGGATCACGGCCTTCCCCTCTTGTGCACTAAATAAGTAGGGTGGAAACTCGAAGTCAACTCGCTAAGTGAGAAGGCTACCTTCCCATTTGATCCAGGATCAGAATTTGAAGATACAATTCACTCCGAAGTTCTCCCTGCACCGTTCAACGCAGTTAAGGATGTCTTCATCCTTAAAATTGAAGAGGCGTCTCCACAACTAGATGATCCTCGCACCAAGGGTCGTCCATTGAAAAATCTGGGCCCTTATTCAAGGAAAACTAATGCCCGACCAACCCACCCATTGAAGCCCACTTCCACCTTCATTTTCGATCCAGGGGAGGATATTTACATCCTCGACTCTGAGCAAGGACCACCACTACCACCTTGCCTCCATACGGCTAATCAACAAAAGGAGAATGTTTACATTCTCCAGTTTGAGGAAGAAATATAACCATCACCGGTTTTCAGTTCAAGATTAATTGCAGCAAACACCTCCTTCAAAACCAGGTTTTGTGGAGTTTGTATTTTCCTAATTTAATTGCTGCAGTAATTAATACTTTGTTTTGGTCCAGGTGGCACCACCCTGATTGTTGGCCATTTCATATACCCGTTAATACCGTTGTCCACTTTCATTTTTGATCCGGGATAATGAAGAACATGCGTCTAGCTAGAGACGTTAAACCCGGGCGGCTTGGTGGGAGGCAACCCACTATCTATACTTTGCCTTTCCTTTTATTTTATTTTCTCTTTTGTACTATATTTCCCTTTTATATGTTATAATAAAATTTAGGTTTTACTTGAGTTCTTCTGGCTGTGTAGAATATTCTTTACAGGTACATTTCATGTAATTCTACAGCTGCTCTCAAGTGTGGGGGAGCTCTGCACACTACTAACTCTGGGGAGTACACTCTTTCCCTTCTGATATTTCCTATTCCCTTTTGCTTTTCTTTGTGAAATTTCCTTGTTTAGATTGCATGCCCTGTTAATTTAATTCTTTCTACGCAATGAGGGCATTGCTTGAGCTTAAGTGTGGGGGAGTACCCGTACCCTCGTAGCTTGTTCTTAAGTTTTTCTCTTTTGACAATTTGTTTAGATTTGTTAAGTTTGAAATAGTCAAAAAGGGAGCCATAGAGGAAATAATGCAAACCTACAAACATTATGGGGTACTAGAAATTTTTCAACAATTTTAAAATTTATTCTGATAAGAAAATGCTTAAAGTTTGAGATTAATTATCATTTGAGCTCTATTTTTAGCTTTGAGCCTGGGATTTAAATTGAAATGTAAAGGTGGAAAAAGAACAAGGCATGGTACTCCTCAGATCTAAACAGGCATATTCTGATCCTAAGCAGGCCTCGTCCACTTGGTTATTAAGTTCTTTGGGGTGCTTTATCACTTAGCTACCTAAGGTATTTTATATCTGGGATAGTTGACCCAAAACCGCTACAAGGGTGGAGAGAAAAGTCTAAGGTGAAAGGAAATTTAACTTCAATCGAAGTATCATTGCATTATGTACTTAAATGATAAAAACTTCTTTATTTTGGATCATGAGTACGTGACATTGAAAGTTATAATGGAATATGATTTTACTTCATGCCCCTTGTCGTTTCAGGAAATGTGAAAGAAAATAGTGGATTGGCTCAGAGTTAAAAACTGGATTCTTATGGTTTTACTTCTCCTTCTTAATAGTTTTTTGTATGATTTTATGGTTCTTTTCAAAAAAAATTTAAAAAAGGAAGTTTCTAGTACCCTTTAATCTAGAAGTTTTGTAGCAATAGTTTTTGTGCTCTCCTGTTTGGTTATTTTATATTAAACTTGTTTAAACATTCCATCATAGAGATTTGCTTGAGGACAAACAAAAGATAAGTATGGTGGAATTTGATAACTGCGAAACATATAGAATTTTAGGGTTTAATTACCTTATTATTTGCAACACTTTAAGTAATGTTTCCCACTAACTATATGCTTTTTCCTAGATTTATGTTTTGTTATGGACTAATGCATTTTATTTGTTAAGTGCAGGGAAAAGCCATGTAAATGTGTAGAGTTTCTCATGAGGATTACGATGCAACAAACGGGGATCAAATTGGAGTTCAATCGAAGATTTTAGAGCCAAAATAAGTTGTGTCCGAACTTGCGTCCGAACATGCAAGTTAGGACACATTACGAGAACTCCTTACTCGCTGAAATAGTCGTGTCCGAACTTGTGTCCGAACATGCAAGTTCGGACACAACACGAGAAATAATTCTTCGCGGAGCATCGACCTGTCCGAACATGCAAGTTCAGACGCATGTTCGAACACGTCAGTAATGACAGCGTACATGGCCGTGTCGACAAAGTGTGAAGAGATAATAACATTATCTCTTCACACGCCTATTCTACCACCTCTTCTCCCTCTTCTACCCATATTTTCCTATAAATACACCTACAACCCTCCATTAATCCATATGTCATTCCATCTCCCAACCCATGCCAATTTACCTCCACAAAATCACCATCTCCTCTCCATACACCATTCTCTACCTCATTCCATATCACATTATTATCTCCATCCATTTTACACACTCCATTCACCTAGATATTAGATATCCATCTCACTCCATTTTCATCCACAAAAACCACTGTGTTATTATTCTGTCCAACCTCTGACCAACATATTACCAGTTAATATGTCAGGCTGAGGAGGATATACTCTGGGTGAAGGTTAATTTATAGTTTGTTTAATTATGTAATTTATGTTTTTACCGGTTTAATGAAATACAGTTTGTTACGATTAAAGCTTATCTCTCGTATTTTTAATAAATTACATGAATTTATTAAAATGCTTTACTAAATCTATTTTGATCAGATCCGTGATAAATAGACACGTTAATTAATCTGTAAATCTATGGAAAGTTTATTATGATTTAATAAGTTAGTACTTCAAACGCAAATATAATTTCTCATACTAAATCCGTTTACATGTGTTTTGCTCGAATCTGGATTAGACTGAGCATGTTCTGGTAAACAAGTTCTTTTGAGTTTATGATTTAGTTCTTAAGATAATAACAGGAATTTTGCCAAACTATCACAATAAAACTGGTAGTGTAACACCCCTCTCGGTACTAACATAATAATCACTCACGCAGCATTAATAAACAACGTCTCACAGCGGAAGTCTCACCTCAATTAAATCTCACTCGGGTGTCACATGCCATTACTCGCCCATACGAGTAAAGAAGCAGAAGTAATTTAAATACGAAACAACACTGGTAAATTATACATATCCGCAGTGATAACGAGATACTAACCTATACATCAATCTAATCAACTGTAACTTTAACGACAAGTGAGCGTCTAGGTATTCCCAAATGTTTACAACGTTATTAACTCATTAACTCGTACTCATCCTAATACAACACTAAGTCTCATGCAGTAATTAAAATCCTAACTACCCGGGTCCCGCTCTTCGGCTCCCACGACAATCAACACCTGCAGCTGAAATACCCCAAAATTAATTTAAATTAATTTAGGGGATTTCTTTTATTAAACCATAAATAATACTATTAATATTAAATTATGGTATGGAATTATGAATATTAAATTATTATATGGAATTGTGAAATTTATATGGAGTTGTGATTTAACCCCATTTATTATACATTATTATATAGTATTATGAATTTAATAATAGATTTATAAGTCAATAAATCTTGGGAAAATTTCTAAACACTAATATATTATAAAGATTTTAGGAAGTGTTGGAACATTGTTTTGAAACATAAAAGTCAATATAAAATTCTAGAAACCTTAAAGCTTATTAAGCCTTGCTAGAGTTGACTTTTTGAGAATGGTCAAACCAGGCCATGAAACCTATACCAATAAATAGGTTATGAAAAACCATGAAGATCGATAAAAAGAACGTTAAAAACGGATCATCCTAGCCAAAGTTATGATAAATTGAAGTTTAGAGCCAAAATTTAGGAGGTTGCTGACGTGTCCAGAGCTGACTGCGCGCCAGTCAGCCCGATTTAACTTAGTTTTCAGATTTCCTTCAGTTTGGCATGCCATGGGTCGATCTTTAGACACCTATATCTTTTTCTCTACTCCACCATTTGGTATGCCGTTTGTTTCATTCGATTATCTATCTTTCCAACCATTACTCACACACCATCTAACTCCTTCTACAATGATCGGAAAGTTGATCCAAAGTTACCTCCTCGCGAGTTCGTAACCCAGAACTGCAGTTTTTCCTGAATCGGGTAAACTTCGTCACGCCATAACTTCTTCATTTCTCATCCAAATTTCGTGTTCTTAGCTTGTTTTGAAGATCTAATCCCTCTATAACTTTCATGTTGATGGCCAAGGCTGATTCGCACTGGTTTGGGAGATAAATCTGTCTAAAGTGCCTACTCGATCACGGCGGTAATTGCCCAGTTCATCCCGAAACCAACTAGGTAAACACGATCTTGTGAGATCTGTAACTTTCTCCCTAGTTCATCAAAATCAATGATTCTTCCACTAACATCTAGAGTTACATGTCTAGTTTGGATTGTGATAGGTTACATGAATCAAATCTCTCTCAGTTGGTGCGAGTTGATTCGAGAAGTGGCATACCTGAACCGCACATGAAATAACGATTTCCAGTTTTCCCGATTTGGTTTCGCCCCGTTAATGCAATTCCGGTGAGTTTCCGATCAAATTTCTCCATGGTTTCTATTCGAAATTTCATCATCGATCAAACCCACATGCCAATTTAGTCTATTATGCATTACAATGAGAGAATTTGTCGAAATTGAATTCGAACTCAAACCGTGAACCCTAACTTCGAACCCAGATTCGAAACTACTCAATTCTGCATGAAAATTGGGGAAATGGTACCATTAGAACCGGAATTGATTACGAATCGATAGGAACAAGAATCATCGAATTTCGTTCTGTAGATTGGGAGATAGAGTGATTAGTACTCGAAGGGAGTTTCTGATGAACTCGGAGTTCTAGGCCGTCCGATCGCAGTTAATAAACATGGACGGCCGAGATTAGATCGTGGGATTTAATATAATAAGTTAATATATTTCCAGAATAAAGTCCTAACTTGCTAGATTTATTTAATGGCCTTCCCGAATGTATTTTGACTTGAAATTTTAACCATAGATTCCTTATAAAATCTAGTTTATTTTGATGTAAATTAATATGGGTTTTGAGTTTTTAAACATAAGTTATGATTTTTGCAAGTTACGAGTATTATGGAATTATTTGGATAATTTAAAAAGATATTTTTATGAAATAAAAATTTTATAATATGTCTAAAATGTTATAGTTACTATATATTTAATTTGGGGATTTTTGGACAATTGTAAATGGGTTTAAAAATTGTGTTTATGAGTTTTTCATAAGAATAACTTATAATATGGTTTTTAATGTAATCAAAAATTAAAGTATAGTTGATTAATGAACTTTATAGGTTGGGGAAAATATAATAAGACTAATTAACATTTAATACAGTATGTTTATAAATATTTTGGGTACTAACTTTAAGTGAAGTAAAATTGTTACATATATTATATATATTTATATGAGAGAAATAAATAGAAACATATTAAATCAAGGAATTTAACTAAACTACATTTTATTTATTATATATAATATGGAAGCTAATATGTTTAACGAAAACTAAGGGAAATACTTTATTTTATAAACCATATATTGGATGTAGCTATGTGTAAAAGTTAGTATAAATTTAAGTGCAATAAAACTACACAAGGAATGTCTTGAATAAATCCTAATATATATACACATAAAAAACTACATAAATAAAAGAAATAAAATGCCTTATAGAAAATATAATATGAAGGAATTAATGAGATAAACTAAACCTCTACATAATACTAATAAAAGAATATTATATGAGGCGGTATTAAATTAAGATTATTAAACTTAAGGAGTTATCTTTGAATTTCTAAGATTTATATAAACCGTATTAAAATACATGTATAGTATTAGTCAACGACCATAATGTAAGTCTATAATTGGGTTAAGTAATTAATAAGTTAAAACTTAGGAAAAATTGTGATTAGATTACATAAAATGTTACACAATAGATCTTATTCTATAATTAATGATAAATAAATGTAATACTTTTACATCTAAATGTTCTTAATATATAAACAATAATAAAGTAAATAAAATACTTTTACATATGAATGTGAGGTGGATTAGTAAGTCTAGATTTAATCATTTCTTAACATTTAAGGTATTGAAATATAACTTAATGTTTTAAGTTAAAATCATTAAAAGGATTATGATATAAAACTACATTAAACTATGATTTGGAAATTTATCTAAATAATAATCCTTAAGTTTCTTGGCATTAGATAAGCCATATGAAATACATTTATAACATTAATTACCAATACTTAGGATGTGAGTCTACAATTAAGTGAGGTATTTAGTAGTTAGAATTTATAGAAAGGTTTATAAATAGGAATTTGATACTTAAAACCTTTGAACCTTTTATTAGATAAAACTAAGTTACATAAGAGATTATATTGATCTACTTTACGACGCTAAAAATATTAATGTGTCATTTGAGTATAAGGTATGAGGATTTTTCAGAACATATTATCTTATTAAGTAATTGACAATTTCACTTGTGAATGAGAGTTTAATTCTTAGATAAATTCTACCTTATGTTAAGATATAATGTTCATCCTAAAACATAATAAAGGAGATTAATTTATTAAGTTATTCCTTTGAAACCTTAGGTTTTGTAAACAATATGAAAAATGTATTTTAAGACGTAAGTTTATTAAAATTTAGTATAAAAGGATTATACATAGTCTATAGCGGGAATGTGTGTAAAAATAAAACATTTGGGAAATTAAATGTAAGCAAGGATAAATAAAAGGTTATCTTAAAGTGCCTTATTATATAGTTAATGATAAAGTAAATAATATACCTTGGAATACTAAATGTAAGAGTTCGATAAATCTAAGTTAACTATAATATAGTTATTCAAGATGAGAACAATTTAACATCTTATGATAAGATTATTAGATGGTTGTAATAAAAGTCATCCTAAACTAAACAAGATAAATGAGTTAGTAACTCAATTAGGTTATCATAAAATGCATCTACAACACCATGTTTCCAATATACAGGATGTAGATCTTAATTAAGTTGAGGGGAAAACTTAATCATAATGGATTATTTGGTAATACTGATAAAATACATAATCATTACATTGTGAAATAAGAGTATAATATTCTAAGATAAACCTATCATAGGTCATAACCCGATATTTATTCTAAATTAAGAATAAAAGTATTAAGCTTAAAATTATTATTGAGATTCTAAGATTAGATGAATAATATAATATGCACTTATGATATAAGGGTCTCAAGAGTCTTGAATTGAGAATTAGGGTTAAGTATGAATAAAGTGGATAAGAGTGTACAATTAACAAGTGTTAATAACATACATTCCCTAGTCTTACAACCTTGGGTTATACAACATTCTAATATAAGTCAAAGGTTATACATAACATTTAAGAGGGCTTAAAAGACAATGAGACTTAGGAATAAGAGTGAGGAATTTATTTAAGTTTAACTTAGGTTACAAGTTATTGATGTTAGACTACCTTTAATATTCCTCAGAGTATTGTTGATTATTTGCACAAGTCGACTAGAACTGCTACAGCGATTACCAGGTACGATTTCTCGTACTCAGATATTTTTGATGACGAATTTTATGGAATGTTTTGAGAAACGCTAAATGAGCTTGAATGAATCTTGAAAGGAAATTGGTTGTGTGACTAACTCAGCTTGATGTGACTAATTGAGCCTTGAATGTACACCTTGTATGGTAATTGGTTCCTTCTATCTGGTTGTTTCATTAGATATTATCTGCCTGGGGTTTACGCCTCTGCACTCTGTAGGACTGAGTGTTTTGGTATCGCTCTGGTGCAGTTAATGATCTAGTGGAAATATGGGAAATGTCAATCTTGGTAAATGCTTCTTTTGACCCTGGATATTGTTTCATCCATGAGCTGAGTCTTGGTTGTGATGTGCGCACATCTTCATCGGTAAACAGCGAGGGGCTGTATATCCCCTGTCCAATCGGACGTTGTAAACAGCGAGGGGCTGTATATCCCCTGTCCTATCGGACGTAGTTAACAGCGAGGGGCTGTATATCCCCTGTCCCAAAAGGGACGCAGTTGGCCATTTCAATATTCCACTCTTGAGTTATGGTTCTTGGATACTTCATTCCTAGTCCTTGTGACTACGGTCTTTCTACTCCTAACGGGAATTGGATCTAACTTAAACAATGGTTGTTCACTAACACATGGTGTGATTTTGATTGACTAACGTTACCTTTCTGTTATTTATTTTTACTCCTCATCTTGTTACCTTTGACTTGGTGATTTTGATGTGTCTTGTTCTTCTGATTTGTTTTGAGCATTTGACTTCAAGTTATTGTTATTTTAAGAGTTATTTTTTCTTTTAAAACTGTTGTTTTGGAGAGTTGTACCAGTTCCATTCCAGGGAACTGACTCACCCCTCCTGGGGTGGGCTGCTTGGTTTCATCTTGCAGGTACGAATTTTTATACAGGTGGCCACGAAGAGTATGAGTGTATGGGATGGGAATTAGGAACTTTGGAGAGCTACATTTTGTTATCATTACTTTTATATGTTTTCTCGAGTTCAGACCGTAGCATTTGTAATATCATAAGTTGTAATTGGTGAGGTTTGGTGCCGGGTGTTTGGAACCCGATGATCTGTAATCGCCTTAGTATTTTATTTCCGCTGCATTTATGATAAGTAGGGGCGTTACAGAAAGTGGTATCAGAGCGTAGTTACGCTCTGAGCCCGAGAAAACAAGCCGAGTGAAATACTTAGAATATAGGTGCCCTTAAAACTGGGGAATTGGGGTAGAATTGGGAAGTGAGGATTCCAGTAAGGCACGATCCTAACCCTTCTTGGATTAGTGAATGATTTCTTTATACACTTTTTGTATGAATGTCTGTTAGGAATAGTGTGTTGTCATACCGTTTGATCATTAAACTATAGAGAAAAAAATAATATAATAATATAATAAGTCTGGAACATTATCAATTGGGTATGATAAGATCTTGGTTGGAATAAATCATACATTGAACTACTTTCAAAAGCATACGTATGGAAAATACATGGCTAAGAAAGCAATGCTTTAAAAGCTTGTACACATGTTCCCAGAATTTTAAAGAATACTTTTGGTTGGAAATAGTATACAAGTGGAGCTTTGAATAACTAAGTGATATATACTTCAACTCCTTTAAAGCTTGAAATAAATCTCAAGAACTACTTGGTACAAATTATTACCTAAAGATAATGTTTAAGATAAATCTTAAGTCTAAAAATTATTAAACTAACAAGAACTAGTAACTCATCAGAAAAGATCAACATCCAAACCTGTAATCCACACTAAAACTCTATGTTAACTTCAGAAAGAAAATACATAAACCTAACACCCTACGGGAAGTGCCTGGTGCGACGAACTCCTAGGCTGAAAGTAGTGGGGGTGCACACTCACTTCTGGAAGTCTAGGGGCTAGACAAGCCTTGTCATCTAACCGTAAATAATCTTCTACGCAAGTGATGGATTGTGTTGAACTTGAGGAGGATTGGTGGTAAGACGTTACCATCATGAAATCTTGAGCTAGGCATATTTCATTACTAGCCACAATGAACAATTCAAAATTTGTATCTTAAGATTCAGTATTAAAATTCATACATGTAAAGGGTTTATTGAGTTAAATATTTGGTGAAAAATACCTATACATGGAGGAAGGGATTTAAATTTGGGTACTCCAAGGTACAACATTACCCCTTATTAAATATAAAAAAATATATATAAAGGAAGTGACTTAAAGATTGAGTGAAGGGAAGAGTAATACTAAACTAAATATCATTGATTCTTAAATACTTGGAGTAATGAGCATCTAAAAAAAAATGAGAGTCACTTAATTATTGGAAATTCTCATGTTTATTTGGAAGTTTAACATTATACATATGCAAAATTTTAGAAGTCACAGAAGGTGTATTTTTATAAAGGAATATAATACAAATTTTAATGTATGGTTGGCTAATAAAGCTTTGAATATAATTTTGAAAGACTATCTAGACTTATTATATGATCTAAAATATTATTTAAACTACTCAAACATGTTACACCGGATTTATAGCTTGTTAATATATTGATATGTGAAAATAACATAAATGGCACATTTACGTATTTTAGGTTATAAATTCGGTACAAGGTTTCATGAAAGATTTAATTGCATTGAAAAAAAAGAAAGAAGTTTTAATATATAGTATGATACTATTTTAAATAAGTTCATGAAATTTTTAAGCCATGACAATTAAGAAACTTTAGGTTATAAAATGCTTCTAGGGAAATGTTGTAGTAAGGATGGCATTTAAATAATTACATTACATTATAATGGGATTTTTCTTTTATGAATTAATAGTTTCCAAATCACATGATTAAGATTTTGATACCTACTACACCCAATACTTAAATAAAGAAAGAGTGAACTAAAATGTTATTATAGTAATATCTAAGTATAACCTATGTTCCGTTCTCAAAATTTAACCTACTATATGAATGATGAATTCTAAACTTTGTTCTTGTCAATGACCGTAAGAGAGGCGAAATGAGTTAGGAAAGCATGTTGGGAACACTAAAAGATTTAATTATATCAAGCTAGAATAACAACGAGTGATATTGTGCATCAAAAATGAACTGCATCCTTGAAGGAGGAATCTCCATAGGAGATGTAAAATATAGTGCTCCTTAAAAGTGAGTTTAAATTCCACTTCATTATTACGAGACGGATATGGGTCGTACCCTATTTTAAGGGGGGGTACGACATCTTCATAAAATAAACATACAATATAAAATGAACATATAATGGACATATCATTCGTACTGGTCATAAAATGAATAGGTAAGGATCATAAAATAAAATTTTATAATAATCAAGAAAATACAAATACATAACAATCAGGGGGTACAAATAAATATCGATCATAGATAAATTCAACAGTTCCATAAAATTTACAACAAAGCTTGATAATAAGGTGCTGAATTCTTTGAATGTAGTGTTTGATAACGGAAACAAATGTTTGGGAATTGTTATTGGATGAATACCCTTGAGTGGTTGATTGTTTTGTATACATTTTAAAGCTTGTAGTACAACTTGATATTTAGTTTACCCACACACCGGAAGCGGGTGTGAGTAGTTGGTAGATAAATCTTAAACTTCGGGACGAAGTTCTCTTTTAAGGGGGGGTAGAGCATAATCTTTCTTCGCTACCTCATCCAGATTATGCCCTGTTGCGTGATTAGCAGAGTAAGAGGTGTATGTGTGTACTTGGTTTTTACATTATGACACCGCATGTGACTTTTTATTTTTATCATAAAATATCTCGGTATATCTTGGTTCAGTTTGAGTTTGAGTAATCTCGAGTGGAATGTGGAATGGGAATGGATGGAAATAAAGGATTGGATTGGTATGGAATTTCGTTGGAATTATTATTGTTAGCACACCCGAAGTGGTGTGAGTGCTTATTAGTTGATTTTTAAACTTCGAGGCGAAGTTTATGTTAAGGGGGATATACTGAAATACCCCTAAATTAATTTAAATTAATTTAGGGGATTTCTTTTGTTAAAATTAAATTATTATATGGAATAATGAATATTAAATTATTATATGGAGTTGTGATTTAACCCCATTTATTATACATTATTATATAGTATTATGAATTTAATAATTAGATTTATAAGTGTAACACCCCTAATACGCACATGATACTAAACGGAATCGCAGCGGAATTAAATAACTAAACGGTAACTAACGCTTCGGTGCTACAACGCCGTCAACCACCCACGTGGTTGACAAGGCAGAATAAATACAATTGTACTGGTCTGATGATCAGACTCCCGAGCATAAAACTAAACCATAAATACATCATATACAATACCGAGTGTTTACATATCCGTCACTGTATAACATCACTGTAACTGCAACGACCAAAAGTATATAACGCCACAGGAGCACAGGCGCATCCCGGGCCAACATCCAAAAGTATACAAAAGTAATCACATCCTAGGATCTAAAGCCACTCCGCTTCTTCGATCCTCATCCTGCAGTATAAGAAATATGGATCCCCCGAGGGGGTCAGCAACCCTTGGCTGGTATGGCTAACGCGCAGCCCATCGGCTACCGGGATACGCGCAGCTACTTGTCATTATAACATGGCATTCATTTATATACATAACATAACATAGCATGGAGCATAGCATCAATGGTGCATAGCTCATCATCACATACACGGTGGATCTTCGTTCCACAATAACAAACCACAAGGGTCAAATAACATAAGAGCCTAGAGAGTGATTCACCCTCATGTTAAGCTCGTTAAACACACTCATTACCGTTCTGTTAGACGAATGAGTAACTTAAGTCACAGATGGTTCGGATTTAGTGACCCGAACACACCACACAAACACAGGTTCCCACTAAACCGATCATAAGTCAGAATAGGTAAGCTTTGGAAGAAGCTAGCGGGAGATCGAACGCCAAATTAAGGAGAACAATCTTAACAACATAAGAGTCGAATCTGATTCAGATATCTACTCTTAACTTACATGCATGACCGGACAACCGGATTCCTCACTTCCCAGTTAACACTTGTTAGAAGTTCATAGTGGAACTTAACAACCAACACACAATAGGTGGTAAGTCATGTTAGACACACACAAGGGAAACGAGTCACAACATCACGTCACAATAATATGAACAACTGTAAACTCATTACATGTTTAAATCTTATAACGTTGTAAACACACAGAAAAACATACAACACACAAACCGGTGTAAACCGCTAGACAACAGACTGCAAGAAAACCATACCTTGGTCCTTGCCTCGTTTGGTTTCCTCCGTAGGTCACTCCTATACATAATTCAAGAACGTCGGTTAATTAACTTACTTAACCTCCAAATTTACTAAGTGTTTAACATAATTGTATGACATGTTTTAATGTCTATCTTACCCTAGGTTACCTTCATTATACACCCTAGGGTTAACTACATAAGTCACATTCTTTTCTGTTTTTTTTTTTTTTTTACAAATTTAGGGTCGACCGGACTTGCCGACCGGACTTGTCCATGTCCGGTCGATTCCAGAGAGTTTCTCCCCTTCGGAAATTTAGCCCGACCGGACTTGCCAAGTCCGGTCCTATGTCCGGTCGATTCCAGTAACTCCATCCGTACACAATTTACAGGCCCGACCGACCTTGCAAGTCCGGTCCCAAGGTCGGTCCATTCCAGAAGCCAATTCTCGCAGGGTAAACAGGTCCGACCGGGCTTGCAAGTCCGGTCGCAAGTCCGGTCTGCCCCAAATCTTGTTTTCCTTTTTACATTCAACTCCAAACTTCACCCCATATACCTAGTACCCCCTAACCTCATTTGGGCACTTCAAAACAACTTAAGCCATCCTTAAATACTCACAAAACTCTTTTTCCTAATTCCTTAAACCTTTACTTATTTCCTTGTAAATTCCTTAACACTTACAACATTTTACACTAGGTTTCTAAAGGGTGTTTCTCACCTATGATAACTACTATCCCAAAATATTTTCTCCTTATCTTAACATCATCTCCCAAGCATCATCTCTCACAACTAATTCCTTATATCCATCTTAACAATTCCTTTTTCAAGTTCATACTTTTCCTTAATTTACCAAAGTTTGCCTTTAACCTGCAAATACACTCAACAACACATATGCCTTTACTAAGCTCTTGAGAACACTTTACTAAGTCATTCACCATTTGCTCTTTAGGTAGTTTTAACAAGCATTATAAGCTCATTTCTCCTAAGGCATTAAAACAACATTAGGTTAGTAGATTTACCTCTTTTGCAAAATAACTTCTTTCTTGTTTCCTTTAGAAAACCGATAGAGTACTTGATTCTTTGACAAGTTCTAAACAATATACAAACATTATAATGAGTATTCAAGCTATAAGCTCCATCTCATTGTAAACCCTAGTTTTACATTGTTTCAAAAACATTAATGTAGTTGTTTTACCTTGCTCTTTGAAGAGAGTTTGAATATCTAGCAAGAGAGGACTCCACCTAGTCCATGAAGAGTTGGAATGAAGCTAGAACAAGGTCACACAAAGAGCTCCTTCAATATATATTTTCGGACATGACAAAAACAAGGAGGAGGAAACTTGATTTTGTTTAAGATTCCTTACCTAGAAGCAAAGGAGAGTAACAATATGTAAAAATACAAGCTCAAGCTCCTTCAATGGAGAAACTCCATGGCACCGAAATGGTTGTCTTGAAGTTTGGAGAAGATAGAAATGAAGAGCTTGAGGAGAGGAAGAAGATGGTGGTGTTTGTTTTTGATTTGGACAAGTGAGCAAGATTTAATAAGAGATCAAAGTGGGAGTTCTAATGGAGGTAGTAGTATTACCGAGAGAGAACAGCAAGAAGAAGGAAGAAGAGAGGTGGGAAACCCGTGTGAGCAAGGAAAGAAATGAGAGAATGAAGATTGGTTTACTTTTAGAAGATATTTGTAGTTTTAAAGTAAATAGTACCTTCATTAGTCACCATTATTTACTTAACAAAATAACAAGAGGGTGGTGAGTCACCACACCTTAGAAAACCGGCCCCCTTATTATAATGAGGGTAATATAGTCTTTGTTTGTCAATTTAATTACTTAACATAACATATGTTATAAACTAGCTTGTAAAAGTTACTATTCATAAAACAAGGCACATAGAAGTGAAATTTTTGATTTCCCATTAATATAGACACCCAAATGTGATATTATACAGTACACATATATATTTAAGAGTAATGATGGACATCTAGCCACTCAAAACCCATTTACAAGACAATTTTTCAAAAATGTGCTTTAAGACTCCTTAAAGCACATTTTGTGTTTAAACTTGTTTCAAGCTTGGTTTTCTTTGGTAATTGATTTAATATGTTCATTAGTGTATAAATGAGGTCTTGGTAAGTTCATTAGGTCTTAACCAAGTTTATCCCAAGCTTAGAGCACATTTTGGCTCTTATTGACTTTAAAGCACATTTTGTGTT
This sequence comes from Limonium bicolor, assembly GCA_023374045.1. Lineage (NCBI taxonomy): Eukaryota > Viridiplantae > Streptophyta > Magnoliopsida > Caryophyllales > Plumbaginaceae > Limonium > Limonium bicolor. The sequence continues at coordinate 207,998,240 of CM041780.1, forward strand.
TCCTTTTGTTTAAATTTGTTACTAATGTTTCTAAGACTCTTTTTAGTCTTAATACACCATATTTAAGTGTTTAAACAATATATTAAGGTTTGGGGTATTTCAATCTACCCCCCTTAAAAGAACTTTGTCCTCAAAGTTCATACTTCCACATATCCTAAATATTAGAACACGGGAACACTTATAAACAATACTTCCATACATCACTAACAACACACTTACATAACATTGGACACAAGGTCCATACAACATAACATCGGGTACATGACATTGGACACAAGGTCCATACAACATTATCCACATCATTCAGACACAACGGTCTGTAACATAACAACATAACATAGACGTTGTATTCAAATACACGTCGTACACACATAACCGAAACGGCTCTACCCCCCTTAAAAGGGGTACGCCCCGTACCCTATACACATAAGTACTAAGAAGTAAACAATGACGGGTACTTCGCCTTCATCTTATCTTCCAGCTCCCAAGTGGCCTCCTCAACGTCCTGGTTAGACCAGAGGACTTTCACCAGTCTCACGGACTTATGGCGAGTGTCTCGAGTCTTAGCATCCAGAATCCGTACCGGAGTCTCCACTGATCGCATGGTCGGCTCTAAGGTTAGCCTTTCAGGCTGAAGCACATGAGACGGATGAGACATATACTTCTTCAACTGGGACACATGAAATACATCATGTACCTTGCCCAGCTCGGCGGGTAGGTCTAGTCTATAGGCTACCGGGCCGATCCGCTCCGTCACAACATAAGGCCCCACATACTTTGGGCTCAACTTGCCCTTCTGGCCAAAACAAAATACTCCCTTCATGGGGGATACTCTCAAAAATACCTGATCGCCCACGGCGAACTCCAGGTCACGTCTGCGCACATCTGCGTACGACTTCTGTCTATCCTGAGCTGCCTTCATGTTAGCCCGGATCTGGCGAACTTCTGCCTGAACTTGTTCAAGATACTCTGGTCCTATAATGACCGTCTCACTCGACTCATCCCAGCATAATGGCGTGCGGCATGGTCTACCGTACAAGGCCTGGAAGGGAGACATCTTGATCGAAGCATGATAACTGTTGTTATAACTAAACTCGATCAGATGTAACTTATCAATCCAGCTGGTCTGAAAGTCAAGTGCACAAGCACGTAGCATATCCTCAAGTGTCTGAATAGTGCGCTCACTCTGACCATCGGTCTGTGGGTGAAACGCTGTACTCAACTTCAGTTCAGTACCCAATGCCTCTCGTGTAGACTTCCAATATCTGGATAAGAATCTGGTATCTCTGTCGGATACAATCGTTTTCGGTACACCATGATGTCTTACAATCTCTTTATCAAACAGTTCTGCCAATCCTGCCACTTTCCAAGTGTCCTTCATCGGGATGAATCGGGCCACCTTGGTCAGTCGGTCAACTATCACCCATATCATATTCAGACCTCCCCTTGTAGGCGGAAGCCCTACTACAAAGTCCATGGAGATATCATGGAACTTCCACTCAGGCACTGGCATTGGCTGTACCATACCACCAGGCCGTCGGTGCTCAAACTTGACCTTCTGGCAAGTGAGACACCTCAACACATAATCACTAACATCTTTCTTCATTCCAGTCCACCAAAAATACCTTTTCATACTCTTATACATCTTTGAAGCTCCGGGGTGAATCGAAGTGGTAGAACAATGGGACTCACTCAATATGCGCTCCTTCAACTCAGCGCTACTCCTAGGTATACACAATCGGCCATTCAGCCTAATCAGGTCATCATCGTGGAGTTTGAAATCGTACTTCTAACCCTCGAATGTGCCATCAATAAGTTTCTGCCGGATCTCCAGCATATACTGATCCGTCATCTGAGCACTCCGCACCTCTTCAACCAAGCCAGTATGAGAGACTAGCGAATGGAGAGAGTGTGCTCGGCGACTCAGTGCGTCAGCTACCACATTTGCCTTACCCTCTTTGTATTGCAGGTTAATATCGTAGTCATTCAGAAACTCAACCCACCTTCTTTGCCTCATGTTCAACTCTTTCTGAGTGAACAAGTACTTTAAGCTTTATGGTCAGAATAGATTGTCACACTTACCCCATACAAATAATGTCGCCATATCTTCAATGCGAAGACAATGGCACCCAATTCTAAGTCGTGGGTAGGGTAGCCTCATGCTTCTTCAGCTGACGGGAGGCGTATGCTACGACCTTCCCGTGCTGCATCAATACACAACCCATACCTCTGTCTGATGCGTCGCAGTAGACCTCAAAACCATCTGGACCGTCTGGTATAGTCAGGACTGGTGCAGATGTCAGAGCATCCTTGAGACTCGCGAAAGAACTCTCACAGTCGACTGTCCACTCGAATGGTGCATCCTTCTTCATTAAGGAAGTCATCGGCTTCGAGATACTGGAGAAGTCCTTCACAAACCTCCTATAAATACCTGCCAGACCGAGGAAGCTCCTGATATCAGTGACTGTCTTCGGCCTAGGCCAGGTGCGCACTGCATCTATCTTTGCCGGATCAACAGCGATCCCGGCCTCAGAAATCACATGTCCAAGGAAGGATACTTGGTTCAACCAAAATTCACATTTCGAAAACCTTGCATACAACTGGTTCCTCCTCAGAGTTTGTAACACATTTCTCAGGTGGCTTTCGTGCTCACCTCTTGATTTAGAATACACAAGAATATCATCGATGAAGACTACCACAGATTTGTCCAACTGATCTTGGAACAAACGGTTCATTAAGTCCATGAACTTAGCTGGTGCATTCGATAAGCCAAACGGCATAACTGTGAACTCATAGTGCCCATACCTCGTTCTGAAAGCTGTCTTCACGATATCACTGTCACGGATGGCAATCTGATGGTATCCGGAACGTAAGTCTATCTTGGAGAATACTGATGCACCCCTCAGCTGATCAAATAGATCGTCGATGCGTGGTAAAGGGTAACGGTTTTTCACCGTAACAGCATTCAGCTCCCGATAATCAATACACAGGCGGAGGCTACCGTCCTTCTTCTTCACGAAGAGAGAGAACCGGTGCTCCCCATGGTGAAACACTAGGGCGGGGTTAAAGCCCTTGTCAAGTAGGTCTCTCAGCTGCTCCTTGAGCTCTGTCATCTCTGCTGGAGCCATACGATAAGGTGCTTTCACAATGGGTCCAGTACCCGGAACTAAGTCGATCTCAAACTCAACCTCTCGTGCTGGGGCATGCCCGGCAGTTCCTTAGGAAATACATCAGGAAACTCCGACACTACCGGCACATCTGGGCTAAACTCAGGGTCTCTCTCTATGTCCTGGACATAGCAGAGGTATACATCACTCCCTCGTCATAACTCACGATACATGGCCATGGCGGTGTGATGATCTGTGTCGAAGGCTCCCTGGGCCTCTGGCGGGTATGATATGGTAACCCCAGATGGACTCCGAAGAAGCAGTCGATGCTCGGCACACAGGATTCTGCCCTTGTACCGCTCCAACCAGTTCATCCCGACAATCACATCAAATCCAAGTCCGTCGAACTCTATCAGGTCGATCGGGAACTCTTCACCTCTGATTCGTACAATGACATCTCGGTGGTAGCGGGTACACCTGATCCGTTCTTTCGATGGGAGAGTGACTAAGAAGTCTGGCATCTCCTCTCCATCTAACCCCAGCCTCTTCGCAAAAGATAGCGAAACGAATGTGTGTGAGGCTCCAGAGTCGAACAAGATCGATGCATCCACGCCATTCACTGGAAAGGTACCGGTGAGGATTGTGCCGCTCTTGCCGGCTTCTGCCTCATTGCAGACACTCAGTGTACCTCCCGTTCCGAGTGCACAGCCTAATTCATTGGCAAACTAATAAGTACTGGGTAACAACACGGTTGATATACTTCAATAACTCCACTTTATTTATAACACTTCCTCTTTACAACATTGTTGGTTTACATGGTTGATATAACTTAACACATACATAACTCCCTTAACATGTACTGGCTTAACACATTACAAAAGTATACAAGACTTAGAATTGTCTGAAGGTCAAATTCAAACGTCCGGGTTTCATGTGTGTGGCATTGATCACTGCCGACGGTGCGGTATTCAGTTTGATCTTTCTGATGCCGTGATATAGCATCCTTGACTGCCCACCCATGATTAGTACATCTCCTGACTTTAACATTAACTTCCTTGCGAGATCAGCACGCTTCTGCTCGCCATACACAAATACTGCGGTATCACCAATGGACCAAGACACTACGGGTACTCCCTTACTTAGAGACTCGGGTGACTCGTCCTTATCTTGGTGTAAACCTAACCGTCCACCTTTCTGGTAGAAGTTCACGATACACAAATCTGCTTCCACATTTGGAATTGAATCCGTTTCAACTTGTTGAGCAATTCCCACGGCGTGATTAACGACCGCACGGAACTCCTCAGGTATACTTGGTACTATTGCTCCATCTTCAGCTCGCACTTCTTGATATGACTTGGTGTAAGGGTTCCAGTCCTTACCCATGCACATCATCTTCAATTGCATTCTTGATCCGTTCGGATATTCAGGTGTGTAGAAACCTCCAGGTTTAGCTCCAAGTTCGTCGCATCGTCTGATGACATGGATTTGTGCTTCCGGTGTCAGGTATCCATTTAAGAGTATCATACCTGGCTGGATAACCTGACATTGCTCCATTGGAAAGTCGGTGATGTTGATGGTGGTTCTTTAGGGTTTGGTGTGGTGGGATTGGATAACATATATTGAAGGTTCCTTTAAGTTTAGAATTATCTAATTAGGTGTCTTTCACACTATACTTTAACTCTTTACTTACATGATAATACGCTTGGACTCATTAATACACACATGCATGAAATGCGGTATGCAATCACTCATTACATTCAACGGTTTAGGCGGTACCTGGTCTAGAAGAGGGCCCTGGCGCCTCAGACCGGTCCACCACATTCAGGGTGGCCTTGCTAGGTCCCGACCCTTTCCCCTTCTGGGAATCGGTGTGCCTCTGATCAGTGGGTGGCTGGTTAGCCGTCTTCGGGCCATCAATAGCTGCTATGGCCTTACCCTTCCACTGCCCCTTGGGCTTGTTGACTCTGCTGTTGGGGTTCCGGTAACACTCGTGGTCACGGTGACCCCACTTCTCGCAGTATCGACACTGCACCTCATTTCCTTTGCAGTCCTTGCCGGGGTGGTCTCCATTGCACCACTTGCAGTAATAGTGGCGCTCCGGTCCAGAGCCCGTGCTAGCCTTTGGTGGGTAGAGCGTAGGGTGTTATACCCAAAATTTTGACCCCCTGGTTAAGGTCTACGAGGTTGTGAGAGCCATCTCCATCAAACAGTAAGAGACTCCGGCCCGATCGGCGTGTTCCAGGTCCTGAGGAGCAGTTTCATCATTGTCAGGGGCGTTTTCGTAATTTTTAAGGCTTTGAGATCTCCTATAGGCTTTCTCTCTCCTCCAAAGGGTGCCCAAATCAGCTCGAAATGCTTTGATATTTTAACCCATGGTAGAGGATGACATTTTAAGCATAATGGCGTTGGAATTTTGATTTTTCGAATTTCCAATAATTTTCTAGCAATTTCTGACTGAATCTGACGAGAAATTCAATTTAAAAATGCTCCAGCATTTAAAAAATTCGTTTCCACCTCAGAAAATTCATAATATCCATTCTTGACATGTGGTTAAAATTTCATAGCAAAATTCCTTTGGGAAGTTGCTTAGTTAAAATATCGAAAAATCTTACTTTTACTAGATTCTCTTTATCTTTAAGGAAGTCAATAATAAGGGGATAGGTTTTTGGATAAAATCAGAACCTCACATGCTCAAGAACCCTAGAGAGTCAGAAAAGGCAGCTCCTCTCTCTCTCTCACGTTTTCCAACACCCGGCCACCCAAATCATACGAAATCCCCCGAAATCCATCTAAACACGTTTTCCAATTCCCCAAAGCACCAATAATCATCAAAACCTCACAAAACACCTCAAAACGTGAAGAAACATCAACAACCAACAACCAGAAGCTTGGGTCGAAATCCTCTCGGGTCTGCCATCAACGGAGCACTCGACGAATCCCGGTGTGAAGAAACGTTGTGAATCCGAAGGTAAAACAGGTAGAAACTCCACTTCCCTAATTCACCACGGTATTATCTGTCTGCCTCAAAATTTGGGCTCAAACTAACCTTCGTACGCTTCTGTATTGCTGTTTATTCAAGCTTCTGTCCAATAACTTGTTTACCAAGTTTCGTGCATAATTCGAATTCAAATTGAGAACTTTCGACCACAACGTATTGTACATCTTTCAGGCTACGCACCCATAAATTTGAGCCGAAAGCACCTTCGGGAACAGCCTCAAAGCCGCCGTCCGAGGGCTGTCCGCACCCACGGACGTCGTGTCCGGGGTCCCGGACTCCCTGTCCGTAAGCTCGGACACCCACGGACGGCGGCGGGATTTTAAAAATTCAAAATTTAGGTTTTTCTAATAATGTTCCGGGCCCACGGACATCCTGTCCGTGGCCCCGGACTTTGCAAATTTTTGTTTTCCTTTAATTTCGACTTTTCTGTATGTTTAGGTTAACTGGGGTCCGTGGTCTCGGACGTTTGGTCCGTGGCTACGGACGTAAGCAAATTTGACCTAATTCTGCCTCCGAAACCCTAGTTTAGGTAGCTTTTTTATTTCACTTTAATTCTCTGTCAAAAAATGCTAAAAACAAAAAAAAAACAGAAGCTCGCGCACTTAGGTTAAAACGACTCGTAATAAGCCGTAAATAAACTAAGTAGAGGAAAAACGACCTAGGAAGGGTAATGAAAGTAATTGAACCCTAATTAAGTCGAATATCAAGCCCCCGAACCCGAACTCTCCTTTCCTAATTTGATCTAGGTTAAAATTAGGTGGCGACTCATAATAGGTTCCAGTGAGCTAGCTTAGGTTTTAATAATTATTGTTATATGACATAGCTATTAATCTTAGGCTATAAGTGGACCTAAAACCCAATCAGATCCCAATCAACTTTATTCACATAGGATAGGGTTTAAAATCGAGGCTCACAGACTGGCGACTCTGCTGGGGACAAACTTCTTAATTTTAACTTGTTTAATTTTAAGAAAGAGGGCTTAACTCGAAATTGTTTATTTATGGCTTTATTACTTTGTTTGTTTACTTTTGTGTGCACTTTAATCTCTGCACCTTTGCATCATATGAGAGCGAGGGTCCACACGAACCGATTTCACCCCGGGACCCGTTTGAGGGTCCCCTGTCAGGGACTCACACCTTTTAGGTGATGTGAATAAGCGGGGGAAAAGAGGAGGGTGTCGTCTAACCACACCCCCTTAATACCTGGGCTTTAGCCCCAAGCGTTTTCCTGGCAGTGTCCTTACCTAGCCCATTGTTTGGTCAGTCAAAGACCCGACCGTAGACGCACACCTTCAGGTGATGTGGAAAAAAAGTGGGGAAGCCCAAAGGGAATAGCGTGCAAGCCCTATTCCTTTGTGGTGACCTGGGCCCGCGCCCCAAGCACCTCTCCGGATCGATCCATACCCGGTTTGATTTAAACGTCTAGTGAGGACATGTTGAATTTGTGTGGGCCTTGTTTGCTTGTATGATCGGCCCACTACCCAACCTAGAGATTGATAGGAGCTTTTCCTACATCAACTCAGCCCAACCCGATATCGCGGCTTTATTGTTTGCGGCCCAAAGGCCTTGCTTGATTAGAATGTGTGAGTTATTTGCTCGGGCTTCAGCCCAAAAGTTTAGATTTAGGTGATTTCTCTTTCTGCCTAATTTGAATTATCAATTTAGTTCTAGGCCTATGAAAAGCCAATCTACCTAAAGCAGTCCATAAGACATGAAATCAATCAGGTTTTTCCATTTCGGCCCAAGGCCCATTCTAGTCTAGGTGAACTTTTTGTTTGGGCCCTGGCCCAAAGCCCTAGATCTAGGTGTCATACCTTTTAGGCCCACTCAAAACCATTTGTTTAGGTTTCAACTCACTCGAATTCAAGATAATTTTTCATAACTCATTCATTCTAGTTTCTGGCCTCAAGGCCCAGCAGGACATCAAACAAGTCTTAGACTTCAAAGTTTCTCTCTCAGCCCAGTGGCCCATTCATAGTTCATATGGCTTCCTTCAGCTTGCATGTATCACTTCCAGATTAAGGGCCTTCAGGCCCACACATCCATTCTAGTCTAGAAGTCCCTCAGGCCCATATTTCTTACTTCTAGAAACACTTTCCGGCCCAAGCGCCACAATCCCTAATCATTTCGGCCCAAGTGCCACATTCTCAAACACATTCAGGCCCAAGCGCCACATCCTCAAACACTTTCTGGCCCAAGTGCCACATATTCTAAACATTCCGGCCCTAGTGCCACAGTCTCACAACATGTTCTGGCCCCAGTGCCGCATCCTCATTCCGTCCCGAGTGCCAACCCGCTTATGAATCATTCTGGCATGTGTGCCTCACTTTCAATTCATCCAGGCCTGAGTGCCTATCCACATCCACTGCCTTGATCACATACATCCCATGTGTCTCGCCACACTCCCTTCTCCACATGAAACTCATTCTTGCGCAGGGAATATCTCACCACCTTGTCGGCTTCCACCACTTGTCACCTCTCAATAGAAAGTTTCACCGTACACTGAAAGAATCCCACTACCATGTTTTACTTTCATCACTACATCACTCCACCAAAACAGCAAGACTTCATCACCACGTACCACCACACATACAGCCACCTCCAACGGATAACTTGGGTATTCAAAAGGCTTGTCAAAAAACCCCACAACAATACTGGGGGCAATCTGAGTTAAGGAATGATAATGTCTATTTCTTTTGTTTAAATGTGCAAACAAGTCTCTGAGTGAACGTTCGCGAGAGTGCCTTGAGCGGTAAAACCAAGAGTGAAAGAGCGTGTCATTTTCACACGACTCCAGAGAGATCACACTCAAAGGTAAGGTAAACGGCATGACTCCGATCGAAGGAGATATTTTGTAAATTTACGCCTAAACCTATGAAAAGTAACAAAGAACGGATACACAACTATTAGGGATGACGAAGCACCTAGGTACAGCACCACACAGCCAAAAAGCTTGTGAACCTTGACATTACACCCTAGGCACCCCCGCTGAGCTTTTCATATATGACCTCTTTTACAACACTACAAGCTCCACAAACAAGTCAGCCAATGATGAATTACCGACCCGGTGACCAAAGGAAGCAAGGAGCCCGATTTCCGAACAACAACTTCACAAGTCCAAAGAAGCAAAACTGCTACCAGTGTGACGAAACGATCCGCAAATGGTCCCAAAGTGACACAGGATCCAAATGAGCTAACATCAAAAACAGCTCTCAGAGTTCAAAGCCGGGAAACACAAGAACCCCGAAGGAAAGGAGATTCAAAGAAAGGCAAACCTGAAAAGCCTCGAAGAAATCCAAAATCGGAAAAAAGAGAGAAGGTGCAAGGAACAATCCAAAAGTTCCAAGTTCCAAGTTCACAAGCGAAATCATCACGAAGTAGCCAAACGACTTCAAGGCAAAGAAGACAAGTCCGGAAGACAGTGCAAGTTGCAGCTTTGGTCACCCTTATAGCTCCACATATCCTAAACATTCCTCCATTGTCCTTCATCACACCCCATAGCCACGTTATAAGCTTAAAAGACTTCCGACTAGTAGTTGTGTATCTAATCACGTGAAAGTAACAGGTTAACGCGTAAATCTAACAAATGTCAAATTCAATGGTCGAGATGTCTTGTCCAAAAGGAGAGCATGAGTGCGAGCATTAAACACTTTGAGTGTAGGATAGAAAGCACCACATCAAGATAAACCTTGACCTTGTGAGAATGAGACTTGTTTTGCGCAATTAATCAAAGAAAATACTGGGGGCAATCGATCGTTCCGATCGATTGCCAAAAGTCCTAAAGAACTCAGATTGCCTTAAGGAAAAATACTGGGGGCAATTGTTGGTCCCAACAATTGCAACAAAGACACCGATTGAGTCCCAAAAATCCAAAACCCAAAGGGTCAAACCCTCTTCATATCACACAGGCCCGTCCTAAGCCCTACCTCCACTCAAACATCCGCAGGCCCGTCCTAGGCCCTACCTACCTCAACAAACATCCTCAGGCCCGACCTAAGACCTTCCTCCACATTCAAACATCTAGGCCCGTCCTAAGCCCTTCCTCCACAACAAATCCCCCCAGGCCCGTCTTAAGCCCTACCTTCGCATTCAAGCACCCGCAAGCCCGTCTTGAGCCTCACCGTCTCCAGGTTTGACATAAGCCCTAATCCTCCTACATCCATTTAGACCCATCGTACATTTTACTCACTTTCACTTAGAGCTACCCTATAGGCCCGTCATAAGACCTAGATTCCACCTTTAGGCTCGTCATAAGACCTAGCTCCAACCCTTAGGCCCGTCATAAGACCTAGATTCCACCTTTAGGCTCGTCATAAGACCTAGCTCCAACCCTTAGGCCCGTCATAAGACCTAGATTCCACCTTTAGGCTCGTCATAAGACCTAGTTCCAACCCTTAGGCCCGTCATAAGACCTAGATTCCACCTTTAGGCTCGTCATAAGACCTAGTCCAACCCTTAGGCCGTCATAAGACCTAGATTCCACCTTTAGCTCGTCATAAGACCTAGTCACCCTTAGGCGTCATAAGACCTAGATCCCACCTTTAGGCTCGTCATAAGACCTAGCTCCAACCTTAGGCCGTCATAAGACCTAGATCCCCTTTAGGCTCGTCATAAGACCTATCCAACCTTAGGCCGTCATAAGACCTAGATTCCACCTTTAGGCCGTCATAAGACCTAGTTCCGACCCTTAGGCTCGTCATAAGACCTAGATCCATCCTTAGGCTCGTATAAGACCTAGTCGCATTCCTTAGGCTCGTCATAAGACCTAGATCCTTTCCTTTAGGCTCGTCATAAGACCTAGTTGCATTCCCTTAGGCTCGTCATAAGACCTAGATCCATCCCTTAGGCTCGTCATAAGACCTAGAACTATCCTTTAGGCTCGTCATAAGACCTAGTTGCATTCCCTTAGGCTCGTAGTAAGACCTAGCATTACCTTTTAGCTTACCCACTCTCATCAAACATTGCATTCATCTCATTCATATAGGCTCGTCATAAGACCTAGCTGCATTATCCAGGCCGTCACAAGACCTGGCGACAGAAAGTTGGCGAGGTGATGGCAATAAATCCTCCTTTTGCGATGTCAACTTATTTTTGGGATCAACGAATGGTGGGCAAAGGCATAAGTCCCCAGGGTTTTTACCAGGAGTTATCCCTGCACACCGGCTTGGGGGCGATGGCAATAAGTCCACATTGGGTCCAGCCAGGAGCATCGGCACGGGTTTCGGTCCCCCAGAAGCATCCGAGCATCATCAGCATCATCAGCATCATCAACATCATCAGCATCATCAGCATCATCAACATCATCAGCATCATCGGCATTATCATCAGCATCAGCATCATTTGCATCATTAGCATTTCAGCATTCTTGCATTTGCATCCAGTTTTCACATCCTAGGCAGTCAACGCCTTAGAATAGCTTGACATCATTTTCACCACTTTAGGTAGTCAGCGCCTTAGAAAAGCTCGACACATATCATCATTTCAGGTAGTCAACGCCTTAGAATTGCTTGACATCATTTTCACCACTTTAGGTAGTCAGCGCCTTAGAATAGCTCGACAGCATATCATCCTTATAGGTAGTCGGCACCTTAGAATAGTCTGACATCACTTCATTATTACCTTTAGGTCAGCGCCTTAGAAAAGCTCGACAATGCTTTGTAGCTTAGGTAGTCAGCGCCTTAGAAAAGCTCGACAATGCTTTGTAGCTTAGGTAGTCAGCGCCTTAGAAAAGCTCGACAATGCTTTGTAGCTTAGGTAGTCAGCGCCTTAGAAAGCTCGACAATGCTTTGTAGCTTAGGTAGTCAGCGCCTTAGAAAAGCTCGATTATGCTTTGTAGCTTAGGTAGTCAGCGCCTCCGAATTGCTGGGCATCGTTAACCCGGTTTCACACAACGTGGAGGATTCTGTGGAGTCCAAAATTTAGGGGCACCACTCAGGCATCAACCAGACTTTTCACATTCGTTACAAAGTCAAGTTGACGGGGGGCAATCTGTTATACCCAAAATTTTGACCCCCTGGTTAAGGTCTACGAGGTTGTGAGAGCCATCTCCATCAAACAGTAAGAGACTCCGGCCCGATCGGCGTGTTCCAGGTCCTGAGGAGCAGTTTCGTCATTGTCAGGGGCGTTTTCGTAATTTTTAAGGCTTTTGAGATCTCCTATAGGCTTTCTCTCTCCTCCAAAGGGTGCCCAAATCAGCTCGAAATGCTTTGATATTTTAACCCATGGTAGAGGATGACATTTTAAGCATAATGGCGTTGGAATTTTGATTTTTCGAATTTCCAATAATTTCTAGCAATTTCTGACTGAATCTGACGAGAAATTCAATTTAAAAATGCTCCAGCATTTAAAAAATTCGTTTCCACCTCAGAAAATTCATAATCTCCATTCTTGACATGTGGTTAAAATTTCATAGCAAAATTCCTTTGGGAAGTTGCTTAGTTAAAATATCGAAAAATCTTACTTTTACTAGATTCTCTTTATCTTTAAGGAAGTCAATATAAGGGGATAGGTTTTTGGATAAAATCAGAACCTCACATGCTCAAGAACCCTAGAGAGTCAGAAAAGGCAGCTTCCTCTCTCTCTCTCACGTTTTCCAACACCGGCCACCCAAATCATACCGAAAATCCCCCGAACATCATCTAAACACGTTTTCCAATTCCCAAAGCACCAATAATCATCAAAACCCCACAAAACCACCTCCAAAACGTGAAGAACATCATCAACAATCAACAACCAGAAGCTTGGGTCGAAATCCTCTCGGGTCTGCCATCAACGGAGCACTCGACGAATCCCGGTGTGAAGAAACGTTGTGAATCCGAAGGTAAAACAGGTAGAAACTCCACTTCCCTGATTCACCACGGTATTATCTGTCTCTCCTCAAAATTTGGGCTCAACTAACCTTCGTACGCTTCTGTATTGCTGTTTATTCAAGCTTCTGTCCAATAACTTGTTTACCAAGTTTCGTGCATAATTCGAATTCAAATTGAGAACTTTCGACCACTAACGTATTGTACATCTTTCAGGCTACGCACCCATAAAATTTGAGCCGAAAGCACCTTCGGGAACAGCCTCAAAGCCGCCGTCCGAGGGCTGTCCGCACCCACGGACGTCGTGTCCGGGGTCCCGGACTCCCTGTCCGTAAGCTCGGACACCCACGGACGGCGGCGGGATTTTAAAAATTCAAAATTTAGGTTTTTCTAATAATGTCCGGGCCCACGGACATCCTGTCCGTGGCCCCGGACTTTGCAAATTTTTGTTTTCCTTTAATTTCGACTTTTCTGTATGTTTAGGTTAACTGGGGTCCGTGGTCTCGGACGTTTGGTCCATGGCTACGGACGTAAGCAAAATTTGACCTAATTCTGCCTCCGAAACCCTAGTTTAGGTAGCTTTTTATTTCACTTTAATTCTCTGTCAAAAAATGCTAAAAACAAAAAAAAACAGAAGCTCGCGCACTTAGGTTAAAACGACTCGTAATAAGCCGTAAATAAACTAAGTAGAGGAAAAACGACCTAGGAAGGGTAATGAAAGTAATTGAACCCTAATTAAGTCGAATATCAAGCCCCCGAACCCGAACTCTCCTTTCCTAATTTGATCTAGGTTAAAATTAGGTGGCGACTCATAATAGGTTCCAGTGAGCTAGCTTAGGTTTTAATAATTATTGTTATATGACATAGCTATTAATCTTAGGCTATAAGTGGACCTAAAACCCAATCAGATCCCAATCAACTTTATTCAACATAGGATAGGGTTTAAAATCGAGGCTCACATAGGGGCTTCGCCGCATAAGCATATGTGAGCTTCAGTGGCTCCTCAGCTGTGGTGGTTTGGGCTTGGCCCTTGTCACCCTGGTGCTGACTCTTCTAGGGCTGGGGATAAGGTTTCTTCTTCTTTCCTCCCCCGTACCCCTGCGAACTCTGGCCCTCGCTCGTGGCCTTGCGCTTGTGCGCATTCTCCTCGTCCCTCAGACGGACGGTGATCTCCACCTTAGCAGCGGCATGATAGCACTCCTGTATTTAGGATGATCAGTCATGCCCCGCAATACATACTCACAAACTCACATTAACACTCACTTGTAGGTTTACACATATTCACATCACTCTTTACTTAAATTACCTGCAAGGTAGTATACTCAGCTGGCCCCATCCCATAGCGAAGACGGTGGCTGAGACCGTTGTAGAAACGGTTTACCAGCACCCGGTTCGAGTATCCCAGGTCCGGTAACAGGTGGACAAGGCCGGTGAAGGCAGTGTAGTACTCATCAACCGACACCTTGTCCCCCTGCCTCAGACTATCCAGCTCCAGGCGCTTGGCCTCTTGAACGTGCACAGGGTAGTATTTGGCTCGCAGCAGAGCCGTGTACTCCCTCCAGCCAAACTGAGGATCCGCCATCCGGTCCTCTCTCACAAGCTTCCACCAGTTTTGTGCCGAACCCTTCAGGTAGTAAGCGGCAAGACGGACCTTAGCCTCTGAAGGTACAGCCAAGGTCTCGTAGGCGGTCTCCAACTCGGAGATGTACGCCTCCAGCTTACGTGGGTCGGTCTCCCCATGAAACGAAGGGGGTCTCAGATCTGCCAATGCCTTGACCCAGTTGGTCTCTCGTGGCGGTGGCGGTGGTGGTTGAACTCCGGGCATCTGCCCCTGCTGGATCGCAGCTACAAGCTGGGGTACCATCTGGGCCACAGCGGCTGCTACAGCCTCAGCCATAACCTGAGCCGTAGTGTTCTCGCCCTGGTCACCCCCAGTACTAGTACCACTTCCGCGGCCTCTACCGCGCGGTCTACCTGCCATCTGTATTCACATGAATATTCATTAGCAATATGCTTGCACACTTATCGGTCCAACGGTTGTAACGCTTCCCGACAATAAGGTATCTCCACACTTAGTTAGTGGTTAACCTTTCCATAACTGATCACTTAGGTAACTGTAGTTAGGTTTCCTAACTCGGTATATTCCTAAGCTCGGTATTCTAGTCATCAGAGCGATACTTCGCTCTGATACCACTTTTTGTAACACCCCTAATACGCACATGATACTAAACGGAATCGCAGCGGAATTAAATAACTAAATGGTAACTAACGCTTCGGTGCTACAACACCGTCAACCACCCACGTGGTTGACAAGGCAGAATAAATACAATTGTACCGGTCTGATGATCAGACTCCCGAGCATAAAACTAAACCATAAATACATCATATACAATACCGAGTGTTTACATATCCGTCACTGTATAACATCACTGTAACTGCAACAACCAAAAGTATATAACGCCACAGGAGCACAGGCGCATCCCGGGCCAACATCCAAAAGTATACAAAAGTAATCACATCCTAGGATCTAAAGCCACTCCGCTTCTTCGATCCTCATCCTGCAGTATAAGAAATATGGATCCCCCGAGGGGGTCAGCAACCCTTGGCTGGTATGGCTAACGCGCAGCCCATCGGCTACCGGGATACGCGCAGCTACTTGTCATTATAACATGGCATTCATTTATTTACATAACATAACATAACATGGAGCATAGCATCAATGGTGCATAGCTCATCATCACATACACGGTGGATCTTCGTTCCACAATAACAAACCACAAGGGTCAAATAACATAAGAGCCTAGAGAGTGATTCACCCTCATGTTAAGCTCGTTAAACACACTCATTACCGTTCTGTTAGACGAACGAGTAACTTAAGTCACAGATGGTTCAGATTTAGTGACCCGAACACACCACACAAACACAGGTTCCCACTAAACCGATCATAAGTCAGAATAGGTAAGCTTTGGAAGAAGCTAGCGGGAGATCGAACGCCAAATTAAGGAGAACAATCTTAACAACATAAGAGTCGAATCTGATTCAGATATCTACTCTTAACTTACATGCATGACCGGACAACCGGATTCCTCACTTCCCAGTTAACACTTGTTAGAAGTTCATAGTGGAACTTAACAACCAACACACAATAGGTGGTAAGTCATGTTAGACACACACAAGGGAAACGAGTCACAACATCACGTCACAATAATATGAACAACTGTAAACTCATTACATGTTTAAATCTTATAACGTTGTAAACACACAGAAAAACATACAACACACAAACCGGTGTAAACCGCTAGACAACAGACTGCAAGAAAACCATACCTTGGTCCTTGCCTCGTTTGGTTTCCTCCGTAGGTCACTCCTATACATAATTCAAGAACGTCGGTTAATTAACTTACTTAACCTCCAAATTTACTAAGTGTTTAACATAATTGTATGACATGTTTTAATGTCTATCTTACCCTAGGTTACCTTCATTATACACCCTAGGGTTAACTACATAAGTCACATTCTTTTCTTTTTTTTTTTTTTTTACAAATTTAGGTCCGACCGGACTTGCCGACCGGACTTGTCCATGTCCGGTCGATTCCAGAGAGTTTCTCCCCTTCGGAAATTTAGCCCGACCGGACTTGCCAAGTCCGGTCCTATGTCCGGTCGATTCCAGTAACTCCATCCGTACACAATTTACAGGCCCGACCGACCTTGCAAGTCCGGTCCCAAGGTCGGTCCATTCCAGAAGCCAATTCTCGCAGGGTAAACAGGTCCCGACCGGGCTTGCAAGTCCGGTCGCAAGTCCGGTCTGCCCCAAATCATTGTTTTCCTTTTTACATTCAACTCCAAACTTCACCCCATATAACCTAGTACCCCCTAACCTCATTTGGGCACTTCAAACACAACTTAAGCCATCCTTAAATACTCACAAAACTCTTTTTCCTAATTCCTTAAACCTTTACTTATTTCCTTGTAAATTCCTTAACACTTACAACATTTTACACTAGGTTTCTAAAGGGTGTTTCTCACCTATGATAACTACTATCCCAAAATATTTTCTCCTTATCTTAACATCATCTCCCAAGCATCATCTCTCACAACTAATTCCTTATATCCATCTTAACAATTCCTTTTTCAAGTTCATACTTTCTCCTTAATTTACCAAAGTTTGCCTTTAACCTGCAAATACACTCAACAACACATATGCCTTTTACTAAGCTCTTGAGAACACTTTACTAAGTCATTCACCATTTGCTCTTTAGGTAGTTTTAACAAGCATTATAAGCTCATTTCTCCTAAGGCATTAAAACAACATTAGGTTAGTAGATTTACCTCTTTTGCAAAATAACTTCTTTCTTGTTTCCTTTAGAAAACCGATAGAGTACTTGATTCTTTGACAAGTTCTAAACAATATACAAACATTATAATGAGTATTCAAGCTATAAGCTCCATCTCATTGTAAACCCTAGTTTTACATTGTTTCAAAAACATTAATGTAGTTGTTTTACCTTGCTCTTTGAAGAGAGTTTGAATATCTAGCAAGAGAGGACTCCACCTAGTCCATGAAGAGTTGGAATGAAGCTAGAACAAGGTCACACAAAGAGCTCCTTCATATATATTTTCGGACATGACAAAAACAAGGAGGAAACTTGATTTTTGTTTGAGATTCCTTACCTAGAAGCAAAGGAGAGTAACAATATGTAAAATTACAAGCTCAAGCTCCTTCAATGGAGAAACTCCATGGCACCGAAATGGTTGTCTTGAAGTTGGAGAAGATAGAAATGAAGAGCTTGAAGAGAGGAAGAAGATGGTGGTGTTTGTTTTTGATTTGGACAAGTGAGCAAGATTTAATAAGAGATCAAAGTGGGAGTTCTAATGGAGGTAGTAGTATTACCGAGAGAGAACAGCAAGAAGAAGGAAGAAGAGAGGTGGGAAACCGTGTGAGCAAGAAAGAAATGAGAGAATGAAGATTGGTTTACTTTTAGAAGATATTTGTAGTTTTAAAGTAAATAGTACATTCATTAGTCACCATTATTTACTTAACAAAATAACAAGAGGGTGGTGAGTCACCACACCTTAGAAAACCGGCCCCCTTATTATAATGAGGGTAATATAGTCTTTGTTTGTCAATTTAATTACTTAACATAACATATGTTATAAACTAGCTTGTAAAAGTTACTATTCATAAAACAAGGCACATAGAAGTGAAATTTTTTGATTTCCCATTAATATAGACACCCAAATGTGATATTATACAGTACACATATATATTTAAGAGTAATGATGGACATCTAGCCACTCAAAACCCATTTACAAGACAATTTTTCAAAAATGTGCTTTAAGACTCCTTAAAGCACATTTTGTGTTTAAACTTGTTTTCAAGCTTGGTTTTCTTTGGTAATTGATTTAATATGTTCATTAGTGTATAAATGAGGTCTTGGTAAGTTCATTAGGTCTTAACCAAGTTTATCCCAAGCTTAGAGCACATTTTGGCTCTTATTGACTTTAAAGCACATTTTGTGTTTCCTTTTGTTTAAATTTGTTTACTAATGTTTCTAAGACTCTTTTTAGTCTTAATACACCATATTTAAGTGTTTAAACAATATATTAAGGTTTGGGGTATTTCAATAAGTCAATAAATCTTGGGAAAATTTCTAAACACTTTAAGTATATTATAAAGATTTTAGGAAGTGTTGGAACATTGTTTTGAAACATAAAAGTCAATATACAATTCTAGAAACCTTAAAGACTATTAAGCCTTGCTAGAGTTGACTTTTTGAGAATGGTCAAACCAGGCCATGAAACCTATACCAATAAATAGGTTATGAAAAACCATGAAGATCGATAAAAAGAACGTTAAAAACGGATCATCCTAGCCAAAGTTATGATAAATTGAAGTTTAGAGCCAAAATTTAGGAGGTTGCTGACGTGTCCAAGACTGGCTGACTCAGCCGCGCCCAGTCAGCCCCGATTTAACTTAGTCTTTTCAGATTTCCTTCAGTTATGGCATGCCATGGGTCGATCTTTAGACACCTATATCTTTTTCTCTACTCCACCATTTGGTATGCCGTTTGTTTCATTCGATTCTCCTATCTTTCCAACCATTACTCACACACCATCTAACTCCTTCTACAATGATCGGAAAGTTGATCCAAAGTTACCTCCTCGCGAGTTCGTAACCCAGAACTGCAGTTTTTCCTGAATCGGGTAAACTTCGTCACGCCATAACTTCTTCATTTCTCATCCAAATTTCTTGTTCTGTAGCTTGTTTTGAAGATCTATAATCCCTCTATAACTTTCATGTTGATGGTCAAGGCTGATTCGCACTAGTTTGGGAGATAAATCTGTCTAAAGATGCCTACTCGATCACGGCGGTAATTTTGCCCAGTTCATCCCGAAACCAACTAGGTAAACACGAATCTTGTGAGATCTGTAACTTTCTCCCTAGTTCATCAAAATCAATGATTCTTCCACTAACATCTAGAGTTACATGTCTAGTTTGGATTGTGATAGGTTACATGAATCAAATCTCTCTCAGTTGGTGCGAGTTGATTCGAGAAGTGGCATACCTGAACCGCACATGAAATAATGATTTCCAGTTTTCCCGATTTGGTTTCGCCCCGTTAATGCAATTCCAGTGAGTTTCCGATCAAATTTCTCCATGGTTTCTATTCGAAATTTCATCATCGATCAAACCCACATGCCAATTTAGTCTATTATGCATTACAATGAGAGAATTTGTCGAAATTGAATTCGAACTCAAACCGTGAACCCTAACTTCGACCCCAGATTCGAAACTACTCAATTCTGCATGAAAATTGGGGAAATAGGTACCATTAGAATCATCAAATTTCGTTCTGTAGATTGGGAGATATAGAGTGATTAGTACTCGGGTGAGAAGGGGAGTTGCCTGATGAACTCGCGAGTTCTAGGCCGTTGGATCGCAGTTAATAAACATGGACGGCCGAGATTAGATCGTGGGTATTTAAGTTATAATAAGTTAATATACTTTCCAGAATAAAGTCCTAACTTGCTAGATTTATTTAATGGCCTTCCCGAATGTATTTTGACTTGAAATTTTAACCATAGATTCCTTATAAAATCTAGTTTATTTTGATGTAAATTAATATGGGTTTTGAGTTTTTAAACATAAGTTATGATTTTTGCAAGTTACGAGTATTATGGAATTATTTGGATAATTTAGAAAGATATTTTTATGAAATAAAAATTTTATAATATGTCTAAAATGTTATAGTTACTATATATTTAATTTGGGGATTTTTGGACAATTGTAAATGGGTTTAAAAATTGTGTTTATGAGTTTTTCATAAGAATAACTTATAATATAAGGTTTTTAATGTAATCAAAAATTAAAGTATATTTGATTAATGAACTTTATAGGTTGGGGAAAATATAATAAGACTAATTAACATTTAATACAGTATGTTTATAAATATTTTGGGTACTAACTTTAAGTGAAGTAAAATTGTTACATATATTTATTTATATATTTATATGAGAGAAATAAATAGAAACTTATATTAAATCAAGGAATTTAACTAAACTACATTTTATTTATTATACATAATATGGAAGCTAATATGTTTAACGAAAACTAAGGGAAATACTTTATTTTATAAACCATATATTGGATGTAGCTATGTGTAAAAGTTAGTATAAATAATTAAGTGCAATAAAACTACACAAGGAATGTCTTGAATAAATCCTAATATATATACACATAAAAAACTACATAAATAAAAGAAATAAAATGCCTTATAGAAAATATAATATGAAGGAATTAATGAGATAAACTAAACCTCTACATAATACTAATAAAAGAATATTATATGAGGCGGTATTAAATTAATATTATTAAACTTAAGGAGTTATCTTTGAATTTCTAAGATTTATATAAACCGTATTAAAATACATGTATAGTATTAGTCAACGACCATAATGTAAGTCTATAATTGGGCTAAGTAATTAATAAGTTAAAACTTAGAAAAAATTGTGATTAGATTACATAAAATGTTACACAAGTAGATCTTATTCTATAATTAATGATAAATAAATGTAATACTTTTACATCTAAATGTTCTTAATATATAAACAATAATAAAGTAAATAAAATACTTTTACATATGAATGTGAGGTGGATTAGTAAGTCTAGATTTAATCATTTCTTAACATTTAAGGTATTGAAATATAACTTAATGTTTTAAGTTAAAATCATTAAAAGGATTATGATATAAAACTACATTAAACTATGATTTGGAAATTTATCTAAATAATAATCCTTAAGTTTCTTGGCATTAGATAAGCCATATGAAATACATTTATAACATTAATTACCAATACTTAGGATGTGAGTCTACAATTAAGTGAGGTATTTAGTAGTTAGAATTTATAGAAAGGTTTATAAATAGGAAGTTGATACTTAAAACCTTTAAACCTTTTATTAGATAAAACTAAGTTACATAAGAGATTATATTGATCTACTTTACGACGCTAAAAATATTAATGTGTCATTTGAGTATAAGGTATGAGGATTTTTCAGAACATAGTATCTTATTAAGTAATTGACAATTTCACTTGTGAATGAGAGTTTAATTCTTAGATAAATTCTACCTTATGTTAAGATATAATGTTCATCCTGAAACATAATAAAGGAGATTAATTTATTAAGTTATTCCTTCGAAACCTTAGGTTTTGTAAACAATATGAAAAATGTATATTAAGACGTAAGTTTATTAAAATTTAGTATAAAAGGATTATACATAGTCTATAGCGGGAATGTGTGTAAAAAAATAAAACATTTGGGAAATTAAATGTAAGCAAGGATAAATAAAAGGTTATCTTAAAGTGCCTTATTATATAGTTAATGATAAGGTAAATAATATACCTTGGGAATACTAAATGTAAGAGTTCGATAAATCTAAGTTAACTATAATATAGTTATTCAAGATGAGAAACAATTTAACATCTTATGATAAGATTATTAGATGGTTGTAATAAAAGTCATCCTAAACTAAACATAAGATAAATGAGTTTAGTAACTCAATTAGGTTATCATAAAATGCATCTACAACACCATGATTCCAATATACAGGATGTTGATCTTAAATAAGTTGAGGGGAAAACTTAATCATAATGGATTATTTGGTAATACTGATAAAATACATAATCATTACATTGTGAAATAAGAGTATAATATTCTAAGATAAACCTATCATAGGTCATAACCCGATATTTATTCTAGATTAAGAATAAAAGTATTAAGCTTAAGAATTATTATTGAGATTCTAAGATTAGATGAATAATATAATATGCACTTATGATATAAGGGTCTCAAGAGTCTTGAATTGAGAATTAGGGTTAAGTATGAATAAAGTGGATAAGAGTGTAGCAATTAACAAGTGTTAATAACATACATTCCCTAGTCTTACAACCTTGGGTTATACAACATTCTAATATAAGTCAAAGGTTATACATAACATTTAAGCAAGGGCTTAAAAGACAATTGAGACTTAGGAATAAGAGTGAGGAATTTATTTAAGTTTAACTTAGGTTACAAGTTATTGATGTTAGACTACCTTTAATATTCCTCAGAGTATTGTTGATTATTTGCACAAGTCGACTAGAACTGCTACAGCGATTACCAGGTACGATTTCTCGTACTCAGATATTTTTTGATGACGAATTTTATGGAATGTTTTGAGAAACGCTAAATGAGCTTGAATGAATCTTGAAAGGAAATTGGTTGTGTGACTAACTCAGCTTGATGTGACTAATTGAGCCTTGAATGTACACCTTGTATGGTAATTGGTTCCTTCTATCTGGTTGTTTCATTAGATATTATCTGCCTGGGGTTTACGCCTCTGCACTCTGTAGGACTGAGTGTTTTGGTATCGCTCTGGTGCAGTTAATGATCTAGTGGAAATATGGGAAATGTCAATCTTGGTAAATGCTTCTTTTGACCCTGGATATTGTTTCATCCATGAGCTGAGTCTTGGTTGTGATGTGCGCACATCTTCATCGGTAAACAGCGAGGGGCTGTATATCCCCTGTCCAATCGGACGTTGTGAACAGCGAAGGGCTGTATATCCCCTGTCCAATCGGACGTAGTTAACAGCGAGGGGCTGTATATCCCCTGTCCTAAAAGGACGTATTTGGCCATTGATCATATTCCACTCTTGAGTTGCTGGTTCTTGGTTATCACTCATTCATTCCTAGTCCATGTGACTACCCAAGTCTTTCTACTCCTAACGGGAATTGGATCTAACTTAAACAATGGTTGTTCACTAACACATGGTGTGATTTTGATTGACTAACGTTACCTTTCTGTTATTTATTTTTACTCCTCATCTTGTTACCTTTGACTTGGTGATTTTGATGTGTCTTGTTCTTCTGATTGTTTTGAGCATTTGACTTCAAGTTTTGTTATTTTAAGAGTTATGTTTTTCTTTTAAAACTGTTGTTTTGGAGAGTTGTACCAGTTCCATTCCAGGGAACTGACTCACCCCTCCTGGGGTGGGCTGCTTGGTTTCATCTTGCAGGTATGAATTGTTATACAGGTGGCCACGAAGAGTATGAGTGTATGGGATGGGAATTAGGATTTTGGAGAGCTACAGTATTTTGTTATCATTACTTTTATACCATGTTTTCTCGAGTTCAGACCGTAGCATTTGTAATATCATAGGTTGTAATTGGTGAGGTTTGGTGTCGGGTGTTTGGAACCCGATGATCTGTAATCGCCTTAGTATTATATTTCCGCTGCATTTATGATAAGTAGGGGCGTTACAGAAAGAGACCTAAGCTATTAAGAAATTGAGTCAATACGGAATACAGAAAGGAGCTAGAGCATACCATACCCAAGAACATAGTAAATGGATTTCCCTTGATTAACTTCAAGAAGAACAATAAATGTTATTATGGAACAATGAAAGAGGAGATTGACAACAGAATACTTCATAATTAGCAATAGCTAAACGTGTGACGGACACTATGAGTTTACTAAAACGAGACGTGGGACGACAGCACCCTACAGGGGCTTGCAGGCCTGACACGCTCATTTATGAGTTAGTTGGGTAAGTAGTAATGTACCAGTAGGGTACCCCATGCATGTAGACGAGTGGTGTAAGGAACACGGGAAGTAGTCGACTCCGTACCTCGGACAACGACGCAAGATTAGACAAGAGCAGCTATTACCACAAACAGTTGAAGAGAAGAATTCAGTTGAACCAACAACACAAGGGAATCAGAGAACAAATAATTAAGAACTATGAAGTGCGAAGAGCACGGATTGATAAGCACAGACATTGGACATGTCTTAAAGTGTTAAGGATAAGGCTGTAAAGCGCAATAAGCACTAAACAGTAGTTTCAGATTAAGGGTCATCCTCAGACCAAAGGTCAGTTGGAGAGACGAGTTACAACTCATTAAGGCCGTGTATATAAAGGATAACACGTGTCCACTGAGAGACCAATATTCCTAAACTGTAAGGAGGCAGAAGGATATACAATACTATGAACAATTACAAAGGCAGTTAAGCCTAAGATTATCAGAGTCGCGCAGCTGAAGCTAGCAGATCAGTACCTTTGAGATTAGACCAAACTAAGTTAAGAAAATAGTATATAAGAATCCTCGATACAGAGACTAAGTCATTTCTGATCGAATTATAAGTGAGATAGATGACATGGAAGCTAGAATGCTTGGTGAGAATTAGACATCTTGAACTTATGTTCAAGGATGATATAATGTTGATTACGTGGGCGTAATCCATTTTAAGGGGGTAGAGCGGAAACCGCTTAGCGTATGCTTATGTACTTAGTACATAAACTACGGTGTGCATAGCACAAAATAATTTGAGAATGTGTTTTACATAAACATTTTGAGATAAATCATGGTTATTGCACACAGAAGATGTGAATACCATACATATTAAGTACCTATCTTGTTAACTCCGTTGTGAGTACAAGTTAAGAGAATTAAGGAAGAGGATTAAGGAGATTTAAGAAATAAGGAATATATGAGGTATGAGTCGATATGAAACTACATGTGAGATAAGAATAAGATAACACTATGAGATATTATTTGACATGAGAATGAGGAAGAAAATAGTAATGCTATGAGATATGAGATGGTGCGAGTTGGTATGAGACTGTAATAGAACTTAGTAGGAATTTAAGCCCTGAGGTGAGTACTAAGAGATGAATCGGGAATGTTTGATGGACTGAGTCCACACTTTGGAGATGTATTGATTACGATTAGAAAGACTAAAAAGATAGAAAATTGGACATGAGTGAATTATTTGGATGTTTGAAAATGACGTGGGAGGTGGAACTTGATTTTCTAGGGATCAAGGGAAACCGAACACAAATTGGGGTGGAAGGATAGTTCTACACTGATGCTGATCACATCAGGGTTGGATGATTCCTGAAACTCCCTACCAGTGGTCACAATTAAATCACGCTAAGGATAGAGGCATTAGGATAAAATGAAATTGGAGTTGATTGTATTTTTAATTAGAGGAATTATTCCTCACATGACCTCGTAAAAAGGATTACCTTTTTACTGAGTCTCGCCCATGAAGTCGAAGACGCACGAGCCTTTGTCTTCGGACCGGTGACATGGGGAGAGCAGAGTGTTTTGTATTCTGGCCCATGGTGACGAGGACGAATGAGCCATTGTCTACGGACCGGTGACATGGGAGAATACGCTGGAAATTATGTGAATGTTTTAATCACCAAAGGAAACAAAGAGAATTTTGAGTGTGATACATGCTTAAGCATGTTGTGTGATATTTAAGTATAAGAATATGGCGGATCTAATGATCCAATGAGTTTAAGTATACATAAGTATGATCTATATGATCTATGGAATGAGGTAAGACATGTATTCTAATAAGATAAGATGCATGGGAACTTTGGGGACAAAGTTCTTTTAAGGGGGGTAGATTGAAATACCCCAAACCTAAGTATGCTAAGTAAACATCAAATTATGATGTATTAAGGCTATAATATGCCTTAGAAAGATTGGTAGACAATTTAAACCAAGGAAAACACAAGAAAGTGCCTTAAGGGCAATTTGGGCAAAAACGTGCTCTAAGCTTGGAGTGACTTTGATTAGCACCCAAATACCATTATAAGACTTTAGTAATATGCTAATGGACATTTTAAATCAATTATCAAAGAAAACCAAGCTCAAAAACAGGCTTAAACACAAAATGTGCTTTAAGACTCCTTAAAGCACCTTTTTGAGAAATTGTCTTAGAATTGAGTTTTGAGTGGCTAAATGCCCATGATTACATCTTAATCAACATGTGTACTACTTAGTATCACATTAGGAAGCCTAAATCAATGGGAAATCAAAAAGTTCACGAATATGTGCACTAATTTGTGAATAGTGCCAAATAGTGACTAGTTTAAGTTTTAATCAATATAAGTCAATTAGTTGGTCAACCAAGACCATAAATATCTTGGTTATAATGAGGGGGATGGTTTTCTAAGGATGAGTCACCATAGACTTCATCAAATAAGGAAGAAAAGAAGAGATAAGTAAAAGGAGTTACTATTTGCTTTATTAAAGCAAATATCTTATATTAGCCTACCTTTCTTCTTCTCTCTCTTCATTTCTCTTCTTCCCACGGTTTCTTCTTCTCTTCTCTTGCTCCAAAACCGAGAGATCTCCATCCATGGGTGCTTCACCTTCGATTGCTCACCAAGTGTTCATCTTTGCTCCAAATCAAGAACCAAGTATAGATTTCTCTTAGTTAGGCCAAGACCTATCTTCCTATCTTTTCAAATCCTTAAAAGTTCAAGTTTGGTGCCATGAGAAAACTCCATTGATGGAGGAAAATCAAGTTTGAAGAGCTATTTTGGTTCTCCATCCATTCAAGGTGAGGAAAATGTAAGAAAAACCATGTTTCCATCATTCCTTCCACATGGCCGAAAATTTACTACTCATGGGGCCTTGTTTTTATGCCTTGTTCTAGCTTGTTTTATTCACCAAGGACTAGTGGAGGTCCTATTTCATTCAATGCCCAAGTCTACCTTGAGACTTCAAAGGTAATCATCCACTTTTATGCCTTAGAACACATTTCTAACCTAGGTTTTCATTCCTTGAGGTTAGTGTATTGCTTAGTACTCATGTGAGTCATTGAATATTGGTTAGAACATTGGCAAAGGAAGTTTAAGTGGTGGCCGATATTCATGCAAGAAGAAGGTCTAAGGAGGAAGATAAGATAAGCTTGAGAAAACAAGGTAAATTACTTACCTAATGGTGGTTTAAGGTTTAAGGAATGAGTTTTAGATGAGTACCAATGTAGCCTAGGGCTTACATTATGTAATGGGTTATGTAACCTAAGAAAAAGAACTTAAATAAGCTTGTGAACTTGTGACTAAGGAGCCAATGAGAATGGGTTAGTAATATAAGTTTAAGATGAGTTTTAAGAGCATTATAACTACTATGAGATTGATGGGTGTATTTGCAGGTTGAAAGCTTATATATGTAGGAAATTCAGTGTTTAAGTTTAAGTCATTTAAGGGCCTAAGAGCCATGTCATTTAAGAGCCTTGGTGCTATGCAATTTAAGATTACTGTACTATATTGAGTTTGTTGTGAATAAGTTGATTTGGGTGAGAAAATAAGATGAGAAAGGACTTGATGTGTGCGAGTTGGTTGAATGAGGAAAACAATGCATTTGGGCAGGATAAAATACTAGAGAAGCTATGGCGAAATTCGAATAGAAAACAAAGCGTTTAAGTGGTGGTGGTGAGTTAATGTGCCCTAGGGTTTACTAGGGAGCATGAAGAGGAATTTGAGTGGAAATGAGTTAACTAAGTAGGTCTTGAGGTTTAGGATGACCCAGAGTTGTCTAGGAGGAATTAGAGTTTAGATGGGTGTATTGAACACACCAAAGTCATGGTAAGACTTGTGCAAATTTGGAGGAGAAGGTGTATAATGCTTTAAGATAATTTAAGTATGAACTAGGGAATATAACAATGAGAGTTTTGGGAAGTTTGTGTAAGTGGTGGTGATGCTAGTAGTGGACTAATAAGGTTTTAGTTAGATGACAATGAGTGGACTTGGAGATGGAAGAGAAAAGTGTAAGAGAATGTTGTAAATTGTCAAGGAAAAGACTAGGAATATATAAGAGTGTATGATTATGAGAATGGTGTGTAAGTTGAGTAAAAGAGGTGTAGATGTCTAAGAGGGACTAGGGGATCCAATGGTTAATTTAAAGCACCAAAACCATAGTGAAGGAAGCTAGGAAACTTGTACAAACTTTGAAGGAAAATAAGGTATAATGACTTGTAGGCATGTGCTAGAGTACATATAGCTTTGAGAAGTGTGAGTAAAGCAAATGGGTTGTGCATGATGATGCTTGAGGTGTAGTTAAGATGGTTGTGAAGAAACATTTTGGTTAGTTGAAGTTTTAGACAAAGTTTACATGTTGGGAATGTAAGGAATTAAGTTATAAGTGTTAAGAATTTAGTAAGAACTTGAATAATGATCAAGGAATTTAGAGGTGAGTTGATCCATGAGTTAGGAGGATTTTAAGTGCTAAAGTGGTGTTGGAACATGTGTTAATACATGGGGAAAGATGAGGAGAAGTTTGGACAAAAGAACAAGTGTGGAAAGAGGTTCAAAACTGTAAAATTTGACAGTTTAAGATGTGGTCCGGGACTTAGTCCTTGGATAAAGTCCCGGACCAGCACTAAAATCAGGCCGAGAATGTACCCAGGGGTTGGTCCGGGACCTTGGGTAAGTACCAAGTCCCGGACCATAGCTAAAATGTGGCCGAGAGTAAGAACAGACATTGGTCCGGGATCTTAGGTCCGGACCATGTCCCGGACCAGACCAATTTACAAAGGAAATGTGTTTTTAAGGTGGTAAATGGAGGGGGCTTGTTGGGTAGTGTGATTATAAGGTTGTTAATAGTTTTTTGGTGGAGTTTTAAGGCCATTGGAGGTGTGAACGAGTGTGAGGTAAAATGAGGAATAAGTAACATAAGAGGTTAAGCTTAAACTACAATGACTTAGTGGTATTTAGTTGGAAATCATTAGTGATTAAGTAAGCTGGGTTAATTAAAAGTAATTAACCACCCAATTCGGTGAATGTTTTAGGGTTTGAGAATTTGGACTCCGGAGGAGAGTAAGCGACCGAATGACCAACGGTGAACGGTACAGTTCTTCTTGTGACCTGCTTGCTAACGAGGTGTCCCTCGGCTTGTGTGCTATTTGTTTTTGTGTGCTCACTAAACAAGATAAAGCATGCAACCGGAATATTATGTTTATTGTATTGTTGTGTGATGTTTGAAAACTAACACAACGTACCGTGAGAACTTACTAACCAACGTTTAGTAAGGAATTGAGTGAGACTAAGGAACGCTCCCTAATGTGGGTTGATATAAACCGAAAGAGGTTAACCAACAAACATGGTCTTGAGACTACTACTAACTGGAACTTGAGTGAGGAAACCCGGGACTGACTCCGGTCATGCATGCTAAGGAAAAGGGGTCGGTATCTATAGCAGATCCGACTTCCGCTTAAGGACTAGTCCTCGGACTAGTAGCCTTGGGTCGGTTGGCCGGCTCGGCTACATTGGACATCCAGTCCAAGGTAGGTGGCTTTAAGATGGCGTGGGGGGATCAAACCTACATCCCCAACAATTTAAGAATGTTGTTTATTGCCGGTAAGTGTCCTGCTGCTGGCTAGGATTAACCAAGCCCTACAAAAATAAACAACGAACTAAGGGCTAACCTGTTCCCAATGAGAGAACGGTTGGCATACATAAGGTAAGGTTAAGATAAGCTGCAACCATTCCTCTTTAAAGGATGGTTTGTATTATTAAGACTAAGATAAGCTATATCCACTCCTTTTTAAAGGATGGTTGTTTCTAAGATTAAGATAAGACTAAGATTGAGGTGAGATAAGGATGGACTAAGATTAAGAGGAAATATAACTTAAGGAGTTAAATAATTAACTCTCAAATTAAGGGAACGCATTTAAGTCGTTCATTGTGTGTGAACTTTGATTGTTCAAATTTGGTTTGTGGTTTACTGCACTTACTATTATGTTGTGCATCTAATCAACCTCCATGCTATCGACAATTAGTCGTCGTAGCCACGTTAGCTTGGGGGCCATGAGAGGATCGTACCAGCATTCGTGCTGACCCCCTTTGGGGGCTGTTTTTACTACACAGGTGAACGTCAGGAGGCGGCCGACGCGAGAGTAAGAAGGGGTACAAGTGTTATGGGTTAAGTGTGGCCTACGAGTTGTGCATGTACACTCGTATGGCAAATGAGTTAGTGAGATGTATAGGATGTGAGGGGATTGTAGAAGGTTATGTATTGGTTAAGGTTTGTTGTACTAATGTTCGGTATATTCTGTAGTCAGACCGTGGCAAGGTCCTGGAATGTATTTAAATCCGATGCAGAGTTTATATATATGATGATAAGATTGCGATAACCACGATTGGACCGAGTTGGGGTGCTACAGGATACATATTATCATTTTATATAAGCCAATTAACCTCACGTAGTTGTGTTATTTTACACAGACCCATATTAGGATTCTAATCCTAAGGTTAGGTATCATTATATAGTACATTACTAAACTTCTAAAGTCTATTTAATACTCCATATTATTTTATAACCCCATCATTTCATCACTCGTACTAGTTTCATTAATGACATTAATACTTTATAATTGCTATAACTTTTGTACATCATAATCATAGTCTAAAATGCATTCCTAAGCCTTTATATTGTACTTATAATACATAAGTTTATTAATTGCTAATGTCCTTAATGGTGTTACATTATTCAGCCAAGTAATTTCCAACCTTATACTCAAATCTAAGTATATCATATTTCATATAGGTGTGCTCCCACCAATTTAATGTCACATTAAAACATACATTCATGACCACATACCATAAACTATCCATATCCTTGAATCCCTTATAAGATTGGATCTTTAGTCATGTGGAGATGGCCCTTTTACCTTGGCCCAATTTATTTCCATTCTAATCCTCTAACAATATGTACATATACATATTTATACACTCACATATATAGTCTCATAAATTCTAGTGTTAGCCCATTATATATATAAATGTATACATCTAATTTCTCATAAGATTAGTATTAACCTCAATACTTGCAAATTAATACTAAAATTATAAAACAATTCCTTCATCATTTAACCCATAAATTGTCCTTGCTAAAATTGTTAATCCCATTTACAATTATACATTAATTCTTAATTGTTCAAAGTTGGCCAATTCAATTTTGACCCTCCAATTTCAATTTTGACCTGGTCAAAAATCTTTAATCCAATTTCTGACCATCCAAATTCCAATTTTGACCAATCTTTCCAAATTCCAACTTTGACTTGGTCAAAACCCTGATCCAATTTTTTTGACCTATTCAATTTCAAATTTTTTTGACTTGTTCATAAACCCTAATTCAATCTTGACTAGTCAAAATCCCTAATTCATCTTTGATGTCAAACCCTAATTTGCCCTAGTTCCAATTGGGATTTGAATGGACCAAATATGTATCTTGACCGGATAGGATTTCCAATTCAATTTTGATTAACCTATTTCAAGTTTGACTAGTCAAAATCCCTAATCTGATTTTGACTTACTTATTTCAATTTGACCACTTAAATCTTCAATTCAATTGCACTTAAGCCCCTAATTTCCAGAAATTACCGATTCCACCCAAAATTTCCTTAAATCATAATTGTACCCCAAATTCAATTTTTATACAGAAAACACTATTTCTGATTTCAAAATCTTAATTTCAGATTTCAAAAGCCCTAATTTTATTTGAGAATCCTTAGATCCTCAATTACAACCCTAATTTTTGTTTTTCTTAAACTAGTGTTCGAACAACCCCAATTTCTTCAATCTGAAACCCTAATTTCTTCAATCCGAAAATCCCCGAATCTTACTCAATTTTCAGAAACCTAGTTCCTAATTCGAAACCATAAATTTCTGTAATTTTCATTTTCAACATAGCAAAATTTTCCTTTTAGCATTTTCGAAAACCTAACCTTGATTTAGGGCGCTTAACTTGTAGAAACGCACTCGCATAAACAGAAAATCCCCATTGTACGTTCGAATCCCTAAATCGATTTTAGGGTTCTTATTTTCGTAGCACACAAACTCTAATCAAATTCAAAGTGCATGTACAAATTCAGGAAATTCAAAACTACCACAACACTAACAACCGCACCAGATTTAGCTACTTGTTTACATAGTTTTCGCAAGGGAATATTGGCTCCAAGGTGTCAAAATTCAGAGGGGAAAGGGGGGGTAATTATTACATTAGATAACTGCGAATCTAACCCCAGAATCGGACAAAATCAAAAATAAAATGTAGTATTACTTCCCCAACGTTCCAAGCGGGGATAAACGACCTCCTCCTCTCTATGGTTCATCCCGGCCTCCTTCTCTTTCAGTCCACCCGCCTTCTCTTGGTTCTGCCCGCTCCTACCACCGGATTAGAGTGGTTGTGTGCATTGTTTCACTTTAGGAAACCAGAAGGAGAGAAGAAGATGGGATTGAGAGGAAGAACAATAAAGGTTGAAGAAAGGCAACGCAAGTTCGCCAGTTAGGGTTTGAATTACCGTGAGTGAAGAGTGAAGGGGAAGAAGATTAGAGAGGCATAGCATATGTTCGTCGATCGCCAGATTATGGTTGAGAGTTGTCGTGGGATAGGGAATGAAGAGAGCGGCGTGCGAACAAAATCACAAGTTAGGGTTGAAGTATTACTAAGAGTAAAAGAAAAGAAGTGGGCTAGGTAATTTTTGTTGAGTTTGGGTTGGTACTGAAAATGTAGGGGGAAGTGACTGGGCCAGCCCAGTTTGTTGGCCGTGTCGGCCCATGTCTGTTATCATTTTTTTTAACATTATACATATAAGCCGTTTCTAGCTCATTTTTTGTCCATTTTTCATACTGTTCGCGGCCCGATGTCCCATTTAACGAGACATATCATTTTATGAATTTAAATTAATTTTTCTAAACAATAATTATTATTTTTATTTATAAATTCTATTAATTAGTATTTAATTTTTAATTAGCTTACGTTTCGCCATTTTAGGCAAAAACGTGATGTATTCTATTCAGATTTCCTAGTCAATTTTCCAATGCTTCTAAAATTACCCAAATGACCTCGTAAGGTATCTCAGACCTCAATTTCACTCCTAAAATATTTGTGGCATGTTTTTTGATGTAAAAAAGATTAATTATATTTTCGTTTACATTTTTTTAAAACTTCCTCAATGCCGTTT
This sequence comes from Limonium bicolor, assembly GCA_023374045.1. NCBI lineage: Eukaryota > Viridiplantae > Streptophyta > Magnoliopsida > Caryophyllales > Plumbaginaceae > Limonium > Limonium bicolor. The sequence goes on from CM041780.1 coordinate 208,031,452, forward strand.
TAGGGTCTGTTAATTTTTGCTAGCGACTTTTTAGGGTTTATTTAAATTTTATGTCATTCCCCTTTACTCATTTAAGGATATTTAATTCCTTGATTTCTCATTGATTACTTTTATTTAATTAATTCATTATTAATAAACATAATTAATATTTAGGATATTTCATCGGCAGTGGGCTTCCAATACCAGTAATCATGAGTTAGCACACGAGTGGGAGATGGCAAATGCATTTCCTTAATCAAGTTAACGTCCATAGGCTACAAGAATTGCTGAAGCATAGTGTCATTCCAAGAGAGGTTGTCTTGATTAATAAAAAGAGAGACATAGGCAGACTGAAGCATTGAAGCTGAGACATTCCTCATGTATGGTCTTCCCCCATGTTTACCTTCAATCCATCTGGCATTAATAGGTGTGTTTACCCCATTGATTATTTTCATATAGGCGACATGATCGACCAAATCTTGCACTCCCATTAGTGTCTTCCATGTAGGGCTCTGTTGGAACCCAAGGTTTTGCTGATAATGGCAACAAAGTAAGTCTGGTGATAGAAGAAGTACCACTGATAATAGCTCAGAGTAAGTCTGGGCGACAAAGGAGTCTGACTGCGGAAGGAGTCGTTCTGCGACATAATATTCTCCTGGAAAGTTTTGAAATCTATGAGGCAAACCTCTACTGGTAAAACGTGGAGAAAAACAAGGAAATAACTGTCACACATGTTCAATATGATCAGGCCCGAAAATCAAGGCGGTCAAGGTGAAAGAGCGCCAGAACGAGTCCCACTATAGAGCTGCTGAGATATTTCCCACCCAATGTGTAGTGGGAAGACGTGGGACGTCGTGGAAACATCAATTTACATGTTATGGAAGCGAAAACTTCGGGTATTATCAGTATTTAAGCACCTAGAAGTCATTTGTAATTGTTGGAGCTTTCACTTCCACATTTCGAAAGAGAGAGAGAGTCGTATTAAGAGAGATATTATTTTTGAGAGATCTTAGTGATATATTGTCATTTTAGCTTAGGTATTTATTACCTAGAGAGCACACAAAACACTCTCCTTTACTCCTTGTTACGCATTGATCTACGCCGAGAGTAGAGTGAGTGTTGGTGAAATACCCCAAACCTTAATAATTTGTTTAAACATTAAACTATGATATATTAAGACAAAAAAAATGTCTTAGAAATGTTAGTGAACAATTTAAACCACAGTAAACACAAATAAATACCTTAAAGTCAATATGGGTGAAAATGTGCCCTAAGCTTGGGATAAGTTTGGTTAAGACCTAATAAGCTTACCAAGACCTTATTTATATGTTAATGAACATATTAAACCAATTACCAAAGAAAACCAAGCTTGGAAACAAGTTAAAACATAAAATGTGCTTTAAGGAGTCTTAAAGCACATTTTTGAAAAATTGTCTTGTAAATGAGTTTTGAATGGCTAAATGCCCATAAATACTCTTTAATTAACATGTGTACTACTTAGTATCACATTAGGAAGTCTAAATCAATGAGAAATCAAAAATTTCACAAATATGTGCCTTGTTTTGTGAATAGTAACTAAATTAAGCTAGTTTATAACATAAGTCAATATAAGTAAGTTAATTGGTCAACAAAGACTAAAATACCCCTTATTATATAATGGGGGCCGGTTTTCTTATAATGGATGAGTCATCCCCTTGTTAATTTGATAAGATAGAAAATTGATAAAGTAAATCACTATTTACTTTTACTTAAATATCTAAACTAACTAAGTCTTCTTCATTCTCTTCTTTCCTTCTTCATTTCCCACGCCTCCAACCTCTCTTCTTCCTCCATACACGGTTTTGCTACAGCACCATACTCATCTCCATCTTCCATTGTATATATCTCCTAGCTCCATTTACCAAATCAAAAACCAAGACCACCATTCTCTTAGTCTTGCCAAGCTCTTCAACTTCATCCTTTCAAGACCACCATTTTGGTGCCATGGAGATCCACCATTAAAGGAGTTTGAGCTTATATTTTTATGCCTTCTTGATCACCTTTGCTTCAAGGTAAGGAAAAACCAAGAAAAACAACATTTCCTTCATGTTTTAGGGTTGACCGAAAATCACCTCTTCATGGTGTTTTCTCTTGCTTTGTTCTAGCTTCATTCCAATCATTCAAGGGCTTGGTGGAGTCCCCTCTTGTTACTTATTCAAACTCTCTTCCAATACCAAGGTAAAACAACTATCTTAATGTTTTAAGACAATGTAAAACTTAGGGTTTATAAGTGTGCTTAAGCATGAAGCTTGAATACTTATTACCTTGCTTGTATATTGATTAGAAACTTGACAAGCAAACCAAAGTCTTACCGGTTTTAATCAAGGAAGAGCAAGGAGAAAATAAGTGAAAAACTTGTGAAGGAAAAGAGGTAAATATGCTAACCTAATGTAGCTTATAATGCCTTAGGAAAAATGAGCTTAAGTTGTTCATTAAAACTACTTAAGGAGCTAATGGTAAATGAGTTAGTAAAATGCTCTCAAGGAGTTTATTAAGGGCATATGTATTGTTGGGTGTATTTGCAGGTAAAAGGCAAATATAATGTGGGAAATTCAGTGTTTATGGTTTATGCAATTTAAGGGCCTAAGAGTCATGTTATTTAAGGGTCTAAGTGCCAAGCAATTTAAATTATGCACTATATTGTGATGTAGTGTTAATTGGGTGAAATTTGTGTATAAGAATGTTCTTGATGGATTTAAGTGTCCTTGGATGTTTAATGGTGAAGACTATGTGTTTTGGTGTAACAAGATGTTAGTAGAACCCATGTCAAAAATTAGGTAATGTATAAGAAGTTCTAGGTGTTTAAATAAGCTTTGGTGAACTAAGAAGTGTTAGAAATGAATAAGTATTTTACTAGAGAAAGAACCATGTAATGAGGTGTTCTAGAGTGCAAAAAGGACTTAGGCATTATCTTGGAGGATTAGAAATCAAATGAGTTTTTTGGAATACACCAAAGTCATTTTTGGAGTTGTGTTGAGACTTATGCAAACTTTGGTAAACAAGGAGAAAGTATAAACTCGTAAAAGGATTTCAAGAATGACATAAGGAGTTTGGTTTGTAAGAAAAGATGCTTGGGAGATGATGTTAGTGTTGAGGAAATATTTTGGCATAATGGTTATTATAGGTATGAAACCCCACTTAGGAACCTAAGGAGAAAACAATATAAGTGTTCGGGATTTTGGTAAGAAATGAGTAAGTGTTTAAGGGTATAGAAGATGAGTTTTCTGGCACGTCCGAACTTCCGTCCGAATTTGGTAGCTCAGACATGCCCTGTTGCGTTTAAATTTTCTGGGTTTTAAGTGATGTCAGAACTACCGTCCAACCTTTGATGATCGGATGGGGTGCGAGGACGAGTCTGGCTTACAAGTCTCGAATGGTGTCCGAACTTGTAAGTCCGGACAGAAGTTCGGACACACCCATCTCTTTTCTCTGATTTTGCTTCGACCTGTGTCCGAACTTTGGAAGCTCGGACACATGTTCGGACATTCGTCTGGTTTCACCCTTTGAGTCTCGACCTATGTCCGAACTTTGGAAACTCGGACACAAGTTCGGACATGGTACTGTTTTTGACCAAAAAAAACTTTGTTTAAGGTTAGAAACCGATGTCTAATGATGGTGATTATTTAGTAATGATGTTATAAGGTTGTTTAAGACATGTTAGGTGGGTTATAATGACAATTAAAACGGTGAAAAAGTTATAACAAAGTGTGAAAGTAAAATAAACTAGAAATGTGAAGTAACAAATTAATAAAGGTCTAGTACGTTAATTAACCGACGTTACTAAATTTGTATAGGATTCTCCAATGGTGGAAAACAATCACAGCAGGGACCAAGGTATGGTTTTCTTGCAGTCTGTTGCCTACCGGTTTACACCGGCTTGTGTGTTGTTTATTTTTCTGTGTGTTTATGACCTTGTAAGACTTAAGTCATGTAATGAGTTTACAGTTGTTAATATTATTGTGTTGTTAAGGTGTGATCATTTCCCTTGTGTGTGTCTAACAAGACTTAACCACTTGTTTGTGATTTGTTTATTGAGTTCAATGTTGAACTTCTAACAAGTGCTAACCGGGGAGTGAGGAGTCCGGTAGTTCCGGCCACGCGTGTGAGTATGGGAGTCGATGTCATAACCGGTTCGATTCTCTTTGTATGTTATGGTTGTTTTTCCGTTTTGGTTTCCAACCTTCCCTTTAGCTTATCCAAGGCTATTTTACTGACTCACGTCGGACCACGGGGGCATACTATGTTTGTTCGGTGTGCTTGGATCACTATATCCGACGCACCTTTGGGATTAAGTTATTCGTTCAATTTAATAGGACGGTAACGAGTTATGTAACGAGCTTAGCATGAGTTTGGCAACATTCTCTAGGCTCTCCATGTGATCTAATTGTGTTGGTTCATTTCCTAAAAGGATTCGTTCTTGTATGTTATGTGTGATGCTGTTATGTGATACTCTTGCTATGATATATATGTTGTATGTTTAAAATCAATGTCATGTCATCATGACAAATGGTTGCGCGTATCCCGGTAGCCGATGGGCTGCGCGTTAACCATACCAGCAAAAGGTTGCTGACCCCCTTTGGGGGCTCTGTTTATTTGCAGGATGAGGATCGAAGAAGCAGAATGGTTATAGATCTAGGCTATGAATACTTTTGGTTATTTTGGATGTTTGGGCCCGGGATGCGCCTGTGCTCCCGTGGCGTCATATTTTGGATTACGTATACATTGCAGTGACGGTTTACAGTGACAGTTACAGTGATGGTTTGTAAGTAAATACTCGGTACTGTGGTTTATGTATTTATGGTTATTAGTTCTATGCTCGGGAGTCTGATCATCAGACCGGTACAACTTGTATTTATTCTGCCTTGTTAACCCCGTGGGTGGTTAACGGCGTTGTAGCACCGAATCGTTTAGTTACTGTTTAGTTGTTTATTTCCGCTGCGATTTCAATTATTGTTTAAGTGCGTAGTAGGGGTGTTACAAAAAGTGGTATCAGAGCGAAGTATTGCTCTAATGACTAGAATACCGAGCTTAGGAAAATACCGAGTTAGGAAACCTAGCTATAGCACTGAGGTGAGCAGTTATGGATAGGTTAACCACTAACTGAGTGTGGAAATACCTTATAATCGGAAGGCGTTACAACTGTTGGAACCGATAAGTGTGCAAGCATAATGCTAATAAATGTTCGTGTAAATTCAGATGTCAGGTAGACCAAGAGGTAGAGGCCGCGGGCGCGGTGTTGGAGATACGGGTGTCCAGGGCGAGAATACTACGGCATAGGTTATGGCTGAGGCAGTGGCAGCCGCCGTAGCCCAGATGGTACCCCAGTTAGTAGTTGCGAATGCATCAGCAGCAAGGCGGTGCGGACCAACCAGGGCCACAACCGCAACCACAGCCGCGTGAGACCAACTGGGTCAAGGCGTTGGCAGATTTGAGACCCCCGTCGTTTAGTGGGGAGACCGATCCTAGTAAGCAGGAGGCGTACATCTTCGAGATGGAGACCACCTTCGAAACCTTGGATGTGCCTGCTGGTGCCAAGGTCGACTTGCCGCTTACTACTTGAAGGGTTCGGCACAGAGTTGGTGGAAGCTGGTACGGGAGGGCAGAGTGGCTGACCCTACCTTTCAGTGGAGGGAGTACACGGCTCTGCTGCGAGCCAAGTACTACCCGATACACGTACAAGAGGCCAAGCGCCTAGAGCTGGACAATCTGAGACAAGGGGATAAGATGACGGTAGATGAGTACTACTCTGCTTTCATCGGACTTATCCACCTGCTACCAGATCTGGGTTACTCAGACCGGATACTAGTGAACAGTTTCTACAACGGACTCAACTACCGCCTACGCTATGGTATGGGGCCAACCGGATATACTACCTTGCAGGTAACGGAACTACAGTGTGATGTGAATAAGTATGTACAATGTGTTAATGTAAATGTGAGTTTGTTTTGCGGGGCATAACTAACACCCTAAATAATAGGAGTGCTATCATGCCGCTGCTATAGTAGAGATCATCGTCCGTCTGAGAGACGAGGAGAATGCGCTCAAGCGCAAGGCCACGAGCGAGGGTCAAAGCACGCAAGGGTACGGGGGAGGGAAGAAGAAAAAGCCATACCCCCAGTCCCAAAAGGACAGCAACAGGGTGGCAAGGGCCAGGCCCAGACCACCACTGTTGAGGAGCCGTTGCAGCTCACCTATGCATACGCGGCTAAGCCCCTGCGCTCTCAGCCATTCAAGGGTAACCAATTAGTTCTGAATACTGAGTTAAGTGTATGATATTATAATGTGAAGTGTGTATTGAATGTGTGATGTGTTAGCAGCTAGCACGGGCTCTGGACCGGAGCGCCACTATTTCTGTAAGTGGTGCAACGGAGACCACCCCGGCAAGGACTGCAAGGGCAACGACGTGCAGTGCCGATTCTGCAAGAAGATGGGGCATCGTGACTACGAGTGCTTCCAGAACCCGAATGGTAGAAACTACAGGCCTAAGGGGCAGTGGAAGGGTAAGGCCGCCGCGACTACTGATGGCCCGAAGACGGCTAACCAGCCACCCACAGATCAGAGATACACTGATTCCCAGAAGGGGAAGGGGTCGGGGTCCGGCAAGGCCACCCTAAATGTGGTGGACCAGTCTGAGGCACCAGGACCCTCTTCTAGACCAGGTACCGCCTAAACCGTTGAATGAAATAAGTGATTGCATACCGCATTTCAAGCATGTGTGTTAGTGAGTCTAAGTGTACAACCATGTAAGTAAAGAGTTAAAGTATAATGTGAAGGTCACCTAAATTAAGTAATTTGAAAACTTAGGAACCTTCAATATTTGCTATCCAATCCCACCCACACCAGACCCTGAAGAAACCACCATCAGCATCACCGACTTTCCAATGGAGCAATGTCAGGTCATCCAACCAGGTATGATACTCTTAAATGGATACCTGACACCGGAAGCACAAATCCACATTATCCGACGATGCGACAAATTGGGAGCAGCACTTGGAGGTTTCTACACACCTGAATACCCGAGCGGATCAAAGATGAAGTTAAAGATGATGTGCATGGGTAAGGACTGGAACCCTTACACCAAGACATATCAGGATGTGCGAGCTGAAGACAGAGTAATTGTACCAAGGATACCTAAGGAGTTCCTAGCGGTCGTTAACCACACCGTGGGAATTGCTCAGCAAGTTGAATCGGAGCCAATTCCGAATGTTAAAGCAGAGTTATGTATTGTGAACTTCTACCAGAAAGGTGGACGGTTAGGTCTACACCAAGATAAGGACGAAACACCCGAGTCTCTGAGTAAGGGAGTACCCGTGGTGTCTTGGTCCATTAGTGATACCACAGTGTTAATATATGGCGAGCAGAAGCGTGCTGATCTCGCAAAGAAGTTAGTGTTGAAATCAGGAGATGTGTTAATCATGGGTGGGTAGTCAAGGATGCTATATCATGGTATCAAGAAGATCAAACTGAATACCGCACCTTCGACAGTGATCAATGCCACACACATGAAACCCGGACGTTTGAATTTGACCTTCAGGCAATTTTAAAGCCTTGTGTAACCATGTAATGTGTTAAGCCAGTGTATGTTAAGGGTGTTGTATGTGTTAGTTATGTCAACAATGTAAACCAACTTATGGTGTAAAGAGAATGTTAATGAATAAATTGGAGTTGTTTGAAGTATGTCAACCGTGTTATTACCAAATACTTATAAGTTTGCCAATGAATTAGGCTGTGCACTCGGAACAGGAGGTATACTGAGTGTCTGTAATGAGGTAGAAGCCGGCAAGAGCGGCACAATCCTCACCGGTACCTTTCCAGTCAATGGCGTGGACGCTTCGATCTTGTTCAACTCCAGAGCCTCTCATACATTTATCTCGCTATCTTTTGCGAAGAGGCTGGGGTTAGACGATGAAGAGATGCCAGACTTTCTAGTCACTCTCCCGTCGAAAGAGCGGATCAGGTGTACCCACTGCCACCGAGATGTTGTTGTACGAATTAGAGAAGAAGAGTTTCCGATCGACTTGATAGAGTTCGAGGGACTTGGTTTTGATGTGATTGTCGGGATGAACTGGTTGGAGCAGTACAAGGGCAGAATCCTGTGTGCCGAGCATCGTCTGCTTCTTCGGAGTCCATCTGGGGTTACTATATCTTACCGCCAGAGGCCCAGGGAGCCTTCGACTCAGATCATCACCGCCATGGCCATGTATCGTGAACTACGACGAGGGAATGATGTATACCTCTGCTATGTCCAGGATATAGAGAGAGACCCAGAGTTTAGCCCAGATGTGCCGGTAGTGTCGGAGTTTCCTGATGTATTTCCTAAGGAACTGCCGGGCATGCCGCCAGCACGGGAAGTGGAGTTTGAGATTGATTTGATTCCGGGCACCGGACCAATAGCGAAGGCGCCCTATCGTATGGCTCCAGCAGAGATGACAGAGCTCAAGGAACAGCTGAGAGACCTACTTGACAAGGGATTTATCCGCCCTAGCATTTCACCATGGGGAGCGCCGGTCCTCTTCGTGAAGAAGGACGGTAGCCTCCACCTCTGCATCGACTATCGAGAGCTGAATGCAGTTACGGTGAAGAACCGTTATCCTTTACCACGCATCGACGACTTATTTGATCAGTTGAAAGGAGCATCAGTGTTCTCCAAGATAGATCTACGATCCGGATACCATCAGATTGCCATCCGTGAGGGTGACATTGAAAAGACCGCATTTCGAACCAGATACGGTCATTACGAGTTTACGGTTATGCCGTTTGGTTTATCCAATGCACCAGCCAAGTTCATGGACTTAATGAACCGCTTGTTCCAAGATCAGTTGGACAAGTCAGTGGTAGTCTTCATCGACGATATACTTGTGTATTCGAAATCCAATGGTGAGCATGAAAGCCACCTGAGAAGTGTGTTGCAAATGTTGAGAAAGAATCAGCTGTATGCTAAATTTTCTAAGTGTGAGTTTTGGTTGAACCAAGTTTCCTTTCTTGGTCATGTGATTTCCGAGGCCGGGATATCTGTTGATCCGGCAAAGATAGATGCAGTGCGCACCTAGCCTAGGCCGAAGACAGTTACCAACATTCGGAGCTTCCTCGGTCTGGCAGGATATTATAGGAGGTTTGTGAAGGACTTCTCCAGTGTCTCGAAGCCGATGACTTCCTTAATGAAGAAGGATACACTATTCGAGTGGATAGTCGACTGTGAGAGTTCTTTCCAGAGTCTCAAGGATGCTCTGACATCTGCACCAGTCCTAACTATACCAGACGGTCCATATGGTTTTGAGGTCTATTGCGACGCATCGGGTAGAGGTATGGGATGTGTGTTGATGCAACACGGGAAGGTCGTAGTATACGCCTCCCGAAAGCTGAAGAAGCATGAAGAGAACTACCCTACCCACGATTTAGAACTGGGTGCCATTGTCTTCGCATTGAAGATATGGCGACATCATTTGTATGGGGTAAGCGTGACAATCTATTCCGACCACAAGAGTTTAAAGTACTTGTTCACTCAGAAGGAGTTGAACATGAGACAAAGAAGGTGGGTCGAGTTCTTAAACGACTACGACATCAATTTATAGTACAAGGAGGGTAAGGCAAATGTGGTAGCTGACGCATTGAGTCGCCGAGCACACTCTCTATATTCGCTAGTCTCTCATTCTAGCTTGGTTGAAGAGGTGCGGGGTGCTTAGATGACGGATCAGTATATGTTGGAGATCAGGCAGAAGCTTATTGATGGCACATTCGAGGGTCAGAAGTACGACTTCCGACTCCACGATAATGACCTGATTAGGCTGAATGGCCGACTGTGTATTCCGAGGAGTAGCGCTGAGCTGAAGGAGCGCATACTGAGTGAATCCCATTGTTCTACTACTTCGATTCACCCCGGAGCTTCAAAGATGTATAAAGGTATGAAAAGATATTTTTGGTGGGCTGGAATGAAGAAAGATGTGAACGATTATGTGTTGAGGTGTCTCACTTGTCAAAAGGTCAAGTTTGAGCACCGACGGCCTGGTGGTATGGTACAGCCGATGCCAGTGCCTGAGTGGAAGTTCCATGATATTTCTATGGACTTCGTAGTAGGACTTCCGCCTACAAGGGGAGGTCTGAATATGATTTGGGTTGTGGTTGACCGACTGACCAAGGTGGCTCGATTCATACCGATGAAGGACACCTGGAAAGTGGCAAAACTTGCAGACCTCTTCGACAGAGAGATTGTACGGCACCATGAGGTACCGAAGACTATCGTGTCTGATAGGGATACCAGATTCCTCTCGAGGTATTGGAGAACTACACGGGAAGTGCTTGGTACCGAGCTGAAGCTAAGTACAGCGTTCCACCCACAGACAGATGGTCAGAGTGAGCGCACCATCCAGACACTTGAGGATATGTTACGTGCATGTGCACTTGACTTTCAGACCAGTTGGATTGATAAGTTACATCTGATTGAGTTTAGCTACAACAACAGTTACCATGCTTCGATCAAGATGTCTCCCTTCCAGGCTTTGTACGGTAGACCATGCCGCACGCCATTATGCTGGGATGAGTCGAGTGAGACGGTCATTATAGGACCAGAGTACCTGGAACAAGTTCAAGCAGAAGTACGCCAGATCTGGGCTAACATGAAGGCAGCTCAGGATAGGCAGAAATCGTACGCTGATGTGCGCAGACGTGACCTGGAGTTCGCCGTGGGCGATCAGGTATTTCTTAGAGTATACCCCATTAAGGGAGTATTTTGTTTTGGCCAGAAAGGCAAGTTGAGCCCGAAATATGTGGGACCTTATGTTGTGACGGAGTGGATAGGCCCGGTAGCTTACAGGCTAGATTTACCTGCTGAGATGGGCAAAGTACACGATGTATTTCATGTGTCCCAGTTGAAGAAATATATGTCTCATCCATCTCATGTACTTCAGCCTGAAAGGCTAACCTTAGATCCGACCATGCGATCAGTGGAGACTCCCGTACGGATTCTGGATACAAAGACTCGAGACACTCGTCATAAGTCTGTGAGACTGGTGAAGGTCCTCTGGTCTAACCAGGTCGTCGAGGAGGCTACTTGGGAGCTGGAAGATAAGATGAAGGCGAAGTACCCGTCATTGTTTACTTCTTAGTGTTTGTATGTATAGGGTACGGGGCGTACCCCTATTTTAAGGGGGGTAGAGCCGTTTCGGTTATGTGTGTACGACATGTATTGAAATACATTGTCTATGTTATGTTGTTATCTTGTTATGTTACAGACCGTTGTGTCTGAATGATGTTATGTTGTTTGGACCTTGAGTCCTATGCTACGTAAGTATGTTGTTGATGTAATTATGGAAGTATTGTTTTATAAGTATTCCCCGTGTTTTAATATTTAAGATATGTGGGAAGTGTGAACTTTGGGGACAAAGTTCTTTTAAGGGGGATAGATTGAAATACCCCAAACCTTAATAAGTTGTTTAAACATTAAACTATGATATATTAAGACAAAAAAAATGTCTTAGAAATGCTAGTGAACAATTTAAACCACAGTAAACACAAATAAATACCTTAAAGTCAATATGGGCGAAAATGTACCCTAAGCTTGGGATAAGTTTGGTTAAGACCTAATAAGCTTACCAAGACCTTATTTATATGTTAATGAACATATTAAACCAATTACCAAAGAAAACCAAGCTTGAAAACAAGTTAAAACACAAAATGTGCTTTAAGGAGTCTTAAAGCACATTTTTGAAAAATTGTCTTGTAAATGAGTTTTGAATGGCTAAATGTCCATAAATACTCTTTAATTAACATGTGTACTACTTAGTATCACATTAGGAAGTCTAAATCAATGAGAAATCAAAAATTTCACAAATATATGCCTTGTTTTGTGAATAGTAACTAAATTAAGCTGGTTTATAACATAAGTCAATATAAGTAAGTTAATTGGTCAACAAAGACTAAAATACCCGTTATTATATAATGGGGGCCAGTTTTATTATAAGGGATGAGTCATCCCCTTGTTAATTTGATAAGATAGAAAATTGATAAAGTAAATCACTATTTACTTTTACTTAAATATCTAAACTAACTAAGTCTTCTTCATTCTCTTCTTTCCTTCTTCATTTCCCACGCCTCCAACCTCTCTTCTTCCTCCATACACAGTTTTGCTACATCACCATACTCATTTCCATCTTCCATTGTCTATATCTCCAAGCTCCATTTACCAAATCAAAAACAAAGACCACCATTCTCTTAGTCTTGCCAAGCTCTTCAACTTCATCCTTTCAAAACTTCAAGACCACCATTTCGGTGCCATGGAGATCCACCATTGAAGGAGCTTGAGCTTATATTTTTATGCCTTGTTGATCACCTTTGCTTTAAGGTAAGGGAAAACCAAGAAAAACAACATTTCCTTCATGTTTTAGTGTTGACCGAAAATCACCTCTTCATGGTGTTTTCTTTTGCTTTGTTCTAGCTTCATTCCAATCATTCAAGGGCTTGGTGGAGTCCCCTCTTGTTACTTATTCAAACTCTCTTCCAATACCAAGGTAAAACAACTATCTTAATGTTTTAAGACAATGTAAAACTTAGGGTTTATAAGTGTGCTTAAGCATGAAGCTTGAATACTTATTACCTTGCTTGTATATTGATTAGAAACTTGACAAGCAAACCAAAGTCTTGCCGGTTTTAATCAAGAAAGAGCAAGGAGAAAATAATCGAAAAACTTGTGAAGGAAAAGAGGTAAATATGCTAACCTAATGTAGCTTATAATGCCTTAGGAAAAATGAGCTTAAGTTGTTTATTAAAACTACTTAAGGAGCTAATGGTAAATGAGTTAGTAAAATGCTCTCAAGGAGTTTATTAAGGGCATATGTATTGTTGGGTATATTTGCAGGTCAAAGACAAATATAATGTGGGAAATTCAGTGTTTATGGTTTATGCAATTTAAGGGCCTAAGAGCCATGTTATTTAAGGGCCTAAGTGCCAAGCAATTTAAATTATGCACTATATTGTGATGTAGTTTTAATTGGGTGAAATATATGTATAAGAATGTTCTTGATGGATTTAAGTGTCCTTGGATGTTTAATGGTGAAGACTATGTGTTTTGGTGTAACAAAATGTTAGTAGAACCCATGTAAAAAATTAGGTAATGTATAAGAAGTTCTAGGTGTTTATATAAGCTTTGGTGAACTAAGAAGTGTTAGAAATGAATAAGTATTTTACTAGAGAAAGAACCATGTAATGAGGTGTTCTAGAGTGTAAAAAGGACTTAGGCATTATCTTGGAGGATTAGAAATCAAATGAGTGTTTTGGAATACACCAAAGTCATTTTTGGAGTTGTGTTGAGACTTATGCAAACTTTGGTAAACAAGGAGAAAGTATAACTGGTAAAAGGATTTCAAGAATGACACAAGGAGTTTGGTTTGTAAGAAAAGATGCTTGGGAGATGATGTTAGTGTTGAGGAAATATTTTGGCATAATGGTTATTATAGGTATGAAACCCCACTTACGAACCTAAGGAGAAAACAATATAAGTGTTGGGGATTTTGGTAAGAAATGAGTAAGTGTTTAAGGGTATAGAAGATGAGTTTTCTGGCACGTCCGAACTTCCGTCCGAATTTGGAAGCTCGGACATGCCCTGTTGCGTTTAAATTTTCTAGGTTTTAAGTGATGTCCGAACTACCGTCCGACCTTTGATGTTCGGACGGGGTGTGAGGACGAGTCTGGCTTACAAGTCTCGAATGGTGTCCGAACTTGTAAGTCCAGACAGAAGTTCGGACACACCCATCTCTTTTCTCTGATTTTGCTTCAACCTGTGTCTGAACTTTGGAAGCTCGGACACATGTTCGGACGCTTGGAATTTTTCCTTTGGTTTTGCTTCAACCTGTGTCCGAACTTTGGAAGCTCGGACACATGTTCGGACATTCATCTGGTTTCACCCTTTGAGTCTCGACCTATGTCCGAACTTTGGAAAAACTCAGACACAAGTTCGGACATGGTACTGTTTTTTACCCAAAAAAAAAACTTTGTTTAAGGTTAGAAACCGATGTCTAATGATGGTGATTATTTAGTAATGATGTTATAAGGTTGTTTAAGACATGTTAGGTGGGTTATAATGACAATTAAAACGGTGAAAAAGTTATAACAAAGTGTGAAAGTAAAATAAACTAGAAATGTGAAGTAACAAATTAACAAAGGTCTAGTACGTTAATTAACCGACGTTACTAAATGTGTATAGGATTCTCCAATGGTGGAAAACAATCACAGCAGGGACCAAGGTATGGTTTTCTTGCAGTTTGTTGCCTACCGGTTTACACCGGCTTGTGTGTTGTTTGTTTTTCTGTGTGTTTATGACCTTGTAAGACTTAAGTCATGTAATGAGTTTACAGTTGTTAATATTATTGTGTTGTTAAGGTGTGACTCATTTCCCTTGTGTGTGTCTAACAAGACTTAACCACTTGTTTGTGATTTGTTTATTGAGTTCAATGTCGAACTTCTAACAAGTGCTAACCGGGGAGTGAGGAGTCCGGTAGTTCCAGCCACGCGTGTGAGTATGGGAGTCGATGTCATAACCGGTTCGATTCTCTTTGTATGTTATGGTTGTTTTTCCATTTTGGTTTCCAACCTTCCCTTTAGCTTATCCTAGGCTATTTTACTGACTCACGTCGGGCAACAGGGGCATACTATGTTTGTTCGGTGTGCTTGGATCACTATATCCGACGCACCTTTGGGATTAAGTTTTTCGTTCAATTTAACAGGACGGTAACGAGTTATGTAACGAGCTTAGCATGAGTTTGGCAACATTCTCTAGGCTCTCCATGTGATCTAATTGTGTTGGTTCGTTTCCTAAAAGGATTCGTTCTTGTATGTTATGTGTGATGTTGTTATGCAATACTCTTGCTATGATATATATGTTGTATGTTTAAAATCAATGTCATGTCATCATGACAAATGGTTGTGCGTATCCCGGTAGCCGATGGGCTGCGCGTTAACCATACCAGCAAAAGGTTGCTGACCCCCTTTGGGGGCTCTGTTTATTTGCAGGATGAGGATCGAAGAAGCGGAATGGTTATAGATCTAGGCTATGAATACTTTTGGTTATTTTGGATGTTTGGGCCCGGGATGCGCCTGTGCTCCCGTGGCGTCATATTTTGGATTACGTATACATTGTAGTGACGGTTTACAGTGACAGTTACAGTGATGGTTTGTAACTAAATACTCGGTACTGTGGTTTATGTATTTATGGTTATTAGTTCTATGCTCGGGAGTCTGATCATCAGACCGGTACAACTTGTATTTATTCTGCCTTGTTAACCACATGGGTGGTTAACGGCATTGTAGCACCGAATCGTTTAGTTACTGTTTAGTTGTTTATTTCTGCTGCGATTTCAATTATTGTTTAAGTGCGTAGTAGGGGTGTTACAGTTGGATGAGACAGAGTACCTCTATTGAATCCCAAGATCGGAAGTTAGGTTGTAATTCACACTGAATTTCAATATAAGCAGAATCTTATCTTGTTTAGTTTAAACAAAAGCTTCTGTGTTATCATCTTTGGAAAATACTTATCTCCAAGCAGGGTTGGTCTAAGACTAACACCTCAGACCTACTCGGTCAGCACCCCGATCCTATCGAGTGGTATCAGAGCCTACGTTAGCTGACAAATCTCTCAAGATGGCAGAAATTTCTTACTCAGAAAAGGCTAAGTCAGGCACCACCAGTTTGATGTGCTTGATGGCTCATAATGGTGAGAAAATCATTCACGGTCAGGTAAGTAAGACTCCCTCTGCGATAAAAATTTGCAGATATTGTGGTTATGATGGTCATATGGACTCTTCCTGTAATAAACTTTGTCATGATTTGTCATTTAATATATCTCGTGTGTCTACAATTATCAAAGCTCGTGATTTTTACAATAATAATTCTTCATCATCGTTTATGAGGGGACCCAAGTACATCTGGATTCCCAAAACTAACCAGTAGATTTTTGCAGACAGAGTGGTTTGGAACAATGACTCTTGGTTTCTGGATAGTGGTTGTTCAAGATATATGATAGGAAACCAAGTTAAGTTTACGACTCACTCTGACCATCAAGAGGGAAAGGTTACTTTTAGAGACAACATGTACGAAATAATTATAAGAATTGGCTCCATTGGTAACCCCTATTTATTTAAAGTTCTTCATGTTTACTTAATTGTTATTTTAGGACACTTCAAGTGTCTCTCAAATTTGTGATTTCTTCAATCTTATGTTATAAGATTTATGACGCTATCACTCGTGATCGTAAGGAAATATGGTTTATGACTCTAACACTGGTGATCTTAAGGCAATATGACACATGTTGATATAAATTTCCCATATGTATATGAGAATCACGTGCAGAAAGCAAGCAGACTCAGTCTGTAAATCATGTGCAGAAGCAAGCCGACTATCTTTGTGAATCTTGTGCAGAAAGCAAGCTGACTCGCTCCAGCTTCAAGTACTTTGAAGACTACGGTAGTTTTGATCAAAATGTTACCATTATGTATGATAATACCAGCCAAGGTCGTCAAATTCTCTAAATTTCATGCTCACACTAAATTTACATACTTAAGTTCTCATATCTTACAAGATTATATGGAGATGAACTTAATATAATTAAACTAAGTTTCCACAGACTCCAACTTGTTGATATCATCACCAAGGCATCAGCCATGGTTGCATTTGAGCTCTTTCGCACACACCATGACATGACTCGTTCTGACTGAGGGTGGTTGTATCTCCTCTCCCTCTTGGAGACAGAGTCTGGGTACTCAGGTATAGTCTCTCTAGCACCATACTCTCCTTGGTTAAGTAGTTCAGCTAAAATTTGTCTAAAAATATTTTTTTGAAAACCCTCAAGTTTTTCCATACCAATTCGACCAAAGCACCCACATCAATCATCTCACTATTCCAAAACCCAACTCCATCGTCCTTGAAACCATTGCTACTTCACCTTCACAATCAACCCACAAATTCTCCTAACCTTCAAACCACTCCTACTCACTCTCCCACTCAAAACTGAAAATCCTCCAAACAAAGCACTATTGTTATCCCAACTCCTGAAACCATCACTAAAATACCCCGAAATTAAAAAAACGGTGATTAATTGGGCTAATTAAGATTTTAGAGGCTTAATTACACCTAAATAAACATAAGGGATTAAATCCCGAAGAAAACGGATCCTTAAAACGGATTAAAAGCACAAACGAACCTTAAAGCGCGTTTTTCGAGGAAACCGGGGAAAACGCGACTTTAAGCGGGTTAAATAGACCCGTAACAATTTTAGTCAATCAAATGTCTATATTTAGACATTAGTGAAGGTCTAGAACTACTAAAATTAATTAAACGAGAAAATTCCAGAAAACGGGTTCCGGTTAGTGAGTAATGTAAAAACGGGAAGTTGTGGGGTGTGAGTGTAAATAAGCAAAACTAACATGTCCCATTTGCAAATAAAAAATAGAAAACTTTTGTGATATGTGTGGGTTGGCTGACTAGTCCCCCTCCCCTTTTCCTTAATTCATTTTATGCACTAGAGGACAAACCCATAAAGAAAAAGGAGACCACTTTACTCACTCTCCTCCATTTCCCTTGCTCACCGTACTCCCCTCATTCTCTTCTGAATTCTATTCTTCCCCAAGCCTTGTAATGGTGATGGAGAACTCCCTTTCAGCTCTCTCTTCTCTCTCAATTTTTGAAGGCTCAAATCACCTCCAAATCCCATAAAAACTGCACCATTGGTCCTCTCTTCTTGGGCAACAATTCCATCTCCTATAAATCTGAAAAGCTCCACTTTCATTTCCATGGCTGGAGGCCATTTGAAGATTTGAGACCACCATTGGAAGCTCCTTCCTCTCCTTGTTGTTTTGAGGTAAAAAGAAATTTGAAAATCCATCATTTCTAGCTCTCCTTTGCAAAATAAAAATTTCTAAGTTTTGAGCTCCTTGTTCCTTGTTCTCCAGCCGATTTGGTTTCACTCTTGGAGTTGGAATTTTTTCTATTGCTGCTGTCCAAAGCTTCATCTATCCATTGGAAGGTAATGCCTCTTTTAAAACCTAAAACATGTCCTAAATTCTAGGTTGGTAAAGGATAGTTCCTAAGTTAGTGTGGTGGTGTGTATGGCTGTAGCATTATTGACTTGGTCAAACAAGAACAAGAAGGAAGAAGGAAAGAACAAGTAAAGAAGAAGAAAAAAGAAAGAAAGAAAAGGAAACTAGAACCATAAGGTAAATGTTCTCACCTTGAGCTAGTCTTTAATGCCTTAGTGTAACAGATTTTTAAATGCTTGGAATGAGTAATGTACATGGTTATGAGTAGTGGTATAATGAGGAAGGGAACCAAACTGTTTTAGAGCTTTTGAAAGATGATTAAAAGCTTGTAAAAACCTTGAGGAAATATATGATGTGTGCAGGAATTAAATGTGTGGTTAGTGCCTAGTATTTGTGTTGATAATGTATGTAATGACAGGTTGGTATGTGGTAACGGACAAAACAATGTGGTGAGAATGTTAAAATTATAGGGGAAACTCTGTCAAAATTGGTCTAGGAATTAGAAGACTTAGATGTGTAAGAAGAGGGAATGACCTAGGTAACAACTAGGTGTGTTTTGGTGTTTAATGTGGGTAGAAAACCACTTTGAAAACAGATTTAAGAAAGAACTAAGTGGAGGGGAGAACTAGGGTGGAAGGTAATGCATTTTAAATGCTAGTAATGGCATTAGTTGAGAGAATATTGGAAGGCAGGAATGAGTGTAAAAATCTGTAGCATAGGAGAAACAAAAACTAGTATAAGTGCTGAAATGAAAACAAGAGAATTGTGTAGATTAATATATGAATGAGTGATGAGCTTAGTGGATGGTATAAGGGGGTTTTAAGTGCTAAAATTTGTGTTAAACTTGTTAGTAATGCATTGGAAAATATTAGGGAAGGAATGGGTAAGAAATAGAGCTGAAACAAAATTTAAAATAATTGTACGGGAGCCGACCGACCTTGGGACCGCCCTTGGTAAGGTCGGTCGAGCCTGAATTTAGCAAACACGGAAGTCTACTGACTTCGACCGACATTGGGACCAAAATTTTCAAGGTCGGTCGAGTCGTAAATTGTAAGCCCAGAAGTCTACTGACTTCGACCGACCTTGGGACCTCCCTTGCAAGGTCGGTCGAGTCCTGAATTTTCGGAATAAGAAACCTACTAACTTGGACCGACCTTGGGACCTACCCTGCAAGGTCGGTCGGGTCTGAATTTTCCATAATCGTAACCTACTGACTTCGACCGACCTTGGGGCCGACCCTGAGTAAGGTCGGTCGAGTCAAAAAATAATAATAATAATATAGTAATCATATATATATATATATATATGAGTGTACATATATGTATATGGGGCCCTAGTAGTACACCATTAATGGAATAAAGTTGGTAAAGAAATACACATGAGTAAGGAAACAAGTTAAGAAATAATGAGAAAAAAATGATTTCCATAGTCAAGTATGAATTGTAAGAACTAATAAGTGTACTTAGGAAATAGTAATGGAAGAATGAGTTAAGTCAATAATAGATCATTAACCATACAACTCCATGTATGTTATAGGACTCAAATAGTTGAACACCGAAGGAAAATCGGAGTTCGAGTACGACGGTGAACGGTATGAATTTCTCATGTCCTGTATGCTACCTTGGCTACTCTGATTTGTGTGTTTGTGTGCTATGTGATCACCTAAATAAGATAAAACGCACGAATTGGGTTATTGCACTTTCTTGTGCCTATATTGTATTGTTCCGTGTTGGATGCTTATTTTAACTCTCAGTTTGCATAATTCATGAAATGAATGAATGAGAATGAAGTGTGTGTGCCTTGATGTGTATTGTATTGACCAAGTAAAGTAGAAAAGGACTTCTAACTAATTCCTAACTAACTAACATTTCAAACATTAAGAAATTGGTAAATTGGAATGAGTAGAAGTCTGATAGCTTCGGCCACGCGTGAGGAGGAGGAGACACAAGAGGTTGTATCCAAATCCTGGACTTAATCTTTTCCATGGTCCAAACCCCTTAAATGGGTAGCAACCTGGATTAGTGAGCCACCCTAAAGCCCGGTGGTGGGACGGTGTAGTCCCTGCCTGGAGGTCACACCGACTTAACATGAGTATAATGTAAGTAAGTAAGTAAGTATTTGTATGAGTAAGAGTAAGACTGTGTAAGTCGTATGGTACCAAGTAAAAGAGTAAAGAACATCCGATTAACCCGGATGGGTAACTGGCTAACCAAGAATGAGTAAGGATTTGTGAAGTGTATTGCTATACAGTTTGGCTTGTGTATTGCCTTCAAGTTGTATGTAATGTATCTTTGTATGTATATGCTTGTATGAATGTATTAATGCATGTAATAGCATGTATGCATAAAACGAACTCCATGTATTCGACCAATTAGTCGGTGTACCCTCGTTAGCACGCGGGGTATGCGAAGTTTATGCGCAGCTTTTGTTGAACCCCTTAGGGCACTGTTTTTAATTTTACAGGTGCTCGTGAAGGATGACGGTCGCGATGAGACCAAGATTACTTTTTGTGTAGTTAGTAGATTGGGGATGTGTACCGAGTTGTACACGGCTGAATGTCTTTTTGAATAGCCGGTGTACCATGGGGTACACCCTTTTGGATATTGTAAGAATTGTGAATTGGTAGAGATGAGTAGGTTGGTAAACTCATGATTTTTGTAAACTTGTGAGAAGGGATGTAATAGTTTATGAATTTTGAATACTCGGTAATCGAATGATGTAAGTAAATGTTATGTATGAATTGGTAAGTAATTAAGGAAGCTCGGTATATTCTGATTATCGGACCGTTACTGTACGTAGAGTAAGCCTTGCTAGCCGTATGGGCGGTTAGCGGCGTTGTATCACCCGCCGTAGTATTTGTAATTCCGCTGCGAGTAGTAAGGTAACCGAGATGATTAGACAGTAATTAGAGGATTAGCGGTAGGGGTGTTACAATCACTAAGCCTCCCATGACGTCTCACCACAAAAAATCCCATCCACTTTGGGTTCATCATCACTAATGCCCAAATTACCAACTTACTAGTCGATTACCCAACCTACCTTGCCCAAGCTCCACTATATCTCTGTTGAAGCCCTTGTCACTCCTACCAAACCCACTACCACTACCACTAAAGCAAAACCCACTACCTCTTACCACCTTAGTCCATCACAACCCTTTCCCTTCATTCAACCAAGAATACTGCTAGAGTCAATCTGTAGACAGAATCGGTCTGGCAAAAATACCCACGTTGTAACACCCCAACTACAAATACGATACTTAACAAACAGTTGCAGCGGAATCAAAACCCAACACATAACTTAATCCTTGGGTGCTACACGCTGTTAGCCACCCACGTGGCTAACAAGGCTGATACGTACACATTGTACCGGTCTGATGGACAAGATTACCGAGCAACTGCACATTATAAACTCTTCCCATTACCAACAAACATTATACATTTACATTCCAACTGTACCGAGTATTTACAAACTAATGCCGACAACAATTTCGGTCTTACTACACCTACAACGCATACTCAATCAATTAAACTACCCATGTGAAAACAACTACCCCGTCCTACTCTCGAACGGCTGTCAGCTCCATTGTACCTGAAAAGTATGGGGGCCCCCCAAAGGGGGTCAGCACCTTTGCTGGTATGGTAATCGAGCAGCCCGCATGCTACCGGGCCACGCACAACTAATTGTCGAGTGAGCATGCAGTTTATTTTATTAAGGCATACAAGAAAACAATAAACACATAACATGCTTATAAGCGCACACAACCAACCAATGGGCTACAACCAGCAAAGTCAACACATCATCACTTGTTAGATTATGTACACTTTACTTAAGGTGTGTCGGATTAAATATGGGTCCGCACACCGTACATATTTACTTTACTTGGACGTGTCGGTCTAAATATAGACCCGAGCACACCAATACACATAACATTACATAGATGTGTCGGTATTAATATAGACCTGATCACACCATACGCAATTTCCCCCTAGCTCCAAATAATAGTGAGGTAGGTAAGCCTTGGTTAAGCTTGTGGGTGGTTGCAATCCAAGGAAGGAAAGCAACCTTAACATAATAGTAATCCCCCTAGCCCCGAATAATAATGAGGTAGGTAAGCCTTGGTTAAGCTTGTGGGTGGTTGTAATCCAAGAAGGAAAAACAACCATAACATAACAGAGTGGGAGTTAATTCAAATATATACATCAACTCTCAAACAACACGCGCGACCGGAACGACCGGATTCCTCACCCCCCATAATATATACATATTAGTTAGAAGTTCCTTTATGGAACTTATCACATCCATACACCATTTGGTGTTACAAGTTTGGTTAGTCATACACAAGGGAGGTAACATCTCATTCGACAACAACATTTGTTAAACAACGATACATTAAACAAGGCAACGCACAACACACATAACCACAATATACAACTAAAGCACGGATAGCCGTAGTTAGAACGTTCCCGTAGGTTGGGACGTTTAAATCCGAACCGATCTCTTATGTGATCCTAAGGTCGGATAACTACAGTTTAACACATATTCGAGGTTAAACGGTATCGGAATTAAAATACGCCACATCAATGTATTACTGTAAACTCATTACATGCTTTTATCTTATAAGGTGGCAAACATACAAAAAACACATAGGCATACAAAACGGTGTAACCCGGTAGGACACAGGTTGCAAGAAAACCATACCTTACACCATGGGTCACTCTACCGTGTTCCTGAGGATTTACTCCAACGCGTCATCTCACGCTCCCCGGATAATTCTCGAACAACTGGTAGTATTATTCAAATGTTTTATTAACAACAAAACCTTACGGTATGTAAACTTTTATTACTCCCGTACTTACCCCGTTGTCCCGTTATCTTTAACTTACTTATGTGATCTAAAGTTCACAACTTACACATTCACTCTCACACTTGTTTATACTTTCAATGGCCTTTAAAAGTCACCAAACAAGGCCTAATCATCATCTAAAACCATTACCCTTCACTTCCCCATCATTACAACCCTTAAAAACACATTCTGGACACTTTTTAGACTGGTCCGGGTTTGTGTCCGGGGTTACAAACCCGTACTAACCATGAAAATTACTTTCTGTGTACAAAATAGCTTGGTCCGGGTATGTGTACTTTTATACAAACCCGGACCACATGTTAAAATGGGTTTCTGGGACGTTTTTGAGGTGGTCCGGGTTTGTGTACTTGTTTACAAACCTGGACCATGTCTGTAGGTGTTAAAAATGACTGTTTTTGACCAATTTTCAACCTTTAATTCACATCTAATCATTCCACAACCTCTCCACATGTTTTCTACATGTTAAAACACACTTAAACATTCTCTAAACCTCTTCAAATCATTGGTCAATGAAATACCCCAAACTAATAAAACATGGATTAAACATCTAATCATATTAATTAAGGCCTAAACATGCCTTAAAAGTCAACTGAGAACAATAGTGGTCAACACAAAGCAAGATGTTGCACCCTTTGACTGTTTAGGGTAAATAAATACCCAAATGAACTTATTAGGGCCTAAAACTTTGTCCTAAGCTTATTAACACATTACTAAACATATTACAATTGTTGGACAACACTCCAACACAAAGAACAAGCATTTTCATGCTTCAGGGTCAAGTAGGGCAGAAATATGCTCTAAGAAAACCTTAAAGGTCTAATGACCTCTAAATGATATAAAATTGGATTCCATGATCCAATATCATGTAAGGAACACAAAAAAACAATTCTCAAAGAAAACTGAGCTCAGAAACACCCTGTGACACAAAATGTGCACTAAAACACCTTAAAGCACGTTTTAAAGACTGGAGTATATCCTTTATATCATTAATTTGACATGATAGACTATATTATAAAGTCTAAATCAAAGTTTGAAAAATAAAAATCAAAATGGGCAATTTGGTATGAATAGTAACCTAAATAGTGCATTTTTAAGCAAAATTGACTAAGTATGGTCAATGGTCAATTAATGACCATCTTAGCCCTTGGAAGTCGGTAGCCATGGGGCATGGAAGACAGCTCACTCAGCTTTAACACAAAATATCCAGCCAATTAAGTGAGTCATCATTTACTATTCCATTAATTAACATTAACTTAACTTATAAGGCAAAATTGACTTACCTTTCTCATTTGCCTTCACCCCTGCCGAAAGCAGCTCATTCAAACCTCTCATTTGCTTCTCCAAACCGTGGCTAACTCACCATATTCAGAAGAGAACAACAATTGACATAGGTAAGCTTATTAAGCCATTTTATGTTCATTCTCTTCACAATTCTTTCATCTTTCCATGGAGCTAAGCATCAACCACTTCCATCAATGTTCTTAAGTTGTTTTGGAGGTTAAATGGAGGGTGTATCTCGGCATTAACAAGGGAAGAAGGTGGAGAAATCTAATCTTGTTCTTAAGGTATAAAAATGTGCTTTAAGCACATATCTTTTGATTCCCTTCAAATTCGGTTGTGAAACTTTGTTCCTAGCCTTATTATCTTCTTCTTAACATACTTATTCAGTTGGTATATCAAGAGCTTCAAGGTATAGCCAGATCCAAGCCAAAAACACCATTTTAGGCATTTTAAACAAGGTAAAAAATTAGCCATCTTCTAATCTGAGTTATACCAGTTTAAAGCTTGGTTTTAGTAGCTCTTTTGATGATCTTTACCTACTGTAAATACAGGCCGAATTCAACCTTGGTTACCTTGGTATTCTAAGGTAAATTTTACCTTGAAAATTGACATTAAACACTTCTTATGGTTAGATCTTGCTTGGAGACTAACCATGCCTTAATTGTTGTTGGAAAACATGTAAATGATGCTGTGGAATTTTTATCCTAAGCAGGCTGTGGCCAAACAAGGCCTTAACTAGGCAAAAATAAGGTATAAATCACTTAAATCTACACTTGGTATATTATTATGTGTTTATACACATATATATAAATGTGCCGTGAGTGAATGGTTATATTAAGGTCTTATTTTGACCTTAGGTGATTAAGGAATGGTTTAATAAATTTTATAACTAATTAATAAGCATAATTGTCAAATTTAAGACATTATGTGGAAAATTGGTAAATAAGGAAAATATATGTGTAAGGCCGAGAGTTTAAAGTACTTTTGGGCATTATGTGTAATTTATTTTATAAGCTAATGTTTGTAATAAGGCCATGTACTTTAGGCCATTTTATTTATGCATTTATAAGCTTTTAATTAAGTTTTGGTGCTAAATATAAATTACCGCAAGGAATTGGGGTTATAGTGTAAATAAATTAAATTTGGGGGCTATATATTAATTAAGCCGAAAATTAGAGATTTAAATGAGTTTTATAAAAATTATAAGATTATAAAGTGTTGGGGTTAAATGGTAATTTCTGAAAAATAAGGGTACAACCCGTAATATATGGTTATTGATGGTCAAGGAAATATTAAGGTGGTCAACCTTGACCATATGGTAGGTTTTGACCAAATTAAATAAGTTAGATAGCTTATTTAAGGTTTTATTATAAGATAAGTATTTAATTGTAACAATTTTATAACATATGTGGTAAATATGTTATTACCGAAAGTTAAGGGTGTATAATGGTATTATAAACACCCATGGTCTATTAGGAATTTTTAGGAATTTATTGGGCTGTTTTTGGAATTAAAATAAACTATATATGTATAATATATAGTTATTATGTCATTATGACACTTTAGAATAAAAGATGGGGTGGAAATGTAATATACCGAAAGTATATGGTTAGTATGGGTAATTATAACCCTTTGGTGAAATTTGATGATTTTTAGAATTATATAAGAGTATTTATTAAGATATGTGTATAATATATAGTTTTAATGATAATATAAAACTATATGTTATAAAGTGGGCCAAATGGCAAATATAGAAACTTGGTGGGTTAGAAAAATAATATAGAACAGCTAGAGGTTTGTTCGGAAATTAGAATATAATATAACCATGGGTTATATTTATATTAAGGTTAAAATGTTATATTATATGATATATATAACATGGTATAAATAATGGGATGATTTTGTAAATAAAGGAAACTATGGATTATGAAAAAGAATAAGGTTTTTATATGGTGCCCATGCGGCAATAATAAATAGTTTTGTATAAAAAACTATAGATTATAAATTAAAGGAAATAAAAATATCATATTATATGGTATTAGTATATGGTATAACATTACATAATGTTATGTGGTACAAATGGGATTTAAATAAATTAATGGGCTGTACCGAATTATAAAAGATTTGGAAATGAATTTTAGACTATGGTCTATAATGTTATAAATGTTATAACAATTATATGGTTTAAATGGAATTAATAAGTAAGGATATTCACATTAAATAATGTGACAAACTATAAATAAATATGGTTTATAAACAAAGGTATTTATTGATTAAACCTTAGGAGTTGTAATTATACAACATAAAATGTTACATAATATTAGGATAATAATCTTAATATGAGTTGTGTAATATAATACAACTAAGGGGAATAATCATCTAATAAAAGATGATAAAATGTAACATATAACATAAGAGTTTTATAACTCATGGAATTTACCTATATGGTACATATATACATATACAAGAATAATGTATATAAGGATGGATATATATTATGGTTGGAAACCATATAATATAATAGTGGTGGTTATTACAAAAATAGTTACAAACTATAAGTTATGAGTTTTTGAATGCAAATATAATTTGCTAAGATAATGGATTATAATACAATGTATTATAATGGATGGTGTAAAAATAATACGATATAATAAGTAATGCATGCATACATGCAACTATAGGTTATATACCTAAATTTAATGGTGGATAAGATTAAAGAAATATAATGAATTAAACTTAACAGTCGAAATATTTCGACATACGAGTTTTAGTAACAAAGCCGACTGGTTTAGAGAAACCCGTAACAAATAACTATAGAAATCCGGGATGAACTGTCGGGGTTACTTGCTATTCGGAAATACCGGATGCAGTTAGTCATGGAGACTGACTTATAGTTTTATTACCGTTTAGATCATACTTCAAACGAGGACGCTTGACGAGCTAGTGGTCTACACTGCGCATCCTAGGTCTTGGTGAACGGTATGTAAAGGGGTTTGATCCGAGTTGTCCTAAGGAAACTCCTTGGGCTTGGATTTGGTTGATATCACTTGTGTGCTAAGTGTTTTGGATACATGTATGTGATTGCGTGCTACTGCATTAATTATTTATGCACGAGCGTCCTACGGGACTAACACTACGTCGACTATAGATCGACTTATATAAACATACATATACGTTATTGTGATGACATGACGGCTACTTGATATAATACCATGGTATTAATATTAAGTATATGGTGACCTAAGTAAAATACTTAGGAACGAGTCACGACATTGTCGGTCTCTAGAGCATGGATCTCGAACATGAATATGACCTAGATTACTTCTAGGTATGCGTGAGACCCATTGGGCAGCTAATTAATATTTTATTCTCCATAAGACTAAGAGCATATCTTAAACATTATGAGAGAGAGATGGTATGAGTTGAGGTGAGGAATCCCGGTAGTTTACGAACTACTTGGTTGCGCAGTTGTGATCACTGAGGGGTTCCCGATCGGGTTCCGCTCCAGGTTTATACCCAACGAGCCCTATTTGGATCGTGGGTCAGGTGGCTACGGCCTTTTATATGGACGTCTTACGAGACAAAAGAGAATAGTCAGGGGCCTCCGGACCTCTGGCGAAATGAGCACCTTTGTGTGTACAGGAGGACTACTGTCCATGGTGAGGTTATCGGGATGTCTTAACAAGACGCCCAACTGGTATTAATTAAGCATGGTTGGATGGGGCCTTAAAGGCCAAATTAGATTAACTATGGAAATTGTACGCTACGGCGATTGTACATTGTACAACATACTGTAAACATTTCGATATGGATGGGGCCTTGAAGGCCAAATTAAAATAAATTAATAAAGGAGGGTGTTCGCTACGACGTTTATTCAATATTATTATTCGATACATTCGATATGCAATTGTTGCTTGTAATGTGTTATGACTGTTGAACTGGATGGATGGTTAAGTGTTTATGAATGACTGGATGGATGATTATGTATATTATACATGTATATTACAGTATTGATTATAACTGTAAAATGGTAAAGCATGAAACCAATCTAATAATAAGATAGTTTAAATGACTAAGTGACCATTAGGGTCCAGGCCCGGCATACTCAGCGTCTATCGCTGATACTACACCATATGCAGGTTGTTGATTATCGCCGAAGCCGAAGTGCGGGAATAGGGTAATTAGAGTTTATTTCGATTACCGCACAGGGAGATTATTTGTATAACAATGAAGATGGTGAATTGTATTATGGTACAGTTATGTATGTTCAGGTTTGGGTAGACGCTCACTTGTCGACGTTATGGTTGTGGACTTAGTATGATGTATAGGAGTTTTCTCGTTATCACGGCGGTTAGCAGTTTGTTTATGTTGGAAGTTGGATGTAGTTTGGCTTCGTTGCTCGCATGGGCGAGTAATGGCCGGTAACACCCGAGTTAGTATTGTTATTGTTATTAATTCTTCCGCTGTAAGACGTTTCATTTATTGCTGCGTGAGAGATTATTACGTGTTTAAGGAGAGGGGTGTTACAAAAGTGGTATCAGAGCGGAGTACCGCTCTGATGACGAGAAAATAGGTTAAGACAATGAGCTTAGGACTTGGGAAATTACGGGAAACGTTTGTGAGGTACGAGACAACTCGTCTTAAAAAGATATTGTGTCTAGTAACGTAAATTGCGTGAGATATTAGCCTTTGAGGCAATTCATTATCTACTGGTTGTGTACGGTAAATTACCGAGTATTTATGTGACATACTGTACTACAGATGTCTGGGGGAACTAGAGGGTGTGGTAATGGTAGAGGTGGAGGCGGTGACCCCGCGAATCCAGGAGTTGCAGAGACAATTGCTGCTGTTCTTGCACAACTTGGTACTCAAATTGGAGGAGCACTAGCCCACCCGCCACAGCCCAGGGAAACGAACTGGCTGAAGTCGGTTACCGAGACCCGACCACCTACTTATTCTGGGGAGCCAGACCCCGTAGCCTTGGAGCGTTTCATTGTTGAACATGAGAAGGCCTACGAAGCTTTACAAGTACCTGCCAACCAGAAGGTTGTCATTGCTGCTTTCCATCTGAAGGATGCAGCCAGCACTTGGTGGAGGTTGGTCAAGGACCATCACCTGGCTATACCCGACTTCTCGTGGGCTGCCTTTGTAGAGTTACTGAGGGGGAAGTACTATCCGGCACATCTTAAGCAGAAGAAGCGCCATGAGTTCGAGACATTATCCCAGGGAGGTCTGACCGTGGATGAGTACTATGCTCGATTCATTGGTCTGCTAGACTTCATCCCCGGTGTTGATTACTCAGAGACCGTGAAGGTCGAGAAGTTCCGGGGGGGATTGTTGTTTTGCATCCAGATGGCGATGGGTGCTACCCTCTATACTACCATCCAGGTATTAACATGAAAGCCGTAAATTCTTTACTTACTACATAACCAATTAAGTTTGTGAGAACTTACCAATGAGATTCCAGGAGTGTTATGATGCTGCCTCGAGGACGGAGCTAATGCTCCAGACTCGGGAAGAGACTCTCGGGGCTAAGAAGAGAATGAACCCTGAGGGAGAGTCTGAGGGTGGAGGAGCATCTCCAGGCGATAGCCAGAAGAAGGGAAAGTAAGGACTTATCCCATTCTAAAACTATTTACCATATTAAATACCTTATGAATGCTGACCCGAAACCTTAAATAGGAAATTCTTTCAGAAGAAAGGGCAGCAGGGTCACCAGGGAGCGAAGGGAAAAGAGCCCGTCCTTCGGTTGACCGGCCCAGTTATAGATGCTCAGCCTTTGAGATCTGCACCTCCTAAGGGTGAGAACATGATAAGTGTCCAAATGAGCATGTTTTATAGGTGTATTTCATATAATATATTAACACTTTTCTTGCTCATTTCTCCACTTCGGTAGGTTTTCCTCTAGTTATGTTTTATTGGTTATCTCACAAATTTATTGGTTCAACATGAGGCAAACCAAGCTGGGAGTAAAGTAGACGAAGAGACGAACGCATAGACGCAAACGGCTCAGAAAACGGGGTCCAAACGAAGAATCTAGAGCCAGTCAAAATTCGTAGAAGAAAATAAGTCAGGACCACGTTTGTGTCTGCGTGAAGACAGGCGGACAGGGAGGCGGTCAAGACTTGTGTCCGCGTCTAGCTGGGCGGTCGGCTAGGCGGACAGACCAGCAATCGCGTCTAGCTGGGCGGACGCCAAGGCGGACAGACCAGCAACCGCCCTGGGATGGGCGGACGCCAAGGCGGACATGACTAAAAAAACAACGTGACAGTTTTCTTCTTCGCGCGACTGTCTGCAACTTGATTCTGCCTTATCCATCTACTCCGAGCGGCGCCTACCTTATTTCCTTCACGCGTCTTCGGCTCTGTCCCCTACAATTAATGAGCAATCAATGAAGCAATCAATCTGCAATCAATTCTTACGGATCTGCCTCTTCCCTTCCTCTATTTAAACCCAGCTCTTGCAACCTTAAACAGGCGTACGGAGAAAACCAGAAAATCAGACCATCGCTCACCACATTCCATTCTCTACCATAAATTCTCTCCCGTACACCACAACACATCATTCAGTCCCCAGAACTCAAACACTCCAAATCACTCATTCCACATATAATATCCTACGTACACGCTTCATTCTTCATTCTCTTCATTTCTCCATTCGCCATCCACACCTCCGTACTAATATTACGTCCAACCTCTGTCTGACTTATTACCAGTTAATATGTCTGGCTAAGGAGGATTTGCTCCGGGCGAGGGTTTAATTATGGTTTGTTTAGTTGTGTAATATATATTTCTACCGGTTAAAATAAATTCAGTTTGTTACGATTAAAGTTTTATCACGCTCCCTTTTAATAAATTTCATCGATTTATTAAAAAGCTTTACTAAATCTGTTTCTAATCTGATCGGTGACAAACAGATAGGTTAATTAAGCCGTAAAACTGTAGGAACTTATTTTCATCGTTTAAGTTAATACAAGTTGCAAGAATAAAATTCCTCACACTCCTCTGCCGTTTATACGCATTATGCTTGAGTTTTCATCGGACCTTGCATTTTCAGGTAAACGAGTTCTTATGAGTTTTCATCGGACCTTAAGATAATAACAGGAATCTTGCCAAATTTTTATATTAAACCGGTAGAAATAGCATAACTAATCAGATCATATTAACCTGAACCCGGAGTCCCGTTTAATTTAACTTCAGTTCACTAAATTAATCTGTTATTTACTTTTCAGAAACAAGTCAATTAACTCCCCCCTTTGTGACAAGCTTAGGAACTACTTATTTCACTATAAGTCCCACGGTTCGACATCCGGTCGCTTACACTTTTCTATACTACCACGACCGGGATTTGTTTGCAGCCCGACGTTTAATTTGAGTTTTAATTTCTTCACTTTTACTTTAATTACACCAGTTTTAACCACTCACGATAACACGTCTGCAAAATGGCGCCGTTGCCGGGGACTTGATTTATTCTAGTCCCTAAGCCCCGGTTAATTCACCTGCTATATTATAATAATCTGTTAATATTATTTTGTTGTTAATCTAATTTTGGACATCTAACTTTGGACTACGGACATCTGACTTCTGACATCTAATTACTAACTATTTATATTATTGTCATTTAATTTCCATTGTCCTTAACATTTAATTTCCATTGTCCTTAACATTTAATTTCCATTGTCCTTCAATTTCCAGTATACTAACTTATAATTTCCAGTATACTAACTACTAACTTTAATTTTCTGTCATTTCTTTCCATTGTCATTTCAATTTTCTGTCATTTCTTTCCATTGTCTCTAACTACTAACTTATAATTTCTGTCAACTAATTCCTAACATTTTTATTTACTCTAACACATAACGAGTTTCTTTTCTCTGTTTTGAGTGGTGAATGCCTTTTACCAGGTCACACAGCTACCCGAAAAATATTAATAATCACACGGCTGGTTACAATCCAGAGATCGAGAGAACCTTTCTGTGCACCCTAAGGCAGAGACGAACTCAACAAAACATTACCACCACAGTGATACAATCTGACCCGGAAGCTAACATGGCATCTACACCAGCGACAGTTCGAAATATCAACAGGCCGTCTAACCAAGGACAACAGCCTGCTATCATCCTTCCTCACCTTAGCCCATCCGAATACGATGAGTGGCAGAAGCTGAAGCCATATCATCAAATCAGATGTGTGAAAGAGTTGGGCATGTTTGATGGCACCAGTCCAGACGAAGCCCTGTTACATGTTACAAAGTTCTTGCAACATGCCAACAGTCTTACTGCGACCGACGCAGTACTCCAGTACGCAAGATTGTCATTATTCCCTCACAGCCTGACGGGAAATGCGAGCAAGTGGTATCATAGCCTAACACCAAGTACCATTGGAACTTGGGATGACATGGCCACCAAGTTCTACGACAAATTCCTACCCCCGAGCCGAACATTGGAGATGATTGCTGAAATTTATAATTTCAAGCAACCAGGGTCGGAGAATATTTGTGAAACTTGGGACCGTTTCAAAGGTCTACTACTTACTTGTCCTCATCATGGTCTGACGAAAGAACAAGTATCACAATTGTTCTACAAAGGCTTGATCGGTCCGTGTAGAACAATGGTACTGTCTTCGCTAGGGGCAGACATTCTGAAAAAGCCAGGAGCACAATTCCTGAATAGCATGGAGTCTCTCTGTGAAGAAATCAGAGACTGGGCCTCCGGAGGATCAAGGAGCGGTACTCCAGGTTTATACCATGTTGGGGAGAGTGATAACAAGTTCGACCAACTGATGAAAAGCCATGAACAACTCATGGAAAGCAATGCTCAGCAGGCAACAAAAGTAAGTACTCTGCAAAAAGTGGTTGAGCAGATGGCTATGAACTCCTACCCCCAGCAAGCTAAGTCGATGATTTCCCGATCATCTACAACCCCTCCAGGCTATGCACCTCTGTCCCAATCATCTCCTGTTATTTCTTGTACACAATGTGGTGGGCCTCATGACTACGAACAATGCCCCCAACTACAAGAATTAAAAGCAACAGAGGAGGCAAACTATCTCACCAACAATTCAGGATACAGACAACCTTGGCAACGTAACATGCAATCCAACCTTCGCTACTCAAACACCGAAAATATCCAAAACCCACATACACTACAACCATCTCAAAATTACAGACCTCAGTCCAATTTTCAAGGAGGCCAAAGGCAAAATCAGCAACAGCCTTATGGCAATGAAGCTTCTTCGAGTCGACCAACTCAACCTCCTTCGAATCCTGAGTCTGAAATGTCTCAAATGCAAGAGATGTTTAAAGCAATGATGGGTAAGTCCCAAGACACGCAAGAGGAGGTCGCAGCTCTGCGCAACGACCAAAAAGCCTTGCAGTCTCAAATACAACAGCTTCTAACTCAACAAAGGCCACCTGGTAAATTTCCCTCACAAACCAATCCAAATCCAAAAGAGTATGCAAGTGCAATTTACGTAGTGGACCAGCCCATCACAATAGCTCAAAAGGAGCAACAACCCGAGAGTGAAATGGTCCCTGAAGTGGAGCAGCAGGCCGAGGAAGAATACCTCGACATGAACCAACTGAAGCTCTATGCCAAATTAGTTGCGATAAACGAAATGATGGAAGGTCCACTAGACCTTACATCACAG
The DNA here is from genome assembly GCA_023374045.1 of Limonium bicolor. Lineage (NCBI taxonomy): Eukaryota > Viridiplantae > Streptophyta > Magnoliopsida > Caryophyllales > Plumbaginaceae > Limonium > Limonium bicolor. The sequence continues at coordinate 208,065,282 of CM041780.1, forward strand.
CAACCGGAGAGCAAACTGGTTCATATAGTGGATGACTTACTTGGGGATTTGAGTTACTCTTTACCACCACCCCCGTTCGAAAATGAGCAAACGGCATCAAATCTTCTGTTTGAGCTTGAGGACAAGCCATCAGAGGACAACTTCTACCTCAACTTCATGGAGTCTCCTCCCTCTGAAGTCAATTACCGTTATTTTCCCTCCTTCTCTGTGCTATATCCAGAAAATGAGGATAGTTACATCCTCAAAAATGAAGAGGAGGAAATGCTCGCTCCCGTCAGAACATCCAAACAAAATACCAATATCACCTTCAAGGAACCACCTCCCTCTGAAGTTGAATTCAATCAAGGCTCTTCCTATGAGCCTCTCAAAGAAGACGAGGATTATTACATCCTCAAATTTGAAGAGGAAAAGCCATCCAACTTTGATCTTCATCTGGAGGATCACAGCCTTCCCCTCTTATGCAACAAAGAAGTAGGGTGGAAACTCGAAGTCAGCTCGCTAAGTGAGAAGGCCACCTTTCCATTTGATCCAGGGTCAGAATTTGAAGATACAAATTTCCCCGAAGTTCTCCCTAAACCGCTTAACGCAGTTAAGGATGTCTTCATCCTTAAATTTGAATGGGCGTCTCCATAACTAGATGATACTCACACTAAGGATCATCCATTGAAAAATTTGGGCCCTTCTACAAAGAAAAATAATGCCCACCTAACCCACCCGTTGAAGCCCACTTCCACCTTCATTTTCATTCCGGGAGAGGAAATTTACATCCTCGACTCTGAGCAAGCACCACCACTACCATCTTGCATCCATACGGCTAAACAACAAAAGGAGAATGTTTACATTCTCCAATTTGAGGAAGCACTACAACCATCACCCGGTTTTCAATACAATATTAATGGCAGCAAACATCTCCTTCAAAACCAGGTTTTGTGGAGTTTGAATTTTCCTACTATAATTATTGTCGTAATACTTTGTTTTGATCCAGGTGGTTCGGTCCTACACATTGCCAATTTCCTGTTCCCGGTACTACCATTGTCAACTTTCATTTATGATCCGGGATAATGACAAGAATACGTCTAGCTAGAGACGTTAAACCCGGGCAGCTTGGTGGGAGGCAACCCACTATCTATCTTTTGTCTTTCCTTTAATTTAATGTTATTTTCCTTTTGTACTATATTTCCCTTTTATATGTTAAATGCAGGTTTTACTTGAGTTCTTCTGGCTGTGTAGAATATTCTTTACAGGTTCATTTCATGACATTCCACAGCTGCACTCAAGTGTGGGGGAGCTCAACAGACTCTACGGAATTTGGGGAGTACACTCTTTCCTTTATTTATTGCATGCCTTGTGAATTTAATACCATCTACGCAATGAGGGCATTGCTTGAACTTAAGTGTGGGGGAAGAGCCTTTTCAGGGCATTCTGTGCTTAAAATGTTTAAATCTCTCTACTTATCTTGCATTTGTTCAAAAATAAAAATTATGTACCCTGCTAATGTAGGTTGTTCTCTTTAAGAATAAATAATGTTATGAATTGTAGGATAAATGGTACAAAATTTTAAAATTTTGATTACTTTTGAGGAGCATTTTATATGCGGTGTGACCAAATGATCTGCAAATGGTTGGATTTTATTGCTCAGGGTTTCTTTCTGACTTCTCTCTTAGGGATTGCTAAGGGGTGCTTCTCTGTTTAAAAAAAGAGAGAAAGAAAAATACAAAAAAAAATAAGGGACTTGCGAGACACCATTGGTAACCAACAAAGAGAGTTGAGTGTTCTTGAATACAAAGGCGTGATGCCTACATTTTCTCATCCCTTATGCAAAAGTGAAACAAATGCATAAATCTATTCTTCTTTTTGTTTTCTCCTCAATGCCCATTCTTGAGAGAAGTTGGCCATGGTAAAGTTCTCAGAGTCACCTAAACAAAAGAAACATTGAAGTACCTTGGATCATACCCCGAAACTCTATATTTTATTTTTACCCTGAGCACACCTATGCCACCAGCAGATAATTTTTCACACTCCTCAATAAGTTAAAAAGATCATGAATTGTTCACCTCTTTATCCTACCCTTCATAATAATATTTGTTAGTATTGAGCATTCCCTACTTACTTGGGTACGTGGTTTTGCTTGAGGACAAGCAAAAAGATAAGTGTGGGGGTGTGATAAGTGTCCAAATGAGCATGTTTTATAGGTGTATTTCATATAATATATTAACACTTTTCTTGCTCATTTCTCCACTTCGGTAGGTTTTCCTCTAGTTATGTTTTATTGGTTATCTCACAAATTTATTGGTTCAACATGAGGAAAACCAAGCTGGGAGTAAAGTAGACAAAGTAGACGAAGAGACGAACGCATAGACGCAAACGGCTCAAAAACGGGGTCCAAACGAAGAATCTAGAGCCAGTCAAAATTCGTAGAAGAAAATAAGTCAGGACCACGTTTGTGTCCGCGTGAAGACAGGCGGACAGGGAGGCGGTCAAGACTTGTGTCCGCGTCTAGCTGGGCGGACGGCTAGGTGGACAGACCAGCAACCGCGTCTAGCTGGGCGGACGCCAAGGCGGACAGACCAGCAACCGCCTGGGGATGGGCGGACGCCAAGGCGGACATGACTAAAAAAACAACGCGACAGTTTTCTTCTTCGCGCGACTGTCTGCAACTTGATTCTGCCTTATCCATCTACTCCGAGCGGCGCCTACCTTATTTCCTTCACGCGTCTTCAGCTCTGTCCCCTGCAATTAATGAGCAATCAATGAAGCAATCAATCTGCAATCAATTCTTACGGATCTGCCTCTTCCCTTCCTCTATTTAAACCCAGCTCCTGCAACCTTAAACAGGCGTACGGAGAAAACCAGAAAATCAGACCATCGCTCACCACATTCCATTCTCTACCATAAATTCTCTCCCGTACACCACAACACATCATTCAGTCCCCAGAACTCAAACACTCCAAATCACTCATTCCACGTATAATATCCTACGTACACGCTTCATTCTTCATTCTCTTCATTTCTCCATTCGCCATCCACACCTCCGTACTAATATTATGTCCAACCTCTGTCTGACTTATTACCAGTTAATATGTCTGGCTAAGGAGGATTTGCTCCGGGCGAGGGTTTAATTATGGTTTGTTTAGTTGTGTAATATATATTTCTACCGGTTAAAATAAATTCAGTTTGTTACGATTAAAGTTTTATCACGCTCCCTTTTAATAAATTTCATCGATTTATTAAAAAGCTTTACTAAATCTGTTTCTAATCTGATCGGTGACAAACAGATAGGTTAATTAAGCCGTAAAACTGTAGGAACTTATTTTCATCGTTTAAGTTAATACAAGTTGCAAGAATAAAATTCCTCACACTCCTCTGCCGTTTATACGCATTATGCTTGAGTTTTCATCGGACCTTGCATTTTCAGGTAAACGAGTTCTTATGAGTTTTCATCGGACCTTAAGATAATAACAGGAATCTTGCCAAATTTTTATATTAAACCGTAGTAGAAATAGCAAACTAATCAGATCATATTAACCTGAACCCGGAGTCCCGTTTAATTTAACTTCAGTTCACTAAATTAATCTGTTATTTACTTTTCAGAAACAAGTCAATTAACTCCCCCCTTTGTGACAAGCTTAGGAACTACTTATTTCACTATAAGTCCCACGGTTCGACATCCGGTCGCTTACACTTTTCTATACTACCACGACCGGGATTTGTTTGCAGCCCGACGTTTAATTTGAGTTTTAATTTCTTCACTTTTACTTTAATTACACCAGTTTTAACCACTCACGATAACACGTCTGCAGAACACCTACCTCTCAAATTCAATTGTGACCTTAACCTTTATTTCATCAGATATTAACTTAAACTAAATACTACCATCAGGCACCGGACAGCCCCAGCGCCATTTCTATTGCAAGCGTTGTGGGAAGGATCATCCTGGGGTCGACTGCAATGGCCGTAAAGTTGAGTGTCGGTGTTGCAAGAAAGAAGGCCACCGGGAGTTCGAGTGTTGGATGAACCTCGAGAGCCGTAACTATAGGCCACCAAGGAATACTCAGAACACCTCAGCTGGAGGATCTGGAGTACCACGAGGCGGTCAGGATGGCCAGACATCTACTGATGCTGGAGCCCAGAAAGGGAAAGGAGTCGTTAGGGCATGAGTACCCTGAACTTCGAGAGACCGCTGGTGGAAGACTTTTTGCTTACTATGTTGTGTACTTACCTTGGATGTTAGACAGAGATATGTTATAAATATGTGGGAGTGTGTCATTGACCACTTGCCTTTTTGGTGTATGACTTTTGGGAACTAGTTATGTGGACTCGATGCGAGTAACCTTGGAACCTTAACGGATTATATATATGAACAGGATGTTAACGCTTACATTATCATGTAGCCATACTCGACGACGCAGAGTCAATGAGACCGGTAATTGCTGAACCAGAATTTCCACCTGCATGGCACACTTGCTATTGCAAGCGCTATGTCAAGTAAACCACTGAAATTTCCATCTGCCTTGCGCACTTGACAGAGCAAGTGTTGCAACTACAACTACTACTTTTTAGTCTTTTATTATATATATACCAAAAAAAATGTTTTTCAAACTTTTTCATACAAACCTTAAGATTAGAAACTTATGCAACCTTGGGAAGACCATTAGTCAACCACTGCAACTGAAGGAATAATACAACCACTGTGATTGTAAACCACACCAGTTTAATTGTTCGACAATTTTCAGATAGGGCTTATTAGCCAAACACCATCAGTGTATACTTGCATTTAATGCTAATCACTATTAGTGATGAATGTTTAGTCCTTATGGACAGGCATACCCTTTGTAGATGCACCACCGTCAGTGAAGATGGTTGGGAAGTGAAGAGCCAAGTTGCTCAAGCTATTATGCAATCTGAAATATATCCAATTAAACGGATGAAGGAATGAATATGAACTATGGATGAGATATGATCATGATAAACAGGGAGGAAAGGAATATGTTGTACTCAATGAGATCGAGATAGGAGAACTGAGTTTGCTAAAAATAGCACGAATTTTACTTGCACCGAGCTGAATAACACCAGTTTATGGCACGAATTACCACTGATGCCACTAGGGCAATAGCACTTACAACAAGATAATCGATAACAAAAAAAAAGAGAAGAGAAAAGAAAAAAAAGGATATCCATCAAAGGGAAATTGACAACAGAATACTTCACAATAACCGTGTGACAGACATTACCAGTTTACTAAATGAGACATGGGATGACCGCACTCCGATAGGAGCATGTGGGCCTGACAGACTTATTTATGAGTTAGGCGGGTAAGTAGTAATGTATCAGTATGGTACCCCATGCAAGTAGACAAGTAGTGTTAGGAACACGAGAAGTAGTCAACTCCATATCAAGGACAGTGATACAGATTACCTCGAAGATGGACGAGAAGAGCCGCAGTTAAACCAACGGGCTAGAGAAATCAAGAACTTTCAACAGAGAATAGTAGACAGTATACAGTGAAGACAGAGAAACTATTCAAGGACGTGAAACCAAAGGAAAGAAACAAGAAAACCCATTATGGATGAATAATATGTAGAATCCTCATAAGGATCGAGCAAACTCTCACAATCTAGAGGAAATCTACGAGATGATATGGACGTAAACGTGTGACTACACAATGATGAGAGATAAAGCTAATATACTAGCAGATACCTTAAGCAAGGAACAGTGGACTTGGAATGTACCACTCACAGGATAATTCGCTCACCTTATCTGTGGACTCATTAGATATTAGCTGTTGAGCGTTTACGCCTCTGCACTCTGTAGGACTGAGTGTTTTGGTATTGTACTTGTGCAGTTACTAATCTAGTGGGAATACAGAAATATAAAGTGGATATCAACACGAGTGTGTATCATAGAACTACAACAGTGTGTTACTCCGGAACAAAACCACCAGGAGACACGGATGACAAGCTTTATCTCCGTGGACATGTAGGCTGGTACGTCTTAATATTACAAAGACAAGTGCAAAGAGCACTAAGTACTAACAATAGCCAATGTCATATTACACCTCAAGCTACATATCAGTGAGAGAAGACACACGCATGGATGCTAGTGATCCAAATGAGAGGATTCACAGCAACGAAAAGAGGCATATTGAGCCTATGTTCATGGGTTTGTACCTCATACGGAGCGAGTGGGCCCATTAGAATGAACTTGGGAGAGAGCACAAATAGTTCAGTGACTCACCCTTTAAGCATTGTGGAGCCCGGAAGGGCTATAGTCATACTCGTCTCTCTGATATGAGGATAATCCACGTGTGGGAGAACTCTATGAGAGCCAAGTATCCAACGCTCCTTGTTGAGCGGCTGTTGTATACTTGTGGAGTACGGGGGCGTAACCTTTTTTAAGGGGGGTAGAGCCTCTTGGATGTGCACATGTGTGCACTAAATTTTGTTGTTTCGTATGCGGGGCATACAGTACGAGGTTTGTCTTTTTGTTTGTTTCGTATGCATTACATACAGTGAATTGGTGGTGTGCGGGCACACGAGGTTTTGTTGGTTATGTTTGGTACGCGGGCGTACGTTGTTGGTTTGTTTTTGTGATGTGCACTTGTATGTATGTATCTTATGAGATACCTGTTTGAATGTTGTATTTACACCCTGTGTGTAATACTTTTCTTATGCTACTTGTGATATATATATATATATATTACCTTGTAGAATGATTACATATGGTATCGCCTAGATACGAAATGAATCATTAGAGATGGAATGTGGAACGATGGTATGTTATGGACACCTCGGGGAGGTTGTCAGGGTTGGTAGAATTGATAGGAAATAATGGTGCTGATGGAAAACCTATATCCATATATGATTGAATTAACGCCACAAAGTGATGGCTATGTGCGGTGTAAGCACAATACGATGTATGTAAATGATATATCACATAGATATACATTATGGGAATAATGGGTAGTTATACATTTATATACTTACCTATTTGATTAAGCGACTTCGGGACGAAGTCTTTTTAAGGGGGGTAGATTGAAATACTCCAAACTAATAAAACATGGATTAACATCTAATCATATTAATTAAGGCCTAAACATGCCTAAATCAACTGAGAACAACAGTGGTCAACACAAAGCAAGATGTTGCACCCTTTGACTGTTTAGGGTAAATAAATACCCAAATGAACTTCTTAGGACCTAAAACTTTGTCCTAAGCTTATTAACACATTAATAAACATATTAAAATTGTTGGACAACACTTCAACACAAAGAACAAGCATTTTCATGCTTCAGGGTCAAGTAGGGCAGAAATGTGCTCTAAGAAAACCTTAAAGGTCTAATGACCTCTAAATGATATAAAATTGGATTCCATGATCCAATATCATGTAAGGAACACAAAAAAACAATTCTCAAAGAAAACTGAGCTCAGAAACACCCTGTGACACAAAATGTGCACTAAAACACCTTAAAGCACGTTTTTGTGTATGAGCTCTAAGAAAATGACTTTTTGTCATTTTAAAGACTGGAGTATATCCTTTATATCATTAATTTGACATGATAGACTATATTATAAAGTCTAAATCAAAGTTTGAAAAATAAAAATCAAAATGGGCAATTTGGTATGAATAGTAACCTAAATAGTGCATTTTTAAGCAAAATTGACTAAGTATGGTCAATGGTCAATTAATGACCATCTTAGCCCTTGGAAGTCGGCAGCCATGGGGCATGGAAGACAGCTCACTCAGCTTTAACACAAAATATCCAGCCAATTAAGTGAGTCATCATTTACTATTCCATTAATTAACATTAACTTAACTTATAAGGCAAAATTGACTTACCTTTCTCATTTGCCTTCACCCCTGCTGAAAGCAGCTCATTCAAACCTCTCATTTGCTTCTCCAAACCGTGGCTAACTCACCATATTCAGAAGAGAACAACAATTGACATAGGTAAGCTTATTAAGCCATTTTATGTTCATTCTCTTCACAATTCTTTCATCTTTCCATGCTAAGCATCAACCACTTCCATCAATGTTCTTAGGTTGTTTTGGAGGTTAAATGGAGGGTGTATCTCGGCATTAACAAGGGAAGAAGGTGGAGAAATCTAATCTTGTTCTTAAGGTATAAAAATGTGCTTTAAGCACATATCTTTTGATTCCCTTCAAATTCGGTTGTGAAACTTTGTTCCTAGCCTTATTATCTTCTTCTTAACATACTTATTCAGTTGGTATATCAAGATCTTCAAGGTATAGCCAGATCCAAGCCAAAAACACCATTTTAGGAATTTTAAACAAGGTAAAAAATTAGCCATCTTCTAATCTGAGTTATACCAGTTTAAAGCTTGGTTTTAGTAGCTCTTTTGATGATCTTTACCTACTGTAAATACAGGCCGAATTCAACCTTGGTTACCTTGGTATTCTAAGGTAAATTTTACCTTAAAAATTGACATTAAACACTTCTTATGGTTAGATCTTGCTTGGAGACTAACCATGCCTTAATTTTTGGTTGGAAAACATGTAAATGATGCTGTGGAAATTTTATCCTAAGCAGGCCGTGGCCAAACAAGGCCTTAACTAGGCAAAAACAAGGTATAAATCACTTAAATCTACACTTGGTATATTATTATGTGTTTATACACATATATATAAATGTGTCGTGAGTGAATGATTATATTAAGGTCTTATTTTGACCTTAGGTGATTAAGGAATGGTTTAATAAATTTTATAACTAATTAATAAGCATAATTGTCAAATTTAAGACATTATGTGGAAAATTGGTAAATAAGGAAAATATATGTGTAAGGCCGAGAGTTTAAAGTACTTTGGGGCATTTATGTGTAATTTATTTTATAAGCTAATGTTTGTAATAAGGCCATGTACTTTAGGCCATTTTATTTATGCATTTATAAGCTTTTAATTAAGTTTTGGTACTAAATATAAATTACTGCAAGGAATTGGGGTTATAGTGTAAATAAATTAAATTTGGGGGCTATATATTAATTAAGCCGAAAATTAGAGATTTAAATGAGTTTATATAAAAATTATAAGATTATATAAAGTTTTGGGGTTAAATGGTAATTTCTGAAAAATAAGGGTACAAACCGTATATATGGTTATTGATGGTCAAGGAAATATTAAGGTGGTCAACCTTGACCATATGGTAGGTTTTGACCAAATTAAATAAGTTAGATAGCTTATTTAAGGTTTTATTATAAGATAAGTATTTAATTGTAACAATTTTATAACATATGTGGTAAATATGTTATTACCGAAAGTTAAGGGTGTATAATGGTATTATAAACACCCATGGGCTATTAGGAATTTTTAGGAATTTATTGGGTTGTTTTTGGAATTAAAATAAACTATATATGTATAATATAAAGTTATTATGTCATTATGACACTTTAGAATAAAAGATGGGGTGGAAATGTAATATACCGAAAGTATATGGTTAGTATGGGTAATTATAACCCTTTGGTGAAATTTGGTGATTTTTAGAATTATATAAGAGTATTTATTAAGATATGTGTATAATATATAGTTTTAATGATAATATAAAACTATATGTTATAAAGTGGGCCAAATGGCAAATATAGAAACTTGGTGGGTTAGAAAAATAATACAGAACAACTAGAGGTCTGTTCGGAAATTAGAATATAATATAACCATGGGTTATATTTATATTAAGGTTAAAATGTTATATTATGTGATATATATATATATAACATGGTATAAATTATGGGATGATTTTGTAAATAAAGGAAACTATGGATTATGAAAAAGAATAAGGTTTTTATATGGTGCCCATGCGGCAATAATAAATAGTTTTGTATAAAAAACTATAGATTATAAATTAAAGGAAATAAAAATATCATATTATATGGTATTAGTATATGGTATAACATTACATAATGTTATGTGGTCAAAATGGGATTTAAATAAATTAATGGGCTGTACCGAATTATAAAAGATTTGGAAATGAATTTTAGACTATGGTCTATAATGTTATAAATGTTATAACAATTATATGGTTTAAATGGAATTAATAAGTAAGGATATTCACATTAAATAATGTGACAAACTATAAATAAATATGGTTTATAAACAAAGGTATTTATTGATTAAACCTTAGGAGTTGTAATTATACAACATAAAATGTTACATAATATTAGGATAATAATCTTAATATGAGTTGTGTAATATAATACAACTAAGGGGAATAATCATCTAATAAAAGATGATAAAATGTAACATATAATATAAGAGTTTTATAACTCATGGAATTTACCTATATGGTACATATATACATATACAAGAATAATGTATATAAGGATGGATATATATTATGGTTGGAAACCATATAATATAATAGTGGTGGTTATTACAAAAAATAGTTACAAACTATAAGTTATGAGTTTTTGAATGCAAATATAATTTGCTAAGATAATGGATTATATAATACAATGTATTATAATGGATGGTGGAAAAATAATACGATATAATAAGTAATGCATGCATACATGCAACTATAGGTTATATACCTAAATTTAATGGTGGATAAGATTAAAGAAATATAATGAATTAAACTTAACAGTCGAAATATTTCGACATACGAGTTTTAGTAACAAAGCCGACTGGTTTAGAGAAACCCGTAACAAATAATGTAGAAATCCGGGATGAACTGTCGGGGTTACTTGCTATTCGGAAATACCGGATGCAGTTAGTCATGGAGACTGACTTATAGTTTTATTACCGTTTAGATCATACTTCAGACGAGGACGCTTGACGAGCTAGTGGTCTACACTGCGCATCCTAGGTCTTGGTGAACGGTATGTAAAGGGGTTTGATCCGAGTTGTCCTAAGGAAACTCCTTGGGCTCAGATTTGGTTGATATCACTTGTGTGCTAAGTGTTTTGGATACATGTATGTGATTGCGTGCTACTGCATTAATTATTTATGCACGAGCGTCCTACGGGACTAACACTACGTCGACTATAGATCGACTTATATAAACATACATATACGTTATTGTGATGACATGACGGCTACTTGATATAATACCATGGTATTAATATTAAGTATATGGTGACCTAAGTAAAATACTTAGGAACGAGTCACGACATTGTCGGTCTCTAGAGCATGGATCTCGAACATGAATATGACCTAGATTACTTCTAGGTACGCGTGAGACCCATTGGGCAGCTAATTAATATTTATTCTCCATAAGACTAAGAGCATATCTTAAACATTATGAGAGAGAGATGGTATGAGTTGAGGTGAGGAATCCCGGTAGTTTACGAACTACTTGGTTGCGCAGTTGTGATCACTGAGGGGTTCCCGATCAGGTTCCGCTCCAGGTTTATACCCAACGAGCCCTATTTGGATCGTGGGTCAGGTGGCTACGGCCTTATATATGGACGTCTTACGAGACAAAAGAGAATAGTCAGGGGCCTCCGGACCTCTGGCGAAATGAGCACCTTTGTGTGTACGGGAGGACTACTGTCCATGGTGAGGTTATCGGGTTGTCTTAACATGACGCCCAACTGGTATTAATTAAGCATGGTTAGATGGGGCCTTAAAGGCCAAATTAAATTAACTATGGAAACTGTACGCTACGGCGATTGTACATTGTACAACATACTGTAAACATTTCGATATGGATGAGGCCTTGAAGGCCAAATTAAATTAAATTAATAAATGATGGTGTTCGCTACGACATTTATTCAGTATTATTATTCGATACGTTCGATATGCAATTGTTGCTTGTAATGCGTTATGACTGTTGAACTGGATGGATGGTTAAGTGTTTATGAATGACTGGATGGATGATTATGTATATTATACATGTATATTACAGTATTGATTATAACTGTAAAATGGTAAAGCATGAAACCAATCTAATAATAAGATAGTTTAAATGACTAAGTGACCATTAGGGTCCAGGCCCGGCATACTCAGCGTCTATCGCTGATACTACACCATATGCAGGTTGTTGATTATCGCCGAAGCCGAAGTGCGGGAACAGGGTAATTAGAGTTTATTTCGATTACCGCACAGGGAGATTATTTGTATAACAATGAAGATGGTGAATTGTATTATTGTACAATTATGTATATTCAGGTTTGGGTAGACGCTCACTTGTCGACGTTATGGTTGTGGACTTAGTATGATGTATAGGAGTTTTCTCGTTATCACGGCGGTTAGCAGTTTGTTTATGTTGGAAGTTGGATGTAGTTTGGCTTCGTTGCTCGCATGGGCGAGTAATGGGCGGTGACACCCGAGTGAGTATTGTTATTGTTATTAATTCTTCCGCTGTAAGACGTTTTATTTATTGCTACGTGAGAGATTATTACGTGTTTAAGGAGAGGGGTGTTACAGTCAAACTCACCATTAAATTCTTGTCCATTTCTACAAACTTTTTATTCCCTCTGTTGCATTATGCACAGCAGTGCATTTAAAACTTCTTCAAATGTCTCACAACCTTCCACCAACCTTACCAAATCTCTTACTCACCACACCAATACATTCTTAGACCAATACACTTCAAAAACCCAAGTTCCTCCTTTGTTTCTCAAGCCTAACATTCTTATTCATTATTAGTCAAATCCATAAGTTTTCTAACACTTGTGCTACAGATTTTTGTACTACTCCTCTTAGTTCTCCAAATACCATTTCAAGGCTATTAAACCACTCTACTCAACACTACAAACACCTAGGTTCTCTCATTCACCAAGCCATCATCAAACACTCATTTTCTACCAAAATTTCGCCATAACTTCGTTACAAACCTAACTTATCCAAATTCATCATCTTCATCACCTAATCCCAAAAACATTTGCAAATCAACTAACCAAACCCTTCATGGGTTCTAACAGCACACAATCTCATTCACAACTCATCAATCACCACATAATACACAATCTCACATAACTTGGCTTCAAAGCCCTTATTTCAAAACATCACTCACCATAGAACCAAACATTAAACATCATCACAAATTTTCCTCTTACATCCACTAAACACACTTCCAACACAATTTTTGGATTCCTTTAATTAAATTACCCAACCCAAACTTTTAAAACATTAAGAAGGTTCTTAAGGTAGATTTCTTACCTTAAGCCCATGGATTTCTCTTTTACTCCTCCTTCTTCTTTTCTCTTGATTGTTTTTTGTCATGGCATTATCATTGCCACCACACTAACCAATAACCACCAATAACTAGTAAGCATAAAAAGGATACTTAACTTCTAGGATTAACCCTAGAATACAAGGAAAGGTTTAAACCACAAAATGAGGGAATTACCTTCTCATTTCAAAATGAAATGTCTTGGCAATTGAACAAGGCAAGCTCCAGCACTCTTGAATGCCAAAAAAACGGCTGGAAAGGAGAAGGAAGGGGGCTCACAAATCTGGAAAAATCAACTACAAGAAAAATGAAGAAAAGGTGGGGTTTCTTTGAATTTTCTTACCTTAAGGCGAAGAGGAGATGTTCTAGCTCCTTAAAATCTGATTTCATCTTGAAATGGGCAACACCCATGGAATTCAACTTCAAGGTTTTGAGATTTTGAAAAGAGGGAAATGATCTCCAAGATGAGGGGAGTAGTAATATGTGGTTAGTTTTTGATTTGGAGCATAGGTGAGACTTGGGCAAGCAAGGAAAGATGAGGAAGAAGAGCAGCCATGGAGGTTCTGTAAAATCGTGAGGAAAGGAGAAGAAGAAGAGAGGATACGGTGGGGATGGAGAAAAGGAAGGAGAGAGAGGAGAAAAGTGAGGAGAGAGGAAAGGAAAAGTACTTTTGTACTTTTTCTTTTTCACTTTTGTTCTTTAACAAATAAACTAGCTAATTGAGTGTGGGGGAGGTGTGTTGGACACTATTAAAACCGGTCCCCAATATAACACAAGCTGGGGCGTTTTTTTGTCTTTTACAGAAAACGCTCGTTAATTTACCCGGTTTAGCACTATTCACCAACCGGGCCCGTTTTCCGGATTTTCCTTGTTTCTTCAATTTTAATATAGTAAGATGTGCAATATAAATGACGGTTGCCTAGAAACCATGGTATATAGGTACACTATATACGACGGTTCCTTGAGAACCGTGGTATATTCACTCCGGCATGTACTATATACCACGGTTGCCCTGAAAACCGTGGTATATAACTAATATATATACGACGGTTCCTTAAGAACCGTGGTATATGCGCTCTGGTATGCACCTTAAATGACGGTTGCTATGAAAACCGTGGTTTATAAACTTTAAACCACGGTTTTCCATTTAACCGTGGTTTAAACGCCGTCATTAAAAACATTTTTTGTACTAGTGATTTCTTTTAAGGAATGGAATATTTAGAAACATAAAATAGCCTAATCATGACCCCAACGCTAAATTAACCAAATCCTACATGACTTCAAGATGGACAACATTAAACCTTTAGTCTCACCTCTCCCTCTTAATATAAAACTATACAAGGACTTAAAATTGACAATCCAACCCTATACAGATGCCTTGTAGGAAAATTAAACTTCTTAACAAACACCAGACTAGACATAGCCTTTGCTATACATTTTCATAGTCAATTTCTTCAATCCCCCACCTTCGATCACCTCAAAGTTGACTACCATACTCTATCCTACATGAAAGGAAGAGTAGGCTTCGGTCTGTTCTTCAACAAATAACCTGATTATACCTTGGAAGCCTACTGTTCCTTTGATTGGGCTTCTTACCCAATCACACGAAAATTAGTTTCTGGCTTTTATATCCTTTTAGGAGGATCACCATTAAGTTGGAAATCCAAAAAGCAAAAAACAATATCATTATCCTCTACTGAAGCAAAGTACAAGGCCATGCGTCAGGTTATAGGAGAACTAAGTTGGTTAACTTGATTGCTAAATGAAATAGGTCTCACACACATAACCCCGATACCACTCAAATGTGACAACCTAGCAGCCATACACATAGCCAGGAACTTTGTCTCACATGAGCATACTAAACATATTGAATTAGATTGTCATTTTGTAAGTGAAAAGTTACAGGGGGCTTGATTCAACTCCAATATGTTCCTACCATGCATCAGCTAGCCGACTTGATGACCAAATCGCTCGCAGGTAAGAACTATCAAAAATCTTTTCAAAGTTTAGGTTTACAAGAACCAAAGCGATGGAGCCCGTGATAGAAGACAAAGAGCACAGCATTCTGCATGCGTATCTGTTGTACTCAAAGTATTAGACATATGTATGTATACCCATAGTTTGTATCCTAGGGTCATTTCTATACGTACAAAAGTATGTAATTTTCTCTTTAGAATGTACTTTAGGACACATTTGTAATTTTGTCTTCCCCTCTCTTACTTTCCTAATAGCGTGCACCCTACATGTATATAAGGGTTGCATATTCGACACATATAATATATACGTATGTCTTTGTATTCTCTAAAAGACATTAGAGACATTTTCGTCTCTTTTCTGGTGAATAAACAAACTAGAAGGTTTGTTTGAGATGTGAAGAATCTGACAGCCATAGAGATTAAATCCCTACCCAATTTAGATGGCTATGAGAACTAGGGGTGTCAATGAGTCAGGTCCGGGTCGGTGGAGCATCACCTAGTTTCATCTGATAAATGATGGATTTTTTCTACTTATTTTAATAATTCTTTGATAATCTTTTAAAGGATGGACTTTGAGTTATTTTGCAACACTTTGTCTTAGAGCATGATTATCAAAGAACCTAAATTTGGGCTCTTATCATTCTCTTTCCTCTTTCTATCTCTGCCACATCATTTTAAGAACCATGTCTATTTGTTACCAACATCAGAGAACCCATCATTTGGTTTTAAACTCCCCCTATTTGTCATATCATTTTTTATTAATTAATTAGTTTTAGAATACAAACATTAATTGTTAATTATTATTACTACTATTTTCAGTAATACACAAATAATCTTAACTTAATATTTATGTATGATTAAAGTTTATTGTATTTTGAAACAAAAATAAAATAAAATTTACTCACATATATTATTAATGTACTTTATATATTATTTGTCACTCAATTTGTAGGATTAAAATGTTTATAGAATTTTGAATATATATTATATATCTATTTGTTCATATTTATTTAAATTATAACTAATATGTATAAATGATTATATATTTAAATTTATTAATAATATATATTATTATTTCAAAATTTTATTGTAGTTAAATTATAAATAATATTTATATATTATATATAGTATTTGTTCATTTTTCAAATATAAATATATATTAGTATTATTATAAATTATATATTAATATTTATTTTAAAATTTAAATGATATATATTAAATATTTATATAAGATATGTATATCACATTCACATTCATATTTATATTTATATTTATATTTATATTTATATTTATTGATATTGATATTGATATTTATATTTATATTTCTATTTTATTTATATTTATTTATTTATATTTATATTATCTTGATATTTATATATTTATATTTATATTTTATTTTATTTATTTATATTATACTTTATATTTATATTTATATTTATATTTCTCTTTCTCTTTCTCTTTATCTTTCTCTTTTCTTTCTCTTTCTCTTCTCTTTCTCTTTTCTCTTCTCTTTCTCTTATCTTTCTCTTTCTCTTCTCTTTCTCTTTCTCTTTCTCTTTCTCTTTCTCTTTCTCTTTCTCTTTCTCTTTCTCTTTCTCTTTCTCTTTCTCTTTCTCTTTCTCTTTCTCTTTCTCTTTCTCTTTCTCTTTCTCTTTCTTTTCTCTTTCTCTTTCTCTTTCTCTTTCTCTTCTCTTTCTCTTTCTTTTCTCTTTCTCTTTCTCTTTCTGTTTCTGTTTCTCTTTCTATTTCTCTTTTCTTTCTCTTTATCTTTCTCTTTCTCTTTCTCTTTCCTTTCTCTTTCTCTCTCTCTTCTGTTCTGTTTCTCTTTCCTTTCTGTTTCTCTTTCTATTTCTCTCTTTCTTTCTCTTCCTCTTTTTCGTTTCTCTTTCTTTTCTGTTTTCTCTTTCTCTTTCTCTTCTATTTATCTCCTATTTAAATATTATTTATATTTATAATTATGTTCTATATTCATATATTATATAAATTATATACCATCTCTATTATCTTTTTTATGTTAAAAATGATGATAGGGATAAGAAGGAAGAAAGGGAATACTTTTCCTTAGGATTTTGGGGGAATCACTAAAAAGGGATATGGGGGTTTTCGAATCTTGAAGTGGGGAAAACGGAATCACTAAAAACACAAAACAAACATCCACAAAGGGAATGATTCTGTTTCCCTTTACTGATTACCCCGAAGTGAACGCACCCTAAGGCAATGTTTGGATACGATAGGGAAATGAGAAAGAAAATGGGAATGGGAAAATAAGGAGAATGGGGAAGGGAATGGGAAAATATGTAGGTTGTTTGGTTATGTACCTGGGATACGTAATGGGAGATGTGTAGTTTTGAAACAAAAATAATTGTTTTGTTTCTTCCTTTTTCTTTTTTATCGGTTTTATTATAGGGCTATACTAGCTGTCCTCATTTTTTGTTTGATCTATATTCCCTACTCTTAACAATTATTCTGTAACATATTCAATTCTTCTTCAATTTTTACCACTCTCTTTATATACCGATGGTACATCAAAACTAAAAGTTTATTATTATTAAGTAATTTGGTACTAGTTAATTATATTTAAAATATTGTAGCACTTTAAAAATAATTTAACATACTAATCACTGCTAATAACAGTTAAGTATAAACTTGGCTTCCAAAAAAAAAAAAACATTACAGTTTACTTATTAGTACCACCAAAAATAATTTCTCAACACATGAAATACCCCAAAATTTAAAACAGTGATTAATTAGGCTAATTAAGATTTTAGAAGCTTAATTACACCTAAATAATCATGAGGGAATAAATCCCGAAGAAAACGGATCCTTAAAACGGGTTAAAAACACAAACGAACCTTAAAGCGCGTTTTTCGAGGAAACCGGGAAAACGCGACTTTAAGCGGGTTAAATAGACCCGTAATAATTTTGGTCAACCAAATAGTCATTAGTACATTATAATTAGGGTCTAGAACCAATAAAATTCATTAAACAAGAAAACTCCGGGAAATGGGTCCCGGGAGTAAATAGTGCAACAAAAATAAAAGTTGTGGGGTAAAAGCATAAATAAGCAAAGTTAGTGTGTCCACTTTGCAAATAAAAATTTAAAACACACTTGTGTGTGTGTGTGTGCAGCCGTCCAGCACCCCCCCATCTCTTCTTTAATTTGTCCTAATACACTTCAAGACAAAGGAAGAAAAGAAATGAAAGTACAAAAGTAAAAAAAAAGGCTTCTCTCTCCTAACACACCCTCTCTCCCACGTTTTCTTTCTCCCTCACTGTCTTCTTCTTCTTCCTCTGGCTCTCACATGGTGATTTCCTTCTCCTTCCCCAGCTCCTCTCTTCTCTTCCATTTTTGAAGGACCAAACCAACTCCAAATCACATAAAAATCACACCATTGGACTCCTCTCTTCTTGAGCTTTCATTTCCACTCTTTAAAAATCGAAAAGCTCACAACTCATCACCATGGCTATAGCACATTTTGGAGCTTGAAGACCTCCATTGCAACCCCTTTCATCTCCTCTTGGTTCTAAGGTAAAAATAGCCTTCAAAGTTCAATTTTTCTAGCCTTTTAGGGCAAAACAAAAATCTAAAACTAGCCTTGTTCTTCTCCCTCTTCTAGCCGGTTTTGGTGTCTTATTTTGGAGCTGGAAACTCTCTCTCTTTGCTGTTCAAAAGCCTCTCTAAGAGCTTAAGGTAATACCCTCTTGTAAACCCTAAATTGTTTTAAGTGTAAGATTAGTTAAGGTATGATTTTTGTAAGTTGTATGGTGTGGGGTGATTGGCTGTAGCTGGCCGATTGGGTGGGGAAAGGATAAGAGTAAGAATTCAAGAAACAAGGAAGAAGGAAGAAGGAAAGAGAAGGAAGGGAAAGAAAAGCTAGAAAAACACAAGGTAAGACACACACCTTGAGCTAGTTTTGGTTATGCGTTTGTAACCGTTTTAATGTTTTAAAAGAAGGAATTGGAATGATTTGGATAATGGATTATGTTGTAGAATAATGAGGAAGAGTTATAGGCTGTTTTAGAATGGTTGGGATGATGTTTATGAACTTGGAAACCAAAGAAAAACAATGGTTGTGGTGTAGGAACAATACATGTGAATTTAGTTAACTTGTGTGCTGTTAGAATCCTTTGAGGGATTTGGTTAGTTTTGATGATTGAGAACTGAGAAATGATGTTGTGGGAATGTCTAGGATTGCAGGGAAACCATGGTAAATTTTCTATAGCAGGTTAGAGGACTTAGAAGTTTTAAATGGGTGAAAACAACTTAGGAGAACTAGTTAAGTTTTAGTGTTTAACTTGAGTAATTAGTGACTTAGAAAAACTAAGCTAAGTGTGAGAATATGATGAGTGTAATGTAGGAGGGAAATAATGCAAATGGTAAGGGTAGAATGGCCTGAGAAGTGAGCCACTGAGTTGGGAAACAAAGAGGAAACAAAAATAGAGAGCAGGAAAAACTTGTAACAGGAGTATACTAGCAGTGAAAATGGTTAAGTTAACAGATTAGTATATAGGTTGGATTAAGTTAGTTTTAAGTGTTTAATTAGTGTCAAAACATCCTGGATTATATATAGGAATATTGGGGAAGAGATTGGTAGAAATTTGGAGTTGAAACAAGATCAAAAACATACATATTATTAAATTCTGCAACTGGTCAGGGTTTGTAAACAAGTACACAAACCCGGACCAGACTCAAAACACGGCATAAAGTTTTCCAAACGTTGTGGTCCGGGTTTGTAACCCGGTACATAAACCCGGACCACACTGAAAATACACCCGAGAGTTCTCAAACGTTGTGGTCCGGGTTTGTAACCCGGTACATAAACCCGGACAACATCAAAATCTTACCCAAGAGTTTTCTAATGCATTGGTCCGGGTTTGTATCCCCGGACACAAACCCGGACCACCCCAAAATCTTCACAGAAAGTGTTTTTAAGCCACTTTAAGATAGGGGCTTGATGGGTAATGGTGTTATAAGGTAATTAAGACTTGATTAATGATGTTTAAAGGTCATTAAGGGTATAAACAAGCTTAGGAAGTGATTTCAAATAAGTTACCTAAGTAAATGGATTTTAATAACATGGATTAGCAAGTACAAATCGGGAAACGTTAGAAACGTAACAAGTAAGGTTAATTAGAGATAATTAACCGTACCCTCTCGTGATATGCTATAGGACCTGAGTAGTCGAAATCCCGAAGGTGAACGAAAGTTCAAGATCGACGGTGCACAGTATGATTTCCTCATGCGTTGTGTCCTAACGGGGTTACCCCGGCTTGTTTGTTGTGTGTTTATTTGCCACCACCTAAACAAGATAAAAGCATGTAACTGGTTATTTGCACTTCTTAAGCTGGAATTGTGTTGTTTCTTGTTGGATGGCAATGAACACGAAGTTTGTATAATTCATGAAATGTGTGAATGGTGAGGAAGTGGAATGTTGACTAACCCACTGACCAAAAGTTATTACTAACCCGGGAATTGCGTTAGGGGGATTGTGAGTCACGCGTGCGAGGACGAGGAAGCAACAGAGCGTCTGTTTCTAAGTCCATGGTCGAACTCCCTTGTTACCGGGCCGTGTGCCACATAGTGGTACCCGACTGGAGTGAGACCGGCAGAGCTTATCCGTCTAAAGAGATAAGCTGGGGATTGTTGGGTTAGAAAGAGTTAACCCGGATGAGTAGCTAACAAAGTGATTAAGGCGAGTGTTGAGAGTATAACTCCAGACCCCGGTTAACTTGTGAATTACCTCTTGTGGTATGATTTGCACCTTGTCTGTGTGTGCCGTCGTATGTAATGTAATGCGTGTTGTGCATGTTGTTATATGTGTATTAAGTTGTTTGTAAAAGCATGTATGCCTGCAATTAAATTAACCGCATGTTGGCGACCAAGTAGTTGGCGTACCCCCGCTAGTACACGGGGTATGCGGAAGTCATATTCAGCTTTTGCTGAGCCCCTAGAGGCAATGTTTTTATTTGCAGGGACTCGAGACTGTTGATAGGCCGGAAATGTCCGGGATGCTCTTCATGTAGACTAATTATTTTGGTTGGTGTACCGAGTGGTACATGGTTAGGTTTGTGGCCGGTGTACCATGGGGTACACCTTTTTGGATTCTGAATGATGTAAACATTTGTGATTCGGTTAGTGTATACCGTTAATATTTTTTGTAGACTTGGAAGGTTGTAAATTATGAGCTAACGATTAGACTCGGTAATCACTTTTGAATTTTGTTTTGGGAGCAGGGAGGTATGTATTGTTAGGACTTGTTTAAGGTTTGTTGGAGGTTATTATTGTTAACTCGGTACTTCTTGCTATCAGACCGCACTGTTGTTGTTTATTGAGGCCTAGTTAGTCGTATGGGCGGCTAACGACGTGTATCACCCGCTACTTAGGTTGTGTGTTCCGCTGTGATTAGCCTAGAGACCGTGACGATTAGGATATAATTAGGGGATTAGTGGTAAGGGTGTTACAACACAACATATATATATATATATATGCATACGAATTGTCATATTAATAAGAAAGTCTCTTAAAAAAATTGATCATTCCCAGCCATTCCCGCAAGTATTGTACGGGAAGTAAATCAGCAACGCGGGGGAATTTGTCAAATTGAAATCCTTGTCCCTAGAACATTTTGCGTCTATACAAACAAAAGGAAGGAAGCGGGTCCCAATTTTTACTTCCCTTCCCTTTACTTTCCCTATGAAACAAACAATGGGTAAGTGAATTTTCAATTTCCGCTATCTTTTAAGGAAAAAATGTTACTTCCTTTATAGTTTTTCGCAAAGGCAATTTCTTACCTACATCTGCTTGTAGCTATCTTAGCTACATATGAGGTAAGTTTTGTAATTTTAAAAAATTGTGAGTGGTATGAGAGGGACAAAAATGGAAAACCAAAAAAAAAGAAACGGTGCGAAATGAAAAAAAAAAAAGAACAGCGGTGAATGTATGAGTATGACATTTGTTTTTTTTTAATTTTTTTTTTCTTCATCACAAAAACTTTCAATTGTTGTAACTTTTAATATATAAGTCCAAATTGAAAAAAAATTATATCATTGTTCACCTAAATTCAAGCTCTTCAAAACAAGACCAGACATGGATATGTTTTGACAAATTTTTAAAAAAATTATTTTTACATATATGATGATATTTTTAATGTGAGGATGTATGTACATATTTTATTGTGAGAATGTACATATTTTAATGTGACGATGTACATGTTCAAATGTGAGAATGTACATGTTCTTTAATGAACATGTGTACATGTTTGTATGACCATCTGTATATGTTTGTATGACCGTCTGTACATGTTTGTATGACCGCCTGTACAAGTGTTTTTCTTTATATGTACATGTTTTCATCTAAGGATGTACATATTTAATGATTCGTATAGGTTTATATGACTATCTATATGATTTTAATGCGATGATGTACATGTTTTTACGTGAGGATGTACATGTTTTAGTGAACATTTATACATGTTTGTATGACCATCTGTACAAGTTTTCTTTTACGTTCCGTGCTCCATACGTGTAAAAATATTTTTTTTAAAGTTGTCAAAACATATCCATAACTGATCTTGTTTTGAAGAGCTTGAATTTAGGTGAACAATGATATAATTTTTTTGCATTTTGAACTTATATATTTAAAGTTACAATAATTTAAATTTTGTGTTATGATAAATATATAGGAAAAAAAATTAAAAAAAATTAAAAAAACAAGGGGCGGGCGCTGGGGGTGCGAGAACGAGAAAAAAAAAAGAAGTGATCGCCTAGGGATGTAGCCATCGTAGGCTACATTCACCTGTAGCCAAGACCAGTTGTTTCGCAAATAAGACCATCAATTCAAAATGAATGGAGTAGTTATTTGACATGAAACAATCTTGTGATAAAGCAGCATAAAAAATAACTACCATTAAAAATAAAATAAAAATAAAGATAGGCGAAGTTAGGGGTGAGGCTATATTACGACACAATTAACCTGCATCACCAAACAGTAACATATTGTGTGTTTTCAGAAAAAAAGAAAAGTAACATGTTGTTTTGCTTATCAATTCAACTCTCATTACACCTTGACAGAACGGACTATCATGAGTTCACTCTCTGGGATAAAAAATTGCTCCCCTGATTTTTTTGAAACCCTAAACATTTTGCGCCAAAGTTCAAAGCTTTTCTCCTATCGTAGATGAAGTAACAATGGCGGGCGAATGCACTGGTAAGTTTTTATATTGGCCTTCCCCTCTAGGTTTTCGGCTTCATTTCACTATGTAAACCAAAAGTTTTTCCCTCTCTTTCTGTAATCATCCATAGGTGATCTCGCTGAACTCAATCTCGAAGAAGCTTTGGCAGAGCAGTCGTTGAACTTTGACGCTTGGACTGCTTTGATCTCAAATGTCGAAAAACGTTTTCCTGTAAGTCTCGGTTGATGCTTCTGTCATTGCTAAGGGGATTAGTCTTTCTAAAATTACTGCCAACTTTTAGACTACTAGCTTAAGTTTCAATATCAAATACTCTTTTGACGGAAAACAACTTTAACCTGTAGAAAACTCCCACCCACCCTTTGGTTAAGTAATTAAGATATGGTTCTTGGATTGTTAAACGTTTATCTGTCCAGGGTCTTATCTACTGCGTAACATAAATGATCTGGTTGCTATTAAGAGCTTCAAGATATGCTTTGTTCAAGCGGTTCATCTGTACGATTCATGGTGTCGCTTTGTGGAGTAATATCAGAGAGCTCCATGGCTGCTGAATTTGGATCCTGGAAATATGCTATATGTTTCTCGATTTCCCTGATTATTTGTTAGTTTTCATGCTATAATTTAAGTGCTTTTATTGATAAAACAATAATTAATGTCTTTATCATGAAAGAACTATAATATAATCATCTGGTGCCCACTAATGGATGGCAACATACCCCTCTTGTGACTGTTCATCAAACAAAAGAATCAAAGCACAATTTACTTTTTATCATAAAGGCGTTCTCAACTCCAAGAAAAGCTCCTTTTGATTCATCTGCTGGCTATTCGTTAAAACGACAATGTTTGGTTAAAGTACTTGTAATTTTGATCATCATTTTGCTCTTCTAAATGATTTGCTTATTCACCCGATTGAACTCCTCTATTAGCTTGTAATAGTGAGTTTACCTTGAATTTGACCGTAGGATGATGTTGATAAGATTTCATTGGTATACAACTCTTTCCTGTCCAAGTTCCCTCTCTGTTGTGGATACTGGAGGAAGTATGCAGACCACAAAACACGCTTATGTACTGCTGTGCAAGTTATTGAAGTATATGAACAAGCAGTTGAAGCGGTTCCATACTCGGTTGATATATGGGTTGATTACTGCAGCTTTTCTGTGTCAACACTTGAGGATCCAGTTGATGTCCGAAGGTAGAGGGCATCTAAATGCACATTAGTTTATTGCATGAAGAAAGTGTTAGGTGTTGATTCTGTATTGGATGTCTTCAATGTTCATGAAGCTTGACATAGTAGGGATCTGCATGGGCAGACCAGCTAGGTGGGTGAGGTTGCCGTTCCCTCCCCAATCTTTTTGACATTAGTTAAATTTACCTATAAAATTAGTTTTGGCAATTAACAAAAAGATGATATTTTGTTATCTTATGATGTAAAAACCCTAAAAACAATTGGCGTGTTAGTATAATATTTTATAATACAGTAAACTATACTCCCTCCGTCCCGTTATCTTGTTCTGTTTGACTTTGAGACACTTTTCCATTTCACTGCTAACATATAAGGTAAGTAAATCAAATCAG
This sequence comes from Limonium bicolor, assembly GCA_023374045.1. Taxonomy (NCBI): domain Eukaryota; kingdom Viridiplantae; phylum Streptophyta; class Magnoliopsida; order Caryophyllales; family Plumbaginaceae; genus Limonium; species Limonium bicolor. The sequence continues at coordinate 208,090,144 of CM041780.1, forward strand.
TTTTATTATAGATTCCTAATTGGATAAAGGATGTGCTCTAAAACTTTTAAGAGTTATTAAATGATTTTCCCCTTATCGTACGGGATTTGTCCTTCATGCTTTCTTCACTGAGTTATGATCTTCTAGCCCATGAATAGGTTCATTTTATACATTCCAGTTAAATCAATATAAACCTTCATTTCACGGGCATGAAATTTTGATGTCTTATCTGTGTCTTTTTCCTTCATGAGATCATAGCTGTGATTCTGATTGAAATCGTATCTTTGTTCACATCACTTGATAGATTATTCACAAGAGGTCTCTCCTTTGTTGGGAAAGATTACCTATGTCACACACTGTGGGATAAGTACATTGAATTTGAGTTCTCTCAGCAGCACTGGAATACCCTAGCTCACATTCACATTCAAGTCTTAAAATTTCCAACAAAGAAGTTACATCATTACTATGACAGGTATGCCATCCTCCCTTCTGTTATGACCTAGCCAGCTTGGTAGATAGATTTCAAGTATGCCTCAGTAAGGCATATGCTTACATTGAACTTGTTTTGCATGTATCATCTAGCTCGTTATCGCTCTCTCTCCACTTTGCGGTTAAATTGTCATGCTTCAGTTCAAGATTTTTTTGTCGCTAGCTTTGGTGTTCCATGTTTGGTAGCTGTTTTATAACCTGACATTGCAGGCCATATAATGTTAGAACAGTTGATAGATGTATCCCAAGATACCTCTTTCTCCGTTTTTAATTTCCAGTTTCAAGAAATTAGTTATCATTTGGGAAGAGGAGATGGGAGGCAAAGATGATTCTGTCATGAATCTGCAGACAAATGATGGGCATTGTGAGGAAATTGCAGCATCCGAAGATTATGAGATCTCCCGTACTATTGAAGAGTTACAGGATCATTCGACCAGGTTCAAAGCACTGCAGAAGTACTTATCAATTGGTGAATTCTTTTATCATAAAGCACGCGAGTTAGATTCAAAAATACATCAGTTTGAGGTCAAAGCATGTGCATCACACTTCTGCATGGAGCCACTTTCCGAAAATCAGCTAGAAAATTGGCACCAATATTTGAACTTTGTTGAGGGAATTGGAGACTTTGACTGGGTATGCCACTAAGCTTTTGAAAGATGCTTTAATGAATGTTCTCTGTTTTTTATTTTTTATGACTTCAAAACTAAACATTTGCAACATATCTTTTTCAACATGGCAGGCTGTCAAACTTTATGAAAGATGCTTACTTTGCTGTGCTGGTTGTCCTGAATTTTGGATCCGGTATGTAGAATATGTAGAATCTAGAGGAGGTAGAGAATTAGCAAATGATGCATTAGATCGAGCAAGCTTTTTTACAAAGGTATCAGCTGCTAAATGTCATCTCAAGATGCCAGTCTTCTTCCAGTGCTGGTTATTACTGCTGTGCTTTGCTGCGTGTGATGTCGAGAAGCATGACCTATAGATTTATGCTTGGGTTTTTTTCCCAGTATAATCCTCCTCTTGACGTCTAATTCTCTAGCCTGACACTTCAACAAATGAATATGTTAAACATTGTCTGCCTTCTTCTTATATGCCTTGTGGGATGATTATTCTGCTTTTAGTTTCAGTTTTAATGAATAAGGTGATCAAATGTTAATTGAGTTTGGAACATTCTTCTTTGATATATTAGTAGCAGACCCACAGTATTTCGAGTTGGATAAGTGGACTAAGAGCTCTCCTTGTTATTCCTCTCAGTAATAACAGTTTCTTATAAATGTTCTTCTATGAATCAATCGGTCATGTTAACCTTTGGGCCCAGTTCCCCATATTTTATAATTCCATTTGCTTCCTGTCGTCGCTTTGAAGTCTCTGATATATGTCTTGAATCCAGGCTGAAGATCATTGGTTTTTCATTTTATGGGGCTGTGACTGGTTGTCTTATATACTGATTTGTTGTTTTGTCTTTCTCATATTTATAATGCAGAATGCACCTGCAATTCAACTTTTCAGTGCTAACTATAAGGAGCAAATACGGGATGTTTCCGGTGCTCATGAAACTTTTTTTCAGTTCAACCAAGATTTTGACTCCTACTTTATTGATCGCATCACAAGGAAGGCTAATATGGAAAAGCGTCTTGTAAGTAATTAGCGCAAGGGCATGCCTAAGAAATGATATCAGCTCGATGAGAATAAAATATTTTGGAATTTTCAATATTGGCAGGGAAATTATGCTGCCGCATCTGATATTTTCAGAGAAGCTATCACCTTGGCTAAAGAAAAGATGCCAGATGCTCTTCCTGCACTATATATTCAGTTTTCACGTCTTCAATACGTGGTAGAATATATATTGCACCCATCGTTGATTAGCTTTACTCATATCAGTACCTGAAGAGAGTTTAATAGTTGTCTAACCGTTGTATGTCCTAAAATATTTCAGCTGCATAACTGTGTCTTTTTTTCGTCATCTTTACATAGTCACATGGAAGCATGGCCGCTGACTTCTAGTGCTTCTTGTTTACTTAGATTACCAATTGTGTTGATGCTGCTAGAGGTATTATTGTTGATGGCGTTCGCCATATTCCTCACTGCAAACTACTACTTGAGGTATATCTCCTTTCATGATAAGATCCTAAAGTACGTATATAATAAGTAACTCTTGTTTTAAATTATCTGTCTTAGTTGGTCGGTGACTTTTTTCATCTTGGTTTAGGAACTTATAAGGCTAGCAATGAGTCACATGGGAGCAGAACAAGTGAAAGCTCTAGATCCTATCATAGCAAATGCTATAATGCCTCTGCCAGAGTCATTTGGAGGACTGAATGCTGAAGATAGGGAAGATATATCAAAATTTTATGTGGAGGTCAGTGTGCTCCTGGCTATTTAAGTCAGCTTGGTTGATTCCTCTCCGCATCTTTCATTGTTTCCTTTATTCTCGGTTATATTGGATTAGTTCCATTCTTCCCCTCTTCCGTCTTAGGTAATACATGCTGATCATGTGATAAGTTTTCTAACTGTTCTTTCCGCTCACGGCAGTTTGTTGACTTATATGGAACCATTTACGAAACAAGGAAGGCATGGAATCGTCACATGAGATTGTTTCCTCAGACACTCAGAGCTGACTTATTTAAGCAGCTAGTTGGAGATTCTGCAGCAGTTTTCAAAGCTGCAGATGGAACATCTCATAGTTCTGATTCTAATCATCGAAATGGAGCGGTCGATAGCATGGTAAACTCTGAGATTTTACCCTCTCAAGTTGCAAGGAATTCCATGGATGTTATGTATAGGCCTAGTGAGGAGAAATGTGAGCTGTTAAATGAAGCTGATGTTCACGTTGTTATCATGCAACCAGACAAGGACTCAGAGGAGAATCGAATTGGGTTGCAAAGTGATCCCAAACGTGAAGAGGATCCTCCTTTGCTGGATCGGCTTTCCTTGAATGAGCGAGATGATGGGTCACATGGCCTAGTCACATCAACTTCCCATGTGAATGGAGCTCATCAAGGAGCTACCGTATCAAATGTTCTGGTCGATCGCTCATCCTTCAGGCATCAAGAAGAGTCTACTCTGAAGGAACAGAGCCCTCAACATCACAAAGACCCAAACGATAAGTGGCAGTGGTCTTCCAAAAGAGATGGTTCTTCAAGGTGGCAATCCTCTTTGAAGAATTCAGAAGATAGAGATCAGCCGTTATGGCCTGTTTCTCCGCGAAAACATGCCTCTGGTCGGTGGGCAGAAGACAAACGTCGTCAAGAAAGCGCTCACCCTCCACAACGACGCCGTTCTCGCAGAAGCCCATTGGAAGCAGAGAAATCGCTTTCACCACATCAATGCTTCTCTCCAAATGAAAGAGTTTCCAACCATTCATATCCACGCAGAAACCAGCATGAGCACACCAAATATTATGATAATTCAAGAGCGCGAAGAGGATGGGGAAGACGAGGGCAGAATGATAGGTGGAGGAGAATTCGTAATGCTCAGAATCCAACATCTGTGTCTTCTACCCAAGCTCCCGGCCACTTTGTTGGCGTACAAGCTCAAGCTGTTCAAATGGGCCACGTTCCAGTGCAACAAAGTGGTGATCAACCTTACGTGAACATTCATAGTACTCAACAAGCGTACAATCAGATGTGGCAGGCCTATTACAGCCAACAACAACAATGGCAAGGGCAGTTTCTCCAGCAGCAACAACAGCAGAATCAACAATCATTCCCACTGCAAACCGAACAGCAGTTACAAATGCAATCACATCAATTTATGCAATTTCAGTATCAACAATGGCAATTATTTTACCAGGGGCAACAGCAGCAAGCATCACAACTGCAAAACCCAAACCAAGACCAACAAGCTGCAGAACAGCCGCAAGATAACCAGCAGCCTCAGTTTGAGACTCCGCCTCCTCAGGGCTACCAGAATGTGCAGTTTCAGCAGCAAAGTTTATATCAACAGTTTCCACTTCAGCAGCAACAGCAATCACCTCAATTGCAGCTGTCAAACCAAATGGAACAAGCTGGCCAGCAGCAACAAGATAGTGAACAGCCTGAATCCAGTGCTCAGACAGTCCCTCCCCATCAGAATGAGCAGTTTCCGCAGCAGCAACAGCTTTATCAGCAGTTCCCACTTCAGCAGCAGCAGCAGCAACATAATCATTCCAACGGGTCATCTGAGGCTATACAACCAGAACTCCAGCAGCAGCAACAATCTATGTATCAGTATCAGCTGCAGTACTACATTTACCTTCAGCAGTTGCAACAGCAGCAGCAACTGCCTTTATCGGTCGAAACAAAGGACAACAGAAGTGAAGGATTGCTAATTCTTGATGGGAATGCCTCATCACACAAAATAAGTTTGTCGCAAGATGGAACCTACCATGAGGTGATTTTTCTCTTGAGCGTCCTAATTTTAAGTTAGCAATCAATTGGTAGACAGTACAATATTAGCCACCTACATCTTCATAATAGATTACTACTTGCTGAATGTATGGACTTTTTTGCTGCGTGGAACTTTCTTCTTATCTGACTTGTGATCTATATACAACAAATTAATGTGCGAATGCTAATTGCTCGCGCTGCTTGTTCTATGCTTTAACATAGCACCAGTAACAAATTCCTTCAGTCACTTGAGAAATCTTATGATATATGCTATCCAGTCTAAAGGTGGAGTGAATATCCAATTAGGGTCATTTTGGTTGATTGCGTTGCATAGGTTGTCCAGTTGTGTCTCATCTAACAAAAACAATTCAAATCAATGTTGTTTCTCTTTAATATTTACTTTTTTTGTAGTGATTGTCATGGCATGATGCTCTGCACATCTTATATTTACCAGTTGAAAAGTATCACCGACTATACATATACCCTTACATTTTCATGTCTCAGGATCAAGAAGCTGTTCCATCTCCAAGTCGGGATCCTGATGAAGCACAAGCTCACTCCTCTCCAGGAAAAGACACTGGTGGATGCTAATGCTCGCAAATGTAGTGGAAAAAGTGCTGCGCTGTGGCTTTGGCCAATGCGTGTACAGAGTTGGTCTTTTCTAAGCTTTATAGTGTTTGCCATATGTATGTTTAAAAGGGCACTAATTAGGTCTTATCCTACAGCTCAGTGTAACATGCTACATGCACCCTGTAGATCCCTACTAACCATCTGGACATTTTTGGTTTTTTGGTGTAATCAGTAGTTAATGTGTCGAAGTCAAATAATGGAATGAGTCCTCTCTCATGCTTGCTCAAACAACTCTCTTGGCGCCCACATCTCTTGCTCTTGGTGAATTTGGCAGCACCTTGACTTTAAATTTCTCAATCAATGATTTTGTTCCATGAAACGTTTATGCCTTCTAGGCCCCAGTTGAGTTGACATTAGCATTTGCAAATTTTCTTTATAAAATCCCAGCCTCCAAAACTCACATGCTAGTTTATGGCTTGTCCTTAGTCGACGTCGGGGAACATAGAAGGGGATATGACAGTTGGACTGTTGCAATCTTTTTTTTTTTTTTGAAAAGTGATATTAATGATTAAAAGGAAACTAATATGCGTACAATTCTGGAATGTCATCCGATGACTATGAGCAAAACTGATGTAAACAACAAGCATGGTTTAAAAGACTATGAGTTGACACATTATCAACTCGTGGTAAATAAAATCATCTAATCTTAGTGAACCTATCAATCAGTAAGATAATTCTATCTATAACAATCTTCATCGAAGACTGTAAGGATGAGACCTCTCTAGTGCACAAGTAATCAATCACAGCCTTACAACCAAACATAAAACACACAAACTGTTTCCCTATGATCGCGCTATTTGAACTTCAAACTCAAGGGCTAGAGTTACATCATTGGATATACGACCAACATAAGCGCATCTCATATGGTAATGATTGTCTAGGCTTCCATCAACAGAGATTTCCAGCCAGTTAGGGGCATTAATTCGATGCAAATGCAGTGCTGAAGTGGAGGAATTGACAAGGGCATTAGCGTGTTGAAGGAAACTGATAGATCCCAATGCTTGGAGCCTTCCCAAACTACAAGACACTACTAATTCATTGATAAGTGACCGTGGCCATAGGTGAGTACACCCTAACAACACTAAACACTAAATAGAGAGGAATGTGGAAATGAGAAAGGAAAAATCAAGACAGCCTGCCTATTTCTGGAAACCCATTTAGACAATATTCTCCACGCCATGTCATTCTCTATTCCCTTGCCTTAAATAGCTACACAATTGCTTAGGTAAGGGGCAAGAGTAGCAGTTTTACAAGAGCTGCATTATAGGTGGTCCCCTTGGACTATTTTGCAGGCTACAAAGCTTGAATATGCACTAGTACAAAAAACGTCTATTTCGGCGGTTGTTTTGGGCCTATTTCGGCGGTTGTACAACCGCCGAAATGGAGACCGCCGAACCTATTTCGGCGGTTGTGCAACCGCCAAAATAGGCACCCTATCTCGGCGGTTGTTAGCTAAAAACCGCCGAGATAGGCCCGTGTTAGAACAAAAAAAACACACCTATTTCGGCGGTTGTTAGCTAACAACCGCCGAAATAGGTCCTTTTTTTAAAAAAAAATTCGATTTTTGTGTCGTCTTCAACCTCGCAGCAGTTCCAATGATTTTTGACAGAGGCGCAAACACAAGCGCAAACACGAGCGCAAAGCATGTATGTTCGCCTGCAAGTTTGAGTATATTACTGGTGGGCAATGAAATGCTTCAGTTTGAGTAGATTATTTCGACTCTAACTAAGATGGAACACAAAAACAAGCAAACGAATGGACTGATTACACCTTTGAAAATCTCCAGAAGTTATTGGCTCTAGCTCTTTGGCACCCTCATCGATTCGTCCCGCCCGTTCTCTGTTCCAGCCGCGTCTAGTGTCGAAGCTTCACCATTGCCGCAGGGTTGCGAATCCCGTGAGAAGGAGAGGGGAGGTGCGAGCGAGTATGTTGTTGCCAGTTAGGGCTCGAACATCACCGAGGTTTGAGAGGAATTGAGAGAGTTCGATGGTGAGTTGAGGGCGCCGTTCGAGAGGGAAAGGAAATCGAGAGGATGAAGAGATGAGGCTGGCAAGCAAATATATAATTAAATAAAGTCTAACAACCGCCGAAATAGATTGAAGATTAAGCGGCATTTCAAAATTTTCAGAAAAAAATCCCGGGAAATGACCCTATTTCTAGTGTATTGAAAAAAGACACCTATTTCGGAGCCCTATTTCAGCGGTTGCCTCTACAACCGCCGAAATAGGGGCGCCGAAATAGGTGTTTTTTGTACTAGTGATGGGTCAGCACGCCTTCTTCACAACCCATCTGCAATTTGACCCATCAGTCCTACTATTGATCTAATTAGCTCTCCTCTCGATCTCATCATTCCTCCCCTGTTAAAATCCACCTTGTTCCCAAGGAGGTGCACGTCAAAGGGATATTCGTTATAGACATTGCTCTCCTCCATGTTGGGCTCCTTGCCGTTTGTATTGCTTCTAGGGTGTTGGTGCTCACATTCTCCAACCGGGGGTACTTCCCTAGGTTCCTCGGTAAGTACTGCTGCCTTAGCAACTTACCCCCTGTTCTACGCCTTCCAGCTAGTCTCAAACAGCCCTAGAGCTGTCCACAATAAGGTTCCATCATCCCTCCCTCCTTGAACTGCCACCTTGTCCCCAAGGAAATGTTCCAAGAAATTTCATTGGTTCTGAAGAAGTTAGAAATTTTCAGTTGTAGATACTCGTGGGGAGGCGTGGAGTAGTGACCAAAGATTCCGCCACTACAAGATGTTATTCAGCCTTGTTTCCTCTGAAAAGTTTGTAGCAATGGGCTTCTTTCTTTAAGACATTTAAAATGTCCGTTTCTATGCTGACAATACAAGAGTCAGGTGGTGGGCCAAGGGTTTCTTTTAACCGAGTCAGCCTGGTTGAGACCCAATCATAAATCCCACTGTTTACATCTTCCGCTGAGGGCATGGATAACATTGGGCTAGCCCAAGCTAATTGTCCTTTAAGGGAGTCCATTAATCTGAGTAATAACGCTTGGCTGTCCACCCCATGTTGAGACACCTTTCTTTTAAATATTGTGAATTCTTTCCGTCTCCGGCCTTGAATAAAAAATAACCCTAGTGGAAGCCATCTCACGTGACCAACCCTAGTCATCTTCAACCTCACGCCTTCTGCCATTGACAGCAAGAGTCCACTGAAGCTGGCCGTCCATCTCCTATCTATCTCATGGCTGTCTTGATCAACTTCAACTATCACATCCATGAGTGTTGTTTCCACCATCTTGTATCTTTTGAACCTGCAGTGAGTGATAACTGCTCCAAACGACCCACCATTCTCATGCTTCTGAGTAGTGTGTTTTTGGCAGTCCACCCTACATCGCTTCGTATCCTCGTCCCGACACCGATGTTGCTGTCCTGAGGTTCTAGGCTTCCGTGGGTGTGTGGTCTTCCTTCTCAGGAGCCATCTCTTCTTCTGTCTGGCAACCCTTTTCCCATTCAAGTGGAAGTATGGCCTGGATTGATGCACCATCAGCCTACATGATTTTCCAGCTGTAGGTATCTCCACAATTACTCTCCTACTTCTCTTTTTCTTTTTACGTCGTTTCCTCTTCACCCTTCTTTTAATCTTATTTTGCCTTCTTTGCTTCTCAATTCCGCCCACTTTCTTTCTTAGATTAGAACGTTGAGATAGTATTACCTCTAGGCTTCCTTGTGTTTGATGTTCGGTAGGTCTAACTAATTTCTTCTCCCTCCTATCGTTGCTTCTTCTCCTCTTCTCAAGTCTACAGAGGCCATCAGTGATCATGGTTACATTCTTTTTTCTTCCGTTTTCTGGCTCTTCAATCCTTGGATCCTTCAAGACCGGTTCTGTCTTTCCTGATTTTCGTTTGTCTTCCTTGACTGATTTTTCTACCAGCTCCACCTCCACCTCCATAGCCGCTGATTCCTTCTGCGCCAACCCCTTTGTCTCTGCCAGTGAACATGTATCGTGCATTTTCTGGGTTATTGGTGCATTCACGGCTGCCTCTGTTGGTTCCATTAGTGGTGAATCTTGCCTCCTTAACCCCTCTTCCCTTTCCGCCTCAAGCTTCTTCCTCCACTCCATTTCTTGTGTTTGACAAAATCCAGTGAAGAAGAAAGGAGTTCTTGATTTCTATTGAAGGAGGAAGAAGACCTCCGTGACTTTTGTAACAGAGAGAGAGTTTCGTATGTAACTCTCGACTTAGTAAAATGAGAAACAATCTACGCGGGCCTTATAAAGCGCCCAATGGAAGCGTGACAAAATAAGGAAAATACAAATGATATAATCCTAAGATACAAAACTAGAAGAGTACATATATCCTAGTAATACACTCTATCAATTCATGTCTAACACCCCCCCCCCCTCAAAGAGTACATTCTTCAATGAAACGGAGATGGGCTCTTTGCCGCATGAATGAAGTCGAGTGCTGGAACTGTGAGTACCTGCAAAGAAAAACAACAACAAAGGAGAGAAGCTATCCGTTCTCTTGATGTCTCAAACCAAGATTAGGGAAAGAGTATGATACTGTTTACCTGTAAGTGTTTTGGTCATAATGTCGGCCAATTGTTGCGTTGTGGGAACATACTGTACTTGGATTAAACCAGCCTGCAATTTTTCTCGCACGAAATGACAATCTAACTCGATGTGTTTCGTGCGTTCGTGTGACACAGGATTCCGAGCTATGTGAATAGCTGCTAAATTATCACACTTTAGAGGAACTGGTGTGATGTCCCTAACCCCTATCTCGCTCAAGAGTCTACTAAGCCAACTGAGCTCTCCCGTGACTTGTCTCATTGCCCTGTATTCCGCTTCAGCGGAAGATAAAGCAACGGTGGTTTGTTTCTTGGACTTCCAACTTAAGGGAGAACCACCCAAAAGGATGTAATATCCGGATATGGATTTTCGTGTGTTTGGGCAAGAGGCCCAATCTGAGTCACAGTAGGCTTGTAGTTTAAAGTTTGGTTCCTTGTTGAAGTGCAGACCGAAGCCGGAAGTTCCTTTTACATAGGAGAGGGTGTGGAGAGCAGCCTTTAAATGTTCTGAAGTTGGTTCTTGAAGGAACTGGCTAAGAAACTGAACGGCATAGCATATGTCGGGTCTGGAATTCGTAAGGAAGTTTAGTTTTCCTACGAGGCATCTATAGGTGGTGGGGTTCTCTAATTTAGAGCCGCTATTTGTGTACAACTTGATGTTGACTGGAAGAGGCGAGGCAGTGGGTTTTATGTTTTGAGCATCGAAGTCGTGCAGGATTTGGTTTATGTAACGTTGTTGTGACATGATGACACCGTCTTTGGCTTCCAAGAATTCCATCCCGAGGAAAAAGTTCAATCTCCCTAGGTCCTTTATTTTGAATTCTTTGTCGAGTCGCCTTTTGAGGAATTTTACCTCCTTTATGTTGTTTCCGACTACTAGGATATCATCCACGTAGACTCCCATAAAGTCATGCTGTTTTTGTTTCTCTTAACAAAGAGGGAATAGTCGTTTTGGGAGTGATGGAATCCTAGTCCTTTTAGGAAATTGGCAAGTCTTTCGTACCATTGTCGGGAGGCTTGCTTTAATCCGTAAAGGGATTTGTGAAGCTTGCACACCTTGTTCTCTCCGTTGACTTCTAGACCATCAGGAATGCTCATATAAACGTCTTCATGGAGATCTCCATGGAGGAAGGCGTTGTTGACATCTAGTTGATCTAGAATCCAGCCGTTTTTTATAGCGGTTATGATGAGAGCCCGAACTGTTGTTAGTTTGACTACGGGGGAAAAAGTCTCCTCATAGTCAAGGCCGTGTTTTTGGGTGAAACCTCTCACGACTAAACGAGCCTTATATCTCTCAATGTCCCCGTTAGCTTTGAGCTTGATTTTGTAGACCCATTTGCAACTAATGGGGCGCTTGCCCTTGGGGAGGTCCACAATGGTCCATGTTTTTGTATGTCTTAGGGCATTGAATTCTTCGGCCATGGCCTTGACCCAATTTGGGTCTTTGCTGGCTTGCTTATAGCTTGTGGGCTCCTTGAGGTTGTGAAGGTGGGCTAAGAGTTTGTTTGAGCTTGGTTGGAGTTGACATGAGAGAATGGTGGCGTTGGGTATGTGGTCGGTGAGAGTGTTTAGAGTGGGCTGCTGGTGGTAGTTGGAGGTGGTGTTGTCAAGCCTTTGTGCAAGTATAGTGGAAAAAGAGTCGTGGTCGTTTGTATTGGAAGCCATGATGTAATCATCATATCTTGAGGGAAGTTTGTGTGTCCGTGTGGACCTTCTGGGTTCCTCAGGTTGGGTGGTCTTAATCTCAGAAAGAATGAATTTATGTCTTTTAGCTTTTGCCTTGTAGCATACGGTACATGGGAGAATTCCCTTTTGGAGATGTTTAGGAACATGAAAACTCATTATTTTTTCCATTCTTTTCAAAGATAAGTGGCCTAACCTATTATGCCACAACAAAAGATCATCTCTATCATTCACTTTAGGACTTCTTATACAAGAATTGACATAGCTAGCAAGCAGTAACTTTCTGCACAAAATGAATTCACACAAAGATTCTATATCTACAACATACAAGCCACGAATCTGTTTTCCTATTTCTCTTGAAAGATCACTCTTACAATCCTGCAAGAAACAAGCATTATCTCTGAACATTATTATCACATTTAGTTCCTTTACTAGTCTAAACACTGATATAATGTTAAACCAGAAAGAAGGAACAACCATAACGTTTTTCAGACATGTTTCATCACGCATCAACAGATCAGCAACAGAGACAACGTTTCTCTTATTTCCATCAGGTAGGGTGATCTCTTTTTTCTTTTAGGTTAACAAAATTCGAAAGCAGAAGATTATTGCCACTGACATGTTCAGTGGCTCCAGAATCTAAGATCCAAGTGTTTCGAAGATTATGCAAACTACAATTAGAATCAGACATTAAGCATGGTAGTATAGGGATAAGTTTATCGTGTTTACCTGAAAACTCACCAAAACTTGACTGTTTGGATGTTCCAGTTGCATCTTTCTGTGATTGAAGGTATGCGACGAGCTGCTCCAACTGATCTGGGCTGAAACCTCTAACAGGTGATTCTTGGACTGCATTTTCGTTGTCGGAAAACCCTTTTGGTTGTTCTGAAATCACCGATCCAATTCTAGTTTCTCTGGTTTTCTTTGGATCGTCGCTTGGGAAGCCTATCAGCCACCAGCAATCACTTCGATTGTGTCCCAACTTTCCACAGTTCGTACATTTTTGCGGGTCTTTCTTGTTGCTGGTGATTGGCTTCGTCTGGTTCTTCTTGTTCGAACTTTTAGGGTTTACCGTCGTCGAACTTGTGTTTCTCTGTCTGTTGAAGCTCGAACTTCCTCCCCCTTTCGCGATTAGAGCAACAGATTGCTCCTGTTCATCTCGTGGCTCAAGATTCTCTCGCGTTTGCTCTTCTTGGACGATTAGGGCAAATACTTCGTCGAGGCTTGGAAGTTCGCTCATTGCCAAAATTTGGCCTCGCAATTGCGCATATGTTCGACTTAAACCCATGAGGAAGTGAATGACTTCTTCCTCAGCTCGCCGTTTGTTCTGATTTTCCCTAGCTTTGCAAGACGCGCAGCAAGTACAGTCTTCAATTGGGCACGCCAATTCGAATTGAGCCCAGATCTCTCTTGACCTCATGAAATAATCCATTATTGATTCGTCTCCCTGTCGAAGATTCACGATCTGAGTCTTGATGTTGTGTAGAGTCGCGAAATTCCTCTTCTCGAATCGTTTACACAGCCAATCCCAAATTTGTTTTGGATTGCTGGTGTACATCACACTTCGAGCAATGTTGGGGGCTAAAGACGAGATCAACCAGGTGACCACGAGGGAGTTGGCTCGCTTCCAAGCCGCAGTCCGAAACGCATCCTTCCCGTCGGGTTGAGAAATAGTTCCGTCTATAAATCCGACTTTGTTTTTGGCTGTGAGAGCTTCTCGCATTGACCATTTCCAGGCTAAGAAGCCTTCGCCGGTGAATTTGGGGGCTAGGGATTGCCCCATCTGCTCATTCGAAGCAACATACAACGGATCGTTTGGATCGATTGTTTTGCCTGATTTTCCCGCATCGCTCTCTGTTTCTTTTACGATACTCATCTTTCTTTCTTTCTTAGTGGATCGTGGAACGCTCTGATGCCATGACAAAATCCAGTGAAGAAGAAAGGAGTTCTTGATTTCTATTGAAGGAGGAAGAAGACCTCCGTGACTTTTGTAACAGAGAGAGAGTTTCGTATGTAACTCTCGACTTAGTAAAATGAGAAACAATCTACGCGGGCCTTATAAAGCGCCCAATGGAAGCGGACAAAATAAGGAAAATACAAATGATATAATCCTAAGATACAATACTAGAAGAGTACATATATCCTAGAAATACACTCTATCAATTCATGTCTAACAATTCTGGGTATTTCTCTCCATCTACGGACCTAAACCGCTGACTATGTCTCTTTGTACGTTTTGCATTTGTTAACTACACTTCTTTATTTGATTCTGTTATCTCGGCTATGAAGTAGTATATTTTTGTTTATGCTTGAAACGCTTGTAACGGAGGCGTAGCAATCAAAAGATCTAGGGGAATATTCTCAGCCATAGAACGTAACCAAATTAACATTTATAGTAGCCGTAAAAAGTGAAATACAGTCAAAGGTGTTAATGTCATGGATACAACTAACTAGACCTATCAAACGAGTTAATTGTTCGGATTTTGGGTGATATCCGTCGGTTCAAGAACCATATGAGTTACTAAAATTTTGGGTCATTTTAGATTCTGATAAAATCAAGTTGGGGTTGTAACAATGACAGATAAAATAAGGTTTTAGTTATTTCGGATCATTATTAGTATTTTTTAAATGAAATATTAAATAATTATGTACCATCTTCAATCAAAATATAGTACATCTAGGTTATACAAAAGGTCAACACAATTGCCCATTGTGATTTTCTTTCAGATATAATCAGGTTAAATCAAGTTTTTTTTTTGTTACATTTTATCTGGTCACTCGGGTTCAAGATAATTTTGGGTCACTATTATTTTATGTTATTTGGGTTTGACAAGTTTTGAGTTACTAGATCATTCGGCTTCAGGTCAATTTTTGAATCTCTAGTATTTCAAGTCATTCAGGTTTGGGTCGGGTTCAGGTCAATCTGGTTTCAAGTTTCATATATTTAAATATTTTTGGTTTTGATCAGGTTTTAATTCAGTCAAAATGGTGGCTTTGGGTTCGGGTAAAACAGACGGGGTGTAGGTCAATTTTGACAAGTCTACAACTAACTCTTCATTCAAGTTGCACATTGTGCCAATGAAAACAAATTTTGTAGAAAATTAGGTAGTAAAAAAGCTAAATAAAAAGGTCAGCCCTAGCTGTTGCTAACAATATTCCCACCCGAGTAGATCATCCAAATGATATTCATGACCTCTCAATATCAATCATCAGTTTCCTCTCTCGCCATGTTCACAATCCATTGATGCATATTGCCTTTAGTAACAAGGGAATGCCTTCAACAACCAAGAGACTATCTTAAAGTTGATCAAACCCAACTCGGTTTGGTGACCCAATCCGGAAAAAAGTCCGAAAAACTGAGCCCGAAAAAAATTCGGACGAGCTTGAACAAAAAATTGGGCCGAATTGAAAAATTAGACCGGGCACCCACTTATTTTTTGGCCCGGAAAAAAGCCCCCTGAATTCAAAGTATATATTAATATTAAAAAAAACGAAATATATTTATTTTATTTTATACTTTATTTAAATTTTATTCGTTATATATTTAAAAAAGTTGAATCAGCGGGCCGGTTACCAGTAGAGTTGGGAAAAAACCAGATCTGGTGTTAGATATAGGCCCGACTGGCCTAAAAATTTTCCCAGGCATGATTCCGCCCGAACCCAATAATCCCGTTTGATCACCTTTAGACCGCTCAATGGGTTGCACTAAAGATATATTAAAAAACAATATGATCCATGCTATCCCTCACTCTAAACTGAAAGCCATATGATTTGTCTCGCAATCTTTTAGCAGGGACAACCTTGTATGGAGTGACCCATTAAGAAATCTCCACCAACTGAGTTAAATCCTTGAGCTAATTGCATACTTTTGGACTCTTTTAAAAATTGATAAGTAATAATCCTCCTTTGGTATGTCCAAACTAGAAGTAATTTTGTCTGTCTCTTTTAACGTTAAATATGCAGGCTTAAGTGAAAATATTTATCTTTTACCTGACACCATTTCCCATCATTAGTCTCCAAATTTCTAAGAGCGGAAATATTAAGGAAAGCATCCACATCCTACCGAATATGGATTGACTTAAGCAGGGATCATCTCACTCTCCAATGGATGACAAATATCCCTAGTCAGCTTTAGTGACAACCCAATGATTTAAGAATATATTTAAAATTGTATGGTCTTGGAATCCAAGGGACATTTTAGATCCAGATGACTTTTGACTTCTATGTCTTTTAAAGGCTCCAAGTTTCAGGTTTCCAATAGCCAAATAAAAACTTCTCGAATAGAAATGTTTTGAACTCATGAGGATCATAATGAATATTCCACACTTGTTTAACCAAAAGAGCTCAATTGAAATCATTGATACTATGGACATAGAGCCCACACAAAGAAGGTTACTGGCAAACTAAGTTCCATTTTGACCAAGAGAAGTGGTTTATAGTCTTACTTCTTTCTAGAACAAGAGATATTGGAGCTCATCTAATACATAATGGATTAAGGGATATGAAAGAGGAAGAACGTATAAGTAGGGGTGATTGTAGCTTGATCGAATTGCTAATCCTCTTACTAATTCTATCTCCAAGATATTTCAAGAGACCTGTCTTATTTCATCTCGCTTTCATTAATTAGGAGCCAAAAATACGTAGATAAATGATCAATTTTATTGAAGTTTAAAGAACTACTACAAAATAAGGATCTGAGGATCTTAAATCTTTAGTTATAGATATGATGGCATGCGGTCCAAAGGAATCTAGTTAAAAATTTTGAGCATACCTCCATATTTCCCTTCCAAGATCACCCAAGGATAGAGATATCATTTGTAAAAGCAAGGTGAATATGGGCAGAAGTGGGCCTAAGCTTGCTACCCTGATAGAGCCCATCATTCTCTGCCCTAGAAATGGCACTTGAGAAAACACAAATCTTATAAAATGCTCACAACTCTTGACTAGCACCATCCAATAACACTGGGTAACCCATGGCTTGCAACATTTATTCAAGGATTCCCATTCAAATCTACTATAACTTTGATAGATCAAGCTCATGGGCAGACGATCCATTCTTGTTACTTAATTTGTGGGTCACATAGTGATGTAGTCCCCCATGGTGAATGCTTTATTAAAAACAGTCATTCGTAATCAAAGCAAGACTACTTCAAGGAAATGACCTAGGAAGACTAGACTAAATTTGGTCAGCAAGCACCTTAGTTATAATCTTGTACAAGAAGTGACAAAGATTGATCAATTGGTAGTCTCTCATACATACCACTTCTTTCACTTGTATAATAAAGGTAATAAAAGTATTAAGAGTAGAGGTAGGGGGTTACCTTGCAGGATACTTAACACCAGCGCTCAACCATTTGGCCACCCACAATGTTCCTATAACTTTTAAAGAAAGTACCATTCATTCCATTCAGGCCTAACGATTTCTAAGGATTGAGCTACTTCATTGCATTAAAGATATCCGGAGAATAATATGGTTCCTTGACTGTAAGGCCATCTAACTAAACATTTTTCCATACATCACCTTCATGTAAAAGTAAATCTACCAGTGGGATTCATGAAATAACAAACCTGAGAATAGAAATCACTACAAATGACCTCATATCCCTCCCGATTATAACCAAAGCCAAAAATGAGGTTTATTCCCCCACAATTTCAATCCTCCAACGATTAGGTGAGGTTTTGGCATGGAAGTGGCTTGTATGTTATCTTCTTCTTTAAGTCACTTATCCCTAGATCTCTACATCATTTTTCCTTGAGACCCAAACGCTTGATTTACATAAGCAGTTCAGAACGGTCAAACAGCATACCAGGCGTGAGGATACCAAAAAAGACACAACAAATGTCTTGTTTTTTGTTAGGATGAATTTTCTTGCGGAGTTTAGTCAAGGGCTAACCTCGCCACTTACTAAGTTCTTGAGCACACTTACCAATATTAAGATTAAGAACCATACCTGATCTATTCCACACCAACTGGATGATTCAAAGGAAACTAAGAGTACATACATTATAAAATCTGAAAATTCTTGGGGGGGGGGGAGGGGGGTACCCTTGCCATAAAACCTCGCCATGAGGGGATAATGATCGGAGTCCTGATGGGAAAGATGTTCATAAAATATGGCATGAAACAATAAGAGGCAACCCTCATTTGCCAAACAACAATCAAAATGACTTTGAGAGGTTTTCTTGAGCTACTAATTATTAGTAAAAAGTCACCATAAAACCACAAAGACCAAGAACTAGAAGATTACTATCTGACAACACATCCGTGAAGGCTAACATGGCTTCAAGCCTTCTACTCCTCCCCAAATTTTCATTATTAAACATGATATGACTTAATCTTCACCATGGATGTCTCACCTAGTCTTTGAGGGCTTAAAGAAGTTGCAAAGAGATGGGCTTTAAAGACAAGTTCCCATAAAAACTAGTGTACTGAAACACTTCTCCCTTGATAAGATACCACTATTGCTATGTGGTGCGATGAGAAATTCACCAACATAACACTTAGCTCCTCCTTCCAAAACCGGACCAACCATAAAATCGACCATTACTGCTAACAAATAAACGTTGCACCCAATTGGCTTCACACGGACCCACTACATGCTAACGTTAGAGCAGTAGGTTTCATTCAGAGAAGGGGGCGGGGTGATGGAAACACACTTCATCATGGACCCATCTCACTGCCTTTTGGCGACCCAACACATGACATTTGAGAGCATAGAAAATCATTGTTTTGAGCAGCCTTACATTGCATAGCTACATGAGATTGGGCATATTTACTTGTTCAGGAGTTAGAATAAGAGGAATAATTGGAAAAAGTCTTTGATTTCTAAGACTATCGTTGGTAAAAGAAAATCTTCTTAGGGGTAGGGGGTGTCTTGGGCTGGACAAGGTTAACATGATAAGAACGTTTGGAAACAATTTCTCTTTGTACTTAGCTTTCTCACAAAAGGATATTGGGATAGAAGATGACACATGAGTGAGATTAACTATAACATATTTCTTCTTTCCCTTATCTTGAGCTTCGTGCATGATACTAGTGTTTTTCCTAATCAAGATCCTTCTAGTTACTGACCGGCTCTAGTATCTCAAACTTCTTATTTTGATGGGATTTGTGCTAGGTAAAAGTTTAAAAAATCTATCTAAGTCAATTGGTATCATACTCCGACCTCCATTTTCTAGAGAACTTGTTGGCTTAGAAGAAGAGGCCATCGAGGTGCTAGTGCCTTTCAGGACATCAAGGTTACCAGGATTCATCGACATCCTTTCTTTTGGTAGGGGTTCATCCTAAGGATATTACCAATTAATCCTTCCTCTCTAAATCCAAAGTCCTCTCTCAATCAAAAGGGGTTAGACGGGTTAATACTATCAAACTGATGGTGGACCTACGGAGCGATTATGATCTAGAATATGAGACACAACTAGTTTTTGCTTACCCTGACTAGACCTCACCTAGAAAGACAAAGATCCTTGACCTCCTAACATAAACGACCTATCCTAGAGTTGGCCTTCACCATGGTCAACCTTCATCCAGGGGGCCATTATTAGACATATGTATGTATACCCATAGTTTGTATCCTAGGGCATTTCTGTACGTACAACATTATGTAATTTTCTCTTTATAATGTACTTTAGGACACATTTGTAATTTTGTCTTCTCCTCTATTACTTTCCTGATAGCATGCACCCTACATGTATATAAGGTTGCATACTCGACATAGATAATATATACACACGTCTTTGTATTCTCTAAAAGACAATAGAGACCTTTTCGTCTCTTTTCTGGTGAATAAAAAAATAGGGAGGTTTGTTTGAGATGTGAAGAATCTGTCATGGTATCAGAGCACCTCCTTTTTCTTCATCAAACATGAGTGATAAATCTCCATAAAAACCACTAGAAACATCGCAATCGGCCTGTACAACAATTGATCAAAATGATCCCTTCTTTGTCCACTCAAACGAGCAGCCCGGGGAAGCTCTTGCTCCAAAATACACGGGCGAAGGATTCATGGCATGGAAATAGACGATGTGGACCGCCCTCAGTGCGAAGAATAAAGCGGGATTTATAGCTGGAACCATAAAATGCCCCGACCCTACCGATGCTATTCGAACTGCCGCGTGGAAATGAGTCAACTCGTTGATTGTGTCTTAGATCGTGAACTCCGTCACGCCAAACATCGCCAGAGGCATTCTTTACACCGATGATCCAAAGAAAGTTTGGGAATGGCTCTCTTGCCACGTTCCACAATATTAAGCTAAAGATAGCGAATCTTAAGCAGGTAGAAGAATCGGTCACCGATTACTTCATGAAATCTCACGAGGTTTGGGTGGAATTCGATCTTGCTTGACCTATCGACGTTTGCCAGTGTTGTATTTGCTGTAAATTAGAAGAAAATCAAAAGAAAAACGTCACAAGGAGGAGGAAATCGTGCACTTCCTAATGGGGTTAAACAGATCATACCTTCATCTCAGAGGGCAAATACTTGCTATGAGTGACATCCCCAGCCTTGAAGAAATCTTTTCCATCATTGTTCAAGAAGAACAACAACGATAAACTGGGAGTCAGATGACGAAGGTGAGGAGTCTGTAGCCCTAACTAGTAAGGCGACCACAAATTTCTCGCAAAATAAAGCCAGATTCGGATCAAACATGAGGAATTTGTGAAATTTCAACAAGAAATCTCTGAATGTTTCTTTAGGCAGCAACAAGAAGGAACTCTCCAAATGTAGCAATTGCAGTAAAGTGGGACACTCACGCAACGAGTGTTAGTGGCTCGTCAGTTTTCCAAATCAAGATCAGGAAGAATAGAAAGAGGCGCGAGTCGGCTCTGTAGTTACCCAACAAGGAAAATAATGTTCTGAAGCATCATTTGAGGAATCGTTCGTGAAAGGTTTTACTCCAGAGCAACTAGAACAGCTGCTTACTTTTCTTCATCAGCAGAAAGATGAAGGGCAACGAATCAGACAAACAAATTTTGGGGAGTTCTCAGGTAAGTCAAATCTATCCGTTAACTCTTCACCATGCCTAGTCTCCAATGCTAGTTCGGTAATAAATAGGAGACGTGAATTATGGATTCTGATTTGTGTGTGACAGACCATATAAATGGAAATCGAATACTGTCGTCTTATTGCAAAACTTTGAACAGAGAAATACCTTTGCCTGATGAAACTAAAAAGGCTGCAAACTGTGTTGGTAGTTTAGTTGTTGATGGCATTATATGTCTGAATAATGTTATGCACATGCCCTCTTTTCTTTTTAATCTCATCTCTATATCTAAGTTGACTGAGAACCTAAATGCATCTGTGATCTTCCATAATGATACTTGTTTTCTATAGGACTGTGAAGAGAAGCTTTGTCATGAAATTGGAAAGAAATATTGTGGTCTGTATTTTGCCAATATAGCTGCCCTAGGAAGTTTTGTTTAGAAAAGAAAATCGAGTTCTGTTGTGCTTGCAAATTCATGTAATAAACATACTGATGTTGACTGTTCTGAAACTCTCATTTTGTGGCACAATAGGTTAGGCCACATGCCTTTACAAAAGATAAATAAAATCATCAGTATACAAATTCCAAAACATTTGCAAACTGCCCCATATCCTTGTGCAATCTGTTACAAGGCAAAAGGAAAAAGAACCAAATTTCTCAATTCTGAAATCAAATCCACCGGGCCCTTTGAGCCTGTACATTGGATGTGTGCGGTCCTCTAAGAACTGAAACCAGAGAAGGATATAAATACTTCCTCACTATAGTTGACGACTATAGTAGAGGAACATGGGTTGTCCTTCTCAAACAGAAAAGTGAGGCAATGCAAAACATAGTAAAATTTATAAATCTTGTTGAAAAATAAATGGACAAAAACATTAAAATTATTAGAAGTGATAATGCCAAGGAATTGGAAAAATCACAAGAAGGGATAGATTTCTTTGATAAAAGGGGCATCGTTCATCAAACCAGTTGTCCCCACACACCTCAACAAAACGGTGTCGTGGAAGGAAAGCAAGGGCACCTTATGGAAATTGTAAGAGCCCTACTTTTCAAATCTGGTTTAGATCACACTTTATGAGGCCACTGCATTGAGCATGTTGTCTATATAATTAATAGAACCCCCAACAAGGCCATAAAACAACTAACACCCTTTGAAAAACTCTATGGGACCAAACCCAATTTCAATGAAATGAAGTCTTTCGGATGCCTTTGCTACATAACCAACATAAGTCCCAACAGAGGAAAACTTGACCTAAGATCCGTCAGCTGCATATATGTTGGAAACTGCAAGAATACCAAAGGATACAAGGTTGTGCCCCTTGGTGAAAACAAGCATAAAGTTAGCAGAGACATAACCTTCTTTGAGAATATTTTCCCATTGAAAGATAAATCGTGGGAACAAATCACCCAAGAAGAACAACAAAACACCGACATCTTCCTCCCTCATCCTCAAAACAACTTAGAGGATGATACTTGTACGTCCCAGCTTTCTGGGATAAAAGAAGATCAACATCCTTTAAGTGACACACCAGAAAGCAATTCCCCCTTGCTGACAGAACCAGATCCCATTGCCCCTCCTGAATCCAAGGCAATAGATAATATAACCCTAAGAAGATCCACCCGGACTCACAAACTACCAGCCAGATATGATGACTAAATATGATATAATAGCAGAAACCATGAGGACCTCTTCTCTACTAGACTCAGTACAAGACTCACACACCAAGAACCTGAGTACAGGAAGCAAACCACCATCAACACCCTTACTGATCACATACCAACCACCACCATTCTCACTTGCTCTCTCCCTCAGTCAACCAACAAACTCATACACCAATTACATCAATCTAGCGAGCCACTCAACTACAAAATTGCCAATAAGGACCCACATTGGGTCAAAGCTATGACTGAAGAATTTGCGGCCCTGAAACAAAACAAAACTTGGTCCATTGTAACCCTACCAAAAGGAAAGAAACCAATCACCTATAAATGGGTTTACAAGACAAAGTTCAAGGCTGATGGGAGCCTGGAGAGATACAAAGCCAGGTTAGTAGTTAGAGGCTTTACCTAGAGACAAGGCTTGGACTATGAAGAGACCTTCTCTCCTGTGGTAAAACTCACCATAGTTTGAGCCCTTATCATAATGGCTATAAAGAAGGGATGGATCTTAGATCAGCTCGATATAAACAATGCGTTCCTTCATGGAGACCTCCACGAAAACGTTTACATGAGCATATCAAAAGGTTTAAAGGTAGAAGGAGACAATAAAGTCTATAAGTTACACAAGTCACTCTATGGACTCAAACAAGCTTTTCGCCAATGGTATGAGAAGCTTGCTAAGTTCCTTAAAGACCTCGACTTCCATCATTCCCAAAATGACTACTCCCTTTTTGTCAACAAAAAGGCCAACAACATTCCCCTATTAGGCATATATGTTGATGACATTTTGGTTGTTGGAAATGATGCCAAAGAGATTAAAAATCTGAAATAGATACTTGACAAACAATTCAAGATTAAGGATTTTGGGAGATTGGATTCACTAGTGGAAAAAATGTTTTTAACCACGGTTATTTTGCTTATATACCACAGTTAGGAACCGTGGTTTATGCTCCCGTCGCATATAGAAAATTGCCTATATACCACAGTTGATAACCGTCGTTTAAAAGTAGACTATATACCACGGTTTGCTATGACCGTCGTTTAAGACCGTTTTTTGACGCGGTCCTCACCGATTTTAAACGACGGTTAAGGTCAGAATCGTGGTTTTAAGTCCTTTTATACGACGGTTATAGGTTAAAACCGTGGTATATTATCTATAAAATCAACGAATAAACCACGGTTATACTTATAACCGTGGTTTATAGTCTATGAAATTTTTTTCAAAATCGCCGGCGATTCGAAGCGCCGCTACGCAGATCTCAAACAGAGCACAGAAGAGAATGAAGAAGCTAGAACATGTGTGTTCCTTGTTTGCGATTTAGGGTTGCAAAATAATGAGTGAAGAATGTTCCGGAGGCGTAGTATGTTCCTTGTTCGCGGTGGGTTGCAAAATTACCGTGAAGTTAAAGAGAATGAAGGATGGAGGCGTAGGCCATGTTCCTTGTTCGCCGGTTATGGTTGCGAAAATAACAGTGAGAATGAGTGAGTGAGGACGAGCATGTTCCTTGTTCGCAAGTGTAAGCTGCAAAAATTACCAAAAAACAAGAGAATTAGTGAGGACGAGCATGTTCCTTGTTCGCGATTTAGGGTAGCAAAAATTTCCGTGAGCTAGTTGAAGAGAATGAAGAATAGTTGCAGAGCATGTTCGTCGGTTTGGGTTCCAAAATTACCGTGAGGTTGAAGAGAATGAAGAAGAAGAGTGCTTCGTCGATATGTAAAGAGAATAGAGAGAAAGTGCCGCGTTAAATTTCGGCCGAAAATTAAAATTCCCGCCTAGACTATATACCACGGTTCATCAAAAAACCGTGGTTTAATATAGTAAGATGTGCAATATAAATGACGGTTGCCTAGAAACCATGGTATATAGGTACACTATATACGACGGTTCCTTGAGAACCGTGGTATATTCACTCCGGCATGTACTATATACCACGGTTGCCCTGAAAACCGTGGTATATAACTAATATATATACGACGGTTCCTTAAGAACCGTGGTATATGCGCTCTGGTATGCACCTTAAATGACGGTTGCTATGAAAACCGTGGTTTATAAACTTTAAACCACGGTTTTCCATTTAACCGTGGTTTAAACGCCGTCATTAAAAACATTTTTTGTACTAGTGATTTCTTTTAAGGAATGGAATATTTAGAAACATAAAATAGCCTAATCATGACCCCAACGCTAAATTAACCAAATCCTACATGACTTCAAGATGGACAACATTAAACCTTTAGTCTCACCTCTCCCTCTTAATATAAAACTATACAAGGACTTAAAATTGACAATCCAACCCTATACAGATGCCTTGTAGGAAAATTAAACTTCTTAACAAACACCAGACTAGACATAGCCTTTGCTATACATTTTCATAGTCAATTTCTTCAATCCCCCACCTTCGATCACCTCAAAGTTGACTACCATACTCTATCCTACATGAAAGGAAGAGTAGGCTTCGGTCTGTTCTTCAACAAATAACCTGATTATACCTTGGAAGCCTACTGTTCCTTTGATTGGGCTTCTTACCCAATCACACGAAAATTAGTTTCTGGCTTTTATATCCTTTTAGGAGGATCACCATTAAGTTGGAAATCCAAAAAGCAAAAAACAATATCATTATCCTCTACTGAAGCAAAGTACAAGGCCATGCGTCAGGTTATAGGAGAACTAAGTTGGTTAACTTGATTGCTAAATGAAATAGGTCTCACACACATAACCCCGATACCACTCAAATGTGACAACCTAGCAGCCATACACATAGCCAGGAACTTTGTCTCACATGAGCATACTAAACATATTGAATTAGATTGTCATTTTGTAAGTGAAAAGTTACAGGGGGCTTGATTCAACTCCAATATGTTCCTACCATGCATCAGCTAGCCGACTTGATGACCAAATCGCTCGCAGGTAAGAACTATCAAAAATCTTTTCAAAGTTTAGGTTTACAAGAACCAAAGCGATGGAGCCCGTGATAGAAGACAAAGAGCACAGCATTCTGCATGCGTATCTGTTGTACTCAAAGTATTAGACATATGTATGTATACCCATAGTTTGTATCCTAGGGTCATTTCTATACGTACAAAAGTATGTAATTTTCTCTTTAGAATGTACTTTAGGACACATTTGTAATTTTGTCTTCCCCTCTCTTACTTTCCTAATAGCGTGCACCCTACATGTATATAAGGGTTGCATATTCGACACATATAATATATACGTATGTCTTTGTATTCTCTAAAAGACATTAGAGACATTTTCGTCTCTTTTCTGGTGAATAAACAAACTAGAAGGTTTGTTTGAGATGTGAAGAATCTGACAGCCATAGAGATTAAATCCCTACCCAATTTAGATGGCTATGAGAACTAGGGGTGTCAATGAGTCAGGTCCGGGTCGGTGGAGCATCACCTAGTTTCATCTGATAAATGATGGATTTTTTCTACTTATTTTAATAATTCTTTGATAATCTTTTAAAGGATGGACTTTGAGTTATTTTGCAACACTTTGTCTTAGAGCATGATTATCAAAGAACCTAAATTTGGGCTCTTATCATTCTCTTTCCTCTTTCTATCTCTGCCACATCATTTTAAGAACCATGTCTATTTGTTACCAACATCAGAGAACCCATCATTTGGTTTTAAACTCCCCCTATTTGTCATATCATTTTTTATTAATTAATTAGTTTTAGAATACAAACATTAATTGTTAATTATTATTACTACTATTTTCAGTAATACACAAATAATCTTAACTTAATATTTTATGTATGATTAAAGTTTATTGTATTTTGAAACAAAAATAAAATAAAATTTACTCACATATATTATTAATGTACTTTATATATTATTTGTCACTCAATTTGTAGGATTAAAATGTTTATAGAATTTTGAAATGAATACATTGGTACAAGTATATTTTAGTATTACATTTTTATATAACCAAAATACAAATAATAAGTATTAATTTATTTGTAATTAGAAAAAAGAATGGTAGGTCCCATTTTATGGGTTCTTTAAATTTTCTTCCCAAAGAACCCAAAATTAGAGTTATTACCCCTCTCTTCCACCTCATAATTTTTTATTTTTTTAGTTATGAACACATAAGAACCATTGATAATCAAGCCCTTATATGGTCCATGTTAAAGGTGGTCACGGTTCCGGTTCCGTCCAGTTCCGGTTCTGGGGTGGTTCCGAAGGCTGTATTCGTTTCGAATTCGCTCAAAAAAAAACGTTCCAGCCAGTTCCTTACCGGTTCTGGTTCCAGTTCGGTTCCAAATTTGAAACTTTTTTCAAAAAAATTAATTTTTAAAAACTTTCATTAGGGAGGCGGGTATTAACGGTTGTTTTGAATGATTTCAAGGCGGTTCCACCGGTTCTGGTTCCGGTTCTGATTTTATGTATTCATCCTTACATCAAATATACCGGTTTCGGTTCCGGCTCCAATTGGTTCCCCATCCGGTTCAGTCCTGAATCTTCAAAGGTGTATTCGGATTCGCTTTGCTTGCATATGGTTCCAGTTCCGAACTGGTTCCAGACCGGTTCAGCCGGTTCCATGCCCAACTGGTTTCGGTGCAGTCCCACCGGTTCTGGTATTTGGTCACGTTGGCCACCTTTTGTCCATGTTTTGTGTGCTCTCTTACTCATTGAGGTTTTTTCTTCAGGTAACTAGTCTTCACCTTGGATTCCTTTCCTTCTATATTTCTTTATTTCTATTGGTTGGGTATACCTTTACGATATGATCTTTGATTTGAAAATCAAAACATTTAAGCATTTTAGATGTGACTACTCTTTATTCAACAATTTAAGTTGTTCCAACTGACTTCTTCACTCGACCATATTCTGTCTTTGACTCTTGAGGCAATTATTCCTAATTTTGAAATCCCTTTGTTTCGCTTTCACCACTCTCTTGATTTTTTCACAATTGAGAATAACTTTTATTTCTTCCACATTTGATTTTTTTCAAGCAAAGGGGGATCAAATTGGAGTGGGGCAGATACATGCTCAAATTTGATTTCTTCAAGTCTCGTAAAATCTTTCAATTAATGAGTAATTAAGCAAGATTGGGACTTCCTTTCTTGCTAAAAATGTTTACAACCACATTTGTCACCTTAGGATGATAAATATTTTTCAAGTTATAATCCTTAAGCAATTATAGACACCTTATTTTCCTCATATTTAACCCAATCTAACTAAATAAATACTTGAGGCTGTTATGATCACTAAACATCTTGAACCTTAAATGCCTTGATATATGTAGACAAATAATAGTAGTTGTGACTAGAGGGTAGATCGAGACTTGTAACGACCCCAACACTGGCCTAGGAGTTAGGGACGTTACACGTCGAGTATTACTACCTAATAACGCAAGGCTCTAAACTAACGTTCACATTAAAGGCCCAAAATAAATACTTGTATAGATAGTATAGTCAAAGTGTAGCAAAACATTCTGGAATCACAATACCAATGTGAAAGTCAAACAGAAATCCAAAAGCGTAAATGTCAAATGCTACTAAGGCCCGTAGGCTACAGAAGTCATAGACAAAATGAACTAATACATATAATGAATGAAACATCTAAAGCTCCAAAAGCAAGGACGGTCCTCGTCTATCAATCTACAATGTTAGTAAAGTAGGGGAATGAGCACATAACCATGCCGAGTAGATGACTAACTTCAACAACCAGCATGCTCAAAACATTTGCAGAAACAGATGATACATCCAGAAGTTTAAACAAAAGGGAAAGGTAATTTCCTTAGCAAAACCAGAAGCAGAAGTCCATCCAACGGGACATAAACAGAAT
Organism: Limonium bicolor; assembly: GCA_023374045.1. Lineage (NCBI taxonomy): Eukaryota > Viridiplantae > Streptophyta > Magnoliopsida > Caryophyllales > Plumbaginaceae > Limonium > Limonium bicolor. Next base: position 208,118,245 of record CM041780.1, read on the forward strand.
TCAGAGTAATCAGATTCGCAAACAGAGGGACACTAGATATCGAAGCATACAGACAGAACGGAATAAATTTCATAATAGAAGAGGCCAGGGGGGGGGGGTCCCTATGTTGGGGGCGGGAAAGAACAACATCACTCGTAACAGGACAGGTTAAAACACCTATGAACAGAACGGGAGACATACGGGGCAAACAGAAGGACGTCCTACGCAGCGCGCTATGAGATAGCTAACCAGCCATCCACGGTTCAAATACAAAGATACTAGGTCCCAAAACAGAAGCTTAAATACAGTTAAGCATGTGTGCACCAATTGCACCATAAAGCATGTTTAGACGAAAAGAAGTCAAAACCGAGCTCAAACGAGCATGTTTTAGACGAAAACCGAGGGGTCTGAACTTATGTCCGAACGTCAAAGTTCGGACGTAAGTCGAGACTCAGAAGGCGCAGAAATCATAGTGTCCGAACTTGTGTCCGAACGTCAAAGTTCGGACACAGGTCCAACTATAATCAGAAGGAGAAACAAGGAGTGTCCGAACATCAAAGCTCGGACTGATGTTCGGACGGTTTTCGGAAATCAGATACAAGGTGAGGTCCGAACATGTGTCCAACATTGAAGTTCAGACGCATGACAAACCAAAATCAAAGAAAACCAGGAGAGAGTGTCGGAACTTATGTCTGGACTTACAAGTTCGACACTAGTCGACGTTTGTAAGCCGGATCCGTCCTCGCACCTCGTCCGAACATCAAAGCTCGGACGGAAGTTCGGACACAGTCAAAAACTCGGAAAATAGAGAACGCAACAGGGTCTGTCCGAACATCAATGTTCAGACAGACGTTCGGACACACGCAAAACAGAGAACTCAGAAGCGAATTGCACACAAACAGAATGCCAAAACCTTGCCACAATGCCACAACAAAACCCAAGCAGTTTTAACACAACTATGGGGGTTTTAGGGAGTCAAACAATGCCAAAACAGTTGGTGAATAAACATCAAACGCAAACAACGCCACAATCAGAACTGACACAAACTCCCCATAGCCAACACACCAAATCCATCAGCCGCCTACCTCGAATTTGCAGAGAATTTCCCCAAACACGTAGCACTATCAGGCACCAAAAAGCAGACCACACGCAGAAGGTTTAGACCTGAATTCGACAAAGGACTGACAGCAGAGAACACTGACAGAGTCACGAATCAGCCACCGATGAACAATCTGGTCACAGAGGGAATTGAAATCAAAACGTATAGGAGGTTCCAAACTGCAGAAATTGAAGGCAACGTAACCTAACATTCAAGCCTGGTTCTGATGAAGGATTCACAACAGAGGAAGACCAATCCAGAGAGAACCGAGCAGTAGAGAATGACAATCAGCAACGCATAGCAATGGTGATTGGAAGAACGCTCTTGAGGAAGGGAGAGAGAGAAGAGTAACTGCGGCACAATGTCGATGAAGGGAGAACTGGCGTTGAGGGAAAAGATCGTGAATGAGAACCGTTCATAAAATAATAATTAAAGGAATTCCTTATCCTCTTAATAACAATTAATTACTTAAATTATTTGAGAGGGGAGAAAGACCTTCTTTCCCTCTACTTTAATCCAAAGGACGTCTGCATCCTGAGTAATTAAAACAACTCACTTAAACCACAATTGTAATGGAATAATGGAATAAAATCTGCATCTCTGAAAATAACTTTAGATTATAACAAGACGTCTTCTGAAAGAAGTTAATTACATAAAGAAAATATACACATTTTTGTGTGAATCAAACAAAATATAGTAATCACGATCCACCACGCGGGAGCACAAGGACTTCATTCCAAAAAAATCCCATAAGATACCCCTAATTGTGAAAATACTCACTAAGACCATCAATATTGCAAGTGCCTCAGAATAAAACAAAACTATCATGTCAAGGACAATAAAATATGTGGCTGAAGAAGAATCTATTTCAAGACACAATATTAAAAAGCTTGATAGAGGATCTAACACAATCAATGGCAGAGAAAATTGTTGAGAACAACGAGCAACTCCTATAAGAGCTAGTGGAAAGAAATGTGCAATACTAATAAAAATCAATGAAATGGATGAAACATTGGTCAGGAAGGAAAATGACTTTTTGGAAGTATAGAAGCTATATTACCTCTGCATTTTGTCGCTCTAGTAGTTGAGAAGTACAATGGGACTAGAGGTCCCGGTTAGCACACTTAGAAGCTCATGTTTGTAATGAACATTATGGGGATACTCAATGAATTTGCAAGCTTACATGGAATTGAAGAGGAGAATTCAGTAGCACAATTAAAAGCCTGCTACAATAGAAGCTTTGTACCACATCCAGCCACTTCACGTCACACATTACCATTTGTTTCATCACACCAAGCTCCTTCACCACTTCACTCAATTGACCACGTGATGCTGGGTTGACAATAGTATCCTTATTTATGCGATTTACTGGTAGTCATTGTGATTTTCTATCGAAAGAATTCCTTTTTGTCTCTAATGAGCAAGGGGTCCAACATGGAGACTATGATGCATGATCAACTATCAGACATGAAGACAATGTTGTAATAGGATAGATCAAGGTGGCAAGGCATTAGGTGGAGACATACGTTACGATTAGGTGAAAGGCGACGTGATACTGATTTAGTGATTGATCACTTTGTAGAGCATCCAAATTCCTAATGGTCCGAAGTTTAGTCTTTTGTGGAGTTTTTGTAGGCACATTACCTTAGACGTATTGTGGGGCTTACTATGTGTCTTCTCCAAAATTTCTTTTAACACTATTAAGTTAATGTTGAATTAGTTTTGATGCATTTTGTCATATCCATATGAGCGTGGGTAGTACTATAGCTCAAGGGAATTTGTTGGATAAACAGTCAATGGATGACCCTATACATGAGCCTGCTATGAATGTAGTTAGGGATAGTAGATAGTCACATCTACACGAGCCGTCCTACCATTACTTTGATTTGTCTTTCAGCTCGACGTTTCTTGGAAGGTTATTGCTTGATACGAATACCTTTAACCTTCCTTTGAAAAGATGACCATCAATTAATCACTTTACATGATGTCCACAACATCTTCATGCTAACTTTCTAGGGAAAGGTTGTCGCACGCATGTAATATGAGGAGTTTCAAGGTGGAGCTGATAATGTCATAACTGTAACTGCTATGCCAGACATTTTTAAGGTATCATCTGCTGATAGGATGACAAGACGTGACATTGTACCATAAAGACAATATCCCCTACAGCAAGGTGGTAAGCGGTGTGACCATCATAATTTTTCATACAATTCTAAGGTATGTGGGACCTTGTACCAAATGTTTGACTGCACATTATTCTCTATAACAACTAAATACGCTCCTATACCCATTGCTCTAACAAGAAGCTGGTCTAATCGTTCGTTCATAGCGTTTAGAAGATTAATCTCCTTCCCACGAATCAGGTAAGCTATGTAAGGGACCGTTCGCTTGCGGTAGATTAATGTTACTTTTAAAAAGTAACTCTATATATGTATTGTGTTTTTATTGATTGAAATTTCACCACTACACATGGCAATCTCTCTTTTGTTAACTATGGTAACCTTTAATGGGCTTTTTAAGTTTTCACAGATATTGTTGCGTTTGCCTCTCACCAGCGAATGCACCCTAAGTGATTAGAGAATTTTTGTATTTGTTAACAACATCCACTTTACCTTAAAGCAACAATTTGCTGCATTTCATCAAGGCATCAAACGGCATATGCTTCGAGAGCCACCACTTTGGCGTACATGTACTGATGTACATACAGTAGGAAATCTCTTCCTGGGCTGATATGCGGGTGTCTGATACTCTTACAGCCTATAGGCACGTGACTGTCTAGTAACATACTAACATTTGAGTAAAAAATTTCTTTTATTCATGGAAAAAAAATTAGTTGCGGCTTGAGAAAGTTTTGCTTTTGTTTTATGCCATACAACTATAGTTGTGACTTTGTAATGGAGTGTTGGTTTTGTGAGTGTATCTCCACCATTTTTTGAAATTTGACGTCTCGGAATATCAGAATCCCAGAACTCTTTACAGTTCGAGTGCCATCACAGAGCGAGTGATTGGAGGCTAGTAAAGTACGACAGGGCTTAAATGCAATGACCCCTGCACCTGCCGGATGTTGTTTAACCGTACCATCCACAAATAGGATTTTCTTGGTAGAATATATAGCACACATTTTGGATTCATTCTGTAGTAGCTAGAGCTGGCTACTCTTTTATACATCCAGTAAAGAAAACCGGTATCATTGGTACAATTTCATTTGTTGCCATGAATATTCCACTTTACTATATATTGATGCTATCACTTTTCTTGAACTAATGAAGCAAGTTTTCTATACTAAACGTATAGATATCAGATATAGCCAAAACACTAACTATCAAATAAAAGACTCCCGTCGAAGCAAATAATAAATCATCATCAAATCGCGTGCAACGTGAATTATTACATTTGTGATACATAGGGAGACAACTTGGGAGTTTGGAGATGGGGCACCGTTAAAGGGGGTGGGAGTTGAAGAGAAGTTTTCCCCACTTCCCTGAATGAGTTTCTATTTCTAGCCCTTGAAACAAAGTATAGAACAAAGAAAATAGCAAAAACTATCATTAACTGCAAGCAAACTAATCACGGCTAGAATTCTGCAGACAGTGAGAAGGCAGCAATTCATCGACGACTCTTTCATCATTTAAAGGGTTATTGAAGTTAATAAAAAATGAAAATCAACTTTACATACCTACGGACATTGCAAGAAGCAGAGCAGACTAATGATCTTTATACAACCTGCAACAACCCATGCACTGTACAGAAGATCATGTAAGTTTGGAGCATACTTTTTCAGCCATATAAAAGGACACAATGGCTGGGTCAGCACCCTGAGCGTAGCCAGCTGGCCAACTATCCCCCTTACACCCAGATGGGTTATGTTTTTATGTAGCCAATTGCCTCTTCTAGACACTATAAACAAATAATTTTATACAACGATATGTACACAACAAAGATCAGAGTACGGATATCACAATTCAAGGGTGAAATAGTAAACCATTATCCAAAAGCTGAAGCTGGATATTTATTCGTTTGCATTATAGAATATGCAATAAGCAGGGTCAATTTATCCATCCATAAATCAATCCGTAAGGTGTTAATTCTGAAAATACAGATGGATGATCTTTGAATAACGGAAAGAAAACATCGCAGATGAGTCATGACCCTGGCAAATTCATGTTTTCCACTCACATCTCAATAACCATAATTGCCTCAAGTGATACAACTCCCCATAAATAGCTCAAGATCAAACAAGACTACGAATTAGATGACATAACCTTGAGACATGTCCAGAACAAAACAACAAATCAGCTTAGACACAGACAGGTCCAGCATTAGAAAAAACAAGAATTGCTTCAAGGTTCTGAAAAGCGAGAAATAACATCAGAATTCCAATAGTTTCAGATTCAAAATATCAGATACGGTCACAACTCAACATAAGTTCAACACTCAGGTCATTCAGTCCATGAACTGATGTAATATCCAATCAGAGGAGGTGCACAGCTATGTGAACAACAACAGTTCACCACCGTGTGCATGTAAATCTACTTCATTTTTCTTTTCTCCAACAAATCCAACTGTTTTTTTTTTTTTGCTCTTCCCCCATGACTGAACTCTTACTACGGTATATTTTAATCTTCAGAAGAGAATGAAAGAAACACAAATATGAGTGAAATGATAAAAATACATCTGATAACGTGTGATTTTTCCTTCTTTAAATTTTGCTTTTATACTAAAAAAAATTGATAACTATCAACAGAGAGCAGGGATTAGATTCGGCTCCTATTTATATTCAACTACATAGCTCTTTTATCAAACAAGAAATCTGGGGGTGATTTCAGTTCCGGGCGACCAAGCTGACTCTTGGTTCAATTTTTCCCAGTCAACCATTTCACTGGCGGAAGGAAGTAGGAGGTTATTTGTTAACTTTGAATTAAAGGAATCTTAAATTATCACAGTAAATCTGCTCAAGTTTATGATAGAAAGAAACCACTATATCTTGCAAACTCATTACATATATACACACTCCTGCAAAACAATAGCATTCTCATATATACAAAAGGCACAAGCTAAAATGTTACTGTTCTACCTAAGCAACAACTAACATGCAGCACGGTGACATTAATTTCCGTGTAGAAAGAGAAGATAAAAATCTATACTAAATAGAAAGGCCTTTAATTAAACAAGAAAAGGAAGCATCATAAAGCAGCATATGAATAGGTGTCTAATTCTGTGAAGATGGAAGATGAGAATATGTATGAATTGTTATATTTAGATTATCAAAAAAAGGACGAGTTCTTATTCCTTGTTACCGAATCTCTGGGCAATTATGGGTCGAACATCATCAACAGTGGCCAAGGTTTCTAGGAATGGAACCAGAGAAATCAGCTCACTGTCGGAAGGATCATCAAACCAGCTCTTAATAGGAATTCCATTATTCACTTGCAATCTATAAACCTGAAAGTACAGAGAGAATATAGAGGATCTAAGCAATCATTGAAAATAAAGAAAACTTTTAAAACTAGAACACTGAGCCTAGTCCCACAGACACCGGAAACCTAAATTCTAGATTTAGAGATCACAATAGATGTAGCATAAACCAAGCACAAAATAGCTTCTATTCCTATCCACCATAATTCAGCAGTTTTGTAGCCGTCTTATCTAAAATGTACTTATGCCAGACTCATATTGCTGTCAACATCCAGAAGAAAGAGATTCAAAGAGCTCCCAAAGCATGAATTATTGATCAGTATCACACTAAAGAAAAAACTCCGGATGCCTCTGACAAAATAGTAAATCTAAAGGAGAACAAACCTGAGGCGTATTATCAATTATGGCAACCTTGGCAAGGTCAAGACCTAATACAGTCAAGTCTTTGGTGTGAGTGTCATTTGAGAAGATGCATGATTCCCGATAGGCTCTTCCAGTAATAAGATTCCCATCAGGATCCAAGATATTCAGCAACTCTTCTGCATAAACCCGCTGACTGGCTGTGAAAACGACGACATCAAACATATCTGCAACCCTCTTCAAAAACTTATGAAGATGGGGCCGCTCCTTCACATAAATAGTATGCTCCTTCATGTTGAAGAAAATCTTGAAGGTAAAGTCAGCATCTTCACAATATTCCACAGAGGAATGTACAAGCGTTTCTGATGAAGGAAGAGATGTACAAACTTTAAGAAAACACTATGAAAATAATTCGTGTTTGCTGTGCAACATAGGGATAAAAAAAGAAAATAGACTGTTATAAGCATTATTTCAGACACCCATATAAATGATGATAATTGACCGAGGCCAAAATGATTCTTTTTCTGAGGGATTAACTAAATGATTAAGAGTGTAACTTGGTACAATAATACATAATATGATAACTTAATATGCTACATGTTCAATTTTAGTTTGCTGGTTTGTATTTGCCATGAACCTTAGCATAACAAAGACTCACCATCCAGATCAAGTACTAAAGTTACTGGCTTTTGCTTTGGTGATTCCTTAGGAAATATAGTTGGCCGAACAGCAGGAGCGACATCTGAAAGGTCAGGTAAGTTTCTGATAAAAGAGAGGGGGTCAAGAAAGTCAGTGTGCTCAGAATCAGGAGTATCAGCATCAGGGCTCGTCTGATGAACAGAAGAATATAGACTTGAACCGAATGAGTCAAACTTTGATTCTTCACAAGTTGGGTTCTTTTGCATGATGTTGAAATTCAATGAGTCGTCGAGGAATGACAAGGAGAAGTACTGTTCACTGGTATCAAAGAAAAAGCTAGACTCCACAGCATTATAATCTTGAAACAGATTCGTCTCCAAATTATCTTGACCAATTATACTCCCATCAAATTGTAGCCCTCCAAGGATCATGTCTGAAATAAAGAAATCGGATACATTGCAGGTACGGGGGTCAATTGCGCCTGCACTATTACCATCGCTTTCTTCTGCTTCATTATTACCATCATTCCCCAAACAAACATTTCTCCCTGTTTAGAAGTTCAATCAGTAACACTCACTATGCTTCACATGGTTGATAACCATTAATGCAGTAGATTAATGTCACCTGAAGATCAAAATGTTACCTTCATCATCATGAATCCTGCAGCTGTAATGTTGCTCAAAGTTATTCACCAAGGGAGAGAAGAATTTATCTGGGTTTGTTGAGGAAGAGACTGAGGTATCATCCTGCAACAACAATTGAAACTTGCTAACATCAGAACCAGGTGCTGAAAACTCAAGCTACCAAATATAGTTATGCAAAAAGGCAGGCCTTCCAGTGTAATTAACTTTATTACCCTTCCATCTGAAGACTCAGCAACTATCACAGATGCAGATTGTTCATGTCCTCGAGAATTTACACCAGATACTAGCTCTTGATTGCTGATATATTCACCAGTTCTGTTGCTACTGGAAGTTTCTTCACTGCTTGAGGATACTGCATAAATTTAACTATATATTAATTACTACTAATTGCCAAAACTATTGACTTTTAGTTCACAATAAAAGGCAGGAGAATCAGGAGCAGAATATCCACGTGTATGACAAGCTAAGTCACATTGTCATTGTCATTTGTTTCATAACTTCCTTCATATATTCATATACTTACCGTACTGGCAGTCTTGAGCACATCTGCCAAGATCTTCTGCCAACTGAGAAGCATTGACATGAGAAGTCCTTTTGCATATCATCTTTGACTTCTGACATACCCCTAACTCTTTCTTTTCTCCTATGAAATTCATGCTCAAATTTTTCATTACTATTGATGGCATTTGATCTGAATTTGTGATATTTAATGCAGGCTCGCTGTGGAAGCATCAAGGATATAGCACTTCAAGACGAATCTTGCGAAGAAAAATAACCTTAAGTTAGAGTAAGCACAGTTAATTCCAAAAAACAAAACTCGCTACCTACTCAAAAGACGCTATAAATGACATGTGTTTTTGCTACGCATACTTGATCTTAACTATTAGTAAACAGTTCAAAGATAATTCATCAATCCTTTCATAGTGATATCAATTAATTCAACAATATGCTGTAACATCACATACTTTCAACCAGGCTAGTACTGAACTAAAATCTCCAACTCTTACCTTCCTCTTCAGTAAGTAGTACAAAACTATTTTTGCAATTGAATAGCGAAGCAATTTCTAAGTCATTTTCATTAGATTTTGATTCAAAGATTGTTATTGCCAAAGCTAAATCCCAAAACAGCATAAACAACAAAGATCAGCAAATAAAATCCGAATTAAGCACAAATTATAGGGATAAAATACTCCGTAGCAGGTTCCTGACACCAATCATTGGATTTTTCTTCGATTCTCTTGAGAATCAAAAGAAACCCCCAAATCTGCTGCAGAACTCTGAGAGTTCCGAAGTATCATCAATTACACTAGAGTAACAAACAACCCTAGACTCGAAAAGTTGACTCATAAAACACGATTGGATGGCGCAAAAGAAATTTCCCGCGTAGGACACCCACTTCTTAGGCCCAATAATTTCACAACCCCGGCCTGATCTACAGCTTATTGAACGCTTCCGGTTCAAGTACCAAACTGAAAGTTGAAGAAAACGGCACAATTTCCCGTATCCATTGAAGAAAGAAACTAGTTAACTGAATTTAAAACACACACACATACACACACACAAGGACTTCGTAATTCAAAGAAATAAATACCAGCAGTTAATAGAATAAATTCAAAAAAATCGTTTTTTATGAAGACAGGTACGCGAGCTTGAATCTCGGAAGACAAAACCCTAGAAAGTAAGCAAGAATAACAGACCACATGCTGAATTATACAATTACCGAACAAGACAAACACAACCACTAAAGAAGAAAAAAACTTAGCAGAAACGAAGGAGGTCGAGGTTGAGCTTGAATTAACAGCCAAACAATACTCAGATCAACGACCAAAGACAGTTAAAGTCCTAACAACAACATCACCACGCTCATACCTCAGCGCAGCAGCCTTTGAAGTCCCTCCCGTCTCTCTCTCTCTCTCCCTCTCTCTCTCTCTCTACTTTTTGCGGAGAGAAACAAAATGAGAGGAGAGGGACTCGGGAGACTTTTTATGTAACAACTTCGCTGGTGATGGTCTTGACTTGGTTTGAAGGTTGGGGGAAGGAGATGCTGGACGGTGAGGATCGTATCTTCTACCCAACCTGCTCCAACCGATAGAATGACGACGCGTGGGTCGTTTCCCAGTTAAGGAATAGCCGGGTTTGTTCACGCGCTTCTCCCGTTGTACTTGCTTTTCGGCCTCCATTGGCTCATCCATGGCCAGTTTTGGAGCGTGTACTGTATACTCTCTAGTCAATCATTGCGGAACTTATTACTTGAATTTTCTATGGTTATATCTGGTGCACGGATTACAAAAAAAAACTTTACCTTATTTATCTTAGTATTATTTAAGTACTAATGATAATTAAGTTTTAGTTGTAAATTGTTTTTAGGGAAATTTCATGATATATCCCCGAGGTTTCATTTCATTACGAGATACCCCTGAGGTTTCATTTTTTTTACGATATACCCCTGAGATTTCATTTTCATTACGATATATCCCTGAGGTTTCAATTTTATTACGGGATGCCCCTCAGTTCATATTCTAATATATTATATTTTCCATATCTTCATTTTACCCTCGCACCATATGCCCCGCAACATAAATTTATGGTCAAATTTTTAAAAAATTAAAATATGAACAAAATACACAGAAAAATTAAAGATCAATTAGAATTTTAATTCAATTTTGTAAAACATAATAAAAGTATAAAGAAATTAAAAAATTAGATACATAGAAAGTTTAAAATAAATAGAAATGACCAAAGACAAAAATAATCTATTTAAAAACTTATATGTTACATAATTTAAAACTATTATAGCAATTATATTAAAGAACAAAAATTATTTTTATACTTTATTTACTAATTTAAAATAATGATTTTTCTATGTACTATATGAAATATTATTGTTATACTTTTTACAATTTAAATACATATCTAGGTAACTCCTTAACAAGTTATGTTTATTTTCAAAATAATTTACTTTTTAATTTTTAGTCATTTCTATTTATTAATTTTTTTGTTTTACGTTTATTTAATTATATTCATTTTTTAATTTTATATGAACTTTAATTATATGAGCATTTTATTTAAGTTTCAAATTCAAACAAAACTTGACCATATATCCATGAGATTATTGCGGGGCATAGGATTTTAAGCCACTGCTATAAGTTTTTAAATTATGTAACAATATAAGTTTTTTAAATAGATTATTTTTTTGTTGGTTAGTCATTTCTATTTATTTTAAACCTTTCATGATTCTAATTTTTTTAATTTGTTTTTATACTTTTCTTTATGTTTTTTAAATTGAAATAAAATTTTAATTGATTTTTTATTTTTTATTTGCATTTTATTCATATTTTAAATTTTAAAAAATTTGACCATAAACCCGTGTTACGGGGCATATGGTGCGAGGGTAAAATGAGAATATGACAAATATAATATATCCGAATCTGAACTGAGGGGCATCTCGTAATAAAATTGAAACCTCAGGGGTATATCGTAATGAAATGAAACCTCAGGGGTATATCATAAAAAAAATGAAACCTCGGGGGTATCTCGTAATGAAAATGAAACCTCAGGGGTATCTTGTAAAATTTGTTCAAACCTCGGGGGTATATCGTGAAATTTCCCTTGTTTTTAAGGAATCTAGATTGTTAAATAGTATAATCAAAATTTCTCTAACACAACTGCTAAATAACTTTATCATTAGGTTGTCAAACATGATTTAGATCGGTCTTAGTTTCTTTTGCAATATCTATCCGAAATTGTTGTGAAGTAGAAGTTGGCATTCAATTTGTGCATTTCTTCTTTGTTCATTCATCCTATTCAGGTGAGAATTGCATGAAAATAAACAATTATTGTATAATTTGTAATGAAAAATTGTTCAATATTTAAGATAAGTTATCATTCATTTGATCACATGGAGGTTTAAATGGCATGATTTTAGATAACGATGACGAGCATGTACCATAAGAGGATGAACTTTTGGAGCTAAAGTCTGAAGATTTCTCTGATGTTGTACATATGGTTCACCTAAGATCGGGGTCATCTCAACCATGTATCCAACATGGTCCTCTTAACCGCACTTGCAAGTGACATATTCATTACAAATGTTGATATATAGGTGGTGAACAGGCGTCATGTTATTGTAAAGAAGCACGTGCTGAAGTCTTGGTTATGAGTTTCTTGTGCATTGGGGGGTTTAAGACCAAAGACGCTCTTGCAATGACAATTCAATAATATCACATTTTGAGAATTTGGATTTGTTGTCACATGACCTCTAATAAATTTCTGCATTAAGCGTAGACGAAAATAGAGTGGCTATCCTTTCCATCTCTGTGAGGTGTTGCAAGAAAACATTTTGGAGTGGAAGATCTAAAAGTGTGTGTGTCTCGTATATGTCTCTCCTCTCTTCAGTCTCTTGCATTGAAAATTATTGCCCACTTAAATATTAGTTTGTAGCCTGAGTTCAATCCTCCATGAGAACGGAACTAATAATGAGTATCAAGATGGTGACACAACTTGTATAAAATTGGTTCATTGGAAGAATTCTTACATGAAGCATAGACCAAATATGTTGAAAGTGGAAATAGTTGTGTTAGGTTACCCAAGCACTAGGGTAGTCAATTTCAGGTTTTGGGTCGGGTTGACTTCTACCCGAACTAAACCTGCTCTTGTTTTATCTCAACCCGAAACTGACCTGAACCCAAAATGAGTTATAATTTGTCAACCCAAAACCGACCTGACGATCCGAAATCAACCCGAAATTAACCCGACAATCCGAAATCAACCCAAAATTAATTTAACACAAAATCACCAAGACAACATAGAATAGCATATAAAACCATCAAACATAAATGGTTACATGATTAATATATTTAGGGTTATATGACGCATAACTATAAGAATATATATATTTTTTAAAAAAATGTTTTCGACCTACGGGTTGAAATCAGGTTAGCCGGTCAAACCCAAAACCGACATAGGTTTTTAGCAACCCATTCCAAATCCGACCAAAAAATATTTTTCAGACTGAAAATTGTAACCCAACCCCGCGTTTTAACGTGTTGGTTTCGGGTTCGTGTCAAGTTTGACAGCCAAGCACCTTCTTGCCATTAAATGTTTCATATTGGATAGTGTTGTAGGCGTACCAATTAAGAATAGTGATGAAGTTTATTAAATATGTGTGGGCATGCCTTGTGCTTGGCATTTTATTACTTAAAACCGGTACTTCAGATGGATGGAAGTCACATTTTTTTTTTTGATTGATGACAGCAGTGGGTGAGTTTCAAACCCAGAGATGGAAGTCACATATATGGTAAATAGAAAAGTTGTTAGTTGTATGTACCCATGAGGGGGGGGGGGGGACAAGAGGCATGACATAACTTTTTGTTCCTAGTTTGTGAACAATTGATTGACCTAGCAATTGGTGTGTTGATTATATCTAATAGACTAATATCATGGCAGAAGAACCATATTAGCAGCCACCACATGGGTATTAATATAACCAGAGTACTATACTTACTACACTAATCTAATTCTATGAACCTCTTATATAGCATATACATTATGAGGGACAAAGTCGAGCGTAAGGTTGATCCTGTCAAATCAGCTCATCCTAAGATTGCAATCTTTTTTAATCAGCTTGTAAGTTCGTAAAGTATAAAATCAGAAGCCTCAGTACAAGACTGACAGAGAGCAGAAACGAGAAACAAGACAGAAAGTGTTTAGAAGAAAAACTCCGCTATCAATCTTATTATTGATAACTTGAAAACTCCTCACCTGATCTGTTCAACACTTTGAACAATCACTCTCACGTCTAATTCTAGACAAAAACGTTGATTACTATCAACAACTCTCTTCTCTCTCAAGACTCTCTTTTTGCGGTAGAAGCTCTACCTTTTCTGATGTTTTTGCTGTACATTTATACTACTTGGAGGCAGATAACAACCTCCTAAATATCTACAAACAATCTTTATCTAAAACCAATATAAATACAAAATACAAGATCCTAAAATATCTCTAACTATTTCCTAGTATAATGCTGGCGCCTCTGATTTCACTCCTTCTTATTATTAAGTAAATATTCTGTTAAGATCTTCACTCAAAGCTGCTGACTGTAGAGGTTGTTGAGATAATATAGGCAGCCTTGGTTTGGGGATTTTGCCACATCAAAAACCTTCGGTAAATATACATTTACAGTTTCCCCCTTTTTTGATGTGAGCAAACTTTGTATGGTGAGATAATGTAGCATTCCCCCTCAAGATATGCATTCTTCCTTAAAACGAGCATTCCCCCTGAAGATGTTAAAACCTTGCAGCACTTGAATGAGATTTGGTTAATCAAGTAACATATTCAAATTACTCACCATATTTCCCCCTTTTGCGAAATCAAAAAATGGTACTAAAAAGTCTATCTCACGGAGTGTAAAAATAGCATGCAAGATCATCAAAATGGCATTTTATACGAATTCATGCGTAGGAACACAGAACATAAGGATAGGCTGTCCATAGAAAAGGCAATGAATAGGAATAAAAGTGTCGCCGGGTTAGGCTAAGGCTGACTAGGAAGCTGGCTATCGAAATGAAAAGGCAATGAGGTAGAAGATTAACACATACTTCAAGAATAGCTTCTTCAAATTTCTTCATCTGCTGAGGTAGACAGGCCAGAAGCTCTGAGGGTTGTGAAGACACGCCCAAAGCCTTTAGGGGTTGTTTAACAATGCACTGATCATCGTTCAGTTCAAGACTCATCTTGGAAAGAGTTAAGGATCCAATCATGATTATGATCCAGAGGCGTAGACATGACAACATCCAGAGGTACAACTTGAACAATTATTTGTGTAATCTTGTGCAACATATGGTACATCATAATTGGACAAGACTGATACGAATCTTCATTTGTAGGGTGTAGCATAATTCCTTTATTTCTTCCCACTAAACCTCAGTCTAGTCTTGGACCAAGTTGTTCAGCCTTGTGCTGAAGCAAATCTAGCATCTGATGTTGGATAATGCTTGTACAACCAGAATCGAATCACCCCTTTTTTGAGACTATTCGAGAATCCTTTATGGGATAAAGAAAAGACTAGCAAAAATACCAGTATGAAAGCCATTGGTGAGGTAAATTGTGTGCAACAAAGAAACTGGAAAAATGGTACGGGAATCTTGTGGAGAAAATGGTGAGTGAAAGTGACCAACGAAAGTGGGTTCTATGCTGAGGGGACAGTTGGTCAGGTACGGATAACCGGAAAGATAAGTGGTGGTAACAAATGGATAGTGCCACCAGATGTTCAATGTTCCAACTTAGAATTTGATCCAGATCAGCCAAATTAATAATCAAGAGATGCCACGAAAGAGAAGTAATCCTCACTTTATTATAGAGTGAAATGAAATAATAAAATATACGTCACGCTCCACTCACTCTAAAGTACCAATTCTGATGCACACAATAGAAGTCAATACGATAAATAAAAAGAATACACCTTTGTCAACATTGAGCATCCACAGTGCAAGACTGAATGAGGATAATGTTTCGTGTGGAAAAGCTTTGGTGAAAGTGCTTGCCAATTGTTGATCAGTGGCACAATGAGGGAGATCCACAATATTCTTGCCAACTTGATTTTGAGAAAAGTAATGACGAATCTCAATATGTATAATCAAGGAATATTGAACTAAATCCTTCGTCGGTGCAATACTGAAGAGAGTATCATAGTAGATTGGCACAGGAGACTGAGGAACACCATAGTCAGCCAATTGATATTGAAGGTAGAGGATGTGGGCGCATCAAGCAGTAGCAACGATATATACCGCTTCAATGTGGGAGAGTGCAATATGTGATTGCCTTTTAGAAGAACCAAGACACCGGGCTTGAGCTGACCAATTTGAGGCAGAATCGGAAATAATTTTTTTCAGTCTCGATCTGTGAAAGACCTTAGGAAGAAGGCAGATCCTACATGAAAAACCAAACCAAAGTTAGTAGAGTGTGATTTCCTTTCATATGACAAGAACATCCAAACTCCATCAGCCGCCAGTTTGGAACTTTATTATCCTGAAAAGAGAAAACAGTTAGTGCCGCTTAGGGACCCATTGTTGTCTGGGACGTCTATGATTGATATAAAGCTGAGCATATTTAACAGTATCAGACTGAGCAAGTCGAGCATTCTTGCGTTGAAGCTTATGACATGAACGAATATGGTGACCATGTATATGACAATAACTACATTCAACCCTTACATGTGAAGTAACATTCATAGCAGTGCTATATGAAGTTCGTGGATGAGAAACACTAGGATATCTTGTAGGATCAGTCCTAGTCTGTGAACTTTGTTTCTGGGGTAAAACATTAGACGTCGATGAAGTAGTGCCATAAAACCCTAGACCAGCACGTCCTTGATTAGGTCGACCTACCATTTCATTAAGTTTAGCTTTTCCTTTATACCAAGAGGGATTTTTCAAAGTCATAATGTCTAATTTTCTACTAAGTGTGTCATACTGCCTTTGTAGATCAACATTATCCTGACGTATCCACTCATTATCAGCTTTGAGTGATTGAATTTCTTTTTCTGCCCACTCAGGAATAGAACTCAGTTTAGTACTGACGGGTGCAGTAAACGTGGATTGAACAACCTTAGCTGAGTTTAAGACTAACTGAGATGCCAACTCCTTATTTTGTTCTTTCAAAACAATAATCTCTTCTTGTAGTTTACTAATCACAGTATGAGACTCAGTGTTATGTCCCTGTTTCACTTCCAAATCCCTAATTTTCGAAAGAGCATCTTTCAACACATCAAACACTTGTGACTTAGTAGAACTATCATAAAAATCATTCAAGCTTTGAGAACTTACCTGATCCCTAATGAGAGATTGAAGAGCCTTATCTTCGGCCATCAAACACATAGTTTCATCATATTTGGCAGTGTCAGTATGAGACCGATGGATTGCAGTCATGCAATAATGTACTGCATTGCTTTCTATGCCATCTGATTCAGTATCACTCTCATCCCATACGGCTGCTTCCATGCGTGACTCACATCCTCGATGTTGTGGAGGTTTTGATGGTAAAGGACAATCCTTTATCAAATGTCCTATTTTGTGACATCGGAAACATTCATGCTTGCGGGTATTATACTCACATTTAGAATTTTCACCGTGGTGACCTCCACGTTTTCGACTAAGAATACGCTTCAGTCCTTGTGCTAGCATAGTGATCTCATTCTCCATGTCATCATCATACTCCCAGTATGGTGTATCTACGTTAATCTTTGCCTTTAGTGCAATATCCTTGTGCACCACTAGATTTTGTTCCTCCATCTTGCTTTCATGAACCATCAAATCTGAACACAATTCTTCAAATGACATAGATGATAATTCTTTCATTTTCTCAAGAAGTGATGTATAGTTAAGCCAATCTTTGGTTAGTGAATCAAGAAATCTTTCATTAATAGTCTCATTAGAAAGAGTTACCCCACCGTTTTGAGTTCCATAAGCACTTGATTGAACCTTTCCACCGTCAGTGCTAGACTCGCGCCCTCTGACATTTTAAAGTTGTTAAAATCTCGTTGAAACTGTTTCTCCTTGGCTTTGCGGATTGATTCCGTTCCTTGATAAGCAATCTTCAAGAAGTCCCATACTTCTTTTGCCGTTCTTATACCCAAGACTCTTCCTTGATCTTCGTCGGACAAGGAGGAGACAAGAATACGAAGAGCTTGTTTATTTTTGCTTAAAAGTTTTTCATCGGCTTCCGTCCATTGATCCTCAGGTTTGGTCTGTTTCACACCTTCAACAACCATAGTAGGTTTGTAATCACCTTGCCCCACCACCTTCCAAACCTTGTAATCCATGGACATCAACTGCGCTTCCATCTGTTCGCACCACTTGAAATAATTGAATTTCGTCAACCTTGGTGCTTTTACATAATACGAACTCATCTTTCACGATCTACCCAGAAGTGTTAACCTCTATATTGGGTAAACCTGCTCTGATACCACTTGTAAGTTCGTAAAGTATAAAATCAGAAGCCTCAGTACAAGACTGACAGAGAGCAAAAACGAGAAACGAGACAGAAAGTGTTTAGAAGAAAAACTCCGCTATCAATCTTATTATTGATAACTTGAAAACTCCTCACCTGATCTGTTCAACACTTTGAACAATCACTCTCACGTCTAATTCTAGACAAAAACGTTGATTACTATCAACAACTCTCTTCTCTCTCAAGACTCTCTTTTTGCGGTAGAAGCTCTACCTTTTCTGATGTTTTTGCTGTACATTTATACTACTTGGAGGCAGATAACAACCTCCTAAATATCTACAAACAATCTTTATCTAAAACCAATATAAATACAAAATACAAGATCCTAAAATATCTCTAACTATTTCCTAGTATAATGCTGGCGCCTCTGATTTCACTCCTTCTTATTATTAAGTAAATATTATGTTAAGATCTTCACTCAAAGCTGCTGACTGTAGAGGTTGTTGAGATAATATAGGCAGCCTTGGTTTGGGGATTTTGCCACATCAAAAACCTTCGGTAAATATACATTTACACAGCTCCCACCCGAGAAGTGGTTTATAGAGTGGTAGACAACGGTGACATATAATGACGGACCTTGTGGAGTGGTTTACTGTAGTGATAGAGGGTGCCCAGATGTTGTCTTTCAAAACTTGTGTCAAGCCAACACTTTATAAATTGATAGTATTTTGCTAGAAGTATCCAGATATATACTCTACAGAGAAATGTCATCGCTGAATTCACCAAAAAATCGAGTAAATATAATGGCAAGTCCAGCCTTCGATTTTCAACCTCTGAGATGGTGTAAGCCCTCCTTCATTCTTTTGGGCTTGCCTAGCGACGGCCAGAATACCCTTTCATCAACTAGTACCACAACTTCTACTGGTTTGCACAAACTCTGTGGAACTTAAAAAGATGGCATAACCAAATCTGCGTAAATGTTCTTCACTTCACCCGTCGTGAAGACACGTCTTGTGACCCAAAATAATATGATTAGATGGGAGATGACCACCCACGGTAAGTGTATTTGTAATAAATAGATTTAGCATATAATGTCAGATGTTTACTAGAAGGGGGATTTCTGCAGTAGAGTCCCTTGGGAGTGGTCTAGGTTGTTTAGGTGGGTGAAAACCGCATGGAAGAAATGTAATCGCAATAGGAGTACCTCCACTCGGTTATTTCATAGAGATTTTTTTTACATCACTGACTTGTGTTTGTATATGCTTAAATAAAGATTTGAAATGTATTAACGATGGTCCATGTGGCTCTATTGTTTACATATAAAAGAAGACTGTAAAGAAGAATAAGCCAAAGATGATCCACATCAAATTGGACCAATTGGGTGCTCATAGATTCATATTGCGATGAATGAAACTTAGCCTGACACAGCCGGCAAAGAGCACAAATCAGACGACATTAGACATATGAATACATTATGATTGTTCTTACATACAGAGTCGCCAGGATAAAAACTAAACTAATAGATCTCCAAAGGCTAGAGATTGATATAATTTTCAAGGTTTACAGTACCTACACATGTACATGTAACCCCTCCCATGCCATAAATAATCAAGACGGGAGAATAAAAGGAATACCATTTAAGGTATATCTTCAACCAACTGACACAAATATACACATCAGAGGGGTGGGGAAAAACATACAGACTGCACAGGGAATATTCTTGTTGACTAACCACTCTCTCCTTTGTTACTTTTCAGCATGTTTTCCTTCTCAATATTTAATATATAAGATAAGTTATTATAAAATTAACTTATCTTATACGTAAAATATTAAAGTAAGAAAATATGCTGAAAAGTATCAAAACACTTGAAAGTGATGAGAGAGGTATATTTATTTGGATAAAATGGCACAACATGGCTTCTCACCTGAAAAAGGCTCCAAGGACCCAGGCACATTAAAGCCATCATCCCTTGTCAAACTAGGCTTCCTCTTCTTCTACTAAATCCTTTGTACAATTGCTTTCGTCTTTATGTATAGCAAAAGTCAGCCACATCAGTAATGGACCGCTACAGATTAGAGCGAGCCCATTTCACAAATGTTATGCTTTTTCGGGCTTATCCTCGTACACATTTCCGCTGGTGAAGCTTCCATAAGAGTTTCCCAACGCTGATGACTCTTCAGCGGAATGTGCCTGCACTTTCAGGCTACTAGATGAAAGATGTTCCGGGATAATCTGCAAGCCAAAACCACAGCACCTAATACTTTAACAGATGGGCGATAATGTACGAGATTATTGCTGTCAAGATTCCCACAAAAGTGTTTTTGAAAGCGTGAATTTTTTTTGAGGATAGCAAGACGTTGACATTACCTGCTCGCTACATTCACCGCCCTCTGAATGAAGAAGAATGGGCCTGCAACGTTTGTCCTCATTCATCAAGCTGGAGTTTTGGAAGTGGGCAACAAGGGCAGCTTTTCCCTGTATACGAGCATATGCCAATGAAGCAACCTTCTCGCTGTTGAATTTCTCCCATTTCTTGCCATTAAATGCCTGTACAATGCACATAAAACTTTATATCAGTCTGAACTTGATTTAAGCGTAGTTGGAGTAATCATGTTATGCACAAAAGAAATGTGGCTTGATGAACAAGAAGGGCAGAGATAGACCTCATAGAATGGTATTATATGAGAAGGAGACATCATATTGATAAAAGCATAGCCCACATTGCACTTGTTCTGCGCGAACAAAATGATTAGACACATCACAAACAAAAATTAAATTCGAAAAGAACAAGAAATAAATAAAAAAAAAGAACAGCTTAGTTCCGGCTCACCTTAAAATCTATGGGTAAGTAGAGGAAGTCATAGGTCCCCTTGTGATTTTCATCTATCGCAGCCATAAGCATCTTGGCCGTGTATCTATTAGAAAAGAAAAAAGCAGCAGCAGGTTAGGAACTCATAGGCAGTTTACTAAATTATGAGACTGCTGACTGACTTCCCAGCATAAGTTGAAAAGAGAAAGACTAACTTGTTTGGGATATTCTTTATCATCAAAGTCGTCCTGGTATCTTCACCACTGGCGATCTTCTCCAAGTCAAGCTGAAACTGCTTTTTGCTATCTATCTGATTTGCGATGTTCTCAACTGGACGGGTCCGCCAATGGTCAGCCTCTCCACCATTGAGTGTCATTGTCAGTCCAGGATAAGGTCCATTACCAAGTAAACCAGATTTTAGCCTGGGAGAAGAAGCCATTCTAAAACTAGAAGACCCATTATCTGCGCTGTTTCCACCAAAGCCACCATGCATAGAAGCCCTAGAGGGACCCACATTCATCATATAGCCTTCACCGCTGCTACCACCCATATTCATCCCTTTGAAACTGCCAGGGCTCAATGTTGATGTCTCTGGCGACTTTGGGAAGAATCCAAGGTGCCTCTCAAAATGAGTCCCAGATGGGGCGGATCCAACATGATGGAAAGGATGGTAATGCTGAGAAGAACCCAGTGATGGGTTGTGCAGACTCGGAGTGAACAGACCTTTATATCGACAATCCGAAGTCAAAGGGTGCCCACTTGTGAAGTTGGACCAGCCGCTTGCTTTTGTCTTGTCTGGGGTTGTGCTTGAACCTCCCCAGAGAAACTCGGGCCCAGATAACATCTCAATCCCAGACCCACTAGAAGTGGAAGCTCCAAAGGAGGACACGCCACTGGAATGACCAAGCTTAAGTTCGGGGAATGAATGAGGATGGTGAAAATTGGATCTCGGCTGTGGATTGGAGTTAGAAAACATGTGATTGAAGTCGCCAGCCCTTGGATGGTCTTTTCCAAAGAGTGAAATGTTCAAAGATTTAGAGGCTTGGGAATGCAGTATTGAAGCTAACCCGGGTAAGCTACTAGCAGTAGGGCTCAGTGTCCTGTATCCAGGAGACCGACTAAAAGAATGCATATAACTTTGTTCAATGGGGCTATTGAACTGCGTCCAATTAGCTGCAAATAAGAAAGCAACAGATGTCAGAATGGCAAAAGATTTTCGAATGAGAATAAAACAGGAGTCAAGTGCCAAGGAATAATTGATAGATATCTGAAACGACAGTGTGAGCAACCGGAATATCAAGAGGTACCTACCGGGAGGCGAGCTGTTAACTGGGGAACCAGTGTGATGTCGGAAGGCACGAGATTCATCTACCTCAGGATCTTGACTCATTTGCAGCAAGAAGCTAGATCATGAGAAGCAAACAGAAAGAATTGTCATATAACTATCCCCGCATATTAGCTTTTCTGATTAGGAAGGATAAAGGGGGCGGTAAGGAACCTAACATGGAAAATCAAGCACAAACACAAGAGTACATATACAAATTTGAACGATGTCAAAAATAACTACTAACTTTCGTCGAGTCCCTCCAGGACGACTAGGCTCAAGCTTAATCCGTTTCCCAGCAATGTCACTCTTATTTAAAGCCCTTAGGGCTGCCTCAGCAGCTCTGACATCATAGAATTCAATAAATTTGTGATGCCTCTTGTGTGGTGTTTCTCTTATCTGTGCATTTGGTACAAAATCAGCAGATGATTTGAAGAACTTGGAAGTTAACAACTATGCGATGCTACAATACCTCTTTGACCTCTCCATAAGCACCAAATATTTGAAGAAGATCCTCATTTGAGACTGATGGGTCTAGATTAAATGCCACTAGAGTCCCTTGATTAATATCTTTCTCGGATGGATTATCCTAGAATCAGTAAAGAGGGTAAAAAATCAAAGATGAAACATGTAGTGAAAGCTAGACTTAGCTTATACAAAGAAGAAAAGCTTTTGCTATCAGACCTTTGGAATTGAGAAATGAATATCAAGTTTCCTCCGTCGAAGTGGTTTACTCTGCAAACCCCTCATAGCAGTTCGAGCATCACGAATGTCATAGTAAGATATCATCACAAAGCCCCTGTGCTTGCAAGCTGTATATAGTGTCCGAATATCACCATATTGCTGCAGAATAAAGAGAATGATCTCAGAGATTTTAAATATATATGATCAAAGATTTGATCACCTAAACTTGCAGAAAGCCTGAATAATGTTTGCAGATCTTATCACCCCATTTAAAGTACCGACATAACGAAATAAGAACCTTCAGATTCTGGACAATGCCAACCTACCTCAAAAAGAGTCCTTAATTCTAAGTCCTCCACATTGCTATTAATATTTCGTACAAACAAGGTTCGAGAAGGGTGCTCTCCGTAGGGATGCTCCCCAGCAACAGTTCCAACACCATTAACCGGGCTATAGTGAACAGTTCCATTTGGCAAGATACCATCTGATAAATTAAGCTTCCCCATGCCTGTTTTAAAGTTCTCTTGCCTTTCATTCTCCAATTCCATACCTCCAAGACTGTCAAATATATCAGCTTCTTCCAATTCCTCTGGCTGGGAAGGCATGGCATTGAGGTTATAATCAATAATATCAGCGAATAGCTCATCCTCATTATCAGGGAGAACACAACCTATTGCCTTATTAGCAATCTCCTCAAGTGAGACTTCACCTTCTGCATCCTCATTGCGTTTGTTTATGGTGGCATCTGCATCATCAATAGATCGATGACCGCTGCCACTTCCATTCAGGAACACTGTAAAGTAATGAGACAAAGATCAGGTGCTATGTCCCTCCACTATCTGCATTGATCACATTGTCACAAATCGATAACATTTCTCTTTCTTCACAACAAAAGATACTCACACTTCTCATGGCGAAGAACGGGGAGTGAGCTTGAAAACTGGAAGGTATCACTCGTACTCGTAGAGTGACTAAAGCCAGAGCCAAATTTTGACTCACCAAGTCCTGTTCGTCTGGATATATTCACTGTTTGACTATCAGAACTTCCTACAATAACCAAGAATGCAGATAAGCATTTACAACAACATAAAAGAGCACTCTTTGTATATAGCAGTATATACACTATAATGCATTAAAGAAGATTTACCCGAAACTAACTTGTCCTGAAACTGTTCCATGTTATTGAGCACTGTCAGATTACAACTATAGAAAGTCATCCGCCCTAAGCTTCCCTGAAGCACAAAAAAAATTAAGTTACTGACATACAGTGCTTCTTCAAATTCAAACAGTACACAGCCAAGAAATAAGAAAATCAAAGGATGTAGGGGCTCAAGCAATTAAGTAGCTCCAGGTATCCCTTTATGCCTTAAATCAGCAAATTCGTAAGCAAAGGTGATTCTTCTTCGGAACTGGGGGACGCTGAGGAAATCAGAATATGAAAAGCCAGAAATGACAAGAAGACCTAAGGATGGTAAAGCAGACAGCACGGTCACCAAGAACCCATGGATGGCAAAGCAGACAACAGAGACGCTAAGGCCCAGTTTGGTTAAGCTGTCAGCCACACCAGTCCGAGGTAGGAATTACTGTTAACCCAGTAGTTAACGGCCCAGGATTGTAAGAGGAAATGAGCGGCCTAAAGCAATACATTCGGGAAACATTGAGCAAGAAAAATATTTCAAAAACCTAAGATCATGTTCGTAGCAGAACAGGAAGGCGACGAGCCAAGGACTCATCAGCTCGGGGCAGCTGTACAAAACCAGCATCAACGGTACCAACGACTATAGAGACATCTTAGGGGATTCATTGTCAGCTCCAGCTCGACTTAAAACCGACCAAACGATGAGGGAAATAATACATAGATTTCACAACTTTATAGGTCAAACCCTTAAACAAGTCAAGGGTGATGACCACAGGGCACACAAGTCATGTGTGGAGCGGAAGCCACCACTTCAATTAATTCCAAGTTGTGTAAGCGTCTCTAATGGTGTTTTCACGCTCTTCAGACAGACTTGAACCAGTCGGGGACACATAAAAATAAAGCTTCATGATAAATAGAACATGCAACCTGGGTCGAAGCCCCCTTCTTCACACACAAATAAAAAAAGGAAGAAGAAAGAAAGAAAGAAGGAACATGCAATCCACCGGGGAGTGATTTTCAGATCATGCAAATTGAACAAATTAAACAGAGCTTGACGTAACTCAAGAATCGACTACATGTCACCAATTAAGACTTCACCAAAACCGAAAACCCAACTGAACGCCGACCTTCTCTGTAATTACAAAAACACGCTGGGCTCAGACCAATAATGATCAGCAAAAAATCAATCAGAAAGCAAGAAAGAGAATTCGGAAGACAGAGAGATCAATTGCCCACCCGAGACGAGTCAACGATCTCTAAGCCCCCTGTATCTCGCTCCAACCTTCTTTTTCTGATTAAATTTATTCTTTAATGTCGCATAGTATTATCCTCCGATTGAGTGGAAGAGCACAGAAGCAGCAACAGTTGGAGCATTTAAACGAACAACTCAGGTCAGGGGGGAAAATAATAAACCGAAATGATCACTACCACCTCTTGTCTAAAACCACACGGCCCACCACTCAAGCTAAAACAAAGGCACCCCACACGGAGAGAGAAACAGACAAGAAGACAAGTGAGGAGAGGCAAGAGTCTCGAAGAAAGAGAATTGCTAATATTTTGGCGTTTTCAGGGGTTCCAATAATTTGATCCCATTTCCCCCTCCTGCTCTACTCGCTTCACTTTGCTCCGGTGATGTAATGTTCTTCTTCCCCTACTTTCGTGTGACTTCGTTTTCTTCCACTTTAGCCAAATTTATGGGAGTTTGTAGGTATGATTGGAGGAGAAAGAGACCGGGATGCATACACTACCGTTTGAGAAAGCGGGGGAAATAGGGGTAAAATAAAATGAAAATATACTAGAGAAAAAAGGTGACTGAGTATGATTGATCGGGCGAAGGGAAGGGGCGGAGAGGAGGGAAGTAAGTGGTGGAATCAACCGCTTTGAATTATCTTTGACGTCCGGATTGTCCAAAGTACCGAGTAGGCATTGTTTGGAAAATGAAGTTTAATCCCGCAGATGGTGGGGACGGTGTTGGGGTTGTATGTTTGTCAAAGGAGTGCAGGATTGAAGCTGTGGGCATCAAGAAACTGCATTGGCAGTACATTCTGGGTGGCTGAAGCTTTGGCCTTTTTTTGTGCGTGAAGGGAAATTGGGAAGGTGAATGTCTGTTCAGTTTTGGATTGCTTAGCATATGTTTTGTATGTTAATAGGGGAGGGTAATGTTTGTTTTGAAACGAGGGTAGTTTTAGATGAAGTTGTTAGTCATAATTCTTGTTTAAGATCTTTTGCATGTAAATATGTTTCAAGAGCAGAAAATGTCAGTGCTCATCTTTTGGAAAACTTACCAAATTTAGTTTTATCTTTGTTTTAAGTGTTGGAAGTTTATGTTGGTATTTTCGAAAAAAGAAGTTTTTTTGTATAATTTATAAGATGTGAGTGAGATATTTCTTGTTTTAAAATATGTTCTTTGTTACTTTAGTCGTGAAGCAAATTTTTGATAGAAGAAGGGAGATTATCAAACTACGTTCTATCTAAAGATCCTACTCTACCTACATTAGCAAGAACATAAACATCTAAATTTCGTCCCCTGTTAACATGGAATCAACTAATCTTAGGAAATGTTAGCATCATGGCAATGACCTCCTTGAGCACCATATCAACATCCAATCTAACTACCCCTTTACCTTTTAGAAAATTATGTTTGAGAAACAATCCGGATGTACATTAATAGAAGTAACCTAAGGCGTTTAGTAATCTCCAAACCAAAAAGGACAGCCTCAGCCTTGATAACATGAGGACTCCACGCAACCATACCTCTGGGAATCCCAACCGCTACCAATTCACCATTTGAGCTTCTACAGATAGCTCCTGTAGATGATCCTTCATGTATTGTACTTCCATCAACAAAAACCTGTAGAGAATCATGGTTGGAAACACACTCCTCCTCAACCAAAATATTGGGTGTCGAGCGTAACTGACATGTCTTTGCAAAAGATTCAACCTGATCCATTCCTTACCCAAAAGATTGAGCACACTCATGCTAAAGTTGGCACCTAGCAAACCAAACCTTCCACACAAAAACTAACAATCTCTCAGCATCATAAAGACGAACAGAAAGATAAAGCCAAACACAAAAGGCATTATCATCATGAACTCCCCTAGAACGCTTTAAACCATGCTGACTCCATAAATATTTAACCACCGGGTAAACTACAAAGATATGCACAATGCTTTCTACTCCCCCACAAAGCGAACACCATTCCACCACATCAAGATTACACATTTGTCTCAAAAGGGCTTTACATAGGATAATGCCTTGAAAGAGTTTCCAAGCAATAAGTTTAATTCTCATAGGCAATAGACATCGGTGGATTCTTATCATACCATCTCCAATCAAGCTCTTATAAGAGATAGAGATAGCTGGAATGAAGCTAAGAAAGGTAGCCAAATCATAAGAAGATCACACTGTGAATGACTAGATACTATTTCTCCCCAACACCAACCGTCCACATGCCCGGCCTGACTCAGAACCGTATGTAGAATAAGATGAGTATCCTTTGGAAGGAACCGATTTTTGATGATAGGTTAAATCCAAGTGAAATTATCCTCATTGATTAGCCAGGAAACATGTCCATTTTCTTGAGCAAATTATGGTAGCTTTCAAATCCAAGGCCTACTGCCTTGTTTTTCTAGAATCCATCGGTCCGTAAGAGAGATTGAACTTCCGTCTCCCACCACTCTACACGCACCCGCCTTTCAACAAAGCCAACGATCCCCATAAAGATATCCAAACTGGGCTAGGGCGGGTTCCTAATTGAGCATCTATAATGCAACCATCTCCGAAATATTTGGCTGATAGAACACGAGAAACAAGAAGTTCAGGATTCTTAAGGACCTTTCAGCATTGCCGAGCAAGCAAAGCATCGTTAAGGAATGAAGATCACGTAACCCAAGGCCCTCATCCTTCATACTTCTGCATAAGACATCCCAACTACGCCAGCATATCCCTTTTTTGCCAAAGATCCAGTCCACCAAAATTTACGAATTGCACCTTGAATATCATGAAGTAAAGACAATGGCAAACACATAACACGCATACATACGAGGGAATAGTTTGCAAAATATATTTTGTGAGAATTTCTCGACCTGCTTGAGATAACAATCGGTCCCTTGATTTGATTCTTTTGTATACTAATAAGTGGTAAAATAATGCTATTTTAAGGTCTTTATTCACCTTCACTTTACTTGGTGCATAACCTATTTCACCACTTAATAGAGTGTTTTTGTGATTAATAGTGAACTTATATAGTTTGATCTATTGATAGGTAAAAGCTTATTTTGAGCATACTTTTGGGTTCTTTTAGAGCTAGTGGAGTGCATCAACAGATCCCCCATCTTTCATGCTTTCCAACACCTCAAACGGGGAGCGATTCCGAGCCACAACGAAGATTCTAGGCCCCGCACAAGTTGGAGAAAATTACTACTGGTCCCGACCGACCTTAGGACCGACCTTGACAGGGTCGGTCGGAAGTTCCAGAGGCCGAAATTGCAAATTTCAGGGGCCGAAAGCTACTGGAATTGACCGACCTTAGTACCGACCCTGGTAAGGTCGGCCGAGCTTAAAAACGCGTCCGAAATTGCTTCCCTCACCAGGGAGTCCGACCGACCCACGAGACTGACCTTGGCAAGGTCGGTCGGACGGAAAAGTTGCCCAGTTTGTGTTTTAAAAAGCTTGATTTTGGGGGAATCTATCCTTATCACTTATTCCACACGACTCCAACCAGAAAAAGAGGAGAGAGAGGCGACCAAGAAGGAGAAAAGAAGAGGAGAAAAGAAGAGAAGAAGATGAGGAAGAAGAAAAATGGAGAAATCTACCTCCATTGAAGCTCCAAAGCTCTTCTAATGGCTAAATCCCTCTTTTCCCTTCTCTTTTCCTTTCCAATGGTTGAGTAGTCCCATTTTGTATCCTAGGATGGGGTTTGACCCTAATATTGCACATTGAATGCTTGTGACCTAACTCATTGAATGCTCTTGTTTTTATCTCCTTCAATATCAAATAATGCTCTAATTTGATAAAATATGGCATTTATGGTGGTTTCATTCAATATTTGAGTTTGAGTTTGGAACTAGACCAAAAGGGGGATAAACCCTAACTTTTGCTCTCTTGATTTTGGGGTAAAATCTTAGGGCTATTATTTAAGAGTTTTTGCTTAATTCTACTTAGTGACTTAAACCCCCTTTAATTAAGGGGTTTGACTAATTAGGTAAGAATTGGGTTTCCCATGATTTGGAGATTCATGAATTGAACTCTAATAGACAATGAGATAACGAGTTATGGTTATAAGATTCTTTGTGTGATTTAGGAGATTCCCATTATCCCAAGGTATACACCTATCTTAGATTAATTAGTTTAACTTTATTGTTTTTTCTTCAATTTCCAATATCAACCAAAAACCCAAAAACCCCCAATTTACATTTATGCACTTTTGTATATACCTTTTTGCACATTTACTTGAAATACCCCAAACCTTGGTATGTTGTGTAAATGTTAAGCTATGGTATTTAAAGGCTAAAAAGTGCCTTAGAAACATGAATGAACCATTTAAACAATAGTAAAGTGCAATAAAGCACTAAGACACGGTTGAGCAAAAACATGCTCTAAGGTTGGAGTGAACTTGGTTAGGACCCAAAGAGCCTACCAAGACTTGATAATGTTTAATTATGATTTAATAAGGCTAAATAAGTCCTTAGGAAACTTGGTAGACAATGAAACCAAACAAAACAAATAAATACCTTAAGGTCAATAAGAGCAAAAATGTGCTCTAAGCTTGGGATAAATGTGTATAAGACCTAATGGTCATACCTATACTTTATAAATATGTTAATGAACATATTAAATCAATTACCAAAGAAAACCAAGCTTGAAAACAAGTTAAAACACAAAATGTGCTTTAAGAAGTCTTAAAGCACGTTTTTGAAAAATTGTCTTGTAAATGAGTTTTGAATGGCTAAATGTCCATCATTACTCTTTAATTAACATGTGTACTATATAGTATCACATTTGGGTGGCCATATTAGTGGGAAATCAAAAATTTCACTTCTATGTGCCTTGTTATGATGAATAGTGATTTTTATAACTAGTTTGTAACATATAATGTTATAAGTAATTAAATTGGTCAACAAAGACCATTATACCCTCCTAGGCATATGGGGGCCGGTTTTTCATGGTGTGAGTCACCAACATGTAAAAGAAATCAAATAAGTAAACTTAAGCTTAAAGTAAAGTAATTTGCTTTATAAGTTACAAATATCTCTTAAAAGCAAATTCTATCTCATTCTCTCATTTCCTCCCTTGTTCACACGGTTCCACACTCTCTTCTTCCTCTCTTCTTCTTGTTCTCTCTCGGTAAAGCTACTACCACCATGGAAGTTCCACCTTTGACCACATGTAAAATCTAGCTCACTTAGCCAAATCAAAAACAAACACCACCATCTCTTAGTTAAGTCAAGCTCTACATCTATCTTTTCAAATCTTCAAGAACTCCATTTTAGTGCCATGAAGATTCACCATTGAAGGAGCTTGAGCTCACCTTTTCACATATTCATGATCTCCTTTGCTTCAAGGTAAGGAAACTCAAAGAAAATCCATGTTTCCTCCATGTTTTCATGTTGTCCGAAAATTCACCTCACAATGGTGTATTTATGCTTGTTTTAGCTTCATTCCAAGCTTTCATGGACTAGGAGGAGTCCTCTCTTGATATATATTCAAGCTCTCTTTCCATTCCAAGGTAAAACAATCATGTTAATACCTTAAGATAATATATGTAACTAGGGTTTACAATGAGGAGAAGCATAAAGCTTGAATACTCATTATGTTGTTTGTACAATGTATAGAACTTGACAAGAATCAAGTACCCCACCGGTTTGTAAGGAAACAAGGAAGAAGTTTGTGAGGAAAAAGAGGTAAATAAACTATCTCAATGTAGTTTAAATGCCTTAGGAAAATGAGCTTGATTTGCTTAATAAAATACCTAAGGAGCCAATGGTGAGTGACCTAGCAAAATGTTCTCAAGGAGACTAGTAAAAGAACATATGTTTTGGTGTATGTATTTGCAGGTCAAAGGCATTATTTATGTGGGAAATTCAGTGTTTAAGGTTATGCAATTTAAGGGCCTAAGAGCCATGCATTTAAGGGCCTAAGTGCCAAGCAATTTAAGTTATGCACTATATTGTGATGTAGTGCTTAATGTGTGAAGTTTGTGTATAAAATGTGTTTGATGGATTTTAGGTGTTCTTGAATGAATTAAGGTAAAAACCTAAGTGTTTGGATGTGGGTATATACTAGAGAAGCTATGGCCAAATTGGGAAATGTGTAAGAAGTTCTAAGTGTTGTAAGTGAGTTTTGGTGAACTAGGAATTGTTAAGGAAGAATACATGCATTAAGGTGTACTAAGGGCTATAAGGATTTAGGCATTTTCTTGGAAGTTTTAGAAATCTATGGGTGTTCTTAAGATGTGTTAAGTCTTGGAGGAGTTTGTTTAAGGTTTAGGTAATGTTGGTGTTCAAAGAATAAATGATGTTTAGGTAAGGTTTTGAGTAAGGAGTTTTAAGAAGTTGTGAAAAGGAGATTTAGTTAGTAAGAAAAGAAGTTGAGAGATGATGATAAGGTGTAGAGGAAACACCTTGGTTTGTGGTCATTATAGGTGAAATGCACCTAGAAATCATAAGGAGAAAACATTGTAAGTGTTAGGAATTTTGTGGAGATATAAGTAAAAGTTTAAGGAATTAGGAAAAATAGTTTGTGAGTGTTTAAGAATATCTTAAGGGTGTGTTTGAAGTGCCAAATGGTGTTAGAACACATTAAGAGGCCTTAGGAGAAGTTTGGTGAAGAATTGACTAGTTTGGTAAGTTTAGGAGGCGACCGACCCAGGGGCCGACCCAGTTTGTGGGTCGGTCGAGCCTCTGTAAAATGTTAGGAATATGTTCGGTAATGGACCGACCCAGAAGGTTGGGTCGGACATGGGTCGGTCGGTCAAGTTTCTAAGGAAGGAAAATGTTCGCACATGGACCGACCCAGAATGGTGGGTCGGACGTGGGTCGGACGGGCATGTTTATAAGGAAGTAAAAGGGGTCTGTAATGGACCGACCCAGATGTGGGTCGGTCGGTGGGTCGGTCGGACCAAAAACATGGTTTAAGGTTATGAAATGATATGAGATGATGCGGGTTGGTAGGTAATGATGCTATAAGGATGTTGAGGTGTTGTTAGGTGAGTTTAAATGGCAATTAGGTGGGTGAAAGTTGTATTTAAATGTGAGGGTAAAACGTGTTAAAAATGTAAAGTTATTTAACCAAGTTAACGGGGAAAGTTATAGCATTAGACTTTAAAACAAACATGCTACCCCAATGTTAATAAAAGGACATGTGATGTTAACAGTTGTTCGAGAATTTGCTCGAGGAACATATATGGACAGGATAAGTGGACTCCGGTGACAGGTATGGTTTTCTTGCAACCTGTGTCCTAACGGATTACACCGGCTTGTATGCCAATGTGTTTTTCTGTATGTTTGCCACGTTATGATATAAATCATGAAACGAGTTTACAGTCGTTATTGCTATTGTATGTTTACGTGCCGATACCGGTAACCTCTAATGCGCTTGAAGGGCTAGTTAACCACTATTAGGTAAACGTAAGAGAGCGGTATCCGGTAATAACGTTTCCGACTTAAGGAACGTTCTAACCACGGCTATGCATGAGTTGGTTATGTGATGTTTGTGCGTGATGTTTGTATGTGAATGTATGACTCTCTCCTCCCTTGTGTGCTTAACTCGGTTATGATACCGTATGGTGTGTGGTTGTGGTAGGCTCCATAATGGATCTCTAACTACTTATTATTAAGAGTCTATGGGCTAACGGGGGGTGAGGAGTCCGGCAGTTTCCGGCCACGCGTGTGATGGTGGGGGTCGTTATCATGTCCAGTTCGGCTCCCTTGGTGTATGTTTAGGTGGTATTCCAATTTGGTTTCAACCTTCCCTTAGCTTATCCAAAGCTAGTTTACTGACTCACGTCGGGCCATAGGGGCATACTGTGTTGTTTGGTGTGCTTGGGATCACTATATCCGACACACCTTGGGTTTAAGTCAACCGTTCAAATAACAGGATGGTGATGAGGTAATTAACGAGCTTGGTATGAGTTTGGCAACAATCTCTGTGCTCATGGTATGGACTAACTATGATGGAAGGTTCCTTGTGAGAACCGAATTTATGATGATATGTATTGTTGTTGTGATATGCAAAATACCTTGCTATGCTTTGGCTTATATATATATATTGGACGTTTTAAATGAATGCAATGTGGTCATGTGTCCGTCGAGACAAGAAAGGGTTGTTATGTTTGTTATGTGTAGGATGAGTTATGTTGTAGGATATGGAATGTGTGGATCATGGAAATGAATCCCAGTTTGTGACAAGAGGCATTTAAGGATAACCCGATTAATGGGTACATGCCGTTCGTTAAGGAAGTAGCTCCGTTTAGAGGAGAGCCACTCTAGGGTTTAAGGAATCATTGGATGGTTGGTTAAGTGTGGATGTTTTGGTTATAGGTGGAGCCCATTGAGGCGAAACATTATGTGAGTCATATTAATGGTTTGTATGCATGAATTAAATATAATCAACTGCATGCTAAGACGACAATTAGTCGTGCGTGGCCCGGTAGCATGCGGGCTGCGGGATTACCATACCAGCAAAGGTGCTGAGCCCCTTGGGGCCACCCCTTTCTCTTCTTTTTCCTATTTCAGGTACGAAGTGCTGGAAGCCGTTCGAGAGTAGGACGGGTAGTTTGTACATGGGTAAACTTTTAAGTGTATGTATACAGTAGGTGTAGTAAGACCGAAGTTGTTGTCGGCAACAGTTTATAAATACTCGGTACAGGGGAAGCGTATGTATTAATAAGTGTTGAAGATGGAGTGAGTATTGTATTGTGTAGTTGCTCGGGAATCTAGTCCATCAGACCGATACAAATGTACATATTAGCCTTGTTAGCCACGTGGGTGGTTAACGGCGTGTAACACCATTGGATAAGTAATGTGATGTGTTGATTTCCGCTGCAGTTGTTATTAGTGTTGGTTGTTGGATGGGGTGTTACAAAAAGTGGTATCAGAGCGAAGTATCGCTCTGATGACTGAATTACCGAGCTTAGGAAATACCGAGTTAGGATTTAAGTACTTTGGGTTAAGGGTTGAGTGATAGCGTGAGAGATACGCTAGATAGGAACTACCAGTGACTACTGGAAACCTACAATATCCATCCCACCCTCCACAATCCCTGTTTGATAACTTGGGAAAGAACGCCAGAGAGATGGAAGTCCTCTCTTACTCGGGAATACCCGATCTGGCTGTTATTAAATACCTTTAGGGTACGGAGAACCTGTCACACGGTTGATCCCGAAAACTGGGAATCCCGGAGACGGTCTCCATCTGGACAATGTTAACCGCATTTAATAGCGAAGAATGAAGAATCTTGTGTATAGAAGAATAGAATTTCCAGCAACCTGGGTCGACATGCAGAGCAGTCGAGAATGACCAGCTTGCAGCGCACCTACCGTGCAACAGGCAAGAAGTGGATTAGTGAAACCCGAGACGAGTGTCTACGGGACCACAGTTAATAAATAACACACCCACGGTGTATCAACAGACAAGGGAACTACAACGTAGTGCCCAAATACGTGGAACGGGATACAAAGAGAATACAATACTAAGAAAAAGGGGTCTCCCAGAATGGGAAACACCCTAGTTAATGAATATCACGTGGAAACAGTGAGAAGTCACCTAGAGGAGTATTTATCAAGGCAGTAAGATCAGTGAGGGCCAACAAGGCCACTGATGACAATATGGGTAAAAACAATACCACAAACGGTATGTGTTAAACCGATAGCCAGTTAGCATGGCGCACTTGCCATAGCAAGTGCTGCTATAACAGGGCTATTCGGAAAACTTATAGCCGCTATAAGTACTTGGAAAAGTACAATAAAGTTAAATGTGAATGTCATAACAGTGGAAGGGCCTGTTAGCCTGACCTCTGTAATTGGAAACACCAGTCAGCAAGAAGCTAGACTTGACTAAGGTAAGAAGATGTTGTGAAACCATGGAAATTTTTCTTTCAAACCTAATTCACAAACCCTTTTCTTTTCAAACCAGATTTTCTTTCAAACCAACACTTCTTTCCAACCTTCTTTAAACCAAACCAGTGAAACCAAGAGCAACTGACAAGGATACAACAGTGGATAAACTTCCCTCGATTAAGTTCGGGAAGCAAGGAATGAATATTGTCACGGGACAATATAAGGGAGTTGACAACAGAATACTTCACCTAGGCGTGTGACGGACACTACAAGTGTACCAACTGTGTTGTGGGACGACCGCACTCCGATAGGAGCATGGGACCGACAGACCTACTTATAGGTTAGTTGGGTAAGTAGTAATGTATCAGTATGATACCCCATATATGTATACGAGTAGAGTCCAGAACACGGGAAGTAGTCGACTCCGTCTACGGTAAGCAGTATAAATTAAACAGGAGCTAGAAAATACAAGGAATGCTTGAAGTAAAGGAACTCAGTTAAGTTAACGAGACTAAAGGAATTAGTAAATTCCTTTCAAGGAAATGTTTAAGAGTCAGGAGGTGCGAAGTGCACTAACTGAATGTAAAGACAGCTTGTATGACTTAAGGGTCCCCAGGGATAAACATGATAGCTGAAAAGCAGGGCAAGGCAGATGCCTAATGTGGACACATTAATGTGCAATGAACGGAAAATCCCAGAATAAGTACCTACACTACCTGGAAATGTTGATCTTACAGAAGAAGATAATAACAGTAAAGAACGCGAAAGGTAACTAAAATGTAATGATAACGTAGCACACCCAGGAACAATCCTGAGGGGTGTGCATCAACAATTGTTGAACGAAACATGACAGAACACAAGGGTTGAAACTAACACCCAGTTTAGACAAGTTGTCAGGAGACGGACTGACAATCCTAAGGGACATCCCATGAAGGAAACGGATGCAACAACCTTGTCATGGAGCCACACAACCTCTAACAGGTAATATGATACAGAGGAGTACATGTGTGTGGCAGCCTACAATGAGCCCAGCTCAAGGCAAATAAGGCTTATAAGCCATAAACAAGATATCGATTGATGGTAGTAGAAGTTTATGGTATAAGTGAATAGAGTGGTAAGCGAACCACTGCATTAAGAGTGGGGATACCTCTCGATATTGTGAGACCGCAGGCGGTAGTTATGTGAATCAAATCCAAAAAAAAATGTGGAGGACGGACCATGTTGTTATTACCCCAGGATGATTTGAATAAGAATAATACGAAAGGAAATATTTGTACCAGTTGTGTACGCAGGAAGTGTGATAAGTTGATAGCAATCACCATAGGTGTGTGAAGCTAAATGTGTAGCGAACAACGCTCAAGGGAAAGATAGTAGTATATTCAAAAACCAGCCAAATAAGTGGCCAGATAAACCCAGCATAATAGCAGAAGCTAATATAATAGCAGATGCAGTATAAGTTGATGTTATATAATGAGAAAGGACACGGCGCGCAATAAGCGACCGTTGTATGAGGATGGTTAGATGATAAAATGGTGAGTAAGCAGAGTTGTGAGTTAAACCCAGTGGAGGTACAACATTAAGCGATAGCAAACGAACCGAGCAGTAAGCCGGTGGCAGGTGTTAAATGATAAGGATTTCAGTGAAAATTCCTATCGCAATCGCATAAGGGATTTACTGTCAAGAGTTTACGCCTCTGCACTCTGTATGACTGAGTGTTTTGGTATTGCACTTGCGCAGTAATGATCGAGTGGGATAGCTAGGAATTGGAAACATGTTATGGATGGAAGAATAATGTTATAATGGCGGTTGCATAGGAAATGCAAGGCCGCACCAATGAAAGAATACATGTACAAAACCAAAGGTGGAGACATGATTAACAGTAATAACTACAGTAACACTAAATACCAAAGGTCGGTATGAGATATACCCCAGGTGTGGGAAATAACTGAGAGAGCACTACACATTAGGTAGTAGCTCAATCTCAACCGACAGTAAGTCGGTAAAGTAAGTCAATCATTGTGAATTACATAGTAGTTTACGCGGTAAGCTATAGGAGAAGTGGATGGAAAATGTGAAACTCACCGAATTCGCTCAGGGTAAAAGATACCATGCGTCGGTTGAGAAACCATTGTTACCTCGATAATGGTAATACATTGGAGATGTACAATACATTAACAGTAACGAATGGGGCAAACCAACAGAGGCCAGTGAGCCCATGCGTCAGGTACCGGATATATATGGTGAATATGAATAAATGACTAGTTATCAATACCTAAAAGCCTCACAGGCCAGGACCGAAACCGGTTATG
The DNA here is from genome assembly GCA_023374045.1 of Limonium bicolor. NCBI lineage: Eukaryota > Viridiplantae > Streptophyta > Magnoliopsida > Caryophyllales > Plumbaginaceae > Limonium > Limonium bicolor. The sequence goes on from CM041780.1 coordinate 208,155,648, forward strand.
AGTTACAACTCCAATGCGAATTCTTGGTTTAGGGACTAAACCGCCAATATGGTTAAGATCCTCTAATCAGAATCCATTGTGTAATAGACCGCGTGGAAGTTAAAACACTTCACGACGGCGGAACATTTTAAGCCAAGGTTTAGTGATTGATTACGTGGGCGTAATCCCTTTTAAGGGGGGTAGAGCGCAAAACCACTTAGTGAGTTTTACCGTACAAGTGTACGCGAACTAGTTGTGCATGGCACAAAATGATTGTTATGATGGTTGGCGCGTGTGTTATATAAACATACACATTTATTTGTGGTCATTTATTTGTGGTTAAATTGTGGTAATTACGCACAAAAGATGCGAATACCATTGTGTGAAGTGTGTCATTTTGTTAACAGTGGTGTGAGAGAGTACAAGTGGAAGGGAGTAAAGAAACTCCCGGGGATCTAAAACCCCGATGGGTGCATAAATGTAAGCCATGTATGTATTTTGATAAAAAAAAAATATGTATATATATACAGTTTTGCGATCTATGAAGGGGTACGAGACCGACATAGAACCTAGTGAGAACTAAATTCCCTAGGTAACTTGAATTAAGTTGGATTTGGGTGATGATTGATAGACGGAGTTCTATCCCTTGGAGATGTCATGATTATGACTAGAAGGATTCAAAGATAGAAAATGGGATATGCTTGAATTAATTGTTGGTTGAAAATGAAGTGGGAGGTGAAACTTGATTATCATGAGATCAAGGGAAGCCGAACACAAATTGGGGTGGAAAGATAGTTCAACACTGATGCTGATCACATCAGGGTTGGATGACTCTTGAAGCTCTCTGTAAGTGGTCACAAACAACCATGTTAAGAAAATACAAGGAGCATAAATCGGACTTGGAGTTGTGTGGTGTTTTCAAAAGGATTTTCAATTGGTATTTTCAAACAATCGATTAATATTTTGAATAAAAGATCTTCTTATACTTAACCTCACAAGGAAATTTTAAATTTAAGTGATTGTTTTAATTTCCCAAAGGCACGGGGACGGAAGGCGTCCATCGCGACCGGGTTCTGCGGGATCATAGTCTATATCAAGGATATTTTTGATTGTTGTACATGCTCCGACATGTTGTGTGGTATGTGTAATGAATGTTGTTTTGATTTGGATTTCCTAAAGTGTATACTATCAAGGCCTATGAGTCTAAATGTGTGGTGTTACATAGACCTATGTGTCTAGAGACTGTTATGTTATGGGGACCTATGTGTCCAAATGATGTGGATATGTGCCCGGACCATTAAGTCCGAGGTGGATGTAAAGGGTGGTTGGTAATGGAAGTTTTATGGATATAGGTAATTCCCGTATTCTAATCCAATGATACGAGGAAATGTGAACTTCGAGGACGAAGTTCTTTTAAGGGGGGTAGATTGAAATACCCCAAACCTTGGTATGTTGTGTAAATGTTAAGCTATGGTATTTAAAGGCTAAAAAGTGCCTTAGAAACATGAATGAACCATTTAAACAATAGTAAAGTGCAATAAAGCACTAAGACACGGTTTGAGCAAAAACATGCTCTAAGGTTGGAGTGAACTTGGTTAGGACCCAAAGAGCCTACCAAGACTTGATAATGTTTAATTATGATTTAATAAGGCTAAATAAGTCCTTAGGAAACCTTGGTAGACAATGAAACCAAACAAAACACAAATAAATACCTTAAGGTCAATAAGAGCAAAAATGTGCTCTAAGCTTGGGATAAATGTGTATAAGACCTAATGGTCATACCTATACTTTTAAATATGTTAATGAACATATTAAATCAATTACCAAAGAAAACCAAGCTTGAAAACAAGTTAAAACACAAAATGTGCTTTAAGAAGTCTTAAAGCACGTTTTTGAAAAATTGTCTTGTAAATGAGTTTGAATGGCTAAATGTCCATCATTACTCTTTAATTAACATGTGTACTATATAGTATCACATTGGGTGGCCATATTAGTGGGAAATCAAAAATTTCACTTCTATGTGCCTTGTTATGATGATAGTGATTTTTATAACTAGTTTGTAACATATAATGTTTAAGTAATTAAATTGGTCAACAAAGACCATTATACCCTCCTAGGCATATGGGGGCCGGTTTTTCATGGTGTGAGTCACCAACATGTAAAAGAAATCAAATAAGTAAACTTAAGCTTAAAGTAAAGTACTATTTGCTTTATAAGTTACAAATATCTCTTAAAAGCAAATTCTATCTCATTCTCTCATTTCCTCCCTTGTTCACACGGTTCCACACTCTCTTCTTCCTCTCTTCTCGTTCTCTCTCGGTAAAGCTACTACCACCATGGAAGTTCCACCTTTGACCACATGTAAAATCTAGCTCACTTAGCCAAATCAAAAACAAACACCACCATCTTAGTTAAGTCAAGCTCTACACTTCTATCTTTTCAAATCTTCAAGAACTCCATTTTAGTGCCATGAAGATTCACCATTGAAGGAGCTTGAGCTCACCTTTTCACATATTCATGATCTCCTTTGCTTCAAGGTAAGGAAACTCAAAGAAAATCCATGTTTCCTCCATGTTTTCATGTTGTCCGAAAATTCACCTCACAATGGTGTATTTATCTTGCTTGTTTTAGCTTCATTCCAAGCTTTCATGGACTAGGAGGAGTCCTCTCTTGATATATATTCAAGCTCTCTTTCCATTCCAAGGTAAAACAATCATGTTAATACCTTAAGATAATATATGTAACTAGGGTTTACAATGAGGAGAAGCATAAAGCTTGAATACTCATTATGTGTTTGTACAATTATAGAACTTGACAAGAATCAATACCCCCCACCACCGGTTTGTAAGAAACATAAGAGTTTGTGAGAAAAGAGGTAAATAACTATCTCAATGTAGTTTAAATGCTTAGGAAAATTAGCTTGATTTGCTTAATAAAATACCTAAGGAGCCAATGGTGAGTTACCTAGCAAAATGTTCTCAAGGAGACTAGTAAAAGAACATATGTTTGGTGTATGTATTTGCAGGTCAAGGCATTATTTGTGGGAAATTCAGTGTTTAGGTTATGCAATTTAAGGGCCTAAGAGCCATTCATTTAAGGCCATAGTGCCAACATTTAAGTTATGCACTATATTGTGATGTTGCTTAATTTGTGAATTTGTGTATCAAATGTGTTTGATGGATTTAGGTGTTCTGAATGAATTAGGTAAAAACCTAGTGTTTGGATGTGGGTATATACTAGAAGCTATGGCCATTCGGGAATGTGTAAAGTTCTAAGTGTTGTAAGTGAGTTTTGGTTAACTAGGAATTGTTAAGGAAGAATACATGCATTAAGGTGTACTAAGGTCTATAAGGATTTAGGCATTTTTCTGAAGTTTTAGAAATCTATGGGTGTTCTTAAGATGTTTAAGTCTTGGAGGATTTGTTTTAAGGTTAGGTAATGTTGGTGTTCAAAGATAAATGAGTTTAGGTAAGGTTTTGAGTAAGGAGTTTATAAGAAGTTGTGAAAAGGAGATTTAGTTAGTAAGAAAAGAGTTGAGAGATATGATAAGGTGTAGAGGAACACCTTGGTTTTTGGTCATTATAGGTGAAATTGCCCCTAGAATCATAAGGAGAAAACATTGTAAGTGTTAGGAATTTTGTGGAGATTAAGTAAAATTTAAGGAATTAGGAAAAATAGTTTGTGAGTGTTTAAGAATATCTTAAGGGTGTGTTTGAAGTGCCAAATGGTTAGAACACATGAAGAGGCCTTAGGAGAAGTTTGGTGAAGAATTGACTAGTTTTGATGTAAGTTTAGGAGGCGACCGACCCAGGGGCCGACCCGTTTGTGGGTCGTCGAGCCTCTGTAAAATGTTAAGAATATGTTCGGTAATGGACCGACCCAGAAGTTGGGTCGGACATGGGTCGGTCGGTCAAGTTTCTAAGGAAGGAAAATTTCGCACATGGACCGACCAGAATGGTGGTCGGGTGGTCGGACGGGCATGTTTATAAGGAAGTAAAAGGGGTCTGTAATGGACCGACCCAGATGGGTCGGTCGGTGGGTCGGTCGGACCAAAAACATGGTTTAAGGTTATGAAATGATATGAGATGATGCGGGTTGGTAGTAATGATGCTATAAGGATGTTGAGTGTTGTTAGGTGAGTTTAAATGGCAATTAGGTGGGTGAAAGTTGTATTTAAATGTGAGGGTAAAACGTGTTAAAAATGTAAAGTTATTTAACCAAGTTAACGGGGAAAGTTATAGCATTAGACTTTAAAACACAACTGCTACCCCATGTTAATAAAAGGACATGTCATGTTAACAGTTGTTCGAGAATTTGCTCGAGGAACTATATGACAGGATAAGTGGACTCCGGTGACAGGTATGGTTTCTTGCAACCTGTGTCCTAACGGATTACACCGGCTGTATGCCAATGGTTTTTCTGTATGTTTGCCACGTTATGATATAAATCATGAAACGAGTTTACAGTCGTTATTGCTATTGTATGTTTACGTGCCGATACCGGTAACCTCTAATGCGCTTGAAGGGCTAGTTAACCACTATTAGGTAAACGTAAGAGAGCGGTATCCGGTAATAACGTTTCCGACTTAAGGAACGTTCTAACCACGGCTATGCGTGAGTTGGTTATGTGATGTTTGTGCGTGATGTTTGTATGTGAAGGTATGACTCTCTCTCCTCCCTTGTGTGCTTAACTCGGTTATGATACCGTATGGTGTGTGTGGTTGTGGTAGGCTCCATAATGGATCTCTAACTACTTATTATTAAGAGTCTATGGGCTAACGGGGGGTGAGGAGTCCGGCAGTTTCCGGCCACGCGTGTGATGGTGGGGGTCGTTATCATATCCAGTTCGGCTCCCTTGGTGTATGTTTAGGTGGTATTCCAATTTGGTTTCAACCTTCCCTTAGCTTATCCAAAGCTAGTTTACTGACTCACGTCGGGCCATAGGGGCATACTGTGTTGTTTGGTGTGCTTGGGATCACTATATCCGACACACCTTGGGTTTAAGTCAACCGTTCAAATAACAGGATGGTGATGAGGTAATTAACGAGCTTGGTATGAGTTTGGCAACAATCTCTGTGCTCATGGTATGGACTAACTATGATGGAAGGTTCCTTGTGAGAACCGAATTTATGATGATATGTATTGTTGTTGTGATATGCAAAATACCTTGCTATGCTTTGGCTTATATATATATATTGGACGTTTTAAATGAATACAATGTGGTCATGTGTCCGTCGAGACAAGAAAGGGTTGTTATGTTTGTTATGTGTAGGATGAGTTATGTTGTAGGATATGGAATGTGTGGATCATGGAAATGAATCCCAGTTTGTGACAAGAGGCATTTAAGGATAACCCGATTAATGGGTACATGCCGTTCGTTAAGGAAGTAGCTCCGTTTAGAGGAGAGCCACTCTAGGGTTTAAGGAATCATTGGATGGTTGGTTAAGTGTGGATGTTTTGGTTATAGGTGGAGCCCATTGAGGCGAAACATTATGTGAGTCATATTAATGGTTTGTATGCATGAATTAAATATAATCAACTGCATGCTAAGACGACAATTAGTCGTGCGTGGCCCGGTAGCATGCGGGCTGCGGGATTACCATACCAGCAAAGGTGCTGAGCCCCTTGGGGCCACCCCTTTCTCTTCTTTTTCCTATTTCAGGTACGAAGTGCTGGAAGCCGTTCGAGAGTAGGACGGGTAGTCTTTGTACATGGGTAAACTTTTAAGTGTATGTATACAGTAGGTGTAGTAAGACCGAAGTTGTTGTCGGCAACAGTTTATAAATACTCGGTACAGGGGAAGCGTATGTATTTAATAAGTGTTGAAGATGGAGTGAGTATTGTATTGTGTAGTTGCTCGGGAATCTAGTCCATCAGACCGATACAAATGTACATGTATTAGCCTTGTTAGCCACGTGGGTGGTTAACGGCGTGTAACACCATTGGATTAAGTAATGCGATGTGTTGATTTTCCGCTGCGGGTTGTTATTATGTGTTGGTTGTTGGATGGGGTGTTACATTACTAGAGTTATAATTAACTAGATTGTTACGAAGTCTCTGTGGATACGACCTTGTTGTACTACAATGATTGGGTTCACTGTCCATAGTTAGCAATTTAGTTTCACTACTATTCTGCACAATAAGTTTATGGGGCCGTTGTCGGGGAAATTGATTATTCAATTTCCCTAGGTTCGGTATTTTAGTTTTTGTGTATTTAGTGCTTTTATCTTGTTTATTTTCTTTTTGTTATTTGTGGGTTTAGTTGTTTATCTATATTCTTACCTTTCCTACTACTTAAGAGCATTTGGTGTTGGTGTGGTTTAGATACCTTCTGTTTTCTCGGTGTATGCCAAACACTTGAGCCAAGGGATCTCCACTTGTTAGTTCGAGACCCGAGCTTAAGCGTTCATTGTTGAGAGTCATCTGAACTTTGAAAAATTCAATCATGGATGATCAAGAACAACCGGGGATAGAAGATAACGAGGACCCACAACAAATGGCTCTCAAAGACTACAACCAGTCGGACACTGAAGGGAGACCTTCATCCATAGTCCTTCTGGAGTTGACGCTTCAAGAGGCCAGACAATGGGTATTCAAGACCCACTATATCACTGCTGTCCGAGACTAAGGAAAATTCAGCGGAGCAAACCCCGATGAAGCCCCCAATCACCTAAGCCTCTTCTTCGACTTTTGTAACTCATTCGGTAAAGCTGGTAGAGTCAACGAGAGGATACGCTTGCAGCTCTTCCCTCATTCACTGTCAGACGCTGCATCGAAATGGCATAGGAGCTTGCCTTCAAAGTCAATCCACACTTGGGCACAAATAGCTCAAAAATTTCTTGCCAAGTATTACCCCACAAGTAGAACGAGGCAATTAATTGGAGAGATTAATACATTTTGCCAAGAGCCAGGAGAGACGTTATACGATGCATGAGATAGATTCAAAGACATGTTGATGAATTGCTCCCACCACGGCTTGGATGACAAATCATTATGTCTATCATTTTTCAACGGTCCCGAAGATTCGAATAGGCTCCTTGTGAACTCCTCAGCCGGAGGGAGCTTCATGACTAAGTCACTTCAAGAGGGGATGGAACTCCTAGAGGTGATGACTAGTAACACAAGGCAATGGTCTAAGCCTAAGGGAAGAACTCCAAGAGCAGCGGGTCTCCTACATGTTGAGCCCACAGATCATCTCTCCGCTCAATTATCTTCACTCACCAATATGGTAGAGAAGCTAGCTATAGCTCAAAAAGAAACAACCAAGTCCATAGCTTATTCGTCATCTGCTTCATCTTCAACTTCAACTTCTGTGGGGTGTGCGATTTGTGTGGGTCCTCACGAGACCCATTTTGTGAAGGCAAAGCTTACGCCGATCCACATGAGGATGTAAACTTTGTAGGCAACCACCCCGGATTTAACTACAACCAACAAAATGCCCCTTGGAGGAACCATCCAAACTTCTCATGGAGGACCAATGACCAAACCCAAGGGGGATCAAGTAATGCTACCAACCATCCTATGGGGTACCGGTCACAAGGGCCACATCCGGGCTTTCAACAACAACAACCCCCTTCTCCCCCTATAGATCCAAACACGGAGTTGAGAGATATGATGAAGGATCTTGTCTCAGTTGTGAAAACTAAGGCAACAGAGTTTGACTCGTTCAAGGCTAGTCAAGAGGCCACCAACAAGAGAGTTGAGGGACAGCTTGAGCGAATTTCTCAGCAGCTTGCCCAAAGGCCTCCTGGCACTTTTCCTAGTCAACCAATGCCCAACCCGAGAGAGCAACTCAAGGCTATCTTTGTGAGAGAAAGTGTTGAAGAAGAGGTTAGGGAGGTGAATGTGATTGAGGCCCCTAAAATTCACCCTCTTAACCAAGGATGGGTTATGTCTATTGAAGCGTCGGAAAGAAAGATAACCAACTGGAAGCTTCTTCAAGAATTTGTGAGCACGATCTTCAATATGAGAGGGAGCACCTTGAGAGTCTTCTTGATAATTATGAAAATGAAAAAAGCCAAGTTGGATGATAATGAGGAAGGGGTGAAAGCTATCACCTTGAGGAGTGGCAAACAGACAAAAGAGCCCCCAACCCCGCAAGACTCAGGTGAATTCAAGGAGGATGATGGAGAAGGGACTGAATTCCCATTAGAGAAAGCTTCTCAAAGCACTCCTACGACCCAATCCACTCCAAAACCTTCTCTGTATGAACCCCCTTCACCCTTTCCCAACCGAGTCAAGAAACAGAAATTTAATGCAGAGTATGGGAAGTTTCTGGCGATGCTGAAGCAATTAAATGTCAACATTCCTTTTATAGATCTCATTTCCAAGATTCCAAACTATGCTAAATTTCTTAAGCACCTCATCTCCAACAAAACAAAGTTGACTGAAGTCGGCACCATCCAACTTAATGAGGCTTGCTCTGCTATTCTCAAACAGCCATTACCGTCGAAATGCAGCGATCCAGGCAGCTTCACCATCCCAGTCATGATTGGTAGCACCTTCTTTCAACACTCTCTTTGTGATCTAGGTTTTCCATCAATTTGATGTCTCTCTACACCTTCAAGAGGCTAAGGATTAGTGAATTGAAGAAGAACAAGATGGTCCTTCAACTAGCCGATGGGTCAACGGTCTACCCAAATGGAGTTGTTGAGGATGTGATCATCAAGGTGGAGCATTTATACTTCCCATGCGATTTTGTCATTTTGGACATCGACAAAAACTCCACCACTTCACTCATCCTTGGTCGACCATTCCTCGCCACTGCCGATGCTCAGATCGTATTTGCTAAGAAGACCATCACATTGCAAGCCTGTGATGAGAGATTATGTAACACCCCACTCTTTAGACTCGTAATAATCTCTCTCGTAGCATAATTAAAGACGTCTCATAGCGGAAGTTAAACTACACTAATCCTCACTTGGGTGTCACATGCCATTGCTCGCCCATGCGAGTAAAGAAGCATAACCATAATAAAACAATTACAACAACAACTAACCGCAGTGATGAGCGAGATATTTACTATATTACCCTATATACAAACTAATACCTATGACAAGTGAGCACTTAAAGATTTCCCAAGGTTCCAACATACTAACATGAATTAATCCTAGAAGCGTAATAAATAAAGGTCGAGGTCATCTACCCACGATCCCGCACTCCGGCGCCAATCATCATTCACCTGAAAAATAAAATATCGGTGCCCATGGAGGGCTCAGCACTTGGTCGAGTATGTTAACCATGTTGTCCTAGACCCTTTAAGTCACTTAGGTCAATTAGTCGTCTGAACATGAGGTTGATTACATACTGGTTCAGTTTACAGTTGTAACACCCCTATAATAATAAAACAACAGCGGAAAATAAACTAAAGGTGCTACAGACCATCGGGCTCCAAACACCCGGTACCAACCTCACCAATTACAACCATTACAATTAACTAAGTTACGGTCTGAACTTCGAGAAAACTTAACATAAACATAACAATAATAAAATACATTCACTCTCCATAAACCTAATCCCATCCCAATCACTCATGCTCATCGTGGCCACCTGTAAATCAATTTGTACCTGCAAGATGAAACCAAGCAGCCCACCCCGAGAGGGGTGAGTCAGTTCCCTGGAATGGAACTGGTACAATTCTCCAAAAAAAAACAAACTTATAAAACATAACTCTTCAAAATAAACAGTAACATGAAAACAAACTCTTAAAAGTAAAACAGAGATAAAGCACTTCAAAACAATCAAGTTAAAGAGAAAAGAAAACAAGACAAAGATAGAGATAGAGAACTTCCAAACCAAGTCATCCACTTAAGTAGTCACACCACATAGTTAGTAAGCATCCATTGTTGATGTTAGAACCAATTCTGGTTAAGAAGAGAAAGACTTAAGTAGTCACAAAGGACTAGGAGTGACATTAATATCCATAACCCGTGGTAGACAGTTTATGTCTCCACCATTTCAGAAGATGATTCCCATAGACAAAATATACTCAAGAGTGGAATAAACCAATTGGGAGAGATGGCCCCCACCGCCAGTCAGTTGTCACAAGGACGAGGTAAACAGACCTCCGCTGTCAGTTGTCACAAGGACGAGGTAAATAGACCTCCGCTGTCAGTTGTCCAGATGGACGAGGTATAGCAGACCTCCGCTGCCACCGACCCGTTCTCGGTCATCGGTGAAAAGTGTGTGCACCACTTAATATAAATAATCCATACTCAGTACCAAGATTAACATTTCCCATATTCCCATTAGATTATTAACTGCACAAGAGCAATACCAAAACACTCAGTCCTACAGAGTGCAGAGGCGTAAACCCTCATCAATTAATACTCAATAGAAAGAATCCATTCCCAATTAGGCTGATCAAACTCGACTCATGGATGAAACAATACCCATAGTCCAAAGGAAGAATTTACCAATACCAGATACTTTCCTATATTCAGTTCCCAGTACCCCACTAGATCATTAACTGCACCAGAGCAATACCAAAACACTCAGTCCTACAGAGTGCAGAAGCGTAAACCCTAGGCAGTTAATATCTAGTGAAACAACTAGATAGGAGGAACCAATAACCAAGGAAGTTTCACATACAGGCTCAGTTAGTCACAGCAAGCTCAGTTAGTCACCCAAACAGTTTCCTTTTGAAATCCATTCAAGATCAGTTGGTGTTCCAAAACATTCCATAAAGTCCATCAGCAAAAGTATCGAGTACGAGAAATCGTACAAAACATTCCATAAGGCCCAAAACACAACAAGCTGAGTACAAGAAATCGTACCTGGGTAACGCTGTAGCAGTTATAATCAACTTGCGCAAACAATCAACAGTACTCTGAAGAATATTAAAGGTAGTCTATCATCAATCACTTGTAGCCTATGTTACGCTTAAATAAACTCCTTACTCTTATTTCAAAGTCTCAATTATCTTTTAAGCCCTCACTTAAATGTTATGTATAATCTTTGAGTTATCTGAGAACGTTGTATAGCCCAAGGTGGTAAGATCAAGGAATGTATTCGATTAACATTTGCTAATTGTCCACTCCTATCCACTTTATTCATACTTAACCACAATCCTCACATTCAAGACTTTTGAGACCTCTATATCATAAATGTGTTTACATTATATCATAACCTAATTGAGTTACTAACTCATTTATCTTATCTTTAGTCCAGAAAGACTTTTTATTACATCCAGCTAATAATCTTGACATAAGATGTTAAATTACTTTTCATCTTGAAACAACTATATTATAGTTAACTTAGACTTATCGAACTCTTACATTTAGTATTCACAAGGTACATTATTTGCTTAATTATTACCTATATAATAAGGTGTTTAAATATAACCTTTTATGTATCCTTACTTACCTTTAATCTCCTAAATATTTTATTTTTACACACATTCACTCTATAGACTATGTATAATCCTTTTGTACTAAACTTCAATAAACTTAAGCCTTAAATACGTTTTAAATTGTTTCACAAAACCTAAGGTTTCAAAGGAATAATTTAATAAATTAATTTCCTTTATTGTATTTAGGATGGACAATATATCTACATAGAGTAGTATTTATCAAAGAATTAAATTCTGGTTCGTAAGAGAAATTGTTAATTATATGAAAATTCTCATATTTATATTCAAATAACCTATCATTATTTCCCATTACTGTAAAGTATATCAATATAATATCTTATGTAACCTAGTTTTATCTAATAAAAGGTTCAAAGGTTTTAAGTATCAAATTCCTATTTATAAACCTTCTATAAATTCTAACTACTAAATACCTCACTTAATTGTAAACTCACATCCTAAGTATTGGTAATAAATGTTATAAATGTATTTCATATGGCTTATCTAACGCCAGGAAAATTAAGGATTATTATTTAGATAAATTTCCAAATCATAGTTTAATATAGTTTTATATCATAACCCTTTTAATGATTTTATCTTAAAACATTAAGTTATATTCCAATACCATAAATGTTAAGAAATGATTAAATCTAGACTTACTAATCCACCTCACATTTAGATGTAAAAGTATTTTACTTATTTTATTATGGTTTATATATTAAGAATATTTAGATGTAATCATACTACATTTGTTTATCATTAATTATAGAATAAGATCTATTTATGCAACATTTTATGTAATCTAATCACAATTTTTCCTAAGTTTTAACTTATTAATTACTTAATCCCAATTTTAGAGTTACATCCTGGTTATTGACAAATAATACTATACATGCATCTTAATATGGTTATATATAAACCTTAGAAACTCAAAGGAAATTCTTAAGCCTAACACATAACTATAATCTAATACCACCTCATATAATATTCTGCCATTAGTATTATGTAGAGGTTTAGTTTAACTTACTAATTCCTTCGTATTATATTTCCTATAAGGTAACTAATTTTATTTATATATATATATATATTTATATATACTAGGATTTGTTCAAAACATTATTTATGTAATTTATTGTATTTAATTATGTTTAAAACTTTTAGGCATAACTACAACCGATATACGGTTTTAAAATAAAGTGTTTCCATTTAATATATATAAGTATACCTGTATTAGAATTTAATTAAGACATTCCCTACGTAACTTATTATATTTAAACTATCTTATTACTAACTGCATTCCATGTATGTTCTATAAAGTATTTCCTTTAACTATATCTTAGGATACTCTTATAATATTTAGTTATTATAAGTGTTAATTTATTAGTTCCTTGATTTAACCTAAGTTACTACTTAATTCCCTTTTTATAACGCGTAAAAATATATATATTATTCCTTAGTTTAATTAAAAATATTAACTCCCATAATATAGTAAGTAAAATGTAGGATAATTAAATTCCTTAATTTATATAAGTTTCTACTAAGTAAGTATATATACATATATATAAATAATTTCACTTCTCTTAAAGGCCAATACCAAAACATTTATAAACTTACTGTTATAAAATGTTAATTTAGTGTTCCATATTTTCCCAGCTTAAAAAGTTTATTAACAAACCATACTTTAATTTTTGGTTACATTAAAAACCTTATATTATAGGTTATTCTTACGAAAACCTCATACACACAATTTTTAAAACCTTTTACCATTGCCCAAACATTCCAAAATTTAATATACAGTAACTATAACATTTTAGACATATTATAAAAATTTTATTTCATAAAAATATCTTTTAATTTTGCCAAATAATTCCAGAAAACCCGTAACTTGCAAAAATCATAACTTATGTTTAAAAAACTCCAAAACCATAATAATTTACATCAAATAAACTAGATTAAATAAACTTATGGTTAAAATTTCAAGTCAAAATACATTCGGGAAGGTATTTAAATTAACACAACAAGTTAGGGTTATTTACTGGAATTTATAAAAACTTAATCTGAAACGTTTTAATCTCGGCCGTCCGTTTCTTTTAACTACGATCGGACGGCCCTAAACTTCTGAGTTCTTCAGCGAATTCTTGAACAGCCCCGAGTACTAAATCGCGATTTTCTCACAATCTACAGAACGAAATCGAGTGATTCTTTGTTTCTATGGTTTCAAAATCAAATTTCGGTCCTAATGATACCAATTTCCCCAATTATAATGCAGTATTCATCGAATTCGATTATGGGTTTATATTCGAATAGAGTTCTAAGGGTTTCGAATTCGATTCTTACAAATTCACTCAATCTATTGCGTAATTGATACAATTGAAACGTGTTTTTTGACCGATAATGTAACATAGTTTAGCATGGTAGAAGGAATTTGAAGGAAACTTACAGAAGTTGTGCGAATTGACTGATTTCGAATTCGAAAATCTAGAAAAGTTCAAACTTGAATGTTTTCGAGGAGCTCACTTTACAGATCTATAAGTTAAGTTCTAGATCGAATTAGAATACTTATAAGGGCTTAATCGAAAGAGGAAACTTAGATCTACATATTGATAACAAGAACTAATCCTAACTCGCAACACACAGAAAGAAATCGAAGCTAGAAGTTGCGAGTTTACCTTACGTTTTCTGGAAAGAAAACTGTGATTTTATGCTGTGATGAATTCGAAACTTTAGACACCTCTCTCTTAGAAACGGTTTGGAATTGGCTTTGGTCATCAACATGAAAGTTATAGAGGGATTAGAGCTCTTTAAAACGAGCTAAAGAACATGGAATTTGGCTGAGAAATGAAGAAGTTATGGCTAGTCGAAGTTACCTGAATTCAAAGAGAAACTGGAAAACTGCAGCAACGGTTTTGCAGGGTGGCAACTTTGGCTCGAATTTCCGGTTGATTTAGAACGAGTTAGGGCTTGTGTGAGTTATGGTTGTTTAGAGGAAATGTAGGAGAAGGCAACAAAGAAGACGACACTCAAAAATTCCATAAGATGAGAAAGTTATGAAGGTCACAAGATAGGGAAAAATCGGTTCCGAAAATCGTGGAGATAAAATCTATCTAAGTGTGGGCGCATGTGAGCTTGATACGTGGCAGATTTTAAAATTTTGGCTCTAAACTTCATTCTATCATAACTTTGGCTAGGATGATCCGTTTTTGACGTTCTTTTTATCGATCTTCATGGTTTTCCATAACCTATTTATTGGTATAGGTTTCATGGGCTGGTTTGACCATTCTCAAAAAGTCAACTCTTACAAGGCTTAATAAGCTTTAAGGTTTCTAGAATTTTATATTGACTTTTATGTTTCAAAACAATGTTCCAACACTTCCTAAAATCTTTATAATATAATTGGAATGTTTAGAAATTTTCCCAAGATTTATTGACTTATAAATCTTATTATTAAATTCATAATACTATATAATAATATATAATAATTAGGGTTAAATAGGAGAAAACCCCTAAATAAATTTCACAATTCCATATAATAATTTAATATTCATAATTCCATATAATAATTTAATATTCATAATGCCATATAATAATTTAATATTCATAATTCCATATAATAATTTAATACTTAATAGTATTATTAAAGGTTTAATAAAAGAAATCCCCTAAATTAATTTAAATTAATTTAGGGGTATTTCAACAGTTTATGTGAACAGCAGTAAATAGCATAAATAATCATATAGCAATCCATCAATGGAATAGTCCAATCACCACATACAATTCACAACATACGATATACCACGTACTATAAACAACATACCATATACCACATATTATAAATAACATACCACATATTATAAATAATAGTACCATGCGTAGTTACTTCCACTAGGGTATCATAGTTTTTCCTTTAATTTATATTAGTCACAATTAAGCCTTACTCTCAGTATCAATGGGTGTCATGTTAGGACAACCCGTAAATAACCTTACTGGACAGTAATCCTCCCGTACACACGAGGTGCTCATTGCCAAGGATCATTCGATCCGGGGGCTTCCACTTGCCTAATCAAGGCGTCCATGAATGGTTGAAGTTGTGTGCCAAAAGCGGCACCCTTTGTGCAACAGTCTATCTAGGCCCGTCAGAATATAGAGGGAGTCGGTCCGATACGGACGTTATACTCCGGTGATCACCAATGCGCAACCAACTAGTCGAGACTAATTGGATTCCCATACCATGTACCTTAACCAACACTCTCCAATATGTGATTAATCCTTAATCGATTACCCTAAGTAATTTCTTAGGTCTTGGAGAAGTCTCTACCATTTATTACTTGAAGTCTTATGTACTTCCCAAGCAATAGTCTATGATATAGTTATGTTCGAGTATCAAGCTCTAGAGACTGGGGATCCCAAGTCTCGTTGCTAAGTGTTTTACTTAGGTCAATATGGAATAATGATTTCAGATATTAGAATTCCAATCATACGAGTAATCATAGTAATGTTGTCCGAAGACGTTGCGCACAATAATAATCGCGTAGCAAATCAACGTTTAATCCACAGAACATGCATAGCAACATATCGCTCTTGTCACATAGTCAGGCAATTACCCGAACCGAGGTTTCCCTCAAAGGTTCGGACCACACAATGAACATACCGTACACCGTTGAACAATGCTAGCGTGACATATTACGCTTGTCTTCAATTCCCGTATAGCGCACAACTCATAACTCCTAGCTCGTATCTCTGGAATATACTGTCAAGTATTAATTTACTATATCATTCAACTAATTCGGTATTCCTTGTAATCACTAACCCCCTCGGTATTAACCCCGTGATTAAACCCTTAGTCGTTTGTTGTGTTACTCAGGTTTTCAAGTATATTCGGGATTAGTTTAAACCATACTCTAATTATGTTACAAGTGGTATCTAATGTTAGTTCTCTACTTAGGATTCTAATTCATATAATTTATTACTATATTTTCTAATGACCTCATAGTATTATTAAACTTTTAAACTCTTATTTAGATTTAGAGTTAGTCAACTTGGCTAAAATATTCCAAAGATTTATAAGGTAGTAAACCTTGATTATGTACAACTTGAAGGTTGTTAAGCCTCATTATATGCACATAGTAGAATCATTTTGAGTGAAGGGGGTTTATTAAGACTTAATAATATATATTTTTATAATTATTGATATGGTTCAAATAATGGTTTATTAAACCCTTATACTTATCATAATTAAAATAGTATTTTAAGTGCTAAAATTATCTACATGATAATTCTTGTCCTAATCTAGTTCCTTCCGTTAAGATATCTCTTTGATAAATAAATACGCCTCCCCAATTTTCACTCTAGCATCCTTTTTCCATAATATAATGTACTCTCATAGTAATTCGTTATCATATGAGCTGTTAGTTGTGTAAGCATATGTAATTAAATAAGCTCTACGTTTGAGCTTTGAAAATCTAGGAAAGAAGATGACAATGTAACATTTTGGTTAGATGTAAAAAAGAAATAGAAGTAAGGCGCTGAAATACCCTGTTAAGAATAGTGATTAATTAGGCTAATAAGTATTTTAGAGGCTTAATTACATCTAAATAAACATGAGAGAACAAATCCTGAAGAAAACGAATCCTTAAAATGGATTAAAAGCACAAACGGACCTTAAAGCGTGTTTTTCGAGGAAACTGGGAAACGCGACTTTAAGCGGGTCAAATAGACTCGTAATGATTTTGGTCAACCAAATAGTCATTAATAAACATTAATGAAGGTTTTGAACCAATACAATCAATTAAATGAGAAATTCCGGAAAACGGGTTCCGGTTAGTAAAAACTGTAAAAACGAGAAGTTGTGGGGTGTAAACTGTAATAAGGCAAAACTAATGTGTCCACTTTGGTAAATAAAAAGTGAAAATCTGTGTGAGTGGGTATAGGTGGCCGATTTGCCCCCTCTCTCTCATTCTCTTCACTCACCTAATTTGCTAAAGGACAAATGAAATAAGTAAAAGAAAAACAAATAACACACTCTCTCTCCTACCCACTCACCCTCTCTCACGTAAAGCACTCCCTCTCTCTCATTTTCTTCTTCTTTCCCAAGCCTCCAATGGCGATTTGCTAGAGCCTCACCAGCCCTCTCCTTCTCTCCCATTTTTGAAGGCTCAAAACTCCTCCAAATGCAATAAAAAGTACACCGTTGGAATCCCCTTGCCAAGGAGAACATCTTCCTCCTTTCAAAAATCCAAAAGCTCCATTTTTGTTTTCATGGCTGGAGGCCATTTGAGGATTTGAGTCCACCATTAGAAGCTCCTTCTTCACCTTGATGTCTTGAGGTAAAAAGAAATTCAAAAATCCATCATTTCTACCTCCCATTTGCATTATAAAAATTTCCAGATTTTGAACTTCTTGTGCCTTGTTCTCCAGCTGGTTT
Organism: Limonium bicolor; assembly: GCA_023374045.1. Taxonomy (NCBI): domain Eukaryota; kingdom Viridiplantae; phylum Streptophyta; class Magnoliopsida; order Caryophyllales; family Plumbaginaceae; genus Limonium; species Limonium bicolor. Next base: position 208,173,394 of record CM041780.1, read on the forward strand.
TTAGCTCCTCTCTTGGGCTAGAAATCTTGATCCTTTGCTAGCCAAGAACTCCATCCATTGGTTGGAAGGTAATGCCCTTTTCTAAACTCTAAAAACTTGTCTAATTCTAGGGTTAGTTAAGGATGATTTTCTAAACTAGTATTGCCATGTATGGTGGCTGTAGCATTGCCTAGTTCTTGAACAAGAAACCGAGAACAAGAAAGAAAGAAAGAAGAAGAAGGAAAAGAAAGAAAGGAGAAACTAAAATCACAAGGTAAATGCTCTTACCTTGAGTTGGTTTATGTATGGTAGTGTAACAAATTTTTGTGTAGTAAAAATGAGTAATGAATGTAGTTTGAGTAGTAACTATGTTATAGTGTAATGGAGAAGATAATGTAACAGTTTTGAAGTCTTTTAAAAGATGTTTAGAAGCTTGGGAAAACTTTGGGTAATGAAGGTGTATGTGCAGGAAAGTATAGTGTATTGTAGTGTGTGGAATGTTGTGGTAAAATTAGAAATATGTATATTGATGTCTTTGGAAAACAGGTGTACTAAGTGGCAATGAGTGAGCTGAAACAATGTGTGGGCAATGTTAAAAATATAGGAGAGACTCTGCCCAAATTGGTATGGAAATTAGATGATTTAGTTATGTAAGAAGAGGGAACAATCTAGGTAGTAACTAGGTATATTTGGAGAGGTTATGTAACACCCCAACTCAATCCAATTGTGGTCTCGCAACTTAACAATATATATATACACATGTCACAGCGGAATTCTTTACAATCCAGGACCTTGCCACGGTCTGACTACAGAATATACCGAACATTAGTCTAACAACCTTAACCATTTACATAACCTTCTTACAACCCCCTCACATCCTATACATCTTACTAACTCAATTGCCATACGAGTGTACATGCACAACTCGTAGGCCATACTAAACCCTTAACAGCTGTATCCTCTTCTTACTCTTGCGACGACCGCCTCCTGATGTTCACCTGTGTAGTAAAAAGAAGCCCCCGAGGGGGTCAGCACGAATGCTGGTACTATCCTCTCATGGCCCCCAAGCTAACGTGGCTACGACGACTATTGTCGATAGCATGGAGGTTGATTAGATGCACAACATATAGAAAGTGCAGTAAACAACAACTCAGATATGAACAATCAAAGTTCACACACAATGAACGACTTAAATGCGTTCCCTTAATTAGAGAGTTAGATATTTAACTCCTTAAGTATTGTTCTCTCTTAATCTTAGTCCATCCTTATCTTACCTCAATCTGATTCTTATCTTAATCTTAGAAACAACCATCCTTTAATCAGGAGTGGATGTAGCTTATCTTAATCTTAATATTACAAACATCCTTTAAAAGGAATGGTTGCAACTTATCTTAACCTTACTTAATCTTAATCTTAATAATACAAATCATCCTTTAAAAAGGAATGATTGTAACTTAATCTTAATCTCAATATACAAACCGTTCCTGGAAGGGATTGGTTGTAACTTATCTCAATCTTAGGATACAAACCATTCTTTAAGTAGAAATGGTTGTAACTTATCTCAAATCTTATCTCAATTAAGTCAACCGTTCTTTAATTAGAATGGTTGTTCCTTAATTCATTGTTTATCTGTCGGGTCACGTAGCCCTAACCAATGAGTTATCAGCTCCATTGGTTTACATAAACAATATTGTTTAGAATTAGTTGGGCATTTAGGTAGATCCCACTACACCATCTCAGTATGCCTCCCTCCTAAAACAAGAAGTCCGAGGAGGTCGAGTCTATTTGTCGACTCTAGGCGACGAGTCCGAGGACAAGTCATCTTTGGAAGACGGTATTTGATAAGGATACCGACTTCCCCAATACACATGTGCCGGTACCATTCCGGATTCCTCACTCAAGTTCAGTTAGTAATAGTCTCAAGACCATGTTTGTTGGTTAACCTCTTTCGGTTCATATCGTCCCTCATTAGGGGGCGTTCCTTATTCTCACTCAATTCCTTACTAACATTGGTTAGTAAGTTCTCACGGTTGTGTGTTAGTTTTCAAACATCACACAACAATAAATATATGTATATAATATCCGGTTGCATGCTTTATCTTGTTTAGTGAGCACACAAAACAAATAGCACACAAGCCGAGGGACACCTCGTTAGCAAGCAGGTCACAAGAAGAAACAACTGTACCGTTCACCGTTGGTCGTTCGGTTGCTTACTCTCTTCCGGAGTCCAAATCCCAAGTCCTAAAACATTCATTCAGTTTTAGGTTGTTAATCACTTAACTTAGTTCAACTTACTTAACTTACTTAACTTACTTAACTTACTTAATGACTTAACTTACTTAACCCTTATGTCCAACCTAACTCTTAATCTTACAACTTAATCTTAACTTTCAAGTTTATACTTAACTTAACTTAATCTCTTAAGTTCTTAGGGTCCTAATCATTACCACCCTACCAAAGGTATTCCTCATTACCCATTACCATTCTTAGAATTCAAAATTTCTTTTTTTTTCTAAGTGTTAAGGGTCGACCGACCCACCGACCGACCCAACCCCTGGGTCGGTCCATTACAGAAACTCTTCCGTCTCTTGAAACTCATCCGACCGACCCAAAGCTAAACCGACCGACCCAAAACCCTCTGGGTCGGTCCTCTGCCGAAGCATTTTCCTTCATTAAATCTTGCCCGACCGACCCACCGACCGACCCATCCTTATGGGTCGGTCTATTGCCGAAACATTTCTGCTGGGTTAGCAAGGTCCGACCGACCCAGAACTGGGTCGGACCCTGGGTCGGTCCACTACAGATCTTCTATTAAATTGCTCTTCCAATTCCAAACTCTTCCACAAGTGTCCTAATAGGTCCAACACCATCTTGGCACCTTAACCCACCTTATAACCTCCTTTAAATACCTTAAATCATCCACCAAAATCCACCTTAGTCATATGCATTTTCCTTGTAATAATGCTACTCTTGTAATGCTTTCCTCTAGGTTTCTAGGTGGTGGTTCATACTTAATGTAACCTATGCCAATGTTTCCCTCATCACTATAACATCATCTCCCAAGCATCTTTCACCATCTAAAACTCTTTTATGCATTTACTAAAGTTCCTCCAAAAGCTTAAGCTTCCATACACCAACACCTTATTTCCTTCCTAGTTGTTTACCACATTTGCCTAAGTTCTAAATACTCAATTACATTCTCTTGATTCCTAAATCCCCCAAGGTAATGCCTAAGTCATTACCACTCATTCCAACACTTTATCTTACCCCTCTTCATCAAGACAATCTCTAAAACTTCCTAGTACTTCCTTAGTCATAATATTCCCTTAGAACATATCTTAATCACCTTAACATCATACCTTCTCCTTAAACTTATGCTCAAGTCTTATATTCCTCATCTCATGACTTTGGTGTGTTCAAAACACTCACCATTCCTCCAATTCCTCCTAGACATCTCTAGGTCATTCTAAACCTCAAGAACTCCTTAGTTAACTCATCTCCACTCAAATTCTCATAATGATTCCTAGTAAATCCTAGGTCATTTTGTTCACCACCATCGCCTAACACTTATTTTCTCTACTCAAATTTTGCCATAGCTCCTCTAGCATTATAGCATGCCCAAACCATTGTTTTCTCATTTAACCATTCCACACACCTCAAGTTCTTTCTCATCATATCTCATCACCAAACCAACTCATTCACAACAAACTCAATATATTGCAATAATCTTAAATTGCATAGCACTAAGGCTCTTAAATGACATGGCTCTTAGGCCCTTAAATGACTTAAACTTAAACACTGAATTTCCACATATATAAGCTTTCAACCTGCAAATACACTCATCAATCTCATAGTAGTTATAATGCTCTTAAATCCACCTTAAACTTATATTACTAACCCATTCTCATTAGCTCCTTATCACAAGTTCATAAGCTTGTTTAAGTTCTTTTTCCTTAGGTTATAACCCAATACACAATGTAAGCTCTAAGCCACATTGGTATTTATCTAAAACTCATTCCTTAATCTTAAACCACCATTAGGTAAGCATTTTACCTTGTTTCCTCAAGCTTATCTCAATCTCCTCCTTAGACCTTCTTCTTGAATGAATATCGGCCACCACTCAAACTTCTCTTGCCAATGTTCTAATCAATAACCAATGACTCATATGAGCACTAAACAATACACTAACCTTAAGGAGTAAACCTAGGTTAAAATGTGTTCTAAGGTATTAAACTGAATGTTTTACCTTGGATTCTCAAAGCAAGCTTGGATATGAATTAAGTAGGACCTCCTCTAGCCCTTGGAGAATAGAATCAAGCTAGAACAATGGATAAAAATGAATCCCCATGAGAAGGAATTTTCGGTAATGTGTAGAAATGGTGGAAACATGGTTTTTCTTACATTTTCCTTACCTTAAGAGAATGGAGAAGCTAATGAGCTCTTCAAACTTGATTTTCCCCCATCAATGGAGTTTTCTCATGGCACCAAAATGGAGCTTTGAAAGATTTGAAAAGATAGAAGATAGGTCTTGGCCTAACTAAGAAAATCTACACTTAGTTTTTGATTTGGAGCAAAGATGAATACTTGGTGAGCATTTGAAGGTGGAGCACCCATGGAAGGAGCTCTCTCGGTTTGGAGCAAGGAAGGAGAAAAAAAATCGTGGAAGGAGGAGAAAATGAGAGAGAGAGGAAGAAAGGTGGCTAATATGTGATATTTGCTTTAATAAAGCAAATAGTAACTTTCTTACTTACTCTTCTTTTCCTTTCTTTTTGACTACTTATGGTGACTCATGTGGTGACTCCCCACTTAAAAACCGGCCACCCCATTAATATAAGGCTAACATGGTCTTTGTTGACCAATTATTGACTTATATTGATTAAAACTTAAACTAGCACTAAATAGTTACTATTCACTAATCAAGGCACATAATCGGGAAATTTTTGATTTCCCATTGATTTAGACCTCCTAATGTGATACTAATTAGTACACATGTTGATTAAAGAGTAATGATGGACATTTAGCCACTCAAAACTCAATTCTAAGACAATTTCTCAAAAATGTGCTTTAAGAATTCTTAAAGCACATTTTGTGTTTTAACTTGTTTTCAAGCTTGGTTTTCTTTGCTAATTGATTTAAAATGACCATTAGGATATTACTAAGGTCTTATCATGATATTTGGGTACTCACCCAAGTCTCTCCAAGCTTAGAGCACGTTTTTGCCCTGATTGCCCTTAAGGCACTTTCTTGTGTTTTCCTTGGTTAAATTGTCTACCAATCTTTCTAAGGCATATTTTAGCCTTAATACATCATGATTTGATGTTTACTTAGCATACTTAGGTTTGGGGTATTTCAATCTACCCCCCTTAAAAGAACTTTGTCCCCAAGTTCCCATGCATCTTATCTCATTAGAATACATGTCTTACCTCATTCCTTAGATCATATAGATCATACTTATGTATACTTAATCTCATTGAATCCTTAAGTCCACCATATGCTTATTCTTAAATATCACACAACATGCTTAAGCATGTGTAGCACTCAAAATTCCTTTTGTTCCTTTTGATGATTAAAACATTCACATAACTTCCAACGTATTCTCCCATGTCACCGGTCCGTAGACAATGGCTCATTCGTCCTCGTCACCATGGGCTAGAATACAAAACACGCTGCTCTCCCCATGTCACCGGTCCGAAGACAAAGGCTCGTGCGTCCTCGACTTCATGGGCGAGACTCAGTAAAAAGGTAATCCTTTTTACGAGGTCATGTGAGGAATAATTCCTCTAATTAAAAATACAAGCAACTCCAATTTCATTTTTTTTTATCCTAAGGCCTCTATCCTTAGTGTGATTTACTTGTGACCACTGGTAGGGTTTTCAGGAATAATCCTACCCTGATGTGATCAGCATCAGTGTAGAACCATCCTTCCACTCCAATTTGTGTTCGGTTTCCCTTGATCCCTAGAAATCAAGTTCCACCTCCCACGTCATTTTCAAACATCAAATAATTCACTCATGTCCATTTTCTATCTTTTTAGTTCTTCTAATCATAATCAATACATCTCCAAAGTGTGGACTCAGTCCATCAACATTCCCCATTCATCTCTTAGTAATTACCTCAAGACTTAAATTCCTACTAAGTTCTATATCAGTCTCATATCAACTTCCACTGTCTCATACCACATAGCATTACCATATCCTAACTCTCACCTCATGTCAAATGATATCTCATAGTGTTATCTTATTCTTATCTCACACATAGTCTCATATCGACTTATACCTCATATATTCCTTATTCCTTAAGTCTCCTTAATCCTCTTCCTAATTCTCTTAACTTGTACTCACACCGGAGTTAACAAGATAGGTACTTAATATGTATGGTATTCACATCTTCTGTGTGCAATAACCATGTTTATCTTAAAATGTTTATGTAAAACATATTCTCAAATTATTTTGTGCTATGCACATCGTAGTTTATGTACTCAGTACACAAACATACGCTAAGCGGTTTTCGCTCTACCCCCCTTAAAATGGATTACGCCCACGTAATCAACATTACTCATCCTTGAACATAAGTTCAAGATGTCTAATTCTTACCAAGCATTCTAGCTTCCACGTTATCTATCTTACTTATAATTCGATCAGAAATGACTTAGTCTCTGTATCGAGGATTCTTAACGGTACTTATACCGTATTCTTAACTTAGTTTGGTCTAATCTCAAAAGTAGTGGTCTGCTAGCTTCCGCTGCACGACTCTGATAATCTTAGGCCTTATTGTCTCAATGGACACGTGTTATCTTTATATATACACGGCCTTAATGAGTTTAACTCGTCTATCATTCTCCTTGAAGATCTTACGCTCATACTCTTAGTATTTTCTCGAATGTCTAAATTGTTTCCCCCGACTGATCTTTGGTCTGGGATGATTCTTAATCTCAAACTACTGTTTAGTGCTTATTGCACTTTACAGTCTAATCTTACTCATCTTAAGACATGTCCTATGTCTATACTTAACAATCCGTGCTTCTCGCACTTCATAGTCCTTAATTATCTGTTCTCTGATTCCCTTCGTTACTGGTTCAACTGAATTCTTCTCTTCAACTGTTTGTGGTAGTAGCTGCTCTTGTCTGATCTTGCGTCGTTGTCGTGGTACGGAGTCGACTACTTCCCGTGTTCCTTACACCACTCGTTCACATGCATGGGGTACCTTACTGGTACATTACTACTTACCCAACTAACTCATAAATGAGCGTGTCAGGCCTGCAAGCCCCTGTGGGGTGCAGTCGTCCCACGTCTCGTTTTAGTAAACTCATAGTGTCCGTCACACGTTTAGCTATTGCTAATTATGAAGTATTCTGTTGTCGATCTCCTCTTCATCGTTCCATAATAACATTTATTGTTCTTCTTGAAGTTAATCAAGGGAAATCCATTATTGTGTTCTTGGGTATGGTATGCTCTAGCTCCTTTCCTGTATTCCGTATTGATTCGGTCACTTAATATCTGAGGTCTCTTTCCATAGAGCCTCTTATCTTCTTTTCATATTGCTCTCACTGGGATGCACTTCCAGTTCCTTAAGGAATGGGTAGTGTGCTTCCTGTGAAGTCTTACCTAACCGGGTCCAGACTACTGGCATCAGCGCTCAGTTCGTCTACCATCTTATTTTCTTACTTATGCTGGTCTTAACTCATAAATCTAATTGCCTCATGTCAATATTTGACGGCTCATACATAATGGTCGCCTTACCGCGCACCATGACTTAATCCACTTATCTAACTATTGTACTCACGACCACTACTACCGTGGTAGTTGGCCTTTACCATGTTGCCCATTAATGGTGCAACCTCTTATTCACTTATTCTAATGTCTTACCTTATACTCAATCCCTTCTTGGTGTAAACACACTGGGAGTTCTCTTTATTCCGGTATAGGCGGTGTCGTACGTGTTGTAAAATAGTTGACTCTTGATATGAAGATGTTCTGCTCCAATCTCAGATTCGTAAGTAGGCAATCTCTTTCGCTTTCTTTCATCCTTGGTGATGTTATCTACCATGTATTTAATGGTTACTGAAGAATTATCCACTGAATCAAGCTCTTCTGAGCATCGATCAATTGACGTGCCACAATGTGCAGTCACAATGTTTATCCCTGACCATTACCAATTCTTACATCCTGGGTGTTGGATATGGGTCTATCTGTGCACCTTCCTTATTACTCAAGTGTATCTGGTATGTTCTAAAGTAATCTCAAGGTTCATGGTTTCCCATTTCCTAAATAAAGTGTATTTCACCTCTAATAAGTGAAAGCCCTTTTGAGGGGTTCATTCCCACTCATGGCCTCACAACAAGGAGAGGTATCCCCACCCTAAAAGGCATGGTTCGTTCTCCGCTCCTGTCCTTAGCATTATCAATATTCTCATTGGTACTTTTCTTGGTATTGTTTTTCCAATCTAAATTATAGGTTTGGTAACCGTTCATATCTACGCATTGTAGTTCCTCATGGCTTAAATAAGCTCTCTTATAACTTACTGCGCCTCGGGCTCTGATGTGGTTAACATCCTTGGCTCGTAGGCTCCTAATGCTTAATGTCTCAGTTCATTATTTGTACTCTTACTCATCTGCAGGTCTTCCTTATGAGATTCTGGTTCTGGAACTTCATCCACCGTTAGGTTACATACTAAATGTAGTATCGGTTTTATGGTAAGTTGTTACATCCTGCTTCCTGCTACGGAAGTTGTTCAGGTGATCTGGGTTACTTAGTGTCTCTGACAATGTTGTCATCATCAGTTTTGTTCGGCTCGACCATGCCCCTCGTGGGGGTAGTCCTCTGAGCTTTCTTTTCCAGGGTTGTACGACTTTAATTCTTAGTAGTTATAGCTTATGTTTATCTCTTTTTCCTTGATTTCCGGTTTTCCCCAACATCTTCATTGAAGAATGTTGTTATTGGTGTCCTTAATGGTCACTCTGAGAGTCTTATCCCGTTTTCGTTGTAAGTCGATGCTTCAACAGTATCCTATCAATACATCCCTTGTATCTCATTGCTTATATAGTGTTTTTGCTCGCGATACCGAGCAATCTCTTAGGTTTCCCCTTGGAGTTTGAGATTGGTGTTCTTACCGTACTGTCGGTTGTTGTTGTAGTGGGTTATACCGTTGCTAGTATTTATATGGTTTAGTATTTCGTCTAGGCTCAGCTCCCTGCTGGCTGATGTGTCGGTTCATCTCATCATGGTCAGGCCGTCAGGCCCTTCCAAGGTCTTATTTTCCTGTTCTTATGGATTTACAATCCGGTATTAATACATGCTACAACTGTAGTGTTCTCCTATCTCGCCATGATGGCTTTTCGTGTGGCTTAGCCGTGGTAGCACTTGCTATGGCAAGTGCGCCATGCAGGATGGGTTATTGGTACAAGGTACATTGTGGTGATACTTCCTTCTAGTTTCCAAGTAATTGGTAGTCCTCGGGACTCCTTCGATAATATCTTATTTTGGATAACTATCCATCCGGCAGTTTCCTTGTCGTTTGACAGTACTGTCATTATCAGGGCGTTCCTCTTTCTGAGGGAACCCCTTAATATTTCCTTATGTCTTAATCCTCGCTCCTGTCTCCACACATTTTGTTGTGGTTACTAGTAATGTGTTTCCTTTAGGCACTACATTGTAGTCCTATTCGGTTACAACTGTATGAGTCCTATCGTCATCCGCATTATGTCGGCCAGGTTTTGTAACCTTCCTCATTGTATGGGTTTGGAGTTCCCGTTCCTTAACTGGACTTTCCAGTAATCTCAATCCTCATGCTTGTATTATCCCACTGTTATGCTCACTCGGACCGCTGTCCGGTACTCATGTCGTTTATCATTTCCTTATCCATTGCACCGTAGTGCTTTCCTTATCATTGGTATGGCGGGTTATTTCGACTGCGTAGCATGTCGACCCATGTTGCCGGTAATTACCGTTCCCTTACTGATAGTATTCCTTAGGTAGCGCTGTTCCTCTATTGCGCTCCATTAAAACCTCCAAGTTCTCCATAACTGTTGTACAACAAGTTGTTTCTCGTATTGCTTACTGTTAGCTAACTGCCAGATCGGGTTTTCCCGAGTAAGAGAAGGCTTTCTTCTCTCTGGCGTTTGTTCCACATATTTAGGGTTAGGGATGTGGAGGGCGGGCCTAGGTACTATGGATATCCGGTAAACACCGGGAAGTCCTGGCTAACGCACCTCTCACTCTATCTCTCAACCCTTAACCCATAACTCAATCTCAACCTCATCATTTCCTAAGTTCGGTATTTCTTGTCTTCAGAGCGTAACTACGCTCTGATACCACTTTTTGTAACACCCCAACTCAATCCAATGTGTGGTCTCGCAACTTAACAATATATATATACACATGTCACAGCGGAATTCTTTACAATCCAGGACCTTGCCACGGTCTGACTACAGAATATACCGAACATTAGTCTAACAACCTTAACCATTTACATAACCTTCTTACAACCCCCTCACATCCTATACATCTTACTAACTCAATTGCCATACGAGTGTACATGCAACTCGTAGGCCATACTAATCCCTTAACAGCTGTATCCCTTCTTACTCTTGCGACGACCGCCTCCTGATGTTCACCTGTGTAGTAAAAAGAAGCCCCCGAGGGGGTCAGCACGAATGCTGGTACTATCCTCTCATGGCCCCCAAGCTAACGTGGCTACGACGACTAATTGTCGATAGCATGGAGGTTGATTAGATGCACAACATAATAGAAAGTGCAGTAAACAACAACTCAGATATGAACAATCAAAGTTCACACACAATGAACGACTTAAATGCGTTCCCTTAATTAGAGAGTTAGATTTTAACTCCTTAAGTATTGTTCCTCTTATCTTAGTCCATCCTTATCTTACCTCAATCTGATTCTTATCTTAATCTTAGAAACAACCATCCTTTAATCAGGAGTGGATGTAGCTTATCTTAATCTTAATATTACAAACCATCCTTTAAAAAGGAATGGTTGCAACTTATCTTAACTTAACCTTAATCTTAATCTTAATAATACAAATCATCCTTTAAAAGGAATGATTGTAACTTAACTTAATCTCAATATACAAACCGTTCCTGGAAGGGATTGGTTGTAACTTATCTCATCTTAGGATACAAACCATTCTTTAAGTAGAAATGGTTGTAACTTATCTCAATCTTATCTCAATTAAGTCAACCGTTCTTTAATTAGAATGGTTGTTCCTTAATCATTGTTTATCTGTCGGGTCACGTAGCCCTAACCAATGAGTTATCAGCTCCATTGGTTTACATAAACAATATTTGTTAGAATTAGTTGGGCATTTAGGTAGATCCCACTACACCATCTCAGTATGCCTCCCTCCTAAAACAAGAAGTCCGAGGAGGTCGAGTCTATTTGTCGACTCTAGGCGACGAGTCCGAGGACAAGTCATCTTTGGAAGACGGTATTTGATAAGGATACCGACTTCCCCCAATACACATGTGCCGGTACCATTCCGGATTCCTCACTCAAGTTCAGTTAGTAATAGTCTCAAGACCATGTTTGTTGGTTAACCTCTTTCGGTTCATATCGTCCCTCATTAGGGGCGTTCCTTATTCTCACTCAATTCCTTACTAAGCATTGGTTAGTAAGTTCTCACGGTATGTTGTGTTAGTTTTCAAACATCACACAACAATATAATATATGTATATATATTCCGGTTGCATGCTTTATCTTGTTTAGTGAGCACACAAAAACAAATAGCACACAAGCCGAGGGACACCTCGTTAGCAAGCAGGTCACAAGAAGAAACAACTGTACCGTTCACCGTTGGTCGTTTCGGTTGCTTACTCTCTTCCGGAGTCCAAATCCCAAGTCCTAAAACATTCATTCAGTTTTAGGTTGTTAATCACTTAACTTAATTCACTTACTTAACTTACTTAACTTACTTAACTCTTAATTACTTAACTTACACCCCTTAATGACTCCAACCTAACTCCTCTTAAGTCTTACACTTAATCTTAACCTTTCAAGTTTATACTTAACTTAACTTAATCTCTTAAGTTCTTAGGGTCCTAATCATTACCACCCTACCAAAGGTATTCCTCATTACCCATTACCATTCTTAGAATTCAAATTTCTTTTTTTTTTTTTTTTCTAAGTGTTAAGGGTCGACCGACCCACCGACCGACCCAACCCCTGGGTCGGTCCATTACAGAAACTCTTCCGTCTCTTGAAACTCATCCGACCTACCCAAGCTAAACCGACCGACCCAAAAACCCTCTGGGTCGGTCCTCTGCCGAAGCATTTCCTTCATTAAATCTTGCGCCGACCGACCCACCGGACCGACCATCCTTATGGGTCGGTCTATTGCCGAAACATTTCTGCTGGGTTAGCAAGGTCCGACCGACCCAGAACTGGGTCGGACCCTGGGTCGGTCCACTACAGATTCTTCTATTAAATTGCTCTTCCAATTCCAAACTCTTCCACAAGTGTCCTAATAGGTCCAACACCATCTTGGCATTAAACCCACCTTATACCTCCTTTAAATACCTTAAATCATCCACCAAAATCCACCTTAGTCATTATGCATTTCCTTGTAATAATGCTACTCTTGTAATGCTTTCCTCTAGGTTTCTAGGTGGTGGTTCATACTTAATGTAACCACTATGCCAATGTTTCCTCATCACTATAACATCATCTCCCAAGCATCTTTCACCATCTAAAACTCTTTTATGCATTTTACTTAAAGTTCCTCCAAAGCTTAAGCTTTCATACACCAACACCTATTTCCTTCCTAGTTGTTTACCAACATTTGCCTAAGTTCCAAATACTCAATTACATTCTCTTGATTCCTAAATCCCCCAAGGTAATGCCTAAGTCATTACCACTCATTCCAACACTTTATCTTACCCCTCTTCATCAGGACAATCTCTAAAACTTCCTAATACTTCCTTAGTCATAATATTCCCTAAACATATCTTAATCACCTTAAACATCATACCTCTCCTTAAACTTATGCTCAAGTCTTATATTCCTCATCTCATGACTTTGGTGTGTTCAAAACACTCACCATTCCTCCGATTCCTCCTAGACATCTCTAGGTCCTTCTAAACCTCAAGACTCCTTAGTTAACTAATCTCCACTCAAATTCCTCATAATGATTCCTAGTAAATCCTAGGTCATTTTAGTTCACCACCATCGCCTAAACACTTATTTTCTACTCAAATTTTGCCATAGACCTATCGCATTATAGCATGCCCAAACACATTATTTTTCCTCATTTAACCATTCTCACACACCTCAAGTTCTTCTCATGATATCTCATCACCAAACCAACTCATTCACAACAAACTCAATATTGCAATAATCTTAAATTGCATAGCACTAAGGCTCTTAAATGACATGGCTCTTAGGCCCTTAAATGACTTAAACTTAAACACTGATTTCCACATATATAAGCTTTCAACCTGCAAATACACTCATCAATCTCATAGTAGTTATAATGCTCTTAAAATCCACCTAAACTTATATTACTAACCCATTCTCATTAGCTCCTTAATCACAAGTTCATAAGCTTGTTTAAGTTCTTTTTCCTTAGGTTATATAACCCAATACACAATGTAAGCTCTAAGCCACATTGGTATCTATCTAAAACTCATTCCTTAATCTTAAACCACCATTAGGTAAGCATTTTACCTTGTTTCCTCAAGCTTATCTCAATCTCCTCCTTAGACCTTCTTCTTGAATGAATATCGGCCACACTCAAACTTCTCTTGCCAATGTTCTAATCAATAACCAATGACTCATATGAGCACTAAACAATACACTAACCTTAAGGAGTAAACCCTAGGTTAAAATGTGTTCTAAGGTATTAAACTGAATGTTTTACCTTGGATTCTCAAAGCAAGCTTGGATATGAATTAAGTAGGACCTCCTCTAGCCCTTGGAGAATAGAATCAAGCTAGAACAATGGATAAAATGAATCCCCATGAGAAGGAATTTTCGGTAATGTGTAGAAATGGTGGAAACATGGTTTTTCTTACATTTTCCTTACCTTAAGAGAATGGAGAAGCTAATGAGCTCTTCAAACTTGATTTTCCCCCATCAATGGAGTTTTCTCATGGCACCAAAATGGAGCTTTGAAAGATTTGAAAAGATAGGAAGATAGGTCTTGGCCTAACTAAGAGAAATCTACACTTAGTTTTTGATTTGGAGCAAAGATGAATACTTGGTGAGCATTTGAAGGTGGAGCACCCATGGAAGGAGCTCTCTCGGTTTGGAGCAAGGAAGGAGAAAGAAAAATCGTGGAAGGAAGGAGAAATGAAGAGAGAGAGGAAGAAAGGTGGCTAATATGTGATATTTGCTTTAATAAGCAAATAGTAACTTTCTTACTTACTTTCTTTTCCTTTCTTATTTGACTACTTATGGTGACTCATGTGGTGACTCCCCACTTAAAACCGGCCACCCCATTAATATAAGGCTAGTCATGGTCTTTGTTGACCAACTTATTAGCTTATATTGATTAAAACTTAAACTAGCACTAAATAGTTACTATTCACTAATCAAGGCACATAATCGGGAAATTTTTGATTTCCCATTGATTTAGACCTCCTAATGTGATACTAATTAGTACACATGTTGATTAAAGAGTAATGATGGACATTTAGCCACTCAAAACTCAATTCTAAGACAATTTCTCAAAATGTGCTTTAAGAATTCTTAAAGCACATTTTGTGTTTTAACTTGTTTTCAAGCTTGGTTTTCTTTGCTAATTGATTTAAAATGACCATTAGAATATTACTAAGGTCTTATCATGATATTTGGGTACTCACCCAAGTCTCTCCAAGCTTAGAGCACGTTTTTGCCCTGATTGCCCTTAAGGCATTTTCTTGTGTTTTCCTTGGTTAAAATTGTCTACCAATCTTTCTAAGGCATATTTTAGCCTTAATACATCATGATTGATGTTACTTAGCATACTTAGGTTTGGGGTATTTCACTTTTATAGGTGGTCCGGGACTTGGTCCGGACCCAAGGTCCCGGACCATGCACTGAAATCACTTACGACCTATTTTTGATATTGGTCCGGGACTTGGTCCTGGACCTAGGTCCCGGACCACCTGCTAGGATGACTCTCGAACTGATTTTAAGTGCGGTCCGGGACTTGGTACATACCCTAGGTCCCGGACCCTGCTAAAAAACTGCTACTTGGTTGATTTTTCAACCCCAAATCAACCCTTAATTCACCTCCAATCATTCCATAATCTTTCCACATGTTTTGTACATAATTAAACACACTTAAACACTCACTAAAACTCCTTAAATCCATGGTCCAATACTTACTCAACTTCTTGCTCAAATTCTACAAATTTTCATTCACAATTTCAACTTTGCACACTTGTGCATTCCTACACTCCTCTTTGCATTTTGCACTTTGTTCCAATGCCATCTTACCATTCCAATTTATTTCCAAGCAACTACAATATCTATACCCAAGTCCAACACTCTTTTTACCAATTCTTACACACTAATTTTTCCTCACTTCTCCAATGCATTTTATACCCTTTGCTACAGATTTTACACTTCTTGTTTCTCATACTACAACTACCACTTCATTACTACTAAACATACTACACAATCCAATATACACCTTGGTTCTCCCATTCACCAAGCCATCCATAAGTGTACATTTCCTACCAAAATTTTGCCATAGTTCACCTACAATTCTCACTTATCCACACATTCCCATTATCACCAAAATCATTCCTATTCTAGC
Source organism: Limonium bicolor (assembly GCA_023374045.1). Taxonomy (NCBI): domain Eukaryota; kingdom Viridiplantae; phylum Streptophyta; class Magnoliopsida; order Caryophyllales; family Plumbaginaceae; genus Limonium; species Limonium bicolor. The sequence goes on from CM041780.1 coordinate 208,189,129, forward strand.
CACACCCATAAGGGTCCTACCAGCAATCAATACAATATACATTCACCAATACTTCTTCAAATACCAATACTAATACTCATACACAACCATTTGGCCCAAGGCCTACAATTCACGTACTAATTCACAAATACTCAAACTTCCTCACAAATACTTAAACTTCCAATACTACAATACCAATACAATCGTTTAGGTTCTTTTATTTGCTTATCCATTCCCATTACACTAATGCATTAAATTGAGCATTAAGAAGGAGCTCTTACCTTGAGCTCTTATTTCCTCTTTTCTTTCCCACTTCTTTCTCTCTTTCTTGCCCAAATCGGCCATATGGGGAATGGAGTTGCCAAACTCCATTCCCATCATCCAAGCACACAAAACAATTACAATTAATATACTAACCCTTTTCAACCATTAAAGCTTAATGTAAGTTTTAGGGTTTAGAAATTTCATTACCTTGCAAGGGTGTAGGTAATGCTTGGAATATCTCAAGAACAATATTTCTCACCCTCCAAGAGTGCCAAAATCGGCTAGAGTACAAAGGAACCAAACAAGAGTTTAGTCTAAATTTCGTTTTGCCCACAAGGGCTAGAAAAAGGTAAGCTTTCAAGAACATTTTTACCTCAAAATAACAAGGAGAAGAAGGTGGTTCTAATGGTGGTCTTGAAACTCCAAATGCTCCATACCCATGAAAACGAAAATGCTCCTTTTCGGATTTTGAAAAGAGGGAAATGTTCCTCTTGATGAGAGGATTCCAATGGTATAATTTTTGTAATTTTTGGTGAAGGTTTGATGGGTTAACAAGAGGAGAGAAGTGGGTGTTGGTGTGGGTTCATGTAAATCGCCATTAGAGGCTCAAGGGAAGGAGAAGAAAATAGAGAGGAAGAGGGGGCTGCTGTACGTGAGTGTAGATAGGAAATGAGAGAGTAGGAGAGAGAATGTGAGGTAGTAAAGTAAGTTAAGTTACTTTTTGCTTTTTAATTCTTTGGTCTTTTGTAAATAAAGAGAATGGAGAGTGTGTGTGAGAGAGCATAAATCGTGACACACACTCAGCCCATGTGGGTTTTAAAATTCTATTTACAATATTGGACATAAGTTTTGGTTATTTATGTTTCTACCCCACAACTTCCCGTTTTTGACAGTTTTTACTATTTTCTCGTTTTATTGATTTTATCGGTTCTAAAGCTTCACTAATATTTAGTAACGACTATTTAGTTGACCGAAATTGTTACGAGCCTATTTGACCCGCTTAAAGACGCGTTTTCCGGTTACCTCGAAAAACGCGCTTTAATGTTCATTAGTGTTTTTAATCCATTTTAAGGATCCGTTTCTTCGGGATTTGTTCCCTAATATTTATTTAGACTTAATTAAGCCTTTAGAATCCTTATAATACGCCCACCGAGGTCTCATACCTCCTATGGTTATTTAACGCTTATTTAGCGTTTTTCGCTTTTTAAACGTTTCTTTATTTTTATTATATTTTTTTTTTTGGATTTATTTTTCCTCATCAATATTACTTAACCATTATTAGGCTCTTAAATACCTATTAGGATAATTTAATCGCCATATTTAAGGTCGGGGTATTTCAATCTACCCCCTTAAGAACTTTGTCCTCAAGTTGTTCGAGGTTATAAGTTTACAATGCTTACTCATTCTTACATGTCTAATACTACGGTTATACAATCTTCCTCTTACTAATTCCCAAATCCATTACTCAAGGTTTCTACATACCATACCATCCAAATGTACTATAGTTACTCCAATCCGCGCTACTACTAATTATCTGGTTCCTCATTACAAAGTTCATACCTACATACAGTGCAAAGCTATCCCCAAAGCAATGCAATACACATACAATCCCGCAGGCACTCCGGTCATCTCGACGCAGGACTCCTCTATGTCCCGCTGCCTTTGGAATAATACCACATACTACACTACTATCTTCTCCAGTACAAGCTTCTCACAAATTCTTAACCTTCAGTCTAAGAGAAATACTTCACTACTACCAATTAAAAATTTTCTAAAACACATAACTCCAAAGTCCAATATTATACCTTACTTCTATCCTATGTGTGATTTTTGTGACCACTTAAGGGGAGCTTCAAGAATCATTCGACCCTGATGTGATCAGCATCAGTGTTGAACTATCTTTCCACCCCAATTTGTGTTCGGTTTCCCTTGATCTGATCAGGATCAAGTTCGACTTCCCACATCAGTTTCAAACAAGCAAATAATTCAATTATTTTCATGTTTTATCTTTTACTCTTCCTAGTCATTCATACATCTCCAAAGGATGGAATCAGTCCATCAATCATCCTCACTCTATTTCCCCAATTGCTTTACTCCATGGTTCAATCCTAATGCTCATTTCCTCAACCTTCACTACTTCCACCCATTACCCTCCATTGTTTCAAATATTCTAACTAGGAATTACCATACTTGTAAAATTTTTTGTTGTCCTCAATTTACTTCAAATAATTTACCTACGATTCCACTACTCGAAAACTTCATTCATCTACTACTCTCATTCATTTCGTACTACTTCAAAGGTTACAATACTTGTGGAGCTTCGTCCACTATTACTTTTCTTTTACTAATACTCTTACATTGGTGTTACAAGATGGGTATACTCCTCCTATGGTATTTGCATGTCTAATGCCTAATTACCATAATTACAATGTGAATGAGTACTTATGTTATTTAACATAGTATCAATCATCATTTTGGTTCTCATTTGTGCTATGCACATTGTGGTTCATGTGTTTTATTCACAAAACTTACATTAAGCGGTTTTCGCTCTACCCCCCTTAAAAGGGATTACGCCCACGTAATCTACCATATGTTATTATTATTAAACATTGGTTTAATCAGTTTGGGCAAACTGAAGCGTTTAGCTTCACTACGGTATACTATAGAATATGCTCTGGTCAAAGGGTCTTAACCATACCAACGGTTTAGTCTTTGCACCAAGAGTTCCTATATGAGTTTATTTAACTCATCATTAATTCGGTTCTAGCCTTTTAGGCTTCAAGGCATTAATAGCCATTGTATTATGCTCACTAGGTACATTAATGTCCTAGCTAGGGCCCACTAGCTTCTGCTGCGCGACCCTGATAATTTGGGTTATCCACCCTTCTTGTTATCATTAATGTGCTATACATCACCTTTTTATCTGTCTATTATGGAAATAAGGTTTACTTGAGAAATGCGGTATTCTTTTACCGTGTTTGAACTCAATGAGTTTAAAATTTGTAGCCAGCTCTCTGGTAATCTTCTGCACATGTTGTTCGTGCTCCCACGATTATTCGTTAAGTTCCTCCGACTTATTGTCAGGCGAGGTTAAGTCACCACTTAACTGTAGTGCTTCCTCTGTTGCCACTAGCTTCTAATTTATACCAGTTCTTTTGGTTCAGTATAAGTGTTCTTCACTTGTATGACCTTGCATTGATATGCGTCGGTCCTAGTGACTTCCTTACATCTTCTTTCACCTTTTATTCCGATGGAATTCACATCTGGTGATTGTTAGTGTGTGTTACACACTTCGTGCTTCTTTGGCCTTAGGCCGCACGGTTTGTTGCTAAGCTTGCTTAACTGGCTTATGCCATGTTTGTGGTGAAAGGAAAGATTTACTACGGTTTACATTCTCCATATCCCTAACCATCTTATTAGATCATTAGCTGAACAAGTGCAATGCCAAAACACTCAGTCATACAGAGTGCAGAGGCGTAAACCCTTGACAGTAAGTCACTTATGCGATAGGAAAGAATATTTCTGTGTGTCATCTCATACTTATACTCCGTGTTATTGCTTAACTACTCCCTCATAGCGGTCGCCTGTTGCGCACCGTATTCTTACTCATTGTACAACATTGCTTTTATTGTTTCTGTTACTGTGGTAGTTCCTCTTTACTCATTGCCATTGTCGTTGGCACCATTTCCTTATGGTGTAAATACCCTAGGAGGTTCCTAGTGTTCGTGTGTATGACGATTGTCGTAGAATACTGCACGTTATCATCTTCCCATTGTGGAGATGTTCTGTTCCCAATTAGGTTTCATGTGTAGGTTAATTTACCTCACATTCTATCATCATTTGTGATACAATTTACTAAGTGTCTTGGTTGACAATGGATGAAGTCATTTATCGGGTTACTAGCTCTCTTGAGTGTTGGTCATTCATGGTTTTCAATGTGTATTCACATTGATTGTTTTGACAATTACCGTCTTTCCAGTGCTGAGCACTAATGATAGGCTCTAGCTGTGTAGTTTACTCTGTCATTGATAATGAAAGTTCTTGTTGAGGGTTTGTCTCCACTCATAGGTCTAATGACAAGGTTTGCTATGTTGGTGTTTACACAATGGTCCACTATATGTTTGGGTGTATAGGAGTATGCTTACTCCCTTAAGTCGTAATGGTTTGGAAATCTCATTTCCTTATCCCATCCTCCCTTGGCAATATCTGTTGCGTGGTTTTATTGTTATAGTAGATGGAAGCCTTTTCTAAGGGTTCACATCATCACCGCATTAGTGGTCTTTGGTTAACGGGGTACCTTCCCTTGGGTTTCTCGTAGTGTCCAAGTGTGGACTAGGCCAATGTTGGCATCATCATGATTCTTATGCCTCTGTGCTACCATTGCTACAGAAGGCATGGCGGTAATTAAGAGCTCCGTCAACTGTATACTAGGCTGATGCTCTAGTGACAGTGACATCGAGTTGGCCATTACTCCAAGCGTTTGACTTTATGGTCCAGTTGTTGATTTCTTGTCGTATGAGGCAATATCTCTTGTAGGTCTTGTTAACAATTGGTGCCGGTTTTGCAACCGTTTAAGTTTATATAACGTATTTGGTTTACGACTTCTGAGCCGTATTGCTGCAAGCTATGCTCTTTGCAAGCTGCTTATACATGTTTCCACTCCACGTATACCGTCATAGGTTGGAGGTATTATTGGGCTCCATGGTAAGTCGTGACATCACGCTTCCGTTCATAGGAGACCCTTTAGGCAATCTGGTGTTAATAGGTGCCTCTCAGTATTTTAGGGCATTTCCTGTTAAGTGAAATCCCTTCGGTGTCCTAACCGAGTGTTCATTTTAGCTCCCGTGCCCATATCCTTACGCTTGTTCAACTGTTACTAACGCAGACACCCTTCAAGGATCGCTCCTGGGTGTTGGTAGCTGTGCCGTTACATCCGACTAATGTTTATAACGTGTGTCGTCTTCTATACCATCTTATGGTATTGTACTTGAGTCGTCCCTTTTTGGGTTATGACGTCTCCCGTTCTTGGGTAGACTGTTTACGCTTGCTCCTAGTATTCTTGACTAGGTTTATATTCCTCTCAAATGATGGGTTGTGCTCCGTAGTAATCTTGTGATTGCTCTTGGGAATTCCGCCCCGTTTGTTGAGTATTGTTAGGTTCACGTCAGGCATTCGCCTTAATGTGTTTAGGCTGGGCATTCCATCCAGCTGTCAGGTAATTGCTTGGATTATTTGAGACATATCCAATGTCTATACTTACTAGCATGTGCTCTTTGCACTTCCTAGTTCTTATTCCTCATCTTCAGATGGATTCTCTGAGTTCCTTTATGCTTGATCCTCTGAGGTGTCCAGCTGTCTTGGGGTTGAACTTACTGATGGTCCGTAGAACGGAGTTGACTACTTCCCGTGTGTCGTACACTACATGTATACATACGTGGGGTACCATGTTGATACGTTACCACTTACCCAACTATATGTCGGGCCCACAAGCTCCTTTGGAGTGCGGTTGTCCCACATCCCGTAACGGGTATACTCGTAGTGTTCGTCACACGCCTAGGTGAAGTATTCTGTTGCCAACTCCTCTTGTATCATCCTATGATACTCACCATAATGATGTTGATCTGGTTTTAAAATCCAAGGTTTTTAAAAGAGGGTTGTGGGTTTGAAAAAAAATTTTGGGTTTTAAAACAATGGTTCGGTGTTAAAAGGAATCTCTCATGGCATAGCCACGTTTGAGGTCTTGACCAAGTCTAGTCTCTCGCTGACTGGTATGTTCTAAATACAGTGGTCGGGCCGTTAGGCCTTTCCAAGGTTCCATACGTCTGGTTGTTAGGAGGTGTGATCCTGTGGTTGTTTCGTTACAGTCACCGTACATTACTATGTACTTGTGACATGTTAGTGTTCCTTTACATACCTCTGTCTTTACTGCACTTGCCGTGGCAAGTGCGTGGTGATAAGTATCCAAATGAGCATGTTTTATAGGTGTATTTCATATATATTATTAGCACTTTTCTTGCTCATTTCTCCACTTATCTTAGTTTTTCTCTAGTTTATGTTTTATTGGTTGTCTTACAGATTTATCGGTTAAAGCATGAGAAAAACTAAGCTAGAAGCAAAGAACATGAAGAGACGAACGCATAGCCGCAGACGGTTTGAAAAACAGAGTCCAAACAATCAATCTGGAGCCAGTTGAAGGGTCCGGGACTTAAATGCAGAACTAAGTCCCGGACCAGCATATTAAAACAGACCGAGAACAGATAGCCGTGGGTGGTCCGGGACTTAGGTCCCATACAAGGACCCGGACCACCCCTTGAAAAATGGCCGAGAGTTTTCTGTGAGTAAGGGTCCGGGCCTTGACTCATATGCAAGGACCCGGACCAACAATGATGTCGATAAACAGAGGCTACCGCCTCCCTTGGAGGGGACAAATAACACGCAACCGCCCAAAGTTTAGGCGGACATCTAAGAGGCTACCGCCTCTAAAACAGGCGGACATCTAAGAGGCTACCGCCCAAATATAGGCGGTCAAGACACAACAGAACGCCCAAAATGGGGGCGGTCAGCACAGAGGGAACCGCCTCTTTAAGAGGCGGTTAGGGCTAAAAAACCGCGACTAGTTTTCTTCGCCCGTCTTCGTCTTCTGCAACTTGAACGCCTTATCTATCTACTCCAGCACCGCCTACCATGAATCTCTCACGCGTGCAGCTGTCTGTCCCCTCTGCAATAAATGAAGATAGCAATGAATGCTCAATCAATTTTACGTACGGATGCCTATCTCAATTCTCTATAAAACCAACACCAATACTGCAACAAAACAAACGTACGACCACAGTCTGAAGAAATCAAATAAACACCACACTCCATTCTCTTCCATTTAATTCCTCCGTATCACCACACTTCTCCATCTTTTATTTATTTTTACCATTTCACCTCATTCACGTACGTACTCAAACAGAAGCAGTAAATTACAAAGAGAGAAAAGAGGCAGGCGAGTGCAGACCCGTATTCGCAGGCAGTTCCTGAATAATATTTCAGTCTCTACTCTGTTTTTATTTCTGTCAATGTCTGAGTAATCTCATAATTGTGCTTAGGATGGGTGTTTAACCCAAAATAACTCAGCGTATTATAATACCGAGTTTGCTTATAAATATTTGTTTTGTCTCTCTCTATTATTAAATGTTTAAGAACTGATCATTTTTACTCATTTACGGTTTCTCTAATTTCAATGATTTTGTAAAATTAGAGAATAGACCACAAAGAGAGACAAACGTTAGATTTTATTCTCCTTGATTAGCAGATAAAATCCATCGCTGTTATAAAAAGAATTCTCACTTAAAGCTAATTAATGATTTTAGACTTTTTCTGATTGTAAGAAGTTTAATGAATTAATTAAGAGCTGTCCTTATCTATGATTTAGAAAGGTCACAAGATAAAATTCTTAACAGACAAATAAGAGCAAACTAGGATTATATTATTATCTGAGTTATAACCGGGCGATTTCACCTTCCTTAGCACAGTTTCCATCCACTTAATCCACAACCGTTTTTACTGTTTTTATTATTTCTTTAATAATCCAACAACAAATCAAGCTTGCCTCCGGCTAAACCCCTTTTACAGTCTTTAGTAACTACCTAAACTAGGATAATTAAACAATCTCCTTGTGGATACGACACTTGTTTTACTACTACGAATAGGTACACTTGCCTAATAGTTTGTTATAATTCTATATTAATTACAGTGTAGTTTTATCCCAACAAGTTTTTGGCGCCGTTGCCGGGGAGATTGATTCCATCAATTTCCCTAGTTTCTGGTAGTTCACTCGCTATATAGTAATAATCTGTTAATACTATTAAATTGTTAATCTTGGACATCTGAATTGGACATCGGACTTCGGACCTGACTTGGACATTTGACTTCGGACTTTGGACATCTAACTCCTAACATCTTTATTATTGTCATTTCGTTCCATTGTCATTTCGTTCCATTGTCCTTTCTTTTTCCATTGTCTCTAACTACTAACTTAAATTTCTTGTCATTTCGTTCCATTGTCCTTAACTTTCATTTCCATTGTCCTTAACATTTCATTTCCCCAGTATACTAACTTATAATTTCTGTATACTAACTCCTAACGTTTATCAGCCTAACCAATATTTCTGTCTTTCTTATTTTATTTACTAACTAATTTGCAGCTTCCGCAAACCACAAGTTATCTTCTGTGCATGCCAAATACTCGAACTCGAGGCTCTCCACCAATCAGTCCGAGCCCCGAACCCGAGCGTACTTTATTTCAAGCGCAGAGAAACCTGAGAAACCAAGCCATGGCCAATAACGAAGTTATAAATGAAATGGACCATGCAATTCAGCCAGAACACCGTGCTCTCTCTGACTACCACCAACCGAATACCGAAGGAAGAGCATCAGCTATAGTTCTCCCTGAACTAACACCAGAAGAAGCCGGACGATGGGTTTTCAAAACCCACTACATAACCGCCGTCCGGGATCTAGGCAAGTTTAGTGGAGCGAACCCAGATGAAGCCCCAAATCATCTGAGTCTCTTCCTAGACTTCTGCAATTCCTTTAGTCAAACCGGCAACGTCAAAGAAAGAATCCGTCTACAACTATTTCCTCACTCGTTGTCGGATTCAGCAAACGGTGGTATCGAAGTCTTCCCTCCCGATCAATCACCACATGGCTTCAAATGGCCCAAAAATTCCTTGCCAAATACTACCCAACCAGTAGAACGAGGCAATTGATCGGTGAAATCAATACTTTCTGTCAGGAGGGAGAGAAACGTTGTACGACGCATGGGACAGATTTAAAGATATGCTTATGAAGTGTTCCCACCATGGTCTTGACGATCAATCCCTCTGCCTGTCTTCTTCAACGGTCTGGATGATGGGAACCGACTACTGTCAATTCCTCTGCAGGAGGGAGTTTCATGATGAAATCTCCTAAAGAAGGAATGGACCTTCTCGAAACCATGACGAGCAATACGAGACAGTGGACGAGATCCAAAGGAAGAACACCACGAGCAGCAGGCCTACTCCACGTTGAGCCTACAGATCATTTATCGGCTCAGATCTCGTCCCTTACAAAGATGGTGGAAAAGCTAACGACATCACAAAACGAAATTGTAAAAACAATAGCTTCCCCACCTACAAGTTCATCGTCAGTTCCACCTACAGAAGGATGTGCCATATGCGCCGGTCCTCATGAAACCCCTCAGTGCGAAGGTAAAGGACAGACGAGGATGCAAACTTCATAGGAAACCGTCCCGGTAATTCCTACAACAACAACTTCAACAACAACTATCCATGGAGAAATCACCCGAATTTCTCATGGAAGAATAATGATCAAAACCAAGGAGGCAGAACAACAATTCAAATACCTATCAGGGGAACAGACCCCAACCAAATTCTAACATGGGTTATCGAGCACTAGGTGCCCCCTGGTTTCCAGAGCAGCAGCAACAACAACTAACCACAACCTCTTCTGATCCAAATGAGGAATTCAGGAACTTAATGAAAGGATTCGTGACTACGACCCACACCAGGCTCGTGGATCAAGAAGCCACTAACAGAAGGGTTGAAGCCCAGATACAGCAAACCAACCAACAGTTGGAGCAAATCAGTCAGCAGCTTGCACAAAGGCCACCTGGTGCCTTCCCTAGTCAGCCAGATCCAAATCCAAGGGAACACAGGCCAAGACAGTAGTAGTAGTAGTAGTAGTAACGTTAAGAAGTGGTAGGCCGCTCAACTCATCTCTCCCCGAGATGATACTGATAATCAAGAGCAGCAAGCTCATGAACCTCAAGAAAATCAGAAGAAAGAACAGGAAGATGCTGAAGAAGCCTCTCCTCCTACAAAAAATATCTCCGAGGAGAAGGAGTCTTGAATCTACTCCTTCCCCTCTCACAAAAATTCCCCCCACTTCCTTTTCCAAACAGAATGAGAAAGAAAAATTTAGATGAACAGTTTGGAAAGTTTCTTATCTCACTTCAAGAAACTGACGATCAATATTCCTTTTGCCGATGCTTTAAAACAAATGCCAATATACGCAAAGTTCATGAAGGATATCATCACCAACAAAAGATCGTTGCAGGAAGTGGAAACTGTACACCTTACACAGGAAGTGTCAGCAGTACTTCTCAAGAGTCCTCCAAAACTTGGAGACCCAGGTTTGCCAATTATTCCATGTTCAATTGATAATGTTGATTGCGGTAGTGGGTTATGTGATCTAGGAGCTAGTATCAATTTAATGCCACTCTCAACTTTTAACAAACTTAAAATTGGTAAATGCGAACCAACTTCTATTCAATTACAATTAGCAGATAGATCTTTAGTATTCCCAAAAGGAATAATAGAAGATTTGATTGTTACTGTAGGAACCTTTGTGTTCCCCGCTGACTTTATTGTAATTGACATGGAAGAAGACACTAGGGTGCCCTTAATCTTAGGACGACCTTTCATGAGAACTGCAAGAGCACTAATCGATGTTGAAAAAGGAAAAATCATTTTAAGGCTGCATAACGAAACTCTAGAATACGACATGTCTAAGGTTAAGAAACCCGCTCATTTAGAAGATACCTTTTCCATAGATATTGTCGACTCTATTGTGCAGGATAATTTATCTGCTATTATCCGTAATGACGCTCTTGAAAATGCCTTGTCTGAAATCTGTGATAACCGATTAGTATACCCTGACACAATCCAAATGGTAGCAGCTCTGGATAGAAAATCATACAAGAAATCATGCTACCCACCACCAGAACCATTAGAGCTATCTACTCAGAAATTACCACCATCCATTGAACAACCCCCTCTCGTAGATCTGAAACAATTGCCATCACATCTGAAGTATGTTTATCTTTCTGATTTTGTACTTTGCCTGTTATTATTTCTTCATCCTAACAAGTACACAGGAAGAACAGCTTGTGAAGATCCTTCAGAGCCACAAGAAGGCAATAGGCTGGTCCATTTCGGACATCAAAGGTATCAACCCCCATTTCTGCACACATCACATATACATGGAAGATACCTACAAGCCTTTAGTCCAACCACAGAGAAGGCTGAATCCCAACATGAAAGACGTAGTAAAGAAAGAAGTGCTCAAACTTCTCGACGCCGGGATAATCTACTCCATCTCCGACAGCAAATGGGTGAGCCCCGTTCAAGTGGTCCCGAAAAAAGGAGGTCTCACTGTGGTCCCCAACGACAAAGGTGATCTAATTCCTCAGAGAACCACGACGGGATGGAGAGTCTGCATCGATTACAGGAAACTGAACAGCAACGCGGAAGGACCACTTCCCTTACCTTCATCGATCAGATGCTTGAAAGATTGGCCGGGCAAGATTACTACTGCTTCCTGGATGGTTATTCAGGATACTTTCAAATACCCATTGCCTCTGAAGACCAAGACAAAACCACATTCACATGCCCGTACGGGACATTTGCATACAATCGGATGCCTTTTGGTCTATGCAATGCCCCAGCAACATTCCAAAGATGCATGATGGCAATCTTCAGCGACTATCTTGAGAAGAGCATCGAAGTCTTCATGGACGACTTCTCTGTCTTTGGTCCCACTTTCGAATCCTGTCTGAATAATCTGGATGCCATCCTCGCCCGATGTGAAGAAACTAACCTTGTGCTTAACTGGGAAAAATGCCATTTCATGGTTAAAGAAGGAATAGTTCTTGGGCATAAAATATCTTCAAAGGCATTGAAGTCGACAGAGCCAAGGTCGAAGTTATTGAAAAATTACCACCACCATCGACGGTAAAAGATATCAGAGTTTCCTTGGCCATGCTGGGTTCTATAGAAGGTTTATCAAGGATTTCTCCAAAATTTCAAAACCTCTATGTGAACTCCTAGCTAAAGACGTCAAGTTCGACTTTACTGACATGCCTACAAGCCTTCAACACACTAAAAGAATGCTCATCTCTGCCCATTGTGATATCACCAGATTGGAGCCTTCCATTTGAAATTATGTGCGACGCCAGCGACTATGCCGTGGGTGCCGCTTTATGCCAAAAGAAGGAGAAAATCTTGAGAACCATCTACTATGCAAGTAGAACCCTCAACGACGCTCAGAAGAATTATTCAACTACTGAGAAGGAACTTCTAGCAGTAGTCTTTGCTCTGGATAAATTCCGATCATATCTCTTGGGGAGCAAAGTCATAATTCACACCGATCACTCTGCTCTGAGGTATCTATTTGCCAAAGAAGATGCCAAACCCCGACTCCTCCGGTGGATACTCCTGCTACAAGAATTTGAGATTGAAATCAGAGACAAGCCAGGAGTGCAGAATGTAGTAGCAGACCACCTATCTCGCATAGAGGCACCAAGTGATGGCACTTCCATCAATGAATTCTTCCAGATGAGTGCATTTTATGATTGGTGACACCGGTGATCCATGGTACGCTGACATGGCCAACTACCTCGCACGAGGAGTAATACCACATGGGTTAACCTACCAACAGAAGAAGAAGTTCTTTTCCGATGTCAAGCATTATTACTGGGAGGATCCTCTCCTTTTCAAGGTCTGTGCAGACGGGATGGTGAGACGATGTGTGCCCCAAGATGAAATCCACAGCATTCTACGACATTGTCACTCTCTTGAAGCAGGAGGACATCATGGGCCAGCTCGAACAGCGGCTAAGGTACTACAGTCAGGTTTCTTCTGGAAAACCTTACATAAAGACTGTCATTCCTTTGTAGCCTCCTGCGATGAATGCCAAAGACTTGGGAACACCTCCAGAAAACACGAAATGCCTCTCAACATCATACTCGAGGTGGAACCTTTCGACGTGTGGGGCATTGACTTCATGGGTCCCTTTCCTTCGTCTTGTTCAAACCTTTTCATCTTGGTGGCAGTCGACTATGTCACTAAATGGGTGGAAGCTATCGCCTCTCCCACAAATGATGCAAAGGTAGTACTCAGGTTCTTGAAGAGGAACATCTTTACACGATTTGGAGTCCCACGTGCTATCATCAGTGACCAAGGATCCCACTTCTGCAATAAGCAGTTCACAGCCTTGATGACCAAATATGGAGTGAGACATAAGGTAGCCTTGCCTTATCACCCTCAAACGAATGGCCAGGCTGAAGTCTCTAACCGAGAATTGAAGTGGATCCTACAAAAGACGGTTAATTCTTCACGAAAAGATTGGTCCCTGAAGCTGGATGATGCACTCTGGGCGTATAGAACAGCTTACAAGACGCCCATCGGCATGTCCCCATATCGACTAGTCTTTGGCAAAGCTTGTCATTTACCAGTCGAACTCGAGCACAAATCATTCTGGGCCGTGAAAGCCCTCAACTTTGATCTTCTAAGAGCAGGTGACAAAAGGAAATTCCAGCTCACTGAATTAGAAGAATTTCGAGAGGATGCCTATGAAAATAACCGAATCTACAAAGAGAAAGCCAAGAAGTGGCATGACAAGATGATCCTTAAGCGGGAATTTCATGAGGGAGATTTGGTTCTGTTGTACAACTCCAGGTTAAAGTTGTTTGGTAAACTCAAATCCTATTGGGCTGGACCATTTACTGTCTCCAAGGTCACCCCATACGGATCCGTTGAGTTAGTGGATTCGAAAAAACACACTTTCATGGTCAATGGATCTAGACTAAAGCATTACCAGGGTGGTAATCTTGAGACAGTTGATGCTCGCACAATAAACCTACATGATACTCAGATTTGAGTACGCTTCAAAGCGTCTAGCCAAAGACGTTAAACAAGGGCAGCTTTCCGGGAGGCAACCCGGACGAACTTATCTTTATGCTGTTTTAATTTTCAGTTCCCTTCAATTTTATTTTTGCTAACTTTTAACCCCGTTTATAGTATGGTTGCTTCTAGTGTTTTATGCAGGTGCAATTTCATGTCTACACCGCAACCAAGCTACGCTACTTGAGGCTAAAGCTCAAGTGTGGGGGAAGTCCAATACACGCCAGCAAAAATAAATATCAGGGGAGTACAGTTTCTTTAATTATGCTTTTATTTAAATAAAATATGCAGAGGAGAATTTATATGCTTAAATGAATATTCGTGAGCTTCGTGTTCTCTCTATTTTATCTACTTACCGAAAAGGCCTTCTGAACCTTTCCCTTGTTTTTCTGGTGAACAATGAGGACATTGTTCAAATTAAGTGTGGGGGAGTGTGCCCTTTTCGGTGACATTTTGTGCTTAAATGCTTAATCTCTCTGCTTATCTTGCGTTTGTTCAAATTCAATATGTGGACCCTTATATGTGGGTTGTTCTCTTTAGGAATAAATATTGTTATGAATTGTGGGATAAATGGTATAAATGTACAAAAATTTTAAAATTTTGATTACTTTTGAGGAGCATTTTTATGCGGTGTGACCAAATGATCTGAAATGGTTGGATTTTTATTACTCAGGGGTTCTTTCTGTCTTCTCTTAGGGATTGCTAAGGGGCTTCTCTGTAAAAAGAAAAAAAAATAATAAATAAGGGACTTGAGACACCATTGGTAACCAACAAGAGAGTTGAGTGTTCTTAAAACAAGGCTTGATGCCTACATTTATCTTCTCATCTTATGCAAAAGTGAAACAAATGCATAATCTTTTTCCTTTTGTTTTCTCCTCAATGCCCATTCTTGAGAGAAGTTGGCCATGGTAAAAGTTCTCAAAGTCACCTTAAATCAAGAAGCATTGAAGTACTCCGGATCATACCCCGAAACTCTATTTTTATTTTTGCCCTGAGTGCACCTATGCCACCAGTAGGTGATGGATCACACTCCTCTAAAAAGTTTAAGATCATGTACTATTGAGTTCTTTATCCTACCCTTCATAATAGTATTTATTAATATTGAGCATTCCCTACTTTTATGGGTACATGGTTTTGCTTGAGGACAAGCAAAAGGTAAGTGTGGGGGTGTGATAAGTATCCAAATGAGCATGTTTTATAGGTGTATTTCATATATATTAGCACTTTTCTTGCTCATTTCTCCACTTATCTTAGTTTTTCTCTAGTTTATGTTTTATTGGTTGTCTTACAGATTTATCGGTTAAAGCATGAGAAAAACCAAGCTAGAAGCAAAGAACATGAAGAGACGAACGCATAGCCGCAGACGGTTTGAAAAACAGAGTCCAAACAATCAATCTGGAGCCAGTTGAAGGGTCCGGGACTTAAATGCAGAACTAAGTCCCGGACCAGCATTTAAAACAGGCCGAGAATGATAGCCGTGGGTGGTCCGGGACTTAGGGTCCCAAAAGGACCCAGACCACCCTTGAAAAATGGCCGAGAGTTTTTCTGGGAGTAAGGGTCCGGGACTTGACTCAGTGCAAGGACCCGGACCAACAATGATGTCGATAAACAGAGGCTACCGCCATCTTAAGGAGGCGGACATCTAAGAGGCAACCGCCTAAAACAGGCGGACATCTAAGAGGCAACCGCCTCTAAAACAGGCGGCAACATAAGAGGAGACCGCCTTTGACAAGCGGACAGCAGGCGGTCATGAATTAAATCAACGCGCGAACTAGTTTTTCTCGCCCGTCTTCGCCGTCTTCTGCAACTTGAACGCCTTATCTATCTACTCCACCACCGCCTACCATGAATCTCTCACGCGTGCAGCTGTCTGTCCCCTCTGCAATAAATGAAGATAGCAATGAATGCTCAATCAATTTTACGTACGGATGCCTATCTCAATTCTCTATATAAACCAACACCAATACTGCAACAAACCACACAACGTACGACCATAGTCTGAAGAAATCAAATAAACACCACACTCCATTCTCTTCCATTTAATTCCTCTCGTACACCACACTTCTCCATCTTTTATTTATTTTCACCATTTCTCCATAAACACGTACGTACTCAATCACTCAAACAGAAGCAGTAAATTACAAAGAGAGAAAAGAGGCAGGCGAGTGCAGACCCGTTATTCGCAGGCAGTTCCTGAGTAATGAATATTCCAGTCTCTACTCTGTTTTTATTTCTGTCAATGTCTGAGTAATCTCATAATTGTGCTTAGGATGGGTGTTTAACCCAAAATACTCAGCGTATTTATAATACCGAGTTGGCTTATAAATATTGTTTTGTCTCTCCTATTATTAAATGTTTAAGAACTGATCATTTTTACTCATTACGGTTTCTCTAATTTCAATGATTTTTGTAAAATTAGGGAATAGACACAAAGAGAGACAAACGTTAGATTTATTCTCCTTGATTAGCAGATAAAATCCACGCTGTTATAAAAGAATTCTCACTTAAAGCTATTAATGATTTTAGACTTTTCTGATTGTAAGAAGTCTAATGAATTAATTAAGAGCTGTCCTTATCTATGATTTAGAAAGGTCACAAGATAAAATTTTAACAGACAAATAAGAGCAAACTAGGATAATTTATTATCTGAGTTATAACCGGGCAATTTCACCTTCCTTAGCACAGTTTCCATCCACTTAATCCACAACCGTTTTTACTGTTTTTATTATTTCTTTAATAACCAACAACAAATCAAGCTTGCCTCCGGCTAAACCCCTTTACAGTCTTTAGTAACTACCTAAACTAGGATAATTAAACAATCTCCTTGTGGATACGACAATTGTTTACTACTACGAATAGGTACACTTGCCTAACAGTTTGTTATAATTCTATATTAATTACAGTGTAGTTTTATCCCAACACATGGGTAAGGACTGGAACCCTTACACCAAGTCATATCAAGAAGTGCGAGCGAAGATGGAGCAACAGTACCAAGTATACCTGAGGAGTTCCGTGCGGTCGTTAATCACGCCGTGGGAATTGCTCAACAAGTTGAAACGGATTCAATTCCAATGTGGAAGCAGATTTGTGTATTGTGAACTTCTACCAAAAAGGTGGACGGTTAGGTTTACACCAAGATAAGGACGAGTCACCCGAGTCTCTAAGTAAGGGAGTACCCGTGGTGTCTTGGTCCATTGGTGATACCGCAGTATTTGTATATGGCGAGCAGAAGCGTGCTGATCTCGCAAGGAAGTTGATGTTAAAGTCAGGAGATGTATTAATCATGGGTGGGCAGTCAAGGATGCTATATCACGGCATCAGAAAGATCAAACTGAATACCGCACCGTCGGCAGTGATCAATGCCACACACATGAAACCCGGACGTTTGAATTTGACCTTCAGACAATTCTAAGCCTTGTATACTTTGTAATGTGTTAAGCCAGTATATGTTAAGGGAGTTATGTATATCTTAAGTTATATCAACCATGTAAACCAACAATGTTGTAAAGAGGAAGTGTTAATGAATAAAGTGGAGTTATTGAAGTATATCAACCGTGTTGTTACCCAGTACTTATTAGTTTGCCAATGAATTAGGCTGTGCACTCGGAACGGGAGGTACATGAGTGTCTGCAATGAGGCAGAAGCCGGCAAGAGCGGCACAATCCTCACCGGTACCTTTCCAGTGAATGGCGTGGATGCATCGATCCTGTTCGACTCTGGAGCCTCGCACACATTTGTTTCGCTATCTTTTGCGAAGAGGCTGGGGTTAGATGGAGAGGAGATGCCAGACTTCTTGGTCACTTCCCATCGAAAGAGCGGATCAGGTGTACCCGCTACCACCGAGATGTCATTGTACGAATCAGAGGTGAAGAGTTCCCGATCGACCTGATAGAGTTCGACGGACTTGGATTTGATGTGATTGTCGGGATGAACTGGTTGGAGCGGTACAAGGGCAGAATCCTGTGTGCCGAGCATCGACTGCTTCTTCGGAGTCCATCTGGGGTTACCATATCATACCGCCAGAGGCCCAGGGAGCCTTCGACTCAGATCATCACCGCCATGGCCATGTATCGTGAGTTACGACGAGGGAGTGATGTATACCTCTGCTATGTCCAGGACATAGAGAGAGACCCTGAGTTTAGCCCAGATGTGCCGGTAGTGTCGGAGTTTCCTGATGTATTTCCTAAGGAACTGCCGGGCATGCCGCCAGCACGAGAGGTTGAGTTTGAGATCGACTTAGTACCGGGCACTGGACCCATTGCGAAAGCACCTTATCGTATGGCTCCAGCAGAGATGACAGAGCTCAAGGAGCAGCTGAGAGACCTACTCGACAAGGGCTTCATCCGCCCTAGTGTGTCACCATGGGGAGCGCCAGTCCTCTTCGTGAAGAAGAAGGACGGTAGCCTCCGCCTGTGTATTGATTATCGGGAGCTGAATGCTGTTACGGTGAAAAACCGTTACCCTTTACCACGCATCGACGATCTATTTGATCAGCTGAGGGGTGCATCAGTATTCTCCAAGATAGACTTACGTTCCGGATACCATCAGATTGCCATCCGTGACAGTGATATCGAGAAGACAGCTTTCAGAACGAGGTATGGGCATTATGAGTTCACAGTTATGCCATTTGGCTTATCGAATGCACCAGCAAAGTTCATGGACTTAATGAACCGCTTGTTCCAAGATCAGTTGGACAAGTCAGTGGTAGTCTTCATCGATGACATTCTTGTGTATTCTAAATCGAAAGGTGAGCACGAAAGCCACCTGAGAGATGTGTTACAAACTTGAGGAGAAACCAGTTGTATGCAAAGTTTTCGAAATGTGAATTTTGGTTGAACCAAGTATCTTTCCTTGGGCATGTGATTTCTGATGCCGGGATCGCTGTTGATCCGGCAAAGATAGATGCAGTGCGCACCTGGCCTAGGCCGAAGACAGTCACTGATATCAGGAGCTTCCTCGGTCTGGCAGGTTATTATAGGAGGTTTGTGAAGGACTTCTCCAGTATCTCGAAGCCGATGACTTCCTTGATGAAGAAGGATGCACCATTCGAGTGGACAGTTGACTGTGAGAGTTCTTTCGCGAGTCTCAAGGATGCTCTGACATCTGCACCAGTCCTGACTATACCAGACGGTCCAGATGGTTTTGAGGTCTACTGCGACGCATCAGGCAGAGGTATGGGTTGTGTATTGATGCAGCACGGGAAGGTCGTAGCATACGCCTCCCGTCAGCTGAAGAAACATGAGGAGAACTACCCTACCCACGACTTAGAATTGGGTGCCATTGTCTTCGCATTGAAGATATGGCGACATTATTTGTATGGGGTAAGTGTGACAATCTATTCTGACCATAAAAGCTTAAAGTACTTGTTCACTCAGAAAGAGTTGAACATGAGGCAAAGAAGGTGGGTTGAGTTTCTGAATGACTACGATTAATCTGCAATACAAAGAGGGTAAGGCAAATGTGGTAGCTGACGCACTGAGTCGCCGAGCACACTCTCTCCATTCGCTAGTCTCTCATACTGGCTTGGTTGAAGAGGTGCGGAGTGCTCAGATGACGGATCAGTACATGCTGGAGATCCGGCAGAAGCTTATTGATGGCACATTCGAGGGTCAGAAGTACGACTTCAGACTCCACGATGATGACCTGATTAGGCTGAATGGCCGATTGTGTATACCTAGGAGTAGCGCTGAGTTGAAGGAGCGCATATTGAGTGAATCCCATTGTTCTACTACTTCGATTCACCCCGGAGCTTCAAAGATGTATAAAGGTATAAAGAGGTATTTTTGGTGGACTGGAATGAAGAAAGATGTAAGTGATTATGTGTTGAGGTGTCTCACTTGCCAGAAGGTCAAGTTTGAGCACCGACGGCCTGGTGGTATGGTACAGCCAATGCCAGTGCCTGAGTGGAAGTTCCATGATATCTCCATGGACTTTGTAGTAGGGCTTCCGCCTACAAGGGGAGGTCTGAATATGATATGGGTGATAGTTGACCGACTGACCAAGGTGGCCCGATTCATTCCGATGAAGGACACTTGGAAAGTGGCAAGATTGGCAGAACTGTTTGATAAAGAGATTGTAAGACATCATGGTGTACCGAAAACGATTGTATCTGACAGAGATACCAGATTCTTATCCAGATATTGGAAGTCCACACGAGAGGCATTGGGTACTGAATTGAAATTGAGTACAGCGTTTCATCCACAGACCGATGGTCAGAGTGAGCGCACCATTCAGACACTTGAGGATATGCTACGTGCTTGTGCACTTGACTTTCAGACCAGCTGGATTGATAAGTTACATCTGATCGAGTTTAGTTACAACAACAGTTATCATGCTTCGATCAAGATGTCTCCCTTCCAGGCCTTGTACGGTAGACCATGCCGCACGCCATTATGCTGGGATGAGTCGAGTGAGACGGTCATTATAGGACCAGAGTATCTTGAGCAAGTTCAGGCAGAAGTTCGCCAGATCAGGGCTAATATGAAAGCAGCTCAGGATAGACAGAAGTCGTACGCAGATGTGCGCCGACGTGACCTGGAGTTCGCCGTGGGCGATCAGGTATTTTTGAGAGTATCCCCCATGAAGGGAGTATTTCGTTTTGGCCAGAAGGGCAAGTTGAGCCCAAAGTATGTGGGGCCTTATGTTGTGACGGAGCGGATCGGCCCGGTAGCCTATAGACTAGACCTACCGCCGCTGGGCAAGGTACATGATGTATTTCATGTGTCCCAGTTGAAGAAGTATATGTCTCATCCGTCTCATGTGCTTCAGCCTGAAGGCTAACCTTAGAGCCGACCATGCGATCAGTGGAGACTCCGGTACGGATTCTGGATGCTAAGACTCGAGACACTCGCCATAAGTCCGTGAGACTGGTGAAAGTTCTCTGGTCTAACCAGGACGTTGAGGAGGCCACTTGGGAGCTGGAAGATAAGATGAAGGCGAAGTACCCGTCATTGTTTACTTCTTAGTCCTTATGTGTATAGGGTACGGGGCGTACCCCTTTTAAGGGGGGTAGAGCCGTTTCGGTTATGTGTGTACGACGTGTTTTGAATACATCGTCTATGTTATGTTGTTATGTTACAGACCGCTGTGTCTGAATGATGTGGATAATGTTGTATGGACCTTGTGTCCAATGTTATGTTATGTTGTATGGACCTTGTGTCCAATGTTATGTTATGTTGTATGGACCTTGTGTCCAATGTTATGTTATGTTGTATGGACCTTGTGTCCAATGTTATGTTATGTTGTATGGACCTGGTGTCCAATGTTATGTAAGTGTGTTGTTAGTAATGTATGGAAGTATTGTTTATAAGTGTTCCCGTGTTCTAATATTAGGATATGAGGAAGTATGAACTTTGAGGACAAAGTTCTTTTAAGGGGGGTAGATTGAAATACCCCAAACCTTAATATATTGTTTAAACACTTAAATATGGTGTATTAAGACTAAAAAGAGTCTTAGAAACATTAGTAAACAAATTTAAACAAAAGGAAACACAAAATGTGCCTTAAAGTCAATAAGAGCCAAAATGTGCTCTAAGCTTGGGATAAACTTGGTTAAGACCTAATGAACTTACCAAGACCTCAATTATATACTAATGAACATATTAAAACAATTACCAAAGAAAACCAAGCTTGAAAACAAGTTTAAACACAAAATGTGCTTTAAGGAGTCTTAAAGCACATTTTTGAAAAATTGTCTTGTAAATGAGTTTTGAATGGCTAAATGTCCATCATTACTCTTATATATGTGTACTATATAATATCACATTTGGGTGTCTATATTAATGGGAAATCAAAAATTTCACTTCTATGTGCCTTGTTTTATGAATAGTAACTTTTATAAGCTATTTTGTAACATATGTTTGTATAAGTAATTAAATTGACAAACAAAGACTATATTACCCTCATTATACTTAGGGGGCCGGTTTTCTAAGGTTTGGTGACTCACCACCCTCTTGTTAATTTGTTAAGTAAATAATGATGACTAAGAAAGTACTATTTGCTTTTAAACTACAAATATCTTCTAAAGTAAAACCAATCTTCATTCTCTCATTTCCTTTCCTTGCTCACACGGTTTCCCATCTCTTCTTCCTTCCTTCTTTGTTCTCTCACGATAAAACCACTATCACCATTAGAACACAAGCTTTGACCTCTTGTAAAACCTTGCTCACTTGTCCAAATCAAAAACAAACACCACCATCTTCTTCCTCTCATCAAGCTCTTCATTCCTATCTTTTCAAAAGTCCAAGACAACCATTTCGGTGCCATGGAGTTTCTCCATTGAAGGAGCTTGAGCTTGTATTTTACATTGTTACTCTCCTTGACTTCTAGGTAAGGAATCTCAAATAAAAACTTCATTTCCTCCTTGTTTTTGTCATGTCCGAAAATAGTATTGAAGGAGCTTTTTATGTGACTTTGTTCTAGCTTCATTCCAACTCTTCATGGACTAGGTGGAGTCCTCTCTTGCTAGATATTCAAACTCTCTTCAAAGAGCAAGGTAAAACAACTACATTAATGTTTTTGAAACAATGTAAAACTAGGGTTTACAATGAGATGGAGCTCATAGCTTGAATACTCATTATAATGTGTGTATATTGTTTAGAACTTGTCAAAGAATCAAGTACTCTATCGGTTTTCTAAAGGAAACAAGAAAGAAGTTATTTTGCAAAGAGGTAAATCTACTAACCTAATGTTGTTTTAATGCCTTAGGAGAAATGAGCTTATAAATGCTTATTAAAACTACCTAAAGAGCCAATGGTGAATGACTTAGTAAAGTGTTCTCAAGAGCTTAGTAAAAGGCATATGTGTTGTTGAGTGTATTTGCAGGTTAAAGGCAAATATATTGTGGAAATTCAGTGTTTATGATTTATGCACCTTAAGGGCCTAAGAGCCATGTCATTTAAGGGCCTAAGTGCCATGCAATTTAAATTGTGCACTATATTGTGATGTAGTGCCTTGTGAGTGAAGTTTGTGTATAATAAGTACTTGATGGATTTTTAGGTTCTTGGTTGTTTATTGGTAAAAACAATGTGTTTGGTTTAGTAATGTTCTAGGAGAACCTATGTCGAAATTTAGGTAACAAATGTGAAGTTCTAAGTGTTAAAATGTGTTTGATAAGTTAAGGAGTATTTAAATGGTTAAGTGTTGTTCTTGTGTAAGAAACATGCATTAAGGTGATTTGGGATGTAACAAGGACTTAGGCAGGAGCTTGAGATTTTAGTATGTACCAAAGTCATTTTGGGACTTAGGTAAAGACTTAGGCAAACTTTGGTAAATTAAGGAGAAAGTATGAACTTGAAAAAGAATTGTTAAGATGGATATAAGGAATTAGTTGTGAGAGATGATGCTTGGGAGATGATGTTAAGATAAGGAGAAAACATTTTGGGGTAGTAGTTATCATAGGTGAGAAACACCATTTAGAAACCTAGTGTAAAATGTTGTAAGTGTTAGGAATTTTGTGAAGAGATAAGTAAAGGTTTAAGGAATTAGAAAAAGGAGTTGTGTGAGTATTTAAGGATGGTTTAAGTTGTGTTTGAAGTGCCCAAATGAGGTTAGGGGGTACTAGGTTATATGGGGTAAAGTTTGGAGTTGAATGTGAAAAGGAAAATAAGGATTTGGGGCAGACCGGACTTGCGACCGGACTTGCAAGCCCGGTCGGGCCCTGTTACACTACCGAGAAATGTTTCTGGAAGCGACCGGACTTGGGGGACCGGACCTACAAGTCCGGTCGGGCTTGTTTTGTGAGAGGGAAAATGTTTCTGGAATGGACCGGACATGGGACCGGACTTGGCAAGTCCGGTCGGCATGAATTTTGTACGGGTTATAAGTCTCTGGAATCGACCGGACATAGGACCGGACATGTAAGTCCGGTCGGAGTGAATTTTCCAACGGTAAAAAGGTACTGGAATGGACCGGACTTAGGCAAGTCCGGTCGGCAAGTCCGGTCGGACCTAAACTTGTAAAAAAAAAAAAACAGAAAAGAATGTGACTTATGTAGTTAACCCTAGGGTGTATAATGAAGGTAACCTAGGGTAAGATAGACATTAAAACATGTCATACAAATGTTAAAACACTTAGTAAATTGAGGTTAAGTAAGTTAATTAACCGACGTTCTGAATTTGTTAGGACCTAAGGGAAATCACGAGGCAAGGACCAAGGTATGGTTTTCTTGCAGTCTGTTGTCTAGCGGTTTACACCGGTTTGTGTGTTGTATGTTTTTCTGTGTGTTTACAACGTTATAAGATTTAAACATGTAATGAGTTTACAGTTGTTCATATTATTGTGATGTAATGTTGTGACTCAATTCCCTTGTGTGTGTCTAACATGACTTACCACCTATTGTGTGTTGGTTGTTAAGTTCCACTATGAACTTCTAACAAGTGTTAACTGGGAAGTGAGGAATCCGGTTGTCCGGTCATGCATGTAAGTTAAGAGTAGATATCTGAATCAGATTCGACTCTTATGTTGTTAAGATTGTTCTCCTTAAATTGGCGTTCGATCTCCCGCTAGCTTCTTCCAAAGCTTACCTATTCTGACTTATGATCGGTTTAGTGGGAACCTGTGTTTGTGTGGTGTGTTCGGGTCACTAAATCCGAACCATCTGTGACTTAAGTTACTCGTTCGTCTAACAGAACGGTAATGAGTGTGTTTAACGAGCTTGACATGAGAGTGAATCACTCTCTAGGCTCTTATGTATTTGACCCTTGTGGTTTGTTATCGTGGAGTGAAAATCCACTGTGTATGTGTTTTTGAGCTATGCACTATTGATGCCATGCTCCATGTTATGTTATGCTACGTATATAATTGAATGCCATGTTATAATGACAAGTAGCTGCGCGTATCCCGGTAGCCGATGGGCTGCGCGTTAGCCATACCAGCCAAGGGTTGCTGACCCCCTCGGGGGATCCATATTTCTTATACTGCAGGATGAGGATCGAAGAAGCGGAGTGGCTTTAGATCCTAGGATGTAATCCCTTTTGTATACTTTTGGATGTTGGCCCGGGATGCGCCTGTGCTCCTGTGGCGTTATGTATTATTGGGTTGTTGCAGTTACAGTGATGTATACAGTGAAGGATGTATGTAGTACTCGGTATTGTTATAATGTATTTATGGTTTAGTTTTATGCTCGGGAGTCTGATCATCAGACCGGTACAATTGTATTTATTCTGCCTTGTCAACCACGTGGGTGGTTGACGGCGTTGTAGCACCGAAGCGTTAGTTACTGTTAGTTGTTTTATTCCGCTGCGATTTCATTTAGTATCATGTGCGTATTAGGGTGTACAATTACATTTGGCTACACTTATTGGTACATTCCGTTAGCCACGCCGTTTTGCGTTTCCTTCTGTGAAGATCAGCATTTCCTAGTAGTGTAGGTACTCATTCTGGGAGTTTCATCCCGTTCATTGCACATTAATGTGTCCACATTAGGCATCTGCTTGCCATGTACAGGCTGGGTCACCGTTCCAGCTAACATGTTTATCCTGAGGATCCTTAAGACGTATACGATGTCTTTACATTACAGTTAGTGCACTTCGCACCTCCTGACTCTTAAACATTTCCTTGAAATGAATTCACTAATCCTTTTAATCTCGTTAACTTGATTAGGTTCCTTTACTTCAACCATTCCTTGCAATCCTTAGCTCTTGTTTGATTTATACTGCTGACCGTAGACGGAGTCGACTACTTCTCGTGTTTCGGACTCCACTCGTATACATATGTGGGGTACCATACTGATACATTACTACTTACCCAACTAACCCATAGGTAGGTCTGTCAGGCCCACAAGCTCCTATCGGAGTGTGGTCGTCCCACAATTCAGTTGGTACACTCGTAGTGTCCGTCACACGCCTAGGTGAAGCATTCTGTTGTGAACTCCCTTATATTGTCCCGTGACAATATTCATTCCTTGCTTCCCAAACTTAATCGAGGGAAAGTTTACCCATTGTTGTATCCTCGTCAACTATCCTTGGTTTTACTGGTTGGTTTAAAAGAAGGTTAGAAAGAAGTGTTGATTTGAAAGAAAATCTGGTTTTGAAGGAAAAGGGTTTGAATAAATCTGGGTTAAAGAAAATTTTCATGGTTTCACAACATCTTCTTACCTTAACCAAGTCCAGCTTCTTGCTGACTGGTGTATTTACAATTACAGAGGTTAGGCTATCAAGCCCTTCCATGGTCATAATGATCCGTTTAACTTCATGGTACTTTACTAAGTACCCTGTGGTGGTTATAAATTCCCGAATAGCCCTGTTATAGCAGCACTTGCTATGGCAAGTGCGCCATGCTAACTGGCTATCGGTTCAACACATACTGGTTGTGGTATTGTTTTTACCCATACTGTCATCAGTGGCCTTGTTGGCCCTCACTGATCTTACTGCCTTGATAATAACTCTTCTAGGTGACTTCTCACCGTCTTCACATGACGATCATCAACTAGGGGTTTCCCATTCTGGGAGACCCCTTTTTCTTAGTATTGTATTCTCTTTATAGCCCGTTCCACATATTTGGGCACTACGTTGTAGTTCCCTTGTCGGTTGGTATACCGTTGGTGTATTATTATCAACTGTGGTCCCGTAGACACTCGTCTCGGGTTTTATTATTCACTTCTTGCCTGTTGCACGGTTGGTGCGTTGCAAGCTGGTTGTTCTCGACTGCTCAGCATGTCGACCCAGGTTGCCGGAAATTCTATTCTCCTATACACAAGATCCTTCATTCATTGCTATGAAATGCGGTTAACATTGTTCAGATGGAAACCGTCTCCGGGATTCCCAGTTTTCGGGATCTACCGTATGACAGGTTCTCCGTACTCTAAAGGTATTTAATAACAGCCAGATCGGGTATTCCCGAGTAAGAGTGGACTTCCATCTCTCTGGCGTTCTTTCCCAAGTTATAAACGGGGATTGTGGAGGGTGGGATGGATATTGTAGGTTCCAGTACACACTGGTAATACCTAACTAGCTTATCTCTCACGCTATCACTCAACCCTTAACCCAAAGTACTAAAATCCTAACTCGGTACTTCCTAAGCTCGGTAATTCAGTCATCAGAGCGATACTTGGCTCTGATACCACTTTTTGTAACACCCCATCCAACAACAAACACATAATAACAATCTGCAGCGGAATACACACCTCTACAAATAACTTAACTCGTTGGTGTTACACGCCGTTAACCACCCACGTGGCTAACAAGGCTAATACGTATACATTGTACCGGTCTGATGGGCTAAATTCCCGAGCGACAACACATTACTATCCCTTTCCATTAACAACAACAACACAACAACATACACCTTTCAACTATACCAAGTATTTATAAACTGATGCCGATAACAATTTCGGTCTTACTACACCTACTGTGTATATACACTTAAATGAATACCCATGTACAATGTCTACCCGTCCTACTCTCGAACGCTTCCAGCTCCTTGTACCTGAAATAGGAAAAGAAGAGAAAGGGTGGCCCCCAAGGGGCTCAGCACCTTTGCTGGTATGGTAATCCCGCAGCCCACATGCTAGGGCCACGCACAACTAATTGTCGTCTTAGCATGCGATTAATTATATTTAAATCATGCATGCAACTGTAAACACACAACACATAATCATTTCGCCTCAACGGGCTCAACAAACGGATAATATATCCTTGCTAGATATGTCACTCATGGTATTCATTATCCCTAGAGTGTTCCTCCTCTAATGGAGCTACTTCCTTAATAGACGACACTTACCCTTAAATCGGGTTATCCTTAAACGCCTCTTATCACAAACTGGGATTCATTTCCATGATCCACACACTCCATATCTTACGACACATAACCTCCTCACATAACAAAACATAACAACACTTTGCACGTTTCAACGTGTTCATAACATCGAAATAGATATTGCATCACCAACAAAATACATAATAACGGGAATGGTTCTCTTAGGAACCGACCCAAACATTGTTATTAACACTGGTGAGCCTAGAGAATGTTGCCAGTCTCATGATAAGCTCGTTACATAACTCGTTACCGTCTCGTTAAATGAACGGATAACTTAACACAAGGTGTCTCGGATATAGTGATCCAAGCACACCGAACAAACATAACATAGTATGCCCCTGTGGCCCGACGTGAGTCAAATAGCCTTGGTTAAGCTAAAGGGAAGGTTGGGAACCAAATTGGAAAAACATAACATACGGAGAGGATCGAACCTGCTATGACAACGACCCCCATACTCACACGCGTGGCCGGAACAGACCGGACTCCTCACTCCCCCCCCCCCCCCCGTTAGCTCTTGTCAGAAGTTCATCATTGAACTTAGTTAAACAATCACAACATTGGGTTAAGTCTTGTTAGACACACACAAGGGAAGGGAGAGTCATACTTTCACACACAAACATCACATAACTAACTCACGCATAACTGTGGTTAGAACGTTCCTTAGGTCGGACGTTATCACCGGATACCGTTCTCTTACGTTTACCTAATAGTGGTTAACTAGCCCTTCAAGCGCATTCGAGGTTACCGGTATCGGCACGTAAACATACAACAACAATAACGACTGTAAACTCGTTTGATGATTTATCTTATAACGTGGCAAACGCACAGAAAAACACATTGGCATACAAGCCGGTGTAATCCGGTAGGACACAGGTTGCAAGAAAACCATACCTGTCACCGGAGTCCACTTTACCACGTCCACTTATGTTCCTCGAGCAAATTCTCGACAACTGATAACATTACATACTTTTATTAAAATCGGGTTGCATGATTATTTAATGTCTAATGCTTATAATTTTCCCCGTTAGTTTAGTTATCTAACTTCACTTTTTAACTTGTTTTATTTTTACATTTTAATACAACCTTTTCCCCACTAAATTGTTTAACTTACTTAACATGTCCTACACAAATAACATCATTATCCATCAATCCCCATCATTAGACATCTTTTAATAACCTAAAACCATGTTTTTATAGTGGTCCGGGACTTGGTCCTTCTTAAGTCCCGGACCATATGCTAACTCAAGTCTCGGCCTTTAAAATGGGGTGGTCTGGGACCTTATACAAGGCCTAAGTCCCGGACCACATCCTTATGGGACTCTCGGCCTATTTTACACCCCTGGTCCGGGACTTGAACCATGACCTAGGTCCCGGACCAAAGCTACAGACTTGGTAAAATTGCATTTTTCAAACCTTGTTGCACAATTTCACCACCTCCATTAATTACCCAAACTTCATACATGAACTTAGGCAATTCTAATACCAAATATCACTTGATTCTCCTTACAACATTGTCTTGTTTTTTTTTGCATAATTTTGGGCCGTCCGACCCACCGTCCGACCCACAGCTGGGTCGGACCGTTCCAGAAACTTTTCCCGTCTTTTAAATACACATGTCCGACCCATGTCCGACCCAACCATCTGGGTCGGACCATTCCAGAGACTCCAACAGGTGACTAAACAGAGCTGTCCGACCCACAACTGGGTCGGACCACTGGGTCGGACAACATCAGAGTTTGTCCAAACTTTGTAAAATTTTCTCCAAGACTTAAATACATTCTCAAAACACACATTGAATTCCTAAACTTCCATGATAACACCTAAATCCTTGCATCACTCTAAATCACTTTAATACATGTTCTCTTCCCAAGTAAAACATTTGTTCACCTTTCACACTTCCTAATTCCCCAAAACCATTTAAACACTTAGAACTTCTTACACATTTTCCCAAATTTGGCCATAGCTTCTCTTGTATATACTCACATCCAAACACTTAGGTTTTTACCTTATTTCATTCAAGAACACCTAAAATCCATCAAACACATTTTATACACAAGACTTCACCAAATTACACTACATCACAATATAGTGCACAATTTAAATTGCTTGGCACTTAGGCCCTTAAATAACATGGCTCTTAGGCCCTTAAATAACATAAACCTTAAACACTGAATTTCCACAATATATAAGCCTTTGACCTGCAATTACACACACAAGACATATTCTTTTACTAGTCTCCTTGAGAACACTTTACTAAGTCATTCACCATTTGCTCTTTAGGTAGTTTTAGCAAGCATTATAAGCTCATTTCTCTAAGGCATTAAACCATATTGAGATAGCATTTACCTCTTTTCCTCACAAACTTCTTTCTTGTTTCCTTGTTTAAAATCGGCTAAGCTTAGTTGCTTGTCAACTTCTAAACATTACAAAACAATGTGATGAGTATTCAAGCTCCAAGCTTAATCTCATTGTAAACCCGGTTTTACATTGTTCAAAGAGCATTAAGATAGTTGTTTTACCTTGGTCTTTGAAGGGAATTGGAATATCTACCAAAAGAGGACTCCACCAAGTCCTTAAAAGATTCAAATGGAGCTAGAACAAAGCAACACAATGAGCACCATTAATGGTGATTTTCGGTCAAGGTAAAAACATGGAGGAAACTTCATTTTTCTTTGAGTTTCCTTACCTTGAAGCAAAGGAGAGTAATAATATGTAGAAACACAAGCTCAAGCTCCTCCCATGGTGATTCCTTTTGGCACCGAAATGGAGCTCTTGGGATTTTGAAAGGATAGAATTGAAGATCTTGATGAGAGGAAGAGATTGGTGGTGTTTGTTTTTGATTTGGATAAGTGAGCTAGATTTTACAAGGGGTCAAAATGGAGTTAATGGTGGTGTTGGTGTATTACCGAGAGAGACAAGAAGAAGAGAGGTTGAAGAAGAGTGGAACCGTGTGAAATGAAGAAAGAAATGAGAGAAATGAGATTGGTTTTGCTTTTTGAAGATATTTATAACTTAAAGCAAATAGTAACCTATGAGCCATCTTTATTTACTTAACAAGTTAACATGTTTGGTGACTCATTGCTACAAAAACCGGCCCCCTTTATCACTAAGGGTATTATAGTCTTTGTTGGTCAATTTAATTACTTATAACAACATATGTTACAAACTAGCTTATAAAAATCACTATTCACAAAACAAGGCACATAGAAGTGAAATTTTTAATTTCCCATTGATATAGACTTCCAAATGTGATACTATATAGTACACATGTTAATTAAAGAGTAATGATGGACATTTAGCCATTCAAAACTCATTTACAAGACAATTTTTCAAAAACGTGCTTTAAGACTCCTTAAAGCACATTTTGTGTTTTAACTTGTTTTCAAGCTTGGTTTTCTTTAGTAATTGATTTAATATGTTCATTAACATGTAAATAAGGTATAGGTATGACCATTAGGTCTTATACAAATTTATCCCAAGCTTAGAGCACATCTTGCTCTTATGACTTTAAGGTATTTTCTTATGTTTTGTTTGGTTTCATTGTCTACCAAGGTTTCCTAAGGACTTAATTAGCCTTATTAAATCATACTTGATATATTAAGTCTTGGTAGGCTCTTTGGGTCCTAACCTAGTTCACTCATAGCTTAGAGCATGTTTTGCTCAAACTGTGTCTTAATGCTTTATTGCATTTTACTATGGTTTAAACTGTTCACTAATGTTTCTAAGGCACTTTTAGCCTTTACATACCATATTTTGATATTTAAACCACATATCAAGGTTTGGGGTATTTCAAAACTAATCAATAAAACTAATATGTTGACCGATAGGAAGTATATATTGATAGAATTTTTTGGATATATATTAGTTATTTTATACTAAAAAATTAAGTATGTCTCTAATAGCCAAAATCTAATTTTAGACCTAAGCCTATAAATATTTTATTAGCATAAATAGATTTGTACCCAAATAAATATAACCTAAAATCCTAACAATTAATCCATTTGAGGTTTAGGTGAAATCCACCTCCACGTTGAAAGAGAAGAGAGAAACTGACCCACTACATCTATGTCAACTTGTGAAACTATTGGTGGAGACAAGAGGGGATGGTGGGGCACGACCCCCAACTCTCCCAGGTACATGCTTATTTTAGTTTCAGTTTTTTTGTTATATAGTTTATTTATTTTAATAAAATTTTGTTTTCCCTCCTAAGGTTTTGTAGAATATTACCTTTGTATCACATGATATTATATATTATTAAACTTTTATTGCTAATATGTAATATTTGTTTTACATTTGTGTCACAAAAATCTTTTTTAATGTATATTGGATGAAAAAAAACTCTTAGTATTTTTATTCCAGCAATTTAGTGTAAAACAAAGTTGATTATTATGTAATTCTTCGTAATCTTCTACTTCCTGTTATTGAAAATGCAAGTGTTTAGCTTTTCTATTACAAACTTTGCAAATTGATTTGATTAGTTTACCCAAAATATAGTAAAAGTTATTAAAAATGCTACTAGTTTAAAACTATTATTCTATATCAATTGTTATAGGTATTGAGATATAGTTTATGCTACATTTTTTTTAAATTGTAATAACATAGCTAAAACGACTTACACTTGGTATAGGAGAAGTATGTAGACTGTAATTTAATTTACTAATTCATGACTTGTTTAATTTAAATGTATATTGAATCTAATACCTAATTTAAGCTTTTAAATTCTAAATAAAATATTTTTTTACTAATAATATATAAAATATTTTTTTTATTTTAGTATAATTAATTAATTTTATTTTGAAAAAATTCCCACACCCCCTAATAACGTTTCCTGGCTCGTCCCATGTGCGAAACCTTTGCCTGTGGCTGTAAGAGAGAGCTTTTAGGTCAATTCACATTAAATTTTATGAAATGCCACTATATTTTTGGCTAATTCATGAAATACCCAAAATAAAAAGAAAATCATAAAATGCCACTATATTTTTGTAAAAGTTCTTGAAATATCACTATGTCATTGACCAGTAGGAAAAAGACAAAAATACCCCTACTAGTTAACAAGATACTTTTAAAGTTTACAATATGCCCCTACGTGTTAAAAAATTCACTTAAATTCACAAAAAGTTTAAAATACATTAAAAAGATAAATATAAAAAATTAATATTACTCCCTCTTATTCTTTTTATTAGTTTTCCTACAATGATGCTGGGGCGAAGCTTGGAAATAATATTAGGGGGGACGAGACTTTTTTATGTCGCATCTTTTTAATTAATTAAACTATGTAGTTTAATGTGATATTAATATTTTGTCAATAATCATCTTATAATAAGTTTGATATAAAAAACATTAAATATGTATCCCATTTAGACATATGATCAATGCTTATACCAAAGAAGAGGTGGTAAATTAAGTGTTGCTGATATGGTATAAGATTAAGAAATAGAAAAGAACTCTTGACACAAAAAGGTTTCAATGGATCTTCACCGGGATACATGATAACACCCTGCATAAATAAATAAAAACATAGATGTGACATGACCATTAAAAACTAAAAGTATAATATTTAAAGATGAAAAATAAAACTAGTTAAACAAATCTCGCACCTAAAATTTTGTTACCTAATTGAATGGTAAGTAGTTGATAAATCATGAGCCATCTTTACCCATCATAAGTTTATATTTAGAAAACAATTTGGTAAAGACAACAATTTTTTTTTGAGTTGATATATGCATGTCAAAGGCAAATAGACAAGAAGTATACCAACTACATAGAATATGTACCTTGTTTAACAAAGGCGTGCATGTCTTTCCTTCATAGAGTTGAAATCATCTATGATCTTGTCTGTAGAAAAAGTCTCAGCAATTTCCCTTTCGATAAAGACAATCCAGTAGCTCTTGAGAAACTCATCATTCATGCTACTTCTAAGTCTTGTTTTACGATTTTCATCGCCGAAAATGCCCTTTCACTTGTTGTAGTTGAAACAGGAAGAGTGAAATCAAGTCGAATTAACCTATTAACCAAAGGATAAATTTCAGATTTCCCAGTTTCTTGCAACCCTTTGCATAACTCAAAAATGGAGCAAGCCTTTCCCAATTGCTCATGGTGAAAACGTCTATCTCATAGTGTTGCAATTGCTGCTTCTACTGAATTCGTTCTTGCTTTGAAAAATCTGAAGGATAAAACTTTTCTGCCAGTTTACATATGTCACAAATACTAAATGACTTGTATGAATTTTTAGGATCCAAATCCATAATAAGTGAAAGAAGTTATGTGACTGACTCATTAAACCTGCAATTCAACTCTTGCAACTGACGATCAATAGTAGAAATATATACTTCAACCCAAAAATGATGCTCAACACTTACAAATTCTTTCCTACGGCTAGATCGAATGACATCGGTGTAAATTCCACTCAAGTCTAGTACTTGAATTTTATGTTTTCCACAAAAAGAAGTAACATTGTTCAAAAGTGAATCCCACCCTTCATCTCTTAGTCTTTGAATCAATGTTTTGGTAGTAGAAAACATAGTCAAAGCATTCACAATGTCTTGAGACTTCTTCTTTAGTGCTTGTGAAATACCCCTAAATTAATTTAAATTAATTTAGGGGATTTCTTTTATTAAAAAAAATTAAATTATTATATGGAATTATGAATATTAAATTATTATATGGAATTGTGAAATTTATTAGGGGTTTTCTCCTATTTAACCCTAATTATTATACATTATTATATAGTATTATGAATTTAATAATAAGATTTATAAGTCAATAAATCTTGGGAAAATTTCTAAACACTCCAAATATATTATAAATTTTAGGAAGTGTTGGAACATTGTTTTGAAACATAAAAGTCAATATAAAATTCTAGAAACCTTAAAGCTTATTAAGCCTTGCTAGAGTTGACTTTTTGAGAATGGTCAAACCAGGCCATGAAACCTATACCAATAAATAGGTTATGGAAAACCATGAAGATCGATAAAAAGAACGTCAAAAACGGATCATCCTAGCCAAAGTTATGCAAGATTGAAGTTTTGAATCAAAATTTTAAGAGATGCCACGTGTCACTCTGTAATGGGTCGCCCACACTTAGCCGATTCTTTCCCTGAATTTCGGTAACTGATTTCGGTGTTTCGACCTAACTTTAGACGGCTATAACTTTTGCATCTCTCCATATTTTTCAATGCCGTCTTCTTTGTTGTCTTCTCCTACATTCCCTCTAAACAGCTATAACTCATACAAACCCTAACTCATTCTGAATCAACCGGAAAATCGAGTCAAAGTAGCCACCTTACGAAACGTGTTTCCAGAATTCCAGATTCTCTTCGATTTCAGGTAACTTGCGTCGATCATAACTTCTTCATTACTCAACCAAAATTCGATTTCTTTAGCTCGTTGTAAAGATCTCTAATCCCTCTACAATTTTTGTGTTTATGTCCAAGTCCGATTCGTAACCATTTGGGAGATATAGAGGTCTAAAGTTTCGGGTTCGCCAGCACATAAAATAACACCGAAACTGTAAGGTAAACTCGTGTTTTGCGACTTCAATTTCTTTCTGTATGGTGCGAGTTAGGTTTAGTTCTTGCTATCAATACGTAGATCTAAGTTTTCTCTTTCCAATGAACCCTTACTCATAGCATAACTCGTTTTGTACTGCTAGTTATAGATCCTCAAAGTTGGCACCACGAACTGTCTAAAGTTCGAGTTTTTCCCAGTTTTCCGAATTGGAATTCACACAATTCGCACAATCCGGTGAGTCTCCGATCAAATTGCTCCGATATTGCTGTTCGTAGTCATGTTTTCGACCT
The DNA here is from genome assembly GCA_023374045.1 of Limonium bicolor. NCBI lineage: Eukaryota > Viridiplantae > Streptophyta > Magnoliopsida > Caryophyllales > Plumbaginaceae > Limonium > Limonium bicolor. Next base: position 208,224,653 of record CM041780.1, read on the forward strand.
AACCCATGTTCCAATTTAGTCAATTATGTGTTAGGTTAGGAGAATTTGTGAGAATTGTGATCGAATTGAATTCTGTACCGAAATAAACCCTAACCTTCGAATCGAATTCGAAACTTGATGTATACTGCATTATAATTGGGGAAACCGGTATCAATAGAACCGAAATTTGATTACGAAACTATAGAAACAAGAATCACTCGATTTCGTTCTGTAGATTAGGAGATATATGCGATTTAGTACTCGACTGAAATTCTGAAATCGGGGAAGAACTGGGGATTCAGGGGCCGTCCGATCTCGTTTTAAGAGATTGGACGGCCAAGATTAGATCGGGCGATTTAAAGTTGTTTTAAGTTTCTATAAAAATTCAGTAAATAGCTCTAACTTGTTGATTTTAGTTAATGGCCTTCCCGAAGGTATTTTGACTTGAAATTTTAACCATAGATTCCTTATTTAATCTAGTTTATTTTGATGTAAATTATTATGGTTTTGGAGTTTTTAAACATAATTTATGATTTTTACAAGTTACGGGTTTTCTGGAATTATTTGGCTAAATTAAAAAGATATCTTTATGAAATAAAAATTTTATAATATGTCTAAAATGTTATAGTTACTGTATATTAAATTTGGGAATTTTTGGGCACTGGAAAAAGGTTTTAAAAATTGTGTTTATGAGTTTTTCATAAGAATAACCTATAATATAAGGTTTTTAATGTAATCAAAAATTAAAGTATGGTTTGTTAATTAACTTTTAAGCTGGGGAAAATAAATTAACATTTTATAACAGTAAGTTTATAAATGTTTGTGTATTAGCTTTTAAGAGAAGTGAAATCATTTACATATATGTATATATACTTACTTAAGTAGAAACTTATATAAATTAAGGAATTTAATTATCCTACATTTTATTTACTATATTATATGGGAGTTAATATTTTTAATTAAACTAAGGAATAAATATGTATATATTTTTACGCATTTATAAAAAGGGGATTAAGTAGTAACTTAGAGTAAAACAAGGAATTAATTTAATTAACACTTATCATAACTAAATATTATAAGAGCTGGAATCCTAAGATATAGTAAAAGAAATACTTTATGAAATATACTTGGAACAAAGTTAAAGGTCGAAGTAATAAGATAGTTTAAATATAGTAAGTTACATGGGGAATGTTTTAGTTAAATTCTAATACGGGTATACTTATATATATTAAATAAATAAAGGAAACACATTATTTTATAAACCATAAGTCGGTTGTGTTAAGCCTAGAAGTTATTGAACATTTATAAATATAGTAAAATTTCCTAAAAATGTTATGGATAAACTTTAATACATAAAGATATATATATATATATATAAATACATGTATATAAATACATTAATATAGTTGAGGGAAATAATAATCCTTGTGATAGTTATAATAAGTAGGTTATATATATATGTTAAACCTTAGGTTTTAGTCAGTGAGTGATTAAATAATCACTATTAATTTAAGGGTTTTATTACACAACATAAACTTAACACGGTCTTGGGCTAACCTACTAAGCCAAGTCTATGAACTCCAAAAGCCCACTTTAACAATCCAAAGAGAGTTTGGGCCACTCTCATGAATAAATTCTGAATCATTCCAAACTAAACGAGATGGGCCTAACAAAGGATTTAGTTATCAAGTCAAGCCCAAACCTTTGTAAGAGAATAATGGTAAACCTGAAACTATTAATCAGTAAGTGAAGAAGGTTGTTAAGTTTATAAGTCTCTTAACTAATCGACACTTGGAACACCTTAATTATAGGTTACTATTGGGGAATCACTTATACGAGTTAGTTATTGTTCTTCACACACCAGGTACGATTTCTCGTACTCAGCTTGTTGTGTTTTGGACTTTATGGAATGTTTTGTACGATTTCTCGTACTCCGATATTTTTGCTGATTGACTTGTGGAATGTTATGGAAAACGCTAACTGACTTTAAGAGGAATTTCTAAAAAGAATTGGTTGTGTGACTAACCCAGCTTGTGTGACTAACTGAGCCTTGGATGTGAAACTTACATGGGTATTGGTTCCTTCTATTTGGTGCCCCGTTAGACATTGACTACTTAGGGTTTATGCTTCTGCACTCTGTAGGACTGAGTGTTTTGGTATTGCTCTGGGTAGTTAGTGATCTAGTGGGAATTTGGAAAAGGTCGATCTTGGAATTCTTCTTTTGACTCTGGATATCGTTTCATCCATGAGCTGGTTCTGGAGGTTTCGACGTGCGCGCGTCTTCAATGGTAACAGTGAGGGGCTGTATATCCCCTGTCCCAGAAAGGGACGTGATAGACAATGAGGGGCTGTATATCCCCTGTCCTTAGTGGACGTGATAAACAGTGAGGGGCTGTATATCCCCTGTCCTTAGTGGACGTGATAAACAGTGAGGGGCTGTATATCCCCTGTCCTTAGTGGACGTGATAAACAGTGAGGGGCTGTATATCCCCTGTCCTTAGTGGACGTGATTGGCGGTGGGGGCCATCTCTCCCAGTTAAAATTATTCCATTCTTGAGTTATTGGTTCTTGGATCTATTTAATCGTTCCTAGTCCTTTGTGACTATCTGAGTTTTTCTACTCCTAACGGGTATTGGGATTAACTAAGGAAATGGATGTTCACTAACACATGAAGTGATTTTGTTCACTAACTCTATCTTTCAGTTATTAACCTTTGTTCTTATCTTGATATCTGGATTTGGTGAATCGTGAAATGCTTGTTCCTCTGAGTGTTTTAAGTGACTGTTTTCAAGCTATTATTTATTTAAGAATTGTGTTATAAGTTGTTTTTGGAGGATCGTACCAGTTCTATTCCAGGGAACTGACCCGCCCCTTTCGGGGTGGGCTGCTTGGTTTCATCTTGCAGGTACGAATTGATTTACAGGTGGCCACGAAGAGAATGAGCGTTTGGGATGGGACTAGGTTTTGTGGAGAGTTAATGTGTTTAATTTCTATTATGTTTGTGTTAAGTTTTTCTCGAGTTCAGACCGTAGCTTTAGTAGATTGTAAGTTGTAATTGGTGAGGTTTGGTGTCGGGTGTTTGGAACCCGATGGTCTGTAATCGCCTTAGAGTTTTATTTCCGCTGTATTTATGGTTAATAGGGGCGTTACAAAAATTGGTATCAGAGCCTAGTTACGCTCTGAACCCGAGAAAACAAGCCGAGTGAAATACTTAGATTATAGGTGCACTTAAAACCGGGGAACTGGGGTAGAATTGGGAAGTGAGGACTCCAGTAAGGCACGACTCCTAACCCTTTTTGGAATTGTGAATGATTCCTTTACACACTTTCCTTTTGTGAATGTTTGTTGAGTGTGATGTGTTGTTATACCGTTCCAATAATAAACTACAGAAATATATATATATATATATAAGTTTGGAACACCCTATACTAAGTACGATAAGATTTTGGTTGAGATGAACCAAATATTAAGCTATTTTTTTTCAAAAGCATACTCATGGAGAATACATTGCTAAAATACAATCCTTTAAAAGCTGGTATACATATTCCTAGAATTCTAAGGAATACTTTTGGTGGAAAACAGTATACAAATAGATCTTTGAATAACTAAGTTAGTATTGACATTATGTACAAGTGCTTCAACTCCTTTAAAGTTTGGAAATAAATTTCAAGAATTACTTGGTACAAATTGTTGCCTAAAGATAATGTTAGGATAAATCTCAAGTCTAGAAAATTATTAAGTTAACAAGAACTAGTAGCATACATCCAAACCTGTAAACCACACTAAAACTCTACGCTAACTTTAGAAAGAAAACACCTAAACCTAACACTCTACGGGAAGTGCCTGGTGCGATGAACTCCTAGGCCAAAAGTAGTGGGGGTGCACACCCACTGCTGGAAGTTTAGGGGCTAGACAAGCCTTGTCATCTGACCGGAAATAATCCTCCATGGAAGTGATGCATTATGTTGAACTTGAGGAGGATTGGTGGTAAGACGTTACCATCATGAAATCTTGAGCTAGGCATATTTCATTGCTAGCCACAATGAACAATTCAAAATTTATATCTTAATATCCAGTATTACATTCATACATGTAAAGGATTTATTGAGTTAAATCTTTGGTGAAAAATACCTATATATGGAGGAAGGGAATTTAAAATTTGGGTACTTCAAGGTAGAACGTCTATCCCTTGTTGAATATAAAAAAACCATTAAAGGAAGTTACTTAAAGATTAAGTGAAGAGAAGAGTAACACTAAACTAAATATCATTGATCCTTAAATACTCGGAATATTGAGCATCTAGTGAGAAATTGAGAGTTACTTAAAGATTTGGAAATCCTCATGTTTATTTAGAAGTTTGACCTTATACATAGATAAAATCTTAGAAGTCACACTAAGAGTGATATTTACAAAAGCCACCATTGTCTAAGGGAGTATTAAGATTTAATAATCAGGAGAATACTTACATAGAACAAACCCTAAAAAATAATGATAATAATAATTATCAGGAGTGAGTGAACTTTCACTAGACTAATTCATTTGACTTAAAATTTATATATAGAGTCCCTATCTTGAAAAATAAATTTTAAGATAAAGAAATCAGATTTTGGAGCTACATTATAATTGATAAGAACTTCCTAAAATTCTGCCTTGGGTGAAATTATGTAAATATATAATAAGTAAATTTAATGAAGTAAACACTGAATGATTCGTCTAAAATATGATAGTTAATTATAAAAACAATTGAAACTTGAAAAGTCACAGAAAATATTTATTTTATAGAGTTTTAACATATGGTTGGCTATATACCCTTGAAGATAATTTTGGAAGATTATTAAATGATCTGAAATATTATTTTAAACTACTCAAGTACGTTACACCTGATTTATAGCTTGTTAATATAATTGATATGATAAAATGATCATATAATGACGTATAATTCGTACCGGTCATAAAATGAAAGGATAAGGATCATAAAATAAAATTTTATAACAGTTAAGAAAATACAAATACAAAACAATCAAGAGATACAGATATATATATATATATATATATATATCGATCACAGATAAAATCAACGGTGCAATAAAATTTACAACAAAGCTGGTTAATAAGGTGTTGAATTCTTTGAATGTGTCGTTAGTAGCGGTACGAGGGCGTACCTTAGCTCTTTTAAGGGGGATATGCTGGCATACTCCTCCTTCGTTATCTCATCCGGATTATGCCTCGTTGCATTGTTAGTAAAGGGAGAACAGTATTAGTAGTGTGAGAGGTGTATGTATGTACGTAGTTTTACGTTGTGGCACAGTACTTTGTCACGTTTGTGTTGTGTTTTGTTTCAGTTTATATTTTGATTCACTTTGATTTGATTTCGGTACTCTCGAGTGGAATGTTGAAATGGAAATGGAAATAAAGGATTGGAATGGTATGGAATTTCATTGGAATTATTATTGTCTCAGCACACCTGAAGCGGTGTGAGTGCCTATTAGTTGATTGTTAAACTTCGAGGCGAAGTTTCTTTTAAGGGGGATATACTGAAATACCCCTAAATTAATTTAAATTAATTTAGGGGATTTATTTTATTAAAAAAAAATTAAATTATTATATGGAATTATGAATATTAAATTATTATATGGAATTGTGAAATTTATTTAGGGGTTTTCTCCTATTTAACCCTAATTATTATACATTATTATATAGTATTATGAATTTAATAATAAGATTTATAAGTCAATAAATCTTGGGAAAATTTTTAAACACTCCAAATATATTATAAAGATTTTAGGAAGTGTTGGAACATTGTTTTGAAACATAAAAGTCATATAAATTTATAAACCTTAAAGCTTATTGCCTTGCTAGTTGACTTTTTGAGAATGGTCAAAACCATGCCATGAAACCTATACCAAAAATAGGTTATGGAAAACCATGAGATCGATAAAAGAACGTCAAAACGGATTCCTCCTAGCCAAAGTTAGCTAGATTTAAGTTTTGGAATCAAAATTTTAAAGATGCCACGTGTCACTCTGTATGGTTCCCCACATTAGCCGATTCTTTCCCTGAATTTCGGTAACTGATTTCGGTGTTTCTACTAACTATAGACGGGCTATAACTTTTGCATCTCTCCATATTTTTCAATGCCGTCCTTCTTTGTTGTCTTCTCCTACATTCCCTCTAAACAGCTATAACTCATCAAACCCTAACTCATTCTGAATCACCGGAAAATCGAGTCAAAGTAGCCGCCTTGCGAAACGTGTTTCCAGAATTCCAGATTCTCTTCGATTTCAGGTAACTTGCGCCGATCATAACTTCTTCGTTACTCAACCAAAATTCGATTTCTTTAGCTCGTTGTAAAGATCTCTAATCCCTCTACAATTTTCGTGTTTATGCCCAAGTCTGATTCGTAACCAGTTGGAGATATAGAGGTCTAAGTTTCGGGTTTCGCCAGCACATAAATAACACCGAAACTGTAAGGTAAACTCGTGTTTTGCGACTTCAATTTCTTTATGTATGGTGCGAGTTAGGTTTAGTTCTTGCTATCAATACGTAGATCTAAGTTTTCTCTTTCCAATGAACCCTTACTCATAGCCTAACTCGTTTTGTACTACTAGTTATAGATCCTCAAATTTGCACCACGAACTGTCTAAAGTCGAGTTTTTCCCCAGTTTTCCGAATTGGAATTCACCAATTCGCACAATCCGGTGAGTCTCTCCGATCAAATTGCTCCGATATTGCTGTTCGTATCATGTTTTTGACCTAACCCATGTTCCAATTTAGTCAATTATGTGTTAGGTTAGGAGAATTTGTGAGAATTGTGATCGATTGAATTCTGTACCGAAATAAACCCTAACCTTCGAATCGAATTCGAAACTTGATGTATACTGCATTATAATTGGGGAAACCGGTATCAATAAACCGAAATTTGATTACGCAACTATAGAAACAAGAATCACTCGATTTCGTTCTGTAGATTAGGAGATATATGCGATTTAGTACTCGACTGAAATTCTGAAATCGGGGAAGAACTGGGGATTCAGGGGCCGTCCGATCTCGTTTTAAGAGATTGGACGGCCAAGATTAGATCGGGCGATTTAAAGTTTTTTAAGTTTCTATAAAATTCAGTAATAGCTCTAACTTGTTGATTTTAGTTAATGGCCTCCCGAAGGTATTTTGACTTGAAATTTAACCATAGATTCCTTATTTAATCTAGTTTATTTTGATGTAAATTATTATGGTTTTGGAGTTTTTAAACATAATTTATGATTTTTACCAAGTTACGAGTTTTTCTGGAATTATTTGGCTAAATTAAAAAGATATCTTTATGAAATAAAAATTTTATAATATGTCTAAAATGTATAGTTACTGTATATTAAATTTGGGAATTTTTGGGCACTGGAAAAGGTTTTAAAAATTGTGTTTATGAGTTTTTTCATAAGAATACCTATAATATAAGGTTTTTAATGTAATCAAAAATTAAAGTATGTTTGTTAATTAACTTTTAAGCTGGGGAAATAAAGGAAAATAAATTAACATTTTATAACATAATTTATAATGTTTTTGTATTAGCTTTTAAGAGAATTCATCATTACATATATGTTATATACTTACTTAAGTAGAACTTATAAATTAAGGAATTTAATTATCCTATATTTTATTTACTATATAATGGGAGTTAATATTTTAATTAACAAGGAATAAATATGTATATATTTTTACGCATTTTAAAAAGGGGATTAAGTAGTAACTTAGAGTAAAACAAGGAATTAATTTAATTAACACTTATCATAACTAAATATTATAAGCTGGAATCCTAATATAGTAAAAGAAATACTTTATGAAATACTTGGAACGAATTTAAGGTCGAAATAATAAGATAGTTTAAATTAGTAAGTTACATGGGGAATGTTTTAGTTAAATTCTAGTACGGGTATACTTATATATATTAAATAAATAAAGGAAACACATTATTTTATAAACCATAAGTCGGTTGTGTTAAGCCTAGAAGTTATTGAACATTTATAAATATAGTAAAATTTCCTAAAATGTTATGGATAAACTTTAATACATAAGATATATATATAAATATACATGTATATAATACATTAATATAGTTGAGGGAAATAATAATCCTTGTGATAGTTATAATAAGTAGGTTATATATATGTTAAACCTTAGGTTTTAGTCAGTGAGTGATTAAATAATCACTATTAATTTAAGGGTTTTATTACACAACATAAACTTAACACGGTCTTGGGCTAACCTACTAACCCAAGTCTATGAACTCCAAAAGCCCACTTTAACAATCCAAAGAGTTTGGGCCACTCTCATGAATAAATTCTGAATCATTCCAAACTAAACGAGATGGCCTAACAAAGGATTTAGTTATCAAGTCAAGCCCAAACCTTTGTAGAGAATAATGGTAAACCTGAAACTATTAATCAGTAAGTGAAGAAGGCTGTTAAGTTTATAAGTCTCTTAACTAATCGACACTTGGAACACCTTAATTATAGGTTACTATTGGGGAATCACTTATACGAGTTAGTTATTGTTCTTCACACACCAGGTACGATTTCTCGTACTCAGCTTGTTGTGTTTTGGACTTTATGGAATGTTTTGTACGATTTCTCGTACTCCGATATTTTTGCTGATTGACTTGTGGAATGTTATGGAAAACGCTAACTGACTTTAAGAGGAATTTCTAAAAAGAATTGGTTGTGTGACTAACCCAGCTTGTGTCTAACTGCGCCTTGGATGTGAAACTTACATGGTATGGTTACTTTGGTGCCCCGTTAGACATGACTACTTAGGGTTTACGCTTCTGCACTCTGTAGGACTGAGTGTTTTGGTATTACTCTGGGTAGTTAGTGATCTAGTGGGAATTTGGAAAAGGTCAATATTGGAATTCTTCTTTGACTCTGGATATCGTTTCATCCATGAGCTGGTTCTGGAGGTTTCGACGTGCGCGCGTCTTCAATGGTAACAGTGGGGCTGTATATCCCCTGTCCTAGAAAGGGACGTGATAGACAGTGAGGGGCTGTATATCCCCTGTCCTTAGTGGACGTGATAAATAGTGAGGGCTGTATATCCCTGTCCTTAGTGGACGTGATAACAGTGAGGGGCTGTATATCCCCTGTCCTTAGTGGACGTGATTGGCGGTGGGGGCCATCTCTCCCAGTTAAAATTATTCCATTCTTGAGTTATTGGTTCTTGGATCTATTTAATCGTTCCTAGTCCTTTGTGACTATCTGAGTTTTTCTACTCCTAACGGGTATTGGGATTAACTAAGGAAATGGATGTTCACTAACACATGAAGTGATTTCGTTCACTAACTCTATCTTTCAGTTATTAACCTTTGTTCTTATCTTGATATCTGGAATTGATGAATCGTGAAATGCTTGTTCCTCTGAGTGTTTTAAGTGACTGTTTTCAAGCTATTATTTATTTAAGAATTGTGTTATAAGTTGTTTTTGGAGGATCGTACCAGTTCCATTCCAGGGAACTGACCCGCCCCTTTCGGGGTGGGCTGCTTGGTTTCATCTTGCAGGTACGAATTGATTTACAGGTGGCCACGAAGAGAATGAGCGTTTGGGATGGGACTAGGTTTTGTGGAGAGTTAATGTGTTTAATTTCTATTATGTTTGTGTTAAGTTTTTCTCGAGTTCAGACCGTAGCTTTTGTAGATTGTAAGTTGTAATTGGTGAGGTTTGGTGCCGGGTGTTTGGAACCCGATGGTCTGTAATCGCCTTAGAGTTTTATTTCCGCTGTATTTATGGTTAATAGGGGCGTTACAGCTTGACAAAGCATGTCGGTTATTCCCATGATTTCCTTCATCACATGCATCACAAATACAAAATCAAATGATAACAAGTGTCTTAAGCAAAGTTTGCATCACCTCTTTGAGAAGTCGTTGAGCCTTTGTAACAATGTTATCTAATACCACACTTGCAGGACCAAACAAGCTCATCAAGCTTCAAATAGATCTAAAATGTGAACTCCATCTAGTATCTTCCGGTCTTTGCAAAAACTTGATCTGATTTACCCCCTTTCTACTTTCAAGCTCTCCAAGTTCAGCTAAATCAGAAATTCCCGCGAGTTGAGCCGCTTGTAGCTCATCATTACGCTTGCAAGAAAAGCCAATGACATTCATAATAAAGTTTTAGTTCATAAAAAACTATACACCTCATTCACATCCTTAGACGCAACAACTAAAGCCAATTACAACTGATGGACAAAACAATGTACATAATAAGCATTAGGACATTCTCTTAAAAACAAGGCCTGCAACCCACTTCATTCTCCATGCATATTACTAGCTCAATCATACCCTTGACCACGAATGTTCTGAATATCATGTTTATGATATAATAAACAAGAAGATATCTCTTGCTTCAAAGTTGACGCAGTTGTATCTTTCACGTGAATCAAATCAAAAAATCTCTCTTTCACGAATTAAGTAGTCCATGTAGAGCATCCCTGACTCTAGTATATTAACCTTATCAAGTCAAGGAGATTTCAAAGGAGGTTCTTCCTCATGAGAAGGATTGTTAATAGAACTAGGAGCTTCTACTAGCTCATCACTATGTTGAGATGGTTCATCAGCGCTACTATTTCCCCTGTTTTGAAGAATAAATCTATTGTTCTTACTTTGACCATATCCAATCTGGAAATCATTAAAAAAAGTATAAAGTTAGTTAGGTAGTTAGTCATATTGAAAATTGAAATATGTTGAGCAAGTATTTCAAATAAGGCGATCAATCCTTGGTTAAATTATAAAAGTTCAAAATGTTAAGTAATTAGAAAATGTCTCTAATAACAATAGATGTTTCTCATGTCAAAACTACACCAAATAAAGGATAAAAAATTATTATAAATTTCAACTACTTGAATTATATGAAGTTTGCACACTTCTAGTTTTGTTTTCTAGACAGCTACTAATTCTAGTGAGTAGTAATAACGTATTGCAGCAAAACAATATGCTAGAGATTAGAGAACTTATACTAAATTAAATTTTATATTTTTATGATTTTAGTGTTTTTTTAAAAGGTAAGAGAAATTTTATTTTAGAAAAGAGAAAGTACAACCTAAAGCACGAAGCTAAAGTTTACTAGAAACATAGGGAAAGTCTAAGCTAGAATGCCTCAAAAATCTAGGAACTCTAGACTTAATATCAACTTTAATTAGAGAAATACAAGTAGATGGAGAAATAGAAATACTCTTAAAAATAAGCTATTCTTAGCAGACCAGATGTGGTAAATACAACTAGCAAGAGCAGTGACACGAACTTTAAATTTGATTGATCTTTTGGCTCTCATGCTGAGGAAAGCGTTCATACAACCATCAAAGTTAGGAGGGGTAGATATATCCCACCAGGAAAGAATACCAGCTAGAACTTCTAAGGAGAAAGGGCAGATGAGAGAAAGGTGATCTATGGATTCAGATGCATCACAAAACCAGCACTTTGAATCCGATATAATCCCCATCTTTGATAGTTTATCTTTAGTAGCCAGTATGTTGTTAACAGCTACCCACCAAGTGAAAGAGACTCTAGGAATATTAACCTGATTCCAGATCAAAACTTTCCAGCAAACTTTCAGAGAGGATGAGTGAAAAAGATCATAAATAGCACCCAGACAGCTATTAGAAGTACGACCCAAGACTTTCTCTCTAAGATCAGAAGCAATGATATCATCCCTTGTTTTGAGAATTTTATTCCAACTCCAAGAATCTGTAGATGTCCTTTTGGCATCCCAGATGAAAATACCTCGAAGATTATAAGCATGAAGCCAGTTAACCCAAGAAGAACTTACCTCACTTTCAATCTGCATGATATGTTTGGTAATGGTTACTTTATTCCAACTAAGAATTTCTTTAAAGCCCAAGCCTCATTTCTACTTAGGTTGGCATACAACAAACCACTCAATCTGGCAGACCTTTTTATGGAGAATCTTACCCCCCAAAGAAAGTTTCTACAAAGGCGAGAAATTTGATGCACAACACTCTTAGGCAGGAGAAAGACGTGGCACCAGAAATTCATAATACCAAAAAGAACCGATCTAATTAATTGAACTCTTCCTGCAAAAGAGAGCTAGTTTGCTCCCTTGAGTTAATCCTTTTAGTGATGCTAGCAATAAGAGGAGCGTAATCATGAACTGGAAGCTTGCAAGAGGAAAGAGAAGCACCAAGATATCTAATGGGAAACTGGCCTTCAGTGAATCCCAATTCCTTGATAATCAGAGATTTAGATTCCTGGTCCATGAAACTAGCTAGTGCTCCTGATGCGTCCTCGACCAGTCGTGGACGTGTCGTTGTCCTAAGTGAACTACTTGATGGTTTAGGGAAGTACTTGATAAACTCAAACTGGAAAATCCTTTTTGATTGAGAATTTACACACAGAAATTCACTCAATCTCCCTCTGCCCTACCTACAGACTCCGTGACAGTTTAGGACTTTATCCCTAAGTCCTATATCCTCTCCTGACAACCGGCCTACGGTTCCTCAACCGTTCCCCGACTGGCCAGTCTACCAAATAGACAAAGTATTAACTCACCAACCCACTCCTCTCCAGCTCACCAACTTCCTTGTATTTACACACACTTAGTCTGACTCACACTTTCTCTAGTTATCTCTCTTCTTCATGTATGACCAAAAGTCATTTTACATAAGACGTTATACATCATATTTATACAGGTAAGTTTAGACGTGTAACAAACAACCTATGATCTCATAAACTCTAGGAATCATTTGCTTCTTCATCCTCAACAAAAATAGTTAAGCTTGAATAAAGTCTGATCTTCAACTTGCTTTGGAAGCGTCAGGACACATGTCGCCCTGTGGTTGGACACGTTGGCGGTGAGTACCCAGGTGGTCGGTCACCACTTGTACTCTCCACTTGCCTGATCTTGTTTGCCTCATTAATGCTCTCTAAGGCTTCATTTAATGTTGTGTAATGAGTGCCTCTTAATAGCCCTGACCTTGTCTTGTTATCTTGTTCATTAATGAGCAAGACTTTGAGGTGAGCAAGTTACACTAGAAGAAAAATGATCTATCACAGCGCCCCTAGTGCAGCAGTTGTAATAAGAACCGCTGAGATAGAATGTTTTTAAAAATGTCGCTAACCTATCTCAGCGGTTCTTACTTATAACCGCTGCGCAAGGGTCATTAAAAAAAAACTCTAACGTAGCGGTTCCTACTAAGAACCGCTGAGATAGGTACTGACCTATCTCAGCGGTTCGACCTATCTCAGCGGTTCTTAGTAGGAACCGGTGTGATAGATTCTTTTATTTTTCCCCCAGCCCCGCCACTCCGTTATTCTCCCTCTTCATTCTCTATTCTGTCTCGCGAGAACGAAGAAGATGACGACGATTCTTGACGCCTGCGACTGCGACCGGTACCGCGCCACCACCACCACCACCTTCTCCTTCCGCACGCACCACCAGCCTTCGCCGCCGCCGTCTCCGTTGCCAGCTCGTTCCGCCACCGAGGTCGCAGGCATCACGCGTTGCTGCAGTAACCCTAGGTTAGAATTCCGAATTCTAACTTCGAAATATGTTAATTATTGTCTTATTGATTGAATAACTAGTTGTAATATAGTTGTTGATTGTTATTTTAGTTGTGTGTGCATAATTTGAATATAGATACATTATTGAACAAGTATAAATAGTTGTGCATATAAGGTGTTCGATAAAATGCCTAAGTTGATATTTTTGCTGTTTGTGCCCTCTACATACAATGGTGGAGACAGTTTAATGAAAAATCCTTTTGTATTTGTATATTAGGTAGATTCCTTAATTAGTAAACCTTGTAGCCCCCCTACAAATAGCAACTAGTAAACTAAAGCGCCAATTCAAACAAACAAACAAACAAACTCAATTAAGTAATTATAATTATGTGTTGTTGTGGTCACACCCAAGGTTGTGAAAAACCGTACGGGGTCGTAATATGGACCCAACAAAATACGGGATACGAGAGTATTGATGTGAATAAGACGGGTGTAATGATACGACACCTATTTATTCTCACAATAACAACGTCGGAGCAATATTTCACCAAACTTCTTCGAGTTCATTAGCATGACTCCAAACTATATATTTTTTTATCTTTGTGTGCAATCATTTGAAATTGTAAACCAATTTATACAATCATATAAACTAAATTTGATCATCTATATGATTATTCAAATTATTAAAACAATTCATATATAGCAAATTTATAACTTAAATTCATATAAATTGAAATGATAAATAAAACTACTATGAAAAGAAAAAGAATAACTACAAATCATTTTGTTCTTAATTCTCAAACTATTAAAAAATTAACTTCAAGTTTCACATTAATAAGTGGTAAGATCTATAACTTTATAACATCTATGTTCTCCCATTACATTGCAGTATATACGTGCTTAATATGATAATGCTTATAGTAATGGATTTCTTGCCCCCCTAATATTATTACCTTGCTTCACCGCTGTCTGCAGTAATTGGGGTGGTCTCTAGTCTCTTTCTTCCTCATTGCTTCTGTTGTGCAGCATGAGCGAAAGGTAACATCTTCATCTTTTTTTTTTCTCTTTTATTTTCTTAATATGATAATGCTTATAATAATGGATTTCTTGCCCCCCTAATATTATTTCCTTGCTTCCCCGCTGTCTGCAGTAATTGGGGTGGTCTCTACTTCTTCTTCCTCATTTCTTCTGCTGTGGAGTAAGAGTGAAAAGGTAACATCTTCATCTATCTTTTCTCTTTGTTTGTTTAATTAATTATTGCGAAAAAGTGGTTGTGGTTAATATTGAGTGATGTGAATAAGGATGGTTGCTGCAATTGTTGAATTTATTTGTCGTGGTAAATAATGTTGGTGAATGCTTAATGATAAGCATGGGATTAACACGATTACGCAAAGGTCATGCCGAATTTTTTCTAGAATCGTATTAGTCTTATTAATTAATTTTATTTGTTATTTGTGTATAACAATCTTTACTTTTCTTTGTCAGGTCTTCTGAATCTGCTATTGGATTTGTACCAGTACTTTCCCAGCCCATCACCAAAGCAGTCTCCTAGCTTCCCCCTCTGTACAACCTTAAAACAAGTAAGTAATTAAACTTTATTTTTTGTTTTAATAATGCAATGATTTGTTGAAGTTAAATTAAATGTGTTAGAATTGTTAGAATAAGGCTAGATTAGTTACGTTGGAACGTTAGAGTACTTAGGCTACGTTAGTTTGGTTGGAACCATAGAGTAGTGCTGAGTTTGGTTGCAACCGTACATCCAGTAGAAACATGCTCCATATACAAATGCAGACGAAACTGAAAGACAAATCAATCTTACACTTGTTTTGTTTTCACATATAGAATGGAGCGTGACTGGATGTACGGTGATCGAGGGGATCACTTTGATGAGAAGCTGAAAGAGTTTCTCAAAGCGGCAGTGCAACACAAGGACAGAACAAAGGCGGACAAATTTCATGTCCTTGTGTTGACTGTGGGGTCGTAAGGAAATATGAAGACATTGAGGAAATTAGATTTCATCTTAAGTCCCGTGGATTCATGCCACATTACAGAAGATGGAATTTTCATGGAGAAACTGTTGCAGCTAGTGCTTCAACATCAAGTGCTCATGATCCACGTTACGCAAGTACCGCCACACCTTCAATACCATCAATGAGTCGGTACCGTTAAGTGATTCAGGATTCGATGACAGTGAGACCACTCACCATGATGAGCAAATGGATGAAATGTTAGAAAATGTTGCGGATACTTTTGTCGATAAGCCGGAAGAGTATCAAAGATTGTTGGACGCATCGAAGACACCTTTGTACCCCTTCGTGCGTTAAATACACAAAATTGAGTGTTGTACTTAATTTGTTCAACTTAAAGGGGAAATATGGAGTTGGTGACAAGTGTTTCACGTCATTTCTAGAGCTGATACATGATATGCTTCCTGATGAGAATGGTCTTCCTACATCCACCTACGAGGCAAAGAAATGGATGTGTCCAATGGGAGTTGAATATAAAAAGATTCATGCTTGCCCAAATAACTGTGTGCTTTAGGGGTGAATACGAACATCTAGACAAGTGTCCTAAATGTTTGTTGTCCCGGTACAAGGACAAGGATGAGGATTCCTCCTTTCAGAAAAAAAATCGTCCAGTGAAATTATTGTGGTACTTGCCGATAATTCCTAGATTCAAACGGTTGTTTGCCAACCCGAAAGATGCGAAGAACTTACGATGGCACGCGGATGGTAGAAAAATTGATGAAAAATTAAGACATCCTGCAGACGGACCTCAGTGGAGAAATATCAACAGAAAATTCAAACATCATTTTGGGGATGAGGATAGGAATCTGAGACTTGGATTGTGTACCGATGGGATGAACCCGTATGGCACGTTGAGCAGTCAGCACACACTTGGCCGGTGCTACTAGTGATCTACAATTTACCGTCATGGTGTGCATGAAACGAAAATACATTATGTTATCACTCCTAATTTCTGGTCCAAAGCAACCTGGTCATAACATTGACGTATATCTTGCACCACTGATCGACGATCTGAAGTTGTTGTGGAATGAAGGGACAGTGGTATATGATGCTCATGCGAAAGAAAATTTCACACTGAAGGCGATGTTGTTCTGTACTGTTAACGACTTTCCTGCCTATGGGAACTTGTCAGGATACTCGGTGAAAGGATTCAAAGCGTGTCCGGTATGTGAGGATGACACATGTTCAGATCGTCTGAAGCACTGCGGCAAAAATGTTTACATGTGTCATCGACGGTTTCTTCCAGTAGACCATCCTTACCGTTCGAGAAAGCGAAAGCTATTCAACAATGAGCCCGAGACTCGTGTGGCTCGTCTGCCTTTGACTTCAGAGGAAGTGTATGCAAAGGTAAAAGACATTGAAAATGTCTTTGGAAACACATCCAAGCCGCCGAAGAACATTTGGAAAAAACGTTCCATTTTTTGGGATCTACCGTATTGGCGGCATCTGCCTGTTCGACATTGTTTGGATATCATGCACATTGTAAAGAACGTCGGTGAGGCAGTGAGTGGTACTTTGCTCAACATACCCGGCAAGACGAAAGACGGATTGAAGGTGAGGAGAGATATGCAAGAGTTGCGCATACGGAAAGAACTACACCCAATAGAGGATGAGAAGCGAACATATCTACCTCCTGCGTGTTATACCCTCTCTAAGAGTGAAAAATTAAGTTTTTGCAAATGTTTGCACTCATTGAAGGTACTATCTGGGTACTCTTCAAACTGGAAGAACCTAGTTTCTATGAAGGACTTGAAACTATTAGGCATGAAATCTCATGATTATCATGTGTTGATGTTGCACCTTCTTCCAGTTGCAATACGAGGGATATTACCAGAAAATGTCAGAAATGCTCTAACTCGATTATGTTTCTTCTTCAACGTTGTCTACTGCAAGGCAATTGACTCATACACCCTCGATGATCTGCAACATGAAATTGTTGTGACAATATGGCAGCTTGAGATGTATTTCCCACCATCTTTCTTTGACATAATGGTGCATTTAGTAGTGCATATTGTCCGAGAGAAAATTGTGTGGTCCGGTCTACTTACGTTACATGTATCCTTTCGAACGATATATGGGGATTCTGAAGGGTAGAATGAAAAACAGATATAGACCGGAAGGCAGTATCATCGAAGCAACAGTGACTGAGGAAGTCACAGAATTCGTGACAAGTTATTTGAACGATGCAGAGTCAATTGGTATTCCCAAACCACGTCACCATGGTAGATTTAAGGGTAAAGGAGTTATTGGCAAAAAGGTGTCGTATCTCTCGTGATCTTATTAATCAGGCACATTTGTTTGTACTACAACACCTTGAGGTTGTTGAACCCTACTTCGATATTCACATTGCTGAGTTGAGTCGACAAAACCCTACCAAAAACCGTATCTGGCTTAAAAAAGAACAAAATCGAGTATTCGTCCAATGGTTTAAGGTATATGTGTTGAGCAAGCTTCATTGAACCCGAGGATGTCAGTGAAGAAATCAGATGTCTAGCTGTTGGTCTGGAACAGATGTTGTATCGTTTGAAGGGTATGACATTAATGGATGCACATACTACACTGCACGCCAAGATGCTAAATCAATACATCAGAACAGTGGGGTAAAAATTGAAGCATCGGTGACTGAATATGGTCGGTAACCAGGTTCAACCAATGAGCAGTAGTAGTTGGTATTATGGTGTCATAGAGGACATATGGGAACTAAACTATCACATTGATTCGTTTCTAGTGTTCCGCTGCAATTGGGTGGACAACCGACATGGACTCCAAAATGATAAAGGACTTATTTTGGTTGATCTTTCACGTTACAACTTATAAGGAAGATCATTTGTGTTGGGTAAAGAGTGACTGTGACAGGTTTTTATGTTGAAGACCCAAAAGATAGTAGATGGTCTGTTGTTCTTCCAGGGAGAAGACCGGTTTTGTTTGAGGATGAAAACAACGACGATGATGAATGAGATGATAGATGAAACAGTATCGTTGCATACAGGGTTGCATGATTCAACTGATGATTTACAAAATGATGATGTTCAGACCATCTACGCTCGATCAGACCATAATGAGGGGGTTTGGGTAGAAAACAGATCATGATATATGTTACTATGTCTAGGTAACACCATTGGTTGAAATTACATTATATAATTCGTATTATTGTTGTTACAATGTTATCAAAATTAATTTATGTTTATTTTTGCAATTATACATCGTTCCATGAATATTGATCTAATGTTTGTGTTTTTTTTCCTCAGTGGATGATCATCCGATTGACGATCCTATAGGACAGCTGCTCACGACTGGGGAAATTCAGCCCAGCAGAGTAGACCGGCAAAACGCACCACACGAGTGGTAAAAAGAAATCAAAGAAGCAGACATCCCAGCACAGCAGACTGAGGCAGCTGGGCCTTCACAGGAAGCAAAGAGATACAAGTTGCTCCTCCGCCTCTCAAGAAACCCAAAAAACGAGGGGTTACCCGGGCTGAAAGCAAATAGA
The DNA here is from genome assembly GCA_023374045.1 of Limonium bicolor. Taxonomy (NCBI): domain Eukaryota; kingdom Viridiplantae; phylum Streptophyta; class Magnoliopsida; order Caryophyllales; family Plumbaginaceae; genus Limonium; species Limonium bicolor. The sequence goes on from CM041780.1 coordinate 208,243,644, forward strand.
GGCCCCCGACCAAGCCTTTGGAGTTCAATGAGTTAATCAGCCCATAGGATAGAAAATGATTTCACTGCTCTAGCTAGGCATTTGGTGAGTCATATTCAATATAAACCACCATTGGAAGCAAGTGCCTCGGCGTTGAAGGAGCAGATATTTGACGTCTTCAGGTATTTGTTGATTTATAGTTTGTTTTAAGATTAATGTAGTTACTATTTTACACTAATCCATTTTTTTTGCATATAGGCCCGATTCAGTATAGATCCTTCTATGAAGGAGAGGTGATGAAGGGAACAGAGACTTCAGATCTCTGCTCACGAGGCAGTACATTTACTGTGAGGAGCCCGCAAATAGAGGAAGCAGGTGAAGATGTGGATGATCGGAGACCACCGTGGCAAAAATACGATGGTATTACTGAAGAGCAGTGGAAGGAGTTTGTTGAAGCGTTTGACCCCTGAGTTCAAGGTGAGTTTCACACTAGTAGTTGTTCTTTTGTATGATAAATGTTTAAAGTGTCCTTAGAGTTCATTTGGTTAATTCGTTTTTCATATATTATTTGAATAATTTGTTTTCATACATATATGTAGGCTATACGTGAGAAACAACAACAAAATGCCAAAAAAATCGTTACCCCCATCACATGGGGAGTACAAGTATTGCTCAGCGTGTGCCGGAGTGGGAGAAAGAGGGGTTGTTGCCAGCTGAATCGAATGTCAGCGAAAGAAGGATGAAGGTTTGGGACTTAAGTCGACGGAAGAAACCTTCAAATCCGGCGGCACCTGCTCAGTATGATGACGCCACGAGAGAAGTCATCAACCAAATGGTAAGTGATTTTTAGTTTAAAAAATGTTTATTATATTTATAGAGTAACAATAGCAGTTACATGAAACGAAAGTATCCTTATTGAATTATTAAACTCCATAACAGGAACAGTTAAGCTCCCAAATCACCCAGGGCACTTGGCAGCCCGTTAGGCAGGATGATCCACTTTCCCGCGCTCTCGGGAAGAAGGATCATCCGGGTCGTGCAGTAGGCTTTGGTGGTCATGTCGGTATACGCCAAGCCTTCGGTAATCCTGGGTCCAGACACGGTGCAGGAGGAAGTCTTACATATGAGAAGCACTTACGCCAGAATGCGGAGCTAGAGCAACGACTACGAAATGAATTTCAGCAGCAAATCACTCAAGCTATGGAGATGATGCGATCTGAGAGGATGAGTCAGGAGGTTTCTAGACCGCAGATCAGGCACAAGCATCAGAGCCCGCAAGTCTCCCAGTAGTGTTCACTCGTCAACCCATTCCATATTCATCTCTCAAGGTTAGAACAACATGTTAACTACAAATAAAAAAACAAATTATACACTTATTTATGTGCATCTAAAATCTTTAATTTTGAAAATTTAGAAACCGATTGACTCCACATTGTTGCAAGTGATTGGCGGTGATGAAGTCGAAGTAGGGTGGGGAAAACTTTTCAAGTCTTCTCCTGGTGACACCGTGAGGAATGCAGCGCTCCGAGAGTACCATGTCCGGGTGCTTGTTGATGGTTATGCGCCTGCGTACGCGGATTTTCAGATACCAGTGCCCAGTGCAGACATGTCCACCCTTCATCAAGCTAAATCCATGACAATACAGTGGCCAATTAGATTGATTAAGCTTGGGGAGCAGCAGGTAAGCACACGAAAAAACTTATTCTTTAACATATCCTAGAGTAGAAACATATACTTATTAAATTAATATATTAGGAACACATTCAATCAAATTCTGATAAGGCAAAAGGAAAGAGAGTTGTTGTTGCACCAGCTAATCCTTCGATGGCATCCGCAACTAGAGTTATGATGAGATCGAATTTGCTAGAACCGGCGGTTTTGAATGTCTTACCCCCCAAGCTGAAACTATTGCACTCCACACTATTGATGACGCCACCAACAAGCGATTCTGTTACAGTGGAACCAAGACCGGATCTTTTTCACTATGAAGGCGCTCAGAGTTTTGAAATCTACCTTAGTGATTTTGTGGAGTTGTTCACAAAGGATTGGTTGAGTGTGTCGGTTCTTAAATCGGCTTGCATGTGAGTAACTAGCATACCTTGTACACATTTTACTCTGTATATTTGAAATTAAATCACTAATATTGGTTTCTTTATATTGTGCAGGTTTGTTGATGACAAGGCGGTCCAAGTATATAGAATAGTAGTTTTGGGTTCTTATGCTCTGACTTCTGTTCTGAAGCTAATATGGGATCTGACCCCCAAGCTTTGGTCCAGTACTTGATGACTGTGATGCATGCATATGCAGTTGCTGATAAATCTTACATAATGCTACCACTTCATCAAGGGTAAGAATTTTATCAAATGTTAAGTTAGTTTAAAAATTATGATATTTGTATTATATAATTGATTGAATTAAGTTCTGCTTGTGTTGTAATCTATGAACAGCCGACACTGGTCTTTGCTCGTTCTATGTCTAAAAAGCCAAGAGTCCTGCAGCTTGACTCAGTATCTCGGCATCTTAAGAAACCAATTATATATAACATGTTGATGAGGTGATGAATTTACTTAACTTGATTAATTATCAATTTTTAGTTATTTCTTAATCATTCGGTTGAAAACTTTTACTTTATCTGTGTGTATGAATTCTAGTACCTTTCAAGCTGTACTAACGCAACTCCGGGGAACGAGAATTAAGAACATTCTGTGGAATGTAGTCAAGGTATTTTTGTAGTCCTTATTCAAATTTTGTAATATGTTCATTAGTTTTGAAATAGGAGCAGTATTATAATTTATGTTAAATCGATTTTGAATATGTACGTATATGAATGTGCAGTGTCCACAGCAACCGGGAGGTTTAGAATGTGGCTACTTTGTCATGCGATTCATGAGTGACTTGGTAGCGGCACCGAGACTCTTGCCAGAGAAGTCTCTAGACAAGGTAAGTAGCATTCTTGAAATATTTTGGTTTTGTAGATACTTTTTAACATTGATTCTTAAACTCAAAGTTTTTTTAGCAACTAATCATATTTCTTTTTTTGTTAATTTCAAGGCTTTTGAAGAGTTGGTAGAAGGTTACGGTGAAGGACATATAACCGAGGTGCTCGAGGAATGGGCATAATACATGAGCGTTAACGTAGGTTGCTTTTAGTATTAGGGAGGATTAAGTAGGATTTTTTGAAATTCTCATGAAACAATTGTGGTTTGGGTAAAGATTTTGTTGATGTTTGATTAATTTGCTCATATTTGTAAGTGTAAGTGGATTATTGCCCGTAGATGGGTTTGGTGGCCATTTAAATGGCGTAATGGTTGATCTACTGCCCCACAATGGTGGCATTGTTAATTGTTATATGTTAACAGGTTTGATTGATTCTTGGGTGTGTGTATAATTGTAGGGTGGAATGGAAAAACAAAACAAAAAAAACACCTATTACAGCGGTTCTTAATAACAACCGCTGCAATAGGCCCTGTCTAATAACTTCTGAAGACACCCTAATGCAGCGGTTCCTTCAACAACCGTTGCCATAGATCCGTCTAACGTAGCGGTTCTTTTAACAACCGCCGCGGTAGAGTACATACTACAGCGGTTGTAGAACCGCTGAGGTAGGTAGCTACTGCGGCAGTTGTTAAAAGAACCGTTGCGTTAGAGTACCTACCTCAACGGTTCTACAACCGCTGCGGTACCCGTCTCAGCAGTTTTCAACCGCTGCCATAGGTACCAAACAACCGCTGCAATAGGGTATTTTTCTACTAGTGTTGCTTGTGTGAATGCATGAGTCTGTATGAGTTTGTCGGCACACTTGATGTATTACTACGTCTGATGCATGAGAGACATGGTTGTGTAGTGCTTGACTGCTTGTGTGTACTAGAAGTTCTATCGGAGCTCTCTCAGACAGGTGCCCGATTGGATGGGCATCTGTTATAATGGGGTGCGCTTGCAACCTTGCGTGCTAAGCCACTCCTCCACCTATTTATCTGAAATATAAACTCGACAAACACATTAGATAAACAACACATGTTTACTATCATCAAAACTAAAGGATCTTGACTTAACAATTTCCTCCTGTTTGATGATGGAAACCAATACAAAATTGCTTTTGGACATTTGTACTTGACATTTGGTATTAACTATGGACGTGAGAATTCCCCCTTAGTTTGTTAAGAGATGAGAAATAACAACAAACTTATACTGGCTCATAAAGTAAAGAGAGTTGTTCATTACAAGGACGATAATCATAAGTCACGAGTACATATCGTTTTCCCCCTTTGTCATCCAGCAAAAACAGGGAGCAACTACAAGACTGAAGTTATTGAAAGTACCATAACATTTCATAGATTATAAGCTACAAGCTTGATAGATACAAGTTAAGAGGTGTGGCATTTAGATGTGGTGGAGATGGAATTATCCAGGCCACGGGTGTCACCATCGGAGAAACTCTGAAACCTGGAATCTGTGGTAGTTTAGATGAGCGAATTTGTGGAGTAATTTGTGACAGACTGGCTGGGATTGACATTAGTGGACCATGCAGGCGAGATTTGTGAGTGGGGTTGGAAATGTGGTGGTGCAATACCTTTCTTTTGTTTCATGAATTTTCTAATGGTGGAGTAAAAGGTTTTGTCATTTAACCTTGAAGAACTATAATCGACTTGATTCATGACTAATTGTAAGAAAGAAGTGAGTCGGTGAAGTATTATGATAGTAAGAACAGTGGTGTGAACGATGACAGAGAGATGGATTTATAGATAGGTGAAAGACAGCCCACCGTTTGGTTATGAAGGTGTAATAAATGAGTGGTAATGTTGTTGCAGTCTAGGGAATAGATTTATATGTCATGTGACGAGCATGCACAGGTGGCACTAAAAGCGATGTCTCTGATCAAGAGGTAGTGTTTAATCAAGAAAGAGACAGTCAATGCAATTAAATCAATCATACACAAGTAAGGTGTTTAAAATAGAAAACGTAATAGTTGTGCACTTCTGTTGATTTCAAGAGTGGATAGGTTGAAACAGATAGTCAATGACATGAAAAAGGAAAGACACAAAAATCTAACGATGTTTTAAAAGTAGCTCATGGCTTCTCTCAAGCCTCTAGAAGGCGTAGAACTCTCAGGCTATATATATATTTGTCTATGTAATCTATGGCCCCTTAAACCATGTGTTGGACACTTGGTTCTTCGAAGACAGCCTGGACAGCTGTAAGAGTCATTCTCACACACTGAAGAACATTTCGAGCTGAAGCATCAAGACTGGTTCTCGACCTGTCTTGGATTGGTGGAAGGCTGCACTTCCTCTTCTTTGTCGAAGGCTTGGCAAGTGGGCGAGACTTTAAGCGTGAGTCCTCACTCTTTGCAGGCTTCTGTAGAACCATGAGCTTCTCCCCTTGGGGTTTGATCCCCATTTTTGACAACATCTCAGAGCAGGCGCTGTCCTGAGCGGTCCGCGCGCACTCTTTGAAGTGGTCGGTGTCCACTCCAAACTCCTTTAGTGCCGCGACGACCACTCCTCCATGCACTAACCCTTGATTCACGTGCCTGCTTTCATCAAGGGTAGGGAGAATCATTGCTGGAAGATCTATTTACTCCTTCATCCTGAGCGCATACATGATCCGCACATCTCTTGAATTGACGATGTGGGTGCGCTGGTTCCTTGGGGTGATGTTGTGGGTGAGAATGTTGTGGAGGACTCTGTCGGGGATGGACATTTGTACTATTTGGAAATTCATCATAGCCACCCCTTTGTTGAAGAGGTTGACCATTTTTCCCCCTTTATGTCCTAGGTCGTTCCATGTGGTTTCCTTCAAAACGACTTATCCTTCGGGCTCTAGGTTGAATGTCTTACATATCCAAGACTTAGTGTTGTTGGTGAGGATTTCTTGAACTTCTGAGATGATGTAGTCCTCATCATCGTCACCCTGAAGAGGGCCAAGATGCCTCATGTGCTCCTTGAGCAGTTCAGTGTAGTAGGCGACATGTTCTTGGAAGTAGTCGACCCATCCTTGGAATTCTAGGAGCTCCACTATCTGTCCTAGACCCATCTTATCCATCCATTCTATGTCCATCGTCTTTGGCGAGACGGGGCACGACTTGTCGTCAACATTGATTGCCTTGATGAATGTGGGTTGTAGTTGACTCAGATTCTTTAGACGTTTAAGCGACTCCTTGGGCTGTAACTTAGCGACATCACGTTTGATCTGGAAGAGCTCTTCTAGCTCTTGAGTGTGAGGTGAGTAGAGCTAATCATAATGTGTCCGGCCCGGTAGCCCGGCCCGTAAAAAAGCCCAACAAGCCCGAGCCCGATTGGGCTTCCGGGCGGGCCTAGACATAAAATCAGGCCCGAATAAAAAACCGGGCCGGGCAGTGGCACATTTGTAAGCCCGACTCGGCCCGATTTTATGTTATTATTTTAAAAACATATAATATATACATGTATAATATAATTTATTTTTAATAAAATATATACTAAAATTATATATAATATATAAATTGTAAATAAATTATATATATAGTATATAAATCCACATTAAGTTATATTAATTTATATAAAAAATATAAAAAAAACTGGGCCGGGCTTCGGCAAAGCCTGGAAAAAACCGGGCCTAGCCCGGCCTGGCCCGAACACATAAAAAACTAGGCTTGGTTTTCTGAAATAGGCCCGACGGGCCTAAAATTTTCCTCTGGCCCGGCCTAAACTAGGCCCACCTGCCCAAATGATCACCTCTAGAGGTGAGGGAGCCATGGTTTGCTTTCCCTTGGCCTTTTGCAGCTACTCATGTTCCTCTAGAGTCAGGATGACTGGAGAGAGCGATTCTGTATCGCTTCCTCCCTCTTGACTGGGTCGGTGAGGTGTCGGGGAGTGGTCGTCGATGGGTTGGTCAGCTTGAGCAGTAGGTGTGTCTTTGTCGTCGGAGTCTGGTGTGGTCAGACCTTCATCCTAAGGTTCCTCTTCTGCTGGTTGATCCTTTTGTGACTTCTCGTCACTTTGGACCTCTTCTTCCTCCACTTCTTAAGCAATTTGCTCGATGAGATTTGAAGGAGTCGCTTCATCTTCATTGGTGAAGTGAAGTCTGCGAGATGCAGGCTCGGGTGTGGAGTGTGCTGGCTCAAGTGTCTTTTGTTTGTCTTGGAGACATTTTGAAGCACGAGTGGTGTGGCTGGTGGAGGCGTGTGTGAAGCTTTTGCTTTTGGAAGTTTTGGGTTTGTTTGGGGCTGATTGTTTTGTGGGAATTTTGGTGGATTTTGATGGTTGATCGGTGGGTGCCATGGGTTCTAATGGAGTGATAGCGGGGAGTACGGTGGGTTTGAGGTTTCGTGAGTGAATGAGGTTTTGAAGTTTAGGGAGACGGGTGTTTATATAGGTTACCTCCTCTGCTTGGAGTTCGCCTTCGTCCATTACTCTGAGTGTTAGAAAAATTTCTTCTTCTTTTGATAGGCGAGTGGGCGGCGCCGCTGTTGCAGGACTTGTCGGCTGTATGTCGGTGATCTTTTTAGGACTGAGATCCTTGAACGTAGTTTTGAGATTCTTAGAGCGGCCAACAAACTTTGGTGCCATTTCAAATGGAGAATTTGCTGGAGTTTAGTACTCTAGATCGAGATTTCTTTTAGCGAGGGCATGAGATGAATACTTTAAGGATTTTTTGCACTAAACTCACGAGAGTATTTGTAAGAGAGAAGAGAAAGCTGATTTTGTGCTTTGAGAGTTTAGAGAGATTGAAGGCAATATGTGACAAGAGTGAGACTCTCGTCACCTTTTTATAGATTATCGGGTAACGGTCGGGTACCATTTCCTGTCCGCTCACTGACAGGTCATAACGGTACTATTCACAAAGAGCACCGGTCGTGACGATTCGTCATCGATCCGTTACAAGTTGTACGTTTCTATCTGTTACACCTCTAATATCCTAGTCTCTCTTTTTGTGAATTGGCTGACGTATCTGTTTCAAGTAGCCGTTTGATCAACGTTCCATGCATTAAACTGTACAAAGATCTTTGAACGACATACTTGAGGTGTTGCTGACATGTCAGTGACTGGTTGTGAGAGTTGAAAGATAGCCTAATCGTGATTAATGAATATCATTCCAAGATCATGAATAATCTTGTTGAATCTTTCTCCACTTAATGGCTTGGTAAATATGTCTGCTAGTTGTTTTTCGGTTGAAACGTATTTTAACCCAACTAGTTCTTTTTCACAACAATCTCTAAGAAATGATGTCTAATGTCAATGTGTTTAGTACGAGAATGATGTACTGGATTTTTGGAGATAGATATAGCGCTAGTATTATCACACATGATAGGTAGCGTACCTGTTTTGACACCATAATCACCAATTTGTTGTTTGAGCCATAAAATTTGAGCACAACAGCTTGCCGATGCTATGTATTCTAATTCAGCAGTTGAGAATGCCACACTTTGTTGTTTCTTTGATCCCCATGCGATCAAACATGATCCACAAAGAATTTTTTCCCTGACGTGCTCTTCTGATCAGTTATAGAACCACCATAGTCTGCATTTGAATATCCTACAATATCGTAGTTAGTGAATTTTAGATAAAAGAGTCCAAGATTCATGGATCCTTTGAGATAACGTAGGATTCTTTTCACGCCTGTGAGATGACTCTCTCTTGGATCTGCTTGAAACCTAGCACATAAGGAAACAATATACATAATGTCAGGTCTACTAGCAGTTAGATATAATAGATAACCAATATTTTTCTATACGATTGTGATACCCATCTTTGAGCTAACCACCGTTGGTGTATTAAAAGGCTTACATGTCTCCATCCCAAACTTCTTCAGTAAATCCTTTACGTACTTTTGCTGGGATATGATAGTCCCACTAGTACAAAACAGGCCTACCGCGGTGCCCTATTGTAGTGGTTGTAAGAGGAACCGCTGAAATAGGACGTTTTAAAATTTTCGGATCACCTACCGCAACGGTTGTTAGCTAGGAACCGCTGCGGTAGGTAGGTCTATTTTTTCAAAAAAAAAATTAGGAATCTATCACAGCGGTTCCTATAACAACCACTGCAGTAGACTTATTTTTCCCGGTTATTCTTTTAAAAATTTTCACTTTCCCGGTTTATTTTATGCATATTGCAGCGGTTGTTACTTGGAACCGCTGCAATAGATATTTCGTTTTAATATAAAAGTTTCTGCTCTCATAACTCACGTTAATTTTACGCTCTCTTCTTCTGGCGAACAAGCTCTACGCTCTCTTCTACTCTTCACTCACGGTTAATGGCGAACAAGGTACGCATATGCTCTGTGATCAGAAGCCCCAAAGATTATGTCGTCAACATATACTTGCACTTTCAAGAAATCTCTTTTGTTGTTGTACACAAACAGGGTTTTGTCAACTTTACCTCTTTGAAATTGTTTTCCAAAAGATAGGAGAACAGGAGGTCATACCATGATCTTGGAGCTTGTTTGAGCCCATAGAGAGTTGTGTCAAGCTTAAGCACCATGTCTTTCCCTTCTTGTGTTTCAGAACCTGGAAGTTGTTCTACATACACTTCTTCCTTGACATACCCGTTGAGAAAGGTAATTTTGATGTCGTTGAAAGAGTTTGATTCCTTTATGTGCGGGAAATGCAATAAGTAGTCAAACAAATTCCATCCTTGCTACTAGGTAGAAGGTTTCTTGGAAATCTACCCCTTCTTGTTGACGATATCCCTGTGCTACCAAACGAGCTTTATTTCTAATGACTTCTCCCGTTTCATTCAGTTTGTTTCTAAAGACCCACTTCGTACCAAGTACCCCTTGATGTGTGGGACGAGGCACAAGATGCCAAATTTTGCATCTTTTAAACTGGGTTAATTCCTCTTACATTGCTTTAATCCAGTCGGAGCCTTGTAGGGCTTCTTTGATGCTCTTGGGTTCGATAGGTGAAGCTGTTGTGGAAAAGGCCAAGAGATCACGAATTTGTGCTCTTGTTTGAATTCCCTTGGAGATATCATATATGCTTTTCTCCAGTGGGTGATTCTTATACAGGACTTGAGATTGATGAATAGTTGATGGTGATAGAGGATCTTCAACATCATAGTTCCTTCGTTGTCATGTTGCTGACTAGTCATTAACTTGTTGGGCAGGTATTCCTTAGTCGGTGACTCATCTTTGGTATTTTCTATGTGATCTTGTCTAGCTAGATCAAATCCAAGAGCTCCATCCTCTTCAGTTTCTTTGATCTTATGGGCTTCAGCCTCATCAAAGACCTCATGTACACTCTCTTCTACTTTCAGAGTCCTTTTGTTGTAGATTTTGTATGCCCTACTCCTTTCTGAATACCCAAAGAATATAGCCAGATCACTCCTGGCATCAAACTTTCCTAGAAAATTCTTTCCATTGTCATGGACATAACACTTACAACCAAAGATTCTGAGATGGCTTATGCTTGGTTTTCTACCCTTGAGCAGCTCATAGGGTGTTTTGTTGTGGATTGGTCAAATGAGCGTTCTATTAGTGATGTAACAGGCAGTTGCTACAGCTTCAGCCCATAAGACTTGAGGAAGATTACTCCCCAATAGCATGGCTCTAAATACTTCTTGTAATGATCTGTTCTTGCGCTCAACCACCCCATTTTGTTGAGGCATTCTTGGTGCTTAATATGTGTGATTGACTTCATGTTTGTCACACATTTCCATGAATTGTTGGTTCTTAAACTCTGACCCATGATCAGACCGTAGGGCCTTGATTTTGAGGTTAAGTTGTACTTGGATTTGTCTTGCAAATGTTTAAAATTTCTCAAAGACCCCGTCTTTGGAAGTAATAAAGATTGTCCATACAAATCGTGAGTAATCATCAACAATAACAAACATAAACCAATTTCCTCCAAAACTTCTAACTCCCATTGGTCCGCATGAGTCCATATGAAGTAGTTCAAGTAGCTTAGATGTACTTACCATGTTATTTGATTTAAAATAAGTTTTAGTTTGTTTACTTCTCACACAGGCATGACAAAGATTTGTCTCAAATTTCTTAATCTCAGGGAGACCTCTAACCAACTAATTTTTGACTAGTTTTCTTAGTAAGGATATACTGACATGCTCTAGTCTTTTGTGCCATAATGTGGAGTCATCTATTGACGCAGTCAAGCATGGAAGGTTTAGAGTGTCAATATCCTCCAGACTGGTTATGTATACATTTTCCATCTTTCACCCCTTAACAACTCCTTTCAATCACTCAAACTTACTATGCTACAATGGGTAGAATAAAAGTGAACCAAGTTTCCTTTGTCACAAATTTGAGATACACTGAGCAAATTGAATTATAATCCATTAACTAAATTGACATTATCAATGACATAATTTGAAGTAAAACCAACCTTACCTACACCGATGATCTTTCCCTTTTTGTTGTACCCAAAGGAAACGGTTCCTTGGCTTCCTGGTTCGAGTAAGAAGAATTTCCAATTGTCTCCTGTCATATGTTTAGAGCACCCACTGTCGATGTGCCAGTAGGGATCCCTTCCCACTCGATTTTGCGCTTAAAAAATTAGTAGTGTGGGGTTAGGGTCCCAAGAATGTTTGGACCCATTTCCATCAAGTGACATTGTTCTATGTCATCCTTGACTACTCATTTCAGCCTGATTTTCGTTAGTTGCCAATGCCTCATATATCGTGTCCTATAGCATTTGGCTTCATGATGACGTGGTTGTCTGTATAGGTGGCAGACACCTCTTCGATGGGTTCCCGATGGGTACCCGACCGGTCGTTTGTTCTTCCACGTGGGTGTGCTACCATCATTTTCTAGTTTTGCATGTTTTTTCTTTAATGGATGCTAGTTCCTTTCTTTCTTGTCAAGTGCAGCAATCAGTTCATCAATTTTAGGTTGTTTTCCTAGCTTCATTTTCTCATGAACAACAAGAATTTCACAATAGTCAGTTTGTAATTTCTTAAGTGCATTTGTAAGTTTTACTACCTTATCCTTATCTGAGCTTTTCTCTAGTTTTTCATTTTCATCCAAGAGCTCCTTATTTTCATTTTCTAGTACCTCTAGTTGATCAACCAATATGAGGGAAAAATTTCTGAGTCCTAGAAGTTCAGCTTTTTGAACTTTCCTTCTAAGTCGAGAGTAGTCTATTTCTCCTCTGATTCCGACATTGCCCTGTCTTGAGCCATCAAGCAAACTTCCTCAAGGCAAAAGTGAGCCTTTTCATCCCCTGAAAGACCGTTGTCTGTGGTTTGATTATCATCACTGAGTTCTGAGTCTCCCCATGCAGCAACGAAGGCTTATTTCTTTGGATTTTTGTTGAACGATCTTCGGACATGTTTCCTGATCCTGTCGTTGTCCTCTCGGGGTCGTTGCGGGCAGTCTTTATTGTGGTGCCCATGTTTTGAACACCCATAACACTTGTCATGCTCTTCTTTTGGTGATCGTCAGATTCCTTGGAGTCCTTTCCTCTTTTCATATTATTTTTAAGAAAATTTTGAAAATACCTCTTGGCATAGAGTACCATCTCATCGTCATCTTCTCTTGACTTAGATTTTTCATTTTCAGCTACTTGAAGGGCTATGCCTTTTCCTTTCTCCCTTATTGAGCTTTCCGAACTTCTTTGTTGTAACTTTAGCTCAAATTCCATTAATGATCCCAACATGTCCGCCAGAGACATCTTTGAGAGATCATAGACTTCTTGAATGGCATTGACTTTACTATCAAAGGATACAAGAAGTTATCTGAGGAATTTTCGAATTTGATCCTCATTTGAGAGTTCAAGCACAAGCATTGCGTTGATCAGCTTGGTGAACCTAGTGTGCATTTCAGAAATGCTCTCATTTTCTTCCTTCTTGAATAAATCCCAATGAGTGAGCAATAGTTAAATGCGAGTCTTCTTGATCTCGTCATTTTCTTCATAGGTAACTTCAAGTGTTTCCCAGATTTCCTTGGTTGTTTTAGCTGAGGCTACCTTGGAGTATTGCTCAGGTGGTAATGCACAATATAGGATTCTTACTGCTCGTGCATTGAATATCAACTTCTTGATTTGATCATCATTCATGTTGTCGACTGATATAGTATCTCCTTGAGCATTTTAGAAGGTGTATTCACCGTGTGATACTACCCTCCACATCCTTGGATCATCAGACTTAATATGGAACTCCATTTTGTTCTTCTAGTGAGTGTAGTTGTCTTCATTGAAGAGTGGTGGTCGATTTGGTGCATAACCTTCTTTCGACGCCAGTAGGTTTGAGTGAGACATTTTGATCGTCTTCCAAAGTAGTTAGCTTTCTAGAAGAGACCTGCTCTGATACCAATTAAAGTTGACTAGTGCTCTTGATGCGTCATCGACTGGTCGTGGACGTGTCGTTGTCTTAGGTGAACTACTTGATGGTTCAGGGAAGTACTTGATAAACTCAAACTGGAAACTACTTTTTGATTGAGAATTTACACACAAAAATTTACTCAATCTCCCTCCGCCCTACCTACGGACTCCGGGACAGTTTAGGACTTTATCCCTAAGTCCTCTACCCTCTCTTGACAACCGGCCTACGGTTCCCCAACCGTTCCCCGACTGGTCAGTCTACCAAATACACAAAGTATTAACTCACCAACCCAGTCCTATCCAGCTCACCAACTTTCTAGTATTTACACACACTCAGTCTGACTCACACTTGCTCTAGTTATCTTTCTTCTTCATGTATGACCAAAAGTTATTTTACATAAGACGCTATACATCGTATTTATACAGGTAAGTTTAGACGAGTAACAAACAACTTATGATCTCCTAGACTCTAGGAATCATTTGCTTCTTCATCCTCAGCAAAAATAGCCAAGCTCGAATATAGGCTGATCTTCAACTTGCTTTGGAACCGTTAGGGCACGTGTCACCCTGTGGTTGGGAACGTTGGTGGTCAGTACCCAGGTGGTGGGTCACCACTTGTACTCTCTACTTGCCTGATCTTGTTTGCCTCATCAATCCTGTCTAAGGCTTCATTTAATGCTGCGTAATAAGTGCCTCTTAATAGCAAGATTTTGACGTGAGCAAGTTGCTTGTGTGGATGCAAGAGTTTGCATGAGTTTTTCGGCACACTTGATGTATTTTGTCCTTTTATTGCGTCTGATGCATGAGAGACATGGTTGTGTAGTGCTTGACTGCTTGTGTGTACCAGAAGTTCTATCGGAGCTCTCTTAGACAGGTGCCTGACTGGATGAGCATCTGTCATGAATGAAGTGCATTTGCAACCTTGCATGCTAAGCCACTCCACTACCTGTTTATCTGAATTATAAACTCGACAAACACATTAGATAAACAACACAGGTTTGCTATCATTAAAACTAAAGGATCTTGACTTAACAGTCTATGCCACCAAAAAAGACAACACACTTAGCTAGACTTATGTTCAAACAGAGCAATCTGAAAAGGAATCTAGCTTTTGCTTGAGCAATTTGACAGATTGAATATCACCATGACAGAAAAGGAGAATATCATCAGCAAAATAAAGATGAGTAATTTTGGTTCTTTTGCATTTTGGATGGCACTTGAAGCCTTTTGATCTGTCTAAATCTGAGAGACTTCTACAAATGACAAATAAAAGAGAGGAAAGAGGACAACCCTGTCTCAGACCCTTCGTACCTTTTATAAAGCCATCTTGGAGTGGTTAATGAAAAAAGAATAAGAAGGAGTGGTAACACAGTTTAGTATCCAGTTGATAAATCTCTCATGGAAACCCAAACCGTGAAGAACAACAGCTAAAAAATCCCAGTCAACTGAATCGAAAGCCTTATGAATGTCAATCTTAAAAGCACATCTTGGGGAGAGATGTTTTCTCTGATAAAATTTGATAATTTCCTGGCTCATAGCAATGTTGTGAAAAAAACTGCGATTAGGGACAAAAAAGCTCCCTGACTAGAGCTTATGATATATGAAAGAACAGATTTGAGCCTCGAAGCAAGCACTTTAGAGATTATTTTGTAGATAGTGTTGCAGTAGGAAATTGACCTGAGGTTCTTAACAGAAGTTGGATTCTTAATCTTAGGCACAAGAACAATAATGGTATTGTTTATCTGTTTAAGAATTTTCTCAGAGTCAAGAAAATATTTAATAGATGCCAAAACAAGATCTCCAATTTTGTGCCATATAGTTTTAAAGAACAAGGATGAAGAAGAACAAACTTTTCTATTCGGCTCCGCATCTGGGACGAGGAAGAAGAAACAACAAAAGTGGAAGTGTGAAGCTTCAGTGAGAAGAAATGAAAAAGCAAATAGAGAAATAATCCACGATTTGTTTTTTTGTCCCCATCCATAAAGTGTAATGATTACTTTTGTATATTATATTTTGTTTTTTTATCCATGTACTTTTAATACCCAAATCGTACAGGTTGTTGATGCACACTAACTAAGGTAAAAAAATTCTTCCAAAAATGTCCATTGATGATATCACTTTTATCTTTTAAAAAAGGATGTGAAAAGTGTCGTTTTTTCTTTCATTATGATTACATCGGTATAGAACATGTTCTCTTTCCTCTCAACCAATCGCCATCATTTTTCTTCCTCCGTATAGCCAATCGCATTGGAACTGTAAAAAGTCATTCCATAGGCTACCATTATGTCCGAGGGAAAGTAATGAGACAAGACAATAAAATGACTAATAATTAGAAGAAAGTAAAGAACCTTAAACGACTAATAAAAAGAATAGGAGGGAGTAAAAAAAATTGAAAAAACATATAAAAAAATATTAAAAGATGTAAAATATTGAAAAAAAATAAAGATTTCTTAGATTTTTTTAAAAATTGTTCAATATCATAAAAAAGAATATAGTAAAGACATATTTTATACCAATTTTTCTACTGATTTATACTAATTAAGTATCATTATCTATACCAATTAAGTACCATAATTTTGACATATATTTTAATTTTTTTTCTACCAATTTAAATTATTTAATCAAAAAAATTATTTTAAATATTTTAATTAATATTAAATTTTTTTTTTTAAAAAAAATTTATATTCTATTCTACAGATAACTTTCTGAGATAATATTTGTAGATAACAAAAAATATTATGTCATCAAGTTATCTGCAAAATAGAATATAAATTACAAAAAATAAATTTCCAAAATATTCATTAAAAATATAAATATTTTAATTTGAATAAATAAAGATTACTTTTATAAATATTAGTGAAATATATATATTGAATAAATAATTTAAATTGGTTGAAAAAATAATCTAAAAAGTGTTAGGTAAAAATTATGTACTTTATTGTTATAAATTATGGTACTTAATTGATATAAAGTTTGGTAAAAAAGTTGATATAAGTTATGTGTTAAAAACTCTATGCTTTTTTTTATGGTAGTGAACAATTTTAAAAAAAGTATGAGAAATATTATTTTTTCAATATTTTCATTTTATTTCTCATTTTTCATAACTATTTATAATATTTATCTATATTAAATATTATTTTGGTATTTTTGTGAGTTTTACTCAATTTTTTGGCACTTAGGAGCATATTACCAATTTTAAAAATATTATGTTAACTAGTAGAAGTGTTTTTGTCTTTTTTCCTTCTGGCTAATGACATAATGACATTTCATGGACTTTTACAAAAATATAATAACATTTTGTGAATTTCTTTTTATTTTGAGACATGAATTAGCCAAAAATATAATGGCAAAAATTTCCATTTTTAATAAATATAATTCAATGTTAGTTTATCAAAAAAAAAGAAAACAATTCCAAGTTTCCTCCACTCGATCTCTACGGGCTCTCCTTGCATCTTTGAGCGTTTGCAATTTGTGACTGAACTCCTTGCTCCAATTAAGCACATCATAAACTCCTTGCTCCAATTTGTGACTAAACTCCTTGACTACAGTAGAATTTCAAAGAGAGGGAGATCGGTTTTCCAGAGGTGACGTTGGAATGGCAGCAGAAGGTGGGAGACGTCTAAGAAGGTTTGGAAGATCACACAACCAAACCCTTTTACCTCTTCGTTCTTCTCAAACTCTCTCCTACACGCTGTCCTGTTGGTATTGTGACCTCAAGATATCATCACTCAATGAACCCCTTTATCGCTTCGGCCAATCTTACGCTAGGTGTGCCCCTTGCGACCTCTTCCCCCTCATTTAAGTCCATATTGTTTTTTTGGTACTTCATAATTTGGATGTAATTTGATCTCTTTTTGGTCAAACTGAACTGTCAGTGGTTTCAAATTTGATGATAAATGTGTTGGAGAACAATATGTTGAGGGGCCTGCGGGGGTTTCTGATGCTGGATCTCTAAGCGGAAGTTCTTCTCTGAAGATTTTTTTTTTAACGAAATAACTATTTTTGTGGGAAAAACGTGTCTTTAAAATTTTCTTTTTTGCTTTTACCTTGTTGCCCGGTCAAAACATTGATCGTGACAAATGTTTTGTCTTTATAGATATTTGTTATGTGAAATAATGCATTTGTACTGCTGGGATTGTTGTGTTATGTTTCCGTGCGGTATATAGTAATGGTGATGCTTGTTTTGCAGTTTCTTGAGACTTTGGTTCACGGCAGGCATTGGGTTTACGCTGAGTGCCTTGCTCGGAGTTACAATGGTGAGAATTAAAACCTTCTGATACCTTTTTCTTACCTGCTTATTATGTCTGACGTCTGATCTTGTAATACCCAGATTTTGACTGTGGAATCAGCCTGCTTATTCTATCAAGGTGGCAGAAGCAACAAGCTTGATGATCTTCTTAGCACGTTATTGTTTGGATTTTCGCCCTCGGTTAGTTATCTATTACTCTTTCTTTCCACATAAAATCCATAATACTGAAGTAGTTACATTTAAATTTCATCTTCTTGATACAAAAAGTGGTTTAGACTTTAGACTCCATATAGTTGCATCTCGAATATGCATTGAGTTTTTGTATATATTTTTGTAGGTTGTGGGGTTCAGGCTATCATTCATTGATGTTGCATGCCTTGTAATTTCGACTGTAATATCGGTGGTTATACACGAATTTGGTCATGCTTCCGCAGCTGCTTGGTTAGTTGTCCTTTCTTTGTGAATGGAATAAAAGGAAAGAGCTGAAAAATTTTATACATCTTTGGAGCGACTAGGCAGTTGATTCCTTTTTAAGAAAACTATGATATCATGTTTAGAGTTCAACGGATGAAGACTTTCTTCAGTGGAATGGTTCTGTTTATTATTGCTAAATCTCGAACTAATTTATTGGTAAACAGTGAAGGCATACGCCTGGAGTACATAGCTGTGTTCATTGCAGTTTTATTTCCAGGCGCATTGGTTGCTTTTGATGATGATCTTCTGCGAGCCAAGTCTCGGAAGACTTCTCTTCGCATATACTGTGCTGGTATTTGGCACAATGCAGTGGTAAATGCTCTTTGTAAAATGCATTGACATATTTCTTGGGTAGATTTAGTATTCCCAGGTTGAATTCTTCTTTTCATGTTTGCAAGTGTTGCGCAGCTTGTGGATTCACATTGTTGCTTTTGCCCTTCATCTTTTCTCCATTCTACATACGCAGTGAAAGCCCCATGGTACTTTTAATATACATCTGCTGGATCTATACTGTTCTTGTATTAGTTTTTCTCAGTATGGTGTATCATTGCCCTAAGACGTTCCTCGTGTATCCTGGAAATAGGTGTTGGATGTTGCTCCACATTCTCCAATATATGGCTACATGCCTCGTGGCAGTCGTATTGTTTCACTAGATGGGCTTAAGATTCACAGTTCACAAGACTGGACCCATCTTGCATCTTTAATACACAAACAAACATGGCACAATAGCCCAGAGGATGTTAATGCTCCAAAACTGTATCCTATAATTAGTTACAGGAGGGGCTATTGCGTGCCTAGCTCTCTTGTCCAGAAAAGCAAGAGGGTCTCCAGTGTATTTACAAGCTCTTCTTGTCCGGATGACCTAACTGCTTTCACAGCTGTTCTTTGCTCTACCTCAAAAGTGCATCAGGATGGTGTCGTCCATCCTGAGCACACAATTGATGATAGTCTGGTATGCTTCAATGCATCCCATGTTGTTAGGTTCAAGAGATGTGGTGGACTGGGGACAATCACTGACTATGGAAGCCACTGCCTTTGTTCCGAGGTATCATTTGAGTATAGTAGAAAGTCCCACTACCTTCTTTTTGCTTAAATATTTATTCAATATTGTGTGAGAAGCCAGATGCAATTGCAAAAATTGCGTGCCTAAATTTACGTGGTTTTTTTTTCCAGGATGAATCATGCTTATCTCCGGTGCTGTCGCCTGGGATAGCTTGGGCTGAAGTTACATATCAAACTCCTTATGATAGTGAAGGCTGTTCCAGTCATGGGAAGAGCTTATCTACAGGTTCTGGAAGATCTAAATCTGAGGAAACGTGTGAAAAGACTTTTCTCTTTGTTGGAGATATGACCTCTATGGCAGAGTCTGTGCAGTTGAGTGTGTATCTACCAAGGTTGTATTTTCCCTTTGGATCATACCTTCCACTTATGGTCGAAAAGATTTTGATGTGCACATTCCATGTATCCCTAACACTGGCCCTCCTCAATAGCCTTCCAGTATGTGTTTACCATATTTCTTATACTTCCCCTTTATCTTTTGGTTCTTCACTTCTGATTTGAGGTTTCAGTTTACATTTTAAGTTGAAGTTTGGTTGTTACATGCTTACGAATGATTCCTTAACGCTTTTGTCAGGTTTACTTTCTTGACGGTGAATACATTTTGGAAGTGTGCTTGTGCTATCTTACATTTTTTAGTCCAAAGACCCGAGAAATCTTGCTGCGGGCATGTCTCGTCGTTGGATCTGTACTGACCTGCATTGTATTCCTGGGGAACATCATATTCATCTCTGGCTAGAAGTAAAGGGAGCGATGTTTGGCTAGCAGAGATTCATGCTTTCTTTTCCTATCGCGAAGGTGTAAAGCTTGGCCTATTACAAGGCACCTGGCTAATGTTCCGACATGGAAATTATGCGGTTGTGTGGTGAATGATGAGAATACTCTTCACGTACTTGGCTGGATGGTGACTCCCAACCGGGGTTAATTCACAAGTAAAATCTTGGAATCTCAGCTTAAAGAGGTCTTGATGTCCGAGGTGAAGGGAGCCTTGTGCCGACCAAGTTTGCTGCAATGGCACTAGCTGAACAGAGCAAGTGCCTAATACTAGTGAATTTGAGTGATCGCTTCATCCAGATCTGGTCCTGGACTAGCATCCAATCCAGCAGGCTATTGCTCGATTTGTGATTCACCAGCTGAGAACCCGCATCGACCGAGTAGGATTTAAACATCTCTTTATTTATTGTTGCTTAACAACCCCTTGATCAAGAGCTAATACCAATATTGCTTTTAACATAGTAGGTAACTAATTCATATTCATCGCCAGTGGGGGTATATGAAGAGTCCGATGCCTAAAGTTAGTTGG
Source organism: Limonium bicolor (assembly GCA_023374045.1). Taxonomy (NCBI): domain Eukaryota; kingdom Viridiplantae; phylum Streptophyta; class Magnoliopsida; order Caryophyllales; family Plumbaginaceae; genus Limonium; species Limonium bicolor. The sequence continues at coordinate 208,263,954 of CM041780.1, forward strand.
TCTACAAGTGTTTTTGTTCTTTTTTTTTTGTCGACTGTAAATCTCACTGTATGTTATTTGCAACATTTTTTGAGGGCGCGCATGTCTACATATTTATGTTTATACCGTTTATTGTTTAAAGTTCAGTTTTCCGTTGTATTGGCCTATGAACTTAACATCTGATAATCGGAGAATCACAACTCAATCTTGTCGAAACTCCAACAGCTCTGCGAAGTAACTTGCTACTGAGTGAAGTTTTTGGAAGATTCAAAATATTAATGTTGAGCAACATTGTCGATTACTGGGGTATGTAGCTGATTAAAACATGTTCAAACAAGGTCATTTAAATATTGAGCTATCATTGTGTTTGTCATGATTACTTTAAGTGAGTGATTATTTGTAGTTCAATCAGGGGTGTCTCTGTAATTTATGGGTCGTGTACCCAACGTTTAGTATGAGGTCCTTAAACTAAATTTTAGTATATGTTAATTCAGCGATATCATAATTTTAGATGGAACACCATAAGAAAGAACGGGTGTTAAAAACATAAGTTTTTTATTAAATAAAAACAATTCTTTTACCAATAATATAAAGTATATACATATTTATTATCTAAAAATCTCACTATTTGTTAAAATTAAATCTATTGTTGATGATTTGATTGTACAATTTTTCTTTTTTAAAAAATGTATATAAATTAAAAAAATAGAAGCACTTAAATTTTAGTCCCTCAAATTTGAAGTCGTGTTCCACAGAACCAGTTAAACCCCCGATAGCCGCTTCTGAGTCACTAATAATTAGTAACAATCACTCAAAATTAAGTCACAAAATCAAAACATTGCAACAAGTGATCTAATACTGCGTTCGTTGATGACATTTTTGTAGCATTTTGGGCATGTATTTCTGGACAACATATGTTGTCTTTGGATTTTTACTGTTTGGGTGCTCTCCTTTTGGCTTGGCAATTTTGTAGCACTTTAGGTTGACATTTTCTTGATAATCAACCCCGCTTTATGCTACATTTTTTTGTGAATATCGCACAAGAACGAGCACTGTATAGTACATTAATAGGATTATAGATATTAGTAATAAAATTAATTGTACAAACCTTAATGTAAATGAAACAAGTATTGAGTGCATTAAAACTTAGTAAAGTTGTAACCATTTTTATTCATCAGAATATTTATACTAATGATGCATTAACATTTATTTCATGATTTTTTATCTAATAATACATTTACATTTATTTTTATAATATTAAACTATTGAGGTAAAAAATGGAAACATATTAATATTCATTACGCAATGTGAGACCGGGTTTTTCGAACCTTATCCTATGTTGATTGTGTTGATTAGGAGTTGATTAGGTTCTAGGTCCACTTATAACCTAAGCTTCAACTATGTTATAAACTATAATAGTTAAAACTAGGGCTAGCCCACTGAAACCTATTAGGAGTCACCACCTAAGTTTTAACCTAAGTAAACTTGGAAAGGTAAGAGTTCGGGTTCCGGGGGCTTGCTAATATAGCTTTTCCAGGTTCATATTACTTTCATCACCCTTGAAGCTATTTTTTCTCTACTTATGTCATTAAAGGCTTATTATGAGGTCGATTTACCTAAGTGTGTAAGTTCTGTATTTTTGTGTTTTTTGACATTTTTAACTGAAATTGAAAATGAAAATTAAACTTACCTAAATTAGGGTTTTTGGTACCAAATTAGGTCAAATTTTATTGCCATCTGTGACCATGGACCCTAATCTATCTATTTAAATAGAAAGTTTAAAATTTTAAAAGATGAAACATTTTAGGCTTCCTGGGCCACAAACAGGGTGTCTGTGGGCCTGGACTTTACCTAACTTTTAAAAATTTTATTTCCCGCCACCGTTCGTGGGTTGTCCGTGGCTTCGGACAGTGCGTCCTGGACCCCGGACGTGGCGTCCGTGGGTGTGGACACCCACTCGACGATGGCGTTTATGGTGTTTCCAGTGGTGTTTTCGGCTCAAACTTTTTGAGTGTGTTCCTTATAAGATCCTAAACAAGTTAGTGATTAAAAGTTTTCAATTTGACTTTGAATTAAGGGCGAAACTTGGTGAACAAGTTAAACACACAAAAAGTTGTAAAAACTCAATTAAACATGCCAAAAGACTTCGAATTCGATGGGATTTTAGACAATGATCATGTTATAGCTATAGGTTTATGGGGATCAAACTTCTAACCTAATTTAAGTGCTCAATCATACTGCTCATTTATGTTTAAAAACTTCGGTTGGTTGGTTGAAGATCAATCTGGTGGACCTTCAACCTCCGCTTCTGGCTCCTCCTCCTAATGTGTAACACCCCTACTCTTAATTACATATTACTATAGAGCTCGCAACTTAATTAAAGATGGCTCACGACAGAAAATAAATCTAGCTTCTAAATCGGGTGTCACATGCCATTACTCACCCATGTGAGTAAAGAAGCAAACATACATTTAACAAGCGAATCGATAACCGCTATGATGATCCGAGATATTCACTATTAACTCAAAACATACTAAATCCATAATTCGAATACACTAACCAGTGAGCATCTAAAGTATTCCCAATTTTTACAACGTATTATATACAAACTAGGTATGAAAAGTGCGGTAAATAAAAAGGCGACGTCGACTACCCAAAGTCCCGCACTCCGGCTTTATAGCTCGATCATGTCCTGAAAAAAAAATGTCGTGGAGGCTCAACGAAACACTGAGTATGCTAGGCATGAGCATTAGATTGATTACATGCTTTACCGGTTTACAGATATAATAAAAACTGTAAATACATGATCGAACAACAATTTAAACACAACAATACAATCACTACAATTCACAAGCAACACAATGTATAACAACAATTAAAGAGAGAAAGCGATAAAACGTGTAGCCGTTTAAGCGAACGACCTCGTACTCATTTAATACAACCAACCTCCCAGGTCCACTTAACATCATGTTATAATCCTCATCGTGTGTTGGGTGTCAAGTTAGAACAACCTATAATCATATTCATTGATGGACAGTCGTCCTGTGTGCACCAACAGTAGTGTATTCTGGCCAAAGATAATAAGATCTCAGAACTTCCTCTTTGCCTAACAAGGCGTCATTTAATTGGTGGCAAAAGCTATGTCCCAACAGTAGTTCATTCTGACCAACAATTTATGTAGGCTCGTATGGATTTATTTAGAGTAGAACCCAATGCGGGTAAACACTCAAGTGATCACAATGCGCAACCAGTAGTGTGAAACTACTGGGTATCAGTTCATATATCAATTCTCCATTATGTGATTAAGCATTAATGTAACACCCCAACACTTAATCCTTTCATTATCCTCTAATCGTCTCCATAATTACTCTACACGCAGCGGATACCTACATACTCCCGGTGGGTGATACAACGTCGTTAGCCACCCAATGACTAACTAGGCTTGTAACACACCTACCGGTAATCTAGTCATTATCTCCTAACCCGTCTCAATTACCAACCACAATGCAGCGGAATTCAAACTACAACCGGGGGTGATACAATGCCGTTAGTCACCCATGTGACTAACAAGACCAAATCCAAACCAAACAAACAATACAATACAATACAACATCGGTCTGATTGGGTCATTACACCGAGTATACTAACCAACAATACATCCCAATTCCTTAATCAAATCTCAATTCAATTACAAACTTCCAATCCATATTATACAATTACAATATCCATTCATTGCTATACCGAGTCTACTACAATTCCCAACTTATTAACAGCATAACGGTCTCACAATCCCACAATACAACAACATAATTACTTAAACAACTACCCACATTAAATAGCGACCCCGTCCTACTCTCGAACGGTTGACGGCTTCATTGTTCCTGTAAAATAAAAACAGCGCCCCAAGGGGCTCAGCAAAATTGCTGCATATGAAATTCGTATACCCCGCGTACTAGCGAGGGTACGCCGACTATTTGGTCGAGAGCATGCGATTCGTTTTATTTCAATCAACATGCATACAACATACATTATATATGTACATTCACACAACACTTAACATTCAACCAAGGAATACAAATACACTAACACAATAAGTTTGTTAGTTAGGGTTACTTAATCTTAGGCCTTGAGGGTTTCCCTCACTATGCCTTACTCAATTACTCATTGCTTTACCCACTATCTTGGGTACTCTTACTCAAATTCTCTTACTCTCAACCTCAAGCAAGTTCTACAATACTCAACTCAATTCTCAAGTCTCTCGGGTTTCAACTCAATACTCAATACTCAAATACTCAAGTCAAATACTCAAAGGCATCTTTTAAGTCTTTGCCATGACCTCCGGGCAGGGTCATACACAAGACCCACCACCGGGCTTACAATTACAAAAGGAAATATACAATTAGCTCCTCAAATTCTCAAATGTTCGGTGCTCTACCGGACTACACAAATTCCCAAAACTCCTCTCTCGGAGTCATTTCACAATCTCATAGATTAGCCTAGAAGTATCTCTCTCGATATCCTCCATTAGCTTAGGGAATTCTCAATGTCTAGTATTCTAAGGTTTAGGGTTGTACCCAAATTATCGAATACTCTCATGTTCGGGACATTGTTCATTTTAGTCCGTTCCTCTCATTGGGGCTCGACTATTTTTCTAAGGGGTTTGGTGATTCCCTTACCATACTTTATTTCTCTCAAGGTTCAAGTTGAACACTCATCAATCCTCTAAACTAAGGTTACTTAAATACTTCCACCATTAGTAGTTTTATGGATTAAGTCAATTCGGTTCTTTAACCGTTATCGGGGGTTTACTAATCCCATACAATTCTCTCACATTCTAGTGAGTTCATAGGTTTGCGTTATCGTATATTGGTTTGATAGTTTTGGTGTGTTTCCACATTTTTATTATTTCACACTTGACTCTTTCTACGAGTCACTACTCAAACAATACTCAACTATGAGTCACACTACAATGCTCATTCACACTCAAACAATTCATATACACACGTTTCATGAATTATACAAACTTAAGTTCAATTCATAATCCAACAAGCAACAATACAACACAAGCACAAGCAAGTGCAAACATTCCGATTCGTGCATTTATCTTGTTAGGTGGTCGCACAATCAAACAAGCACACAAATCAGAGTAACCAAGTTAGGATACAGGGCATGAGAAAATCATACGTTTCATCAGGGTTAGCTTTACCATGTGGCATCATGTTCCTCGGATCTCACTTCCGAATCACTAATCATATTTCAAGTGATTCTATTAGCATTAAGGTGTTATGGTATGTAAACTTATACTCCCGTACTTAACCTCGTTATCCCATTATTCCTAAGTTTGTTCATGTGTCCTTAAACTCACATCTTTCTCATTCACATCTAAACTTTGTTTATACTTCTTAGGACCTTTAAAGGTCTCCAAACAACTCCTAAACATCATCTAAAACCAATACCAACCAATCCCTCATCTTTAGAACACTTTAAAACACTTTCTAGTGAATTTTTTGGGTGGTCCGGGTTTGTGTCCGGGGTTACAAGCCCGGACCAATCACAAAATTCAGTTTCTAGACAACTTTAGCTATGGTCTGGGATTGTGTACCGGGATACAAACCCGGACCAACCTCTGTTGTGACCTTCTGGGACGTTTTTGGGGTGGTCCGGGTTTGTGTACCGGTTTGCAAACCCGGACCAACCTTGGAACTGTCAAATTTTACAGTTTCCCACCAGTTTTCAACCCTAATTCATCTCTAATCATTTCCTAACCTTTCCACATGTTTCCTTCATGTTTAAACACCCTAAATCATGCTCTAAACCTCTTCAAAACATTAGTCAAATCCCTACTCAAATCCTTGCTCAAATTCATAAATTTTTCCATTCCCATTGTTACATTTTGCACACTAGTGCTACAGATTTTTACCTCTTAGCACTTGCATTATTGTTCTCACTCTATTTGACCATTCCAAATCCTCCAAGACAATGCACTTCTCATACCAAGGTTCATGCCTCAATTTTAAAACCTTAAATCCTCATTGTTTTCTAAAACTCCTAAGGCACTTAAACAACTTCCTTGCTACAGATTTTAGCATCAATCTTCCCTCCTTAAATAAGCATTCCCATGGTGATTTACTATCCCAAATCAACCTCCATCCTTACCTAGCTAACCCTAGGTTATTCTCCACTCAATACATCACTTAAATCACTTAGATTTCTACCGGAATTTCGCCATAACCCGGCTACTTTTCTAACATTGTCCAAAGCTCATATCATCACTTAATTCAACCTAAAACTAACCAAACCACAAGGTTTCTACCAGCACACAACATTTCATCATTACTCATAAAATCCTCCAAATACAACAAAATGCATATATCATAAAATGCATGGCTCTTAGGCCCTTAATCAAGCATTAATCCACGAACTCATCAAACATTACCACAACTCTTTCTTATCTCGACAAATTACATTCCAACTCATGTTGAGGCTCATTCATTTATTTATTTTCCCTTCCCAAATTCTAAAAGCAATAAGAACATACACTAAGGTAGTTTATTTACCTTAAGTCTCCATTTCTCCCCTTCCTCCATTCTCTTTCCTTTCTTCATCTTTCTCTCTTGTTTCTTGTTTCTCAACCGGCCAAACAACTCAAGCTGGCCAGCCCAAGAACAACACACTGCTCAATACATACCCTTAATTTAACCTAGATTTTGAAGAGAACTTTTAAGCTTTAAAGAGGGTGTTTACCTTACCACTTCTAGAAGGAGTTCTTGGGTAGCAAGGATAACAAAATTCCAGCCCCCATTGAAGAGTAAAACCAGCTGGACATTGGAAGGGGAGGGAGCTCAACGTTGGAAATTTCCAAAAATCAAAGAAAGCTAGAAAATGGAGATTTTGAGCTTGCTTCTTACCTTAAGCAACCAAGGAGCGGTTCTAGAACAAGATGACACCTTCAACCTTCAATTTCAAGCCTTTTCCATGGAAGTGAAGTGTGATCTTTTGGGGTTTTGAAAGAAGGGAAATGTTCCCCAAGATGAGAGGAATTCAACGGTACAATTTTTGTGGAGTTTGGATCACATTTGGACTTTCAAAATTGAAGAAGAAGAGGGGAGCTGAGAGGGGGAATGTGAATCGCCATCGTTACAGAGAAATGAAGAAGGGGGCTCTGGTGGGAAGAAGTAAAAACGTGAGTGGGAAGGAGAATGAGAGGAAAGAGAGGGAAAAGAGAGAGGGAAAAATAACTTTATCCCTTTTTTTACTTTTCCACCTTTCTTTCTTTCTTTCTTTATTAGTTTACTGTGTGAGTGTGTGAGAGGCTACAAAAACCGGCCCCCGCCATATATGTAAGATGGAGAGTTTTTCATCTTTTACAGAAATTGCCCGTTAATTTACCCGGTTTGGCACTATTTACTAACCGGGCCCGTTTTTTGGATTTTTCTTGTTTCTTTATTTTTAATGGTTCTTATACTTCCATTAATGTTTAATTATAGTTATTTAATGAACTATAATTTTTACGGGTTCATTTGACCACTCAAAGTCACGTTTTGGGTTTTCTCAAAAAATGTGTGCTAAAGCTTAATTAGCATTTTAATTCGTTTTCTTCGGGAATTGTTCCCATATATTAATTAGGTCTTATTAAGCCTTGTAAATCCATCCATACCCTTTTCGAGGTTGTATTCCTCTTAGGGTCACATAACGCTCCTTTTAGCGTTTTTTGCTTTTTAAGTGTCTAGTCTCAAATGGACATATACCGTCGGGGTTCTCATTCCCCTGGAGTTTCTCTACTCCTTTTCACTTCAAATCTCACCAATAATCAAATTTACACAATGAGTGGATACAAATGTTTATGTTACATAAGTACCCATCATCCAAAACAAATTCTTTGTGCTATGCGCATTGTAGTTTACGCACTATCACGTAAAACATACATTTCGCGGTGTTCGCCCTACCCCCTTAAAAAGGGATTACACCCACGTAATCTACCACGTGTCAACATTGGACATAGGTCGAAGGCATTCAGCCGTCATGGAGTGTTTTGCTTCCATGCGGTCTGAAATACCCCGAACTTAAATATAGGGATTAAAATTAATTCAATACGTATTTAAGGGCATAATGACGCCTAAGTAATATTGGAAAAATACCCAAAAGATAAGAAACACTTAAAAAACGGAAAACGCTAAATAAGCGTTAAACAACCATAGGAGGTACGAGACCTCGGTTAGCGTAATACATGGATTCTAAAGGCTTAATAAGGCCTAAATAATATATGGGAACAACTCCCGAAGAAAACGGATCCTTAAAATGGATTAAAAACACAAACAAACCTTAAAGCGCGTTTTTTGAGGAAACCGGGAAAACGTGACTTTAAGCGGGTCAAATAGACTCGTAACAATTTTGGTCAACTAAATAGTCATTAATAAACATTAGTGAAGGTTTAGAACCAATAAAATCAGTAAAACGAGAAAATAGTAAAAACTATCAAAAACGGGAAGTTGGGTAAAAACATAAATAACTCAAACTAGTGTGTCCACTATTGTAAATAAAATTTTAAAAACCCATGTGGGCTGTGTGTCAACCGATTTATGCCCCTCACTCACACTCCCTCGCACTCTCTTATTTAATTGTGCTAATGCACTACAAGACAAAAGAAATAAAAGTAAAAAAAAAACATACCTTACTTTACTACTCTCTCTCCTCCATTCTCTATTTTCACTCACGTACAGCACCCATCTCCCTCACTCTATATTTTCTTATTCTTCCCATGCGACAACAATGGAGATTTAAACACCCCACACAAAACCTCCACTTCTCTCCTCTTGTTAACCCATCAAACCTTCACCAAAAATTACAAAAATTATACCATTGGAATCCCCTCATCAAGGAGAACATATTCCTCTTTTCAAAATTCGAAAACAAGCATTTTCGTTTCCATGGGTATGCTGCATTTGGAGCTTCAAGACCACCATTAGAACCACCTTCATCTCCTTATCATTTTGAGGTAAAAATAATCTTGAAAGCTCATCTTTTTCTAGCCCTTGTTGGCAAAACAAAAATTTCCAGATTTTGAACTCCTTGTTCCTAATGCTACAGCCGATTTTGGCTTCTCCATTGGGCTAGCAATCTTACTCTCTTGCTAACGAAAGACCTCACTCATTGGTTGAAGGTAATGCCCTTTCCTAAACTCTAAAAACTTCTAATTTCTAGGGTTAGTTAAGGTTAATGTGCTAAACTAGTATTGGTATGTATGGGTTGCTGTAGCATTACCCATTCTTGAACAAAAACCGAGAACAAGGAAGAAAGGAAGAGGAAAAGAAGAGAAGGAAAGAAAAGAAAGAAAACTAGCAAGACAAGTTAATTGTACCTACCTTGAACTAGTTTTGTAAAGTGTAATGTAACAGTTTTTAAGCATTTGAAATGAGTAATGTATATGGTAATGAGTAATAGATATGTTGTAGTATAATGAGGAAAGGTAATGTAATAGTTTTGAAGTTTTTAAATGATGTTTTAAAGCTTGGGAAAACCATGGGTAATGTATGTATATGTGCAGGAAAATTTGTGTGTTGTAGTGTGAGTAATGATGTGTGAATCGATATGGAGATTGGGAATGAATATTTAGCTGAAATGGTATGTGGGCAAAGTGAGAATTTTAGGGGAACCTCTGACCAAATTTGTATGGAAATTAGAGGACTTAGATGTGTAAGGAGAGGGAACAACCTAGACAATAACTAGGTATGTTTTGGTAGAAGTTGTGAGTGATTAATCATGTTGTAACAGATTTTGAATGGAGCTAGATAATGGGGAGAACTTGAGTGGAAGGTAATGCAATTAGGATGCTAGGAATGGTATTGATAGAGGGAGTATTGAATGGTATAAGTGGGAATAAATATCTGTAGCAAAACAGTGTATTAGTACCTTGAATTTTAGAAAGAAAGTTGGTGTGCACAACCTTGGAAATGAATGAAGAACTTGAGTATAGTTATTGCAAATGGTTATAAAGGATTTGGAATGGTTATTAAGTGAGTTGGTAGGAGGCAGGAAACTAGCAAGAGAAAGTTAGAAGTGCACTAGTGTGCAAAGTGCAAAATGTAAGAATTGATGTTTGTGAATTTGAGCAAGAATTGGAGTAAGGGTTTAACTAATAATTTGGAGAGGTTTAGTGCATGTTTTAAGGTGTTTAAACATGTAGGAAACATGTGGAAAGATTGTGGAATAAGTGGAAAAAAATTGGGGTGAATTTGGAGTTCAGAATGTGTAGAAAAACGGTTTTTAAAATGGGGTCTGTTCTGGACCGCCCCTAGGGACCGCCCCTGTGGGGAGGTCCAGTGCAGAGAAGAGAAAAAAAAAACGGGTAGCTTCTGTTGTGGACCGCCCCTGGGACCGCCTCAGAGGGGCGGTTTAGACCAGAGAAGATTTTTTTTTTGTTTTAAGCTTTCTAAACATGGGGGATTGAATGGTAATGGTTTTAGAGGCTGTTAAGGCCTTGTTTGGTGACTTTTTAAGGTCCTAAGAAGTGTAAACAAGTTTGAGAAGTAATTAAGAAAGTTGTAAGTTTAAGAACATTAAGTTAAACCAAAACAATGGGATAACGGGGTAAGTATAGGAGTGGTAATTATATATGTATTGTAATACATAGTATTAATTGAACCATTTGGCATGTAGTCATTGGTTCGAGAATAAGACTCGAGGAACAAGTAAGGACCAAGGAACAAGGAGACACTCGGTAAAGTAAATTTCAGTAAAAGGTATGATTTCTTCATGCCCTGTATCATAATCTGGTTACCCCGATTTGTGTGCTTATTTGATCACCTAAATAAGATAAATGCATGAATCGGACTATAATGCACTTACTTGTGCTTGATTTATGTGTTCTTGATAATTATTGTCTTGAATACTAGTTTGTATAATTCATGAAATATGTGGATGAAGATGAAGTGTATTTGTAGCTTGTAGTGTACTTGTGTATTGTATTGTATTTTGTATGGATGTATATATGAGCAATGTATTGTATTATTGTTGCTTGGATGTGTGACTTCTACTAATTCCTAACTACCTAACTTCTAACATAAGTAATAAGTAAATTGGAATGAGTAGAAGTCCGATATAGCTTCGGCCACGCGTGAGGATGAGGAGACACAAGAGGTTGGATCCGATTCCTGGTTCTTAAACTGGTCCACGGCCCAAACCCCTTAAATGGGTAGCATCCTGGATTGGTGAACCAAGTAAATCCCGGTGGTGGGACAGAGTAGTCCCCGGGCCGGAGGTCCCGGCGACTTGACTTGAGTACGTAAGTAAGTAAAGTATGAGTATGTATGCGTAAGTATTGTGTAACGAGTAAAAGAGTAATCTCCACCCGATTAACCCGGGTGGACAAAAAGGAGCTAACATGTATTGTGTATGTATGGAATATGTATGGTGTATGTATTGAGTATGTATTGTGTATGCGCATTTCAGGAAAGGTAAGTAAGTATCAATTAGCTTGTATGGACTACTTGTATGTATTGAAATGTATGTATGTATTCCTTGCGTAAAGTATTGTAGTATTATGTACGAAAGCATGTATGCATGTATGTATGGATAAAATGAACTGCATGTATTCGACCAAGTGGTCGGCGTACCCTCACTAGTACGCGGGGTATGCGGTTATCATATTCAGCGTAAGCTGACCCCCTAGGGGGAACGTTTTTAGTGTGCAGGTACCCAAAGCAGATATGGTCAAGGTAAGCGACCGGTGGCTACACTTGGATAGTTAGAAGTAGAATGTAGAAGCGTACTAAGTGGTACACCCCTTGTACTTGGAAAGTAAGTAGTTTGTGAGGAATGGGTAGTGGATAGACTCTTAATGAGTATCTATGAAATTGAAAGAGGTGTTGTATTTGTATAAGGATCTCAGTAAACTTGGTGTATTATAATGTATTGAACTTATGGAGTATTGTAATGAATGGGAAGTTCTAGTATTTGATTTGGTAATTGGAGTATGTACTGTTAGTGTGTAGTACTCGGATATTCCGGTCCATCAGACCGATGCTGTATGTAGTGGTAGTAGTAGCCTGGTTAGTCACGTGGGTGGCTAACGGCATTGTATCACCCACCGTTGAGTATGTAAGTATCCGCTGCGTGAGTCTGGATTGTATAAGGAGATTGGACGGTAATGACAGTATTAGCAGTAGGGGTGTTACAAAAAGTGGTATCAGAGCGAAGTATCGCTCTGATGACTGGAAATACCGAGTTTAGGAATACCGAGTTAGGAATTAGAAGCTTAGGGCTAAGGGCTGAGTGTTAGCATTGGAGATATGCTAGTTAGGAACTACCGGTGAGTACCGGATACCTACAAGACCAGACCCGCCCTCCACAAACCCCTTTGTATAACCTGGGGAAGTACGCCAGAGGGAAGGAAAGACCTCTCATACGCGGGAAAACCCGATCTGGCAGTAGTAAGATAATCCTATAAGGGGAAAGAACTTAACACACAGTAGATTCCAAGAATTGGAAGTCCTGGAAATGGATCCCGGTTGAATAATAATAACCGCACTTAATGGCGGTAGAATGAGAACTCCAACCATAAGGAGACTACAACATGCAACAACATGGGGCGACATGCTTAGTAGTCGCAGAACCTGGCTAACCAACCAGCAGCAGGAAAGGAAGCACTAAAAACAACAGAGCGGAAAAAGGAACAGAAACAAAACCCGAGACGCAAGTCTGCGGGGCAGCAGTAGCTAAATAATACCACCAATGGTATACCAGCTGACTAAGGACATAGTCAGGAGTGGTTAACTCCGAAGGTACAATGCCAAAGGGTTACAATACCTGGCCGATATAGCTTATACAGCTACAAGAACATCCACGGGATATAATCCGATAGGACTACAAGGGTAGTGCCTAAACCAGTTAAGGCTCAATCGCCACGGTAAACCAGTGGGAACGAGCAACAAGGAAAAACACAAACTAAATAAATGGGGATCTCCAAGATTTGGAGAAGTACCCCGATCATTGACAGTCATGTCAAGATCATAGAGGAACTACTTAAAAGATCAAGTATCCCAATAGATCAATAAGATCAAAGGAAGAGTCAACAAGACTACCCAAATACGAGTGGAAACCACACCGTGACCGGTATAGGGTTACCCAAAAACCACCAGTACCACGCACTTTCCACGGCAAGTGCAATAAGAATAGGAACATGTAGAGGAACTCTTACATACCACAGGTACTTAGTAATGTACCGTGACTGCAATGAAGCAACTATAGGAATAAACATCCTAACAACTGTAAGCATGGAACCTTGGAAGGGCTTGACGTCCTGACCATTGCACAAAGAACATACCAGTCAGCAAGGAGCTAACTTGGTCAAGACCTCGAACATGGCCACGCCATGAAGAACTTCTTTAACACTGAACCATTGTTTAAAACCCAACCTTTTCTTTCAAAACCACAACCCTTCTTTTAAAACCTTGGATTTTAAAACCAAACCAATAGAATTACGGTGAGTATCATAGAATGATACAAGAGGAGTTGACAATAGACTACTTCACCTAGGCGTGTGACGAACACTACGAGTGTACCCAAATATGGGATGTGGGACGACCGCACTCCGAAGGAGCTTGCGGGCCAGACATATAGTCGGGTAAGTGGTAACGTATCAACAAGGTACCCCACGTATGTATACATGTAGTGTACGACACACGGGAAGTAGTCAACTCCGTTCTACGGACCATCAGTAAGTTCAAACCCAAACAGCTGGACACCTCAGACGATCAAGTATAAAGGAACTCAGAGAATCCATCTGAAGATAAGGAATAAGAACTAGAAAGTGCAAAGAGCGCCGACTAGTAAGCATAGACATTGGATATGTCTGAAAGACATCAAGCAAATACACGACAGCTGGAAAGCATACCCAGCCTGAACACACCATAGGGCAAAGGCCTAACGTGAACACCATAGTGCTCACAAACGGGAACAGTCACAAAGATTACCATGAAGTATAATCCATCATTGGAGAGGAATATAAACCTAGTCAAGAATACTAGGAGGAACTACAAACGGTCTACCCAAGGACGGGAGACGCTATAACCCACAAAGGGATAACTCAAAATACAATACCACAAGACGGTATAGTGATAACACATCATAAACATTAGCCGGATGTAACGGCGTGATCAACAACACCCAGGAGCGATCCTTGAAGGGTGTCTGGATTAATAACAGTTGTACAAGCAACATGATAAGAGCACGGAAGCTAGAACGAACATTCGGTTAGGACACCGAAGGGATTTCACTTAACAGGAAATACCCTAAATTACCAGAAGGCCCGAATTAACACCAGATTGCCTAAAGGGGCACCTATGAACGGAAGCGTGATGTCACGACTTACCATGGAGCCTAGTAATACCTCCAACCTATGGGGTATACATGGCGTGGAAATATGTATAAGCAGCTTGCAAAGAGCATAGCTTGCAACAATAAGGCTTAAAAGCCATCAACCAACTATGTTATGTAAACCTTAACGGTTGCATAACCCACACCATTTGATAACAAGATTTGCAAGAGATATTGCCTCATGCGACAAAGAAATCAACAACTGGACCATCAATTCAAACCCAACATCCTGAGTGGCTTGGAGTAATGGCCAACTCAGTGCCACTGTCACTAGAGCATCAGTCTAGTATACAATTGACAAGCTTTTAATTACCTTCATGCTTTCTGTAGCAATGGTAGCACAGAGGCATAGGAATCATGATAATGCCAACATTGGCCTAGTCCACCTTTGGACACTACGGGAAACCCGAGGAAAAGTACCCCTCGTTAATCAAAGACCACCAAGGTGGTGAAGATGTGAACCCTTAGAAGAGGCTTCCATCTACTATAACAATAGAGCCTACGCATATAGATATTGCCAAGAGGCGATGAAACAAGGAAAAGACATTCCAAACCATCGCGACTTAAAGGAGTAAGTATACTCCATATGCAGTACATAAGCAGGTACTAACATAGTAACCTTGCTATGAGACGTATGAGTGGCGACAAACCCCTCAACAAGGACTTTCACCTATCAGTGATAAAATACTCTTCAATTAGAGAACGGGACCAGAAAACCCCTGAAGTTTCTTGGGATGTCCCGGTGATATGCATACAAGTGAAACTACACAGCTAGAGCCTATAACTAATGCTCAGCACTGGAAGGCAGTAATGCCAAAAATAATCAATGCGAATGCACATTGGACACCACGAATGACCAACGCTCAAGAGAGCTTATAACCCGATGAATTACCTCATCCTTGGTCAACTAAGATACTTGGTAAATTGTATCATAAATGATGATAGAATGTGAGGTAAGTTAACCTACACATGAAACCTAAGTTGAAATGAAACATCTCCACATTGGGAAATAATTACATTGCGGTATGTTACGACAATCATCATACATATGAACTAGGAACCTCCTAGTGTATTTACACCATAAGGAAATGGTGCCAACGACAATGGCAATGAGTAAAGATAAGCTACCATAATAATGGAGACCGTAAAAATGATGTTGTATCATGAGTAAGAATACGGTGCGCAACAAGCGACCGCTATGAGGAAGTAGTAGATAATGACACGGAGTATAAGTACGAGATGACAGGCAGAAATATTCTTTCCTATCACATAAGTGACTTACTGTCAAGCGTTTACGCCTCTGCACTCTGTATGACTGAGTGTTTTGGTATTGCACTTGTGCAGCTAATGATCTAATGGGATGGCTAGGGATATGGAGATTGTAAACCGTAGTAAATCTTTCTTTTCACCACAAACATGGCATAAGCCAGTTAAGCAAGGTTAGCAACAGACCGTGCGGCCTAAGGCCAAAGAAGCACGAAGAGTGTAAAACACACTAACAATCACAACATGTGAATTCCAGTGGAATAAAAGGTGAAAGGAGACTTAAGAAATGCACTAGGACTGATGCATAGAAAATGCAAGGTCATACAAGTAAAGAACACTTGTACTGAACCATAAGAACTGGTATAATTCAGAAGCTATTGACAACAGAGGAAGCACTACAACTAAGTAGCGACTTAACCTCACCCGACAATAAGATGGAGGAACTTAGCGAATAATCGTGGGAGTACGAATAGTATGTATAATAGATTGCCAGAGAGCTGGACATAAATCTAAAACTCATTGAGTTCAAGCACGGTAAAGGAATATCACACGTGTTTAATAAACCTTATTCCCGCAATAGAGGGATAAAAAGTCGATGAGTAACACATTTGGAATAACCAAAGAGCAATTAAGTAATAAGATTGTCAGGGTCGCGCAGCAGAAGCTAGTGGGCCCTAGCGTAGAGGTTTAATATACCCAGTAAGTATGAAAGAATGGCTATCAATGCCTTGAAGCCTAATAGGCTAGAACCGAATTGGTTATGAGTTAAATAAACTCAATAGGAATTCTTGGTGCAAGGACTAAACCATTAGTATGGTTAAGATCCTTCGACTAGAGTACATTATATAGCAAACCGTAGAGAAGCTAAAATGCTTCAGATTGCCCGAATTGAGTAAACCAATGTTTAATAATAATAACATATGGTAGATTACGTGGGCGTAATCCCTTTTAAGGGGGGTAGAGCGAAAACCACATAATGTGAATTTTATGAATACAACACATAAACTATAATGTGCATAGCACAAATGAGAACTGATTTGATGATTGGTACTATGTTAAATAAACATAAGTATTCATTCATATTGAAATTGTGGTAATTAGGCATGAGAGATGCAAATACCATAGGATGGATATACCTACCTTGTAACACCTTGTAAGAGTATTAGTAAAAGAAAAGTAATGGGTAGTGGACGGAGCTCCACAAGTATTGTAGCCTTTGAAGAAGTAGTACGAAATGATTGAGAGTAGTAGATGAATGAATTCTAAGAGTAGTGTATTCCTAAGTAAATTATTGGAAGCAAATTGAAGACGATTAACTTTTATAAGTATTGTACTCCTTAGTTAGAATAGAAGAGATGATGGAGAGTAATGGATGAAAGTAGTAAAGGTCGATGAAATGAGCACTTAGGTATTGAACTTCGAAGTAAGTATTTGGGAAGTAGATTGAGGATGATTGATGGACTGAATCCCATCCTTGGGAGATGTATGAATTTGTAATCATGACTACGAAGAGTAAAAAGATAGAAAATAGAAATAATTGCATTATTTGATTGTTTGAAACTGATGTGGGAAGTCGAACTCGATCCTGATCAGATCAAGGGAAACCGAACACAAATTGGAGTGGAAAGATAGTTCAACACTGATGCTGATCACATCAGGGTCGAATGATTCTTGAAGCTCCCCTCAAGTGGTCACAAGAATCACGCATAGAATAGATGTAATGAATATAAATTGAAATTTGAAGTTGTATGTTTTAGAAAATTTCTAATTAGTAGTAGTGAAGGAATTTCACTTAGTATGGAGAATGAGGTTTTGTTAGAAGCTTATACCAGAGAAGATAGTAGCGTAGCATGTTGTATTATTCCAAGGGCAGCGGGACATAGAGGAGTCCTGTGTCTAAATGACCTGAGTGCCTGCGGGATTGTAATGTTTATTGCATTGCTTTGGGGATAGCTTTGCACCGTATGTATGTATAAATTTTGTAATGTGGAACCAGATGGTTGGATGTAATGCGGATTGGAGTAATGAGGGTACATTTGTATGGTATGGAATGTAGGAACCCTGAATAATGAATTTGGGAATTTTAAGGAGGAAGAACGTATGGCTTGGGTATTAGGCAAGCGTAAATAAATAAGTATAGTAACCCTATAACCTCGAACAACTTTGAGGACAAAGTTCTTAAGGGGGGTAGATTGAAATACCCCGAACTTAAATATAGGGATTAAAATTAATTCAATACGTATTTAAGGGCCTAATGACGCCTAAGTAATATTGGAAAGGAAAAATAAACCCAAAAGAAATAAAGAAACACTTAAAAAACAGAAAACGCTAAATAAGCGTTAAACAACCATAGGAGGTACGAGACCTCGGTTAGCGTACTACATGGATTCTAAAGGCTTAATAAGGCCTAAATAATATATGGGAACAACTCCCGAAGAAAACGGATCCTTAAAATGGATTAAAAACACAAACGAACCTTAAAGCGCGTTTTTCGAGGAAATTGGGAAAACGTGACTTTAAGCGGGTCAAATAGACTCGTAACAATTTTGGTCAACTAAATAGTCATTAATAAACATTAGTGAAGGTTTAGAACCAATAAAATCAGTAAAACGAGAAAATAGTAAAAACTATCAAAAACGGGAAGTTGTGGGGTAAAAGCATAAATAACTCAAACAAGTGTGTCCACTATTGTAAATAAAATTTTAAAAACCCATGTGGGCTGTGTGTCAACCGATTTATGCCCCTCACTCACACTCCCTCGCACTCTCTTATTTAATTGTGCTAATGCACTACAAGACAAAAGAAATAAAAAGTAAAAAAAAGTATCATACCTTACTTTACTACTCTCTCTCCTCCATTCTCTATTTTCACTCACGTACAGCACCCATCTCCCTCACTCTATATTTTCTTCTTCTTCCCATGCGACAACAATGGAGATTTAAACACCCCACACAAAACCTCCACTTCTCTCCTCTTGTTAACCCATCAAACCTTCACCAAAAATTACAAAAATTATACCATTGGAATCCCCTCATCAAGGAGAACATATTCCTCTTTTCAAAATTCGAAAACAAGCATTTTCGTTTCCATGGGTATGCTGCATTTGGAGCTTCAAGACCACCATTAGAACCACCTTCATCTCCTTATCATTTTGAGGTAAAAATAATCTTGAAAGCTCATCTTTTTCTAGCCCTTGTTGGCAAAACGAAAATTTCCAGATTTTGAACTCCTTGTTCCTTATGCTACAGCCGATTTTGGCTTCTCCATTGGGCTAGGAATCTTACTCTCTTGCTAACGAAAGACCTCACTCATTGGTTGAAGGTAATGCCCTTTCCTAAACTCTAAAACCTTCTAATTTCTAGGGTTAGTTAAGGTTAATGTGCTAAACTACTATTGGTATGTATGGGTTGCTGTAGCATTACCCATTCTTGAACAAAAACCGAGAACAAGGAAGAAAGGAAGAGGAAAGAAGAGAAGGAAAGAAAGAAAGAAAGAAAACTAGCAAGACAAGATAATTGTACCTACCTTGAACTAGTTTTGTAAAGTGTAATGTAACAGTTTTTAAGCATTTGAAATGAGTAATGTATATGGTAATGAGTAATAGATATGTTGTAGTATAATGAGGAAAGGTAATGTAACAGTTTTGAAGTTTTTAAATGATGTTTTAAAGCTTGGGAAAACCATGGGTAATGTATGTATATGTGCAGGAAAATTTGTGTGTTGTAGTGTGAGTAATGATGTGTGAATCGATATGGAGATTGGGAATGAATATTTAGCTGAAATGGTATGTGGGCAAAGTGAGAATTTTAGGGGAACCTCTACCCAAATTTGTATGGAAATTAGAGGACTTAGATGTGTAAGGAGAGGGAACAACCTAGACAATAACTAGGCGTGTTTTGGTAGAAGTTGTGAGTGATTAATCATGTTGTAACAAATTTTGAATGGAGCTAGATAATGGGGAGAACTTGAGTGGAAGGTAATGCAATTAGGATGCTAGGAATGGTATTGATAGAGGGAGTATTGAATGGTATAAGTGGGAACAAAAATCTGTAGCAAAACAGTGTATTAGTACCTTGAATTTTAGAAAGAAAGTTGGTGTGCACAACCTTGGAAATGAATGAAGAACTTGAGTATAGTTATTGCAAATGGTTATAAAGGATTTGGAATGGTTATTAAGTGAGTTGGTAGGAGGCAGGAAACTAGCAAGAGAAAGTTAGAAGTGCACTAGTGTGCAAAGTGCAAAATGTAAGAATTGATGTTTGTGAATTTGAGCAAGAATTGGAGTAAGGGTTTAACTAATGATTGGAGAGGTTTAGTGCCATTTTTAAGGTGTTTAAACATGTAGGAAACATGTGGAAAGATTGTGGAATAAGTGGAAAAAAATTGGGGTGAATTTGGAGTTCAGAATGTGTAGAAAAACGGTTTTTAAAATGGGGTCTGTTCTGGACCGCCCCTAGGGACCGCCCCTGTGGGGAGGTCCAGTGCAGAGAAGAGAAGAAAACAAAAAAAAAACGGGTAGCTTCTGTTGTGGACCGCCCCTATAGGAGTGGTAATTATATATGTATTGTAATACATAGTATTAATTGAACCATTTGGCATGTAGTCATTGGTTCGAGAATAAGACTCGAGGAACAAGTAAGGACCAAGGAACAAGGAGACACTCGGTAAAGTAAATTTCATTAAAAGGTATGATTTCTTCATGCCCTGTATCCTAATCTGGTTACCTCGATTTGTGTGCTTATTTGATTACCTAAATAAGATAAATGCATGAATCGGACTATAATGCACTTACTTGTGCTTGATTTATGTGTTCTTGATAATTATTTTCTTGAACACTAGTTTGTATAATTCATGAAATATGTGGATGAAGATGAAGTGTATTTGTACCTTGTAGTGTACTTATGTATTGTATTGTATTTCGTATGGATGTATATATGAGCAATGTATTATTGTTGTTGTTGCTTGGATGTATGACTTCTACTAATTCCTAACTACCTAACTTCTAACGTAAGTAATAAGTAAATTGGAATGAGTAGAAGTCCGATATAGCTTCGGCCACGCGTGAGGATGAGGAGACACAAGAGGTTGGATCCGATTCCTGGTTCTTAAACTGGTCCATGGCCCAAACCCCTTAAATGGGTAGCATCCTGGATTGGTGAACCAAGTAAATCCCGGTGGTGGGACAGAGTAGTCCCCGGGCCGGAGGTCCCGACGACTTGACTTGAGTAAGTAAGTAAGTAAAGTATGAGTATGTATGCGTAAGTATTGTGTAACGAGTAAAAGAGTAATCTCCACCCGATTAACCCGGGTGGACAAAAAGGAGCTAACATGTATTGTGTATGTATGGAATATGTATGGTGTATGTATTGAGTATGTATTGTGTATGCGCATTTCAGGAAAGGTAAGTAAGTATCAATTAGCTTGTATGGACTACTTGTATGTATTGAAATGTATGTATGTATTCCTTGCGTAAAGTATTGTAGTATTATGTACGAAAGCATGTATGCATGTATGTATGGATAAAATGAACTGCATGTATTCGACCAAGTGGTCGGCGTACCCTCACTAGTACGCGGGGTATGCGGTTATCATATTCAGTGTAAGCTGACCCCCTAGGGGGAACGTTTTTAGTGTGCAGGTACCCGAAGCGGATATGGTCAAGGTAAGCGACCGGTGGCTACACTTGGATAGTTAGAAGTAGAATGTAGAAGCGTACTAAGTGGTACACCCCTTGTACTTGGAAAGTAAGTAGTTTATGAGGAATGGGTAGTGGATAGACTCTTAATGTGTATCTATGAAATTGAAAGAGGTGTTGTATTTGTATAAGGATCTCAGTAAACTCGGTGTATTATAATGTATTGAACTTATGGAGTATTGTAATGAATGGGAAGTTCTAGTATTTGATTTGGTAATTGGAGTATGTACTGTCAGTGTGTAGTACTCGGATATTCCGGTCCATCAGACCGATGCTGTATGTAGTGGTAGTAGTAGCCTGGTTAGTCACGTGGGTGGCTAACGGCATTGTATCACCCACCGTTGAGTATGTAAGTATCCGCTGCGTGAGTCTGGATTGTATAAGGAGATTGGACGGTAATGATAATATTAGCGGTAGGGGTGTTACTCGGTCTATTGTACAATGTATTTGGTCAAAGGGTCTTAACCATATTGTTGGTTAGTCCCTGCACCAAGAATTCTCATCAGAGTTTGTTTAACTCTTAACCGGGTCCGGTTCTAGCCTAAGAGGCTTCAAGGCATTGATGGTTAGCCATTCATTTACTAGGTATATTAAACCTTAGAATTTGGGCCCACTAGCTTCTGCTGCGCGACCCTGATAACTTAGGGTTTATTTACCCTTCTCGTTATGCTTAATGTGTTATACATCACCCTTTTTATCCCTTTTTATCTTGGGAATAAGGTTATCAGTCATGCGTGGTATTTCTTTACCGTACGCGAACTCAATGAGTTACAAGTTTCTATCCAGCTCTCTGGAAATTTATATACATACAGTTGTGTATTATAGTGATCATTCACTTGGTTCCTCCGACTTATTGTTGGTTGAGGTTGAGCCACTACTTAATTGTAGTGCTTCCTCTATTACCAGTGGCTTTTGAATTATGCTAGTTCATCTGGTTCTGTACAAGTGTTATTTACTTGTATGACCTTGCATTTTCCATGCCTCGGTCCTTGCGACTTCGTAAGTTTCCTTCCGCTTTTACCACAATTGACCTTTTCCCAAATTCCTAGCTATCCCACTAAATCATTACTGCACAAGTGCAATACCAAAACACTCAGTCCTACAGAGTGTAGAGGCGTGAACACTTGGCAGTAAATCTCTTATGCGATTGCAATAGGAATGAACATTACTTCCTTGTGTGTTACTTACTGTCTACCATCTTATTCATCAACTCCATATTATTGTGTGGTTATTACCATAGACTGGTCGCTCGCCGCGCACCATGTTCGTGTTTATTTCCAACTTTGGTTTCCATGGCATCCGCTATCACTTAGCTTCTGCTCATGTTTTTCTATCATTTAGACAATGGCTCACTATTTTCTTGGCTGATTAAAGAATATGTTATTCTTTATGTTCCTGAGCTCCTTGAGTGTTATTTGCTTTACATTTCGCGCTATACATATATCATCTCTTCTTAACCGGTTACTCTTCGGTTTCAACAATTGCTATAACAGCTTATTTCCACATTGCTTGACAATAATTGTATGCTCAAGCTTCACTACATTAGTAGTTCCGAGAGAGATGTATTGTCAGATATTCGCTGATGGTATTCCCTTCTTTGGAATCTATGTGTTCACCGCTCTCGCGGTCTCAT
Organism: Limonium bicolor; assembly: GCA_023374045.1. NCBI lineage: Eukaryota > Viridiplantae > Streptophyta > Magnoliopsida > Caryophyllales > Plumbaginaceae > Limonium > Limonium bicolor. The sequence continues at coordinate 208,286,900 of CM041780.1, forward strand.
ATTAATGAGGGGTATCCTTGCTCATTGGTTATTAAACTCTTTACTGGTGTTGTCCTTGACAACTCTCCATATGGTTCACAATGGTTTTGCAACCGTTGCATTACGTACTGTAATAGTTTCCTGGCATACTAGCCACGTTGCCTAGAGCGCTGCTCATCTTAGGCTGTTTTCAAGTATTGTTTCTCCTTATACCATTAAATGGTTTGGGGATAACATTGAGCTCCATTATAAGATCATCGCATCACGCTTCCGTCCATTGGATGCCCTTTAAGTATCTTGGTATTGATCGGTACCCTTTATCAATTTAGGGTATCCCTTGGTAATTAGGATCCCTTCGGTGTTCTAACCGAATGTCCGTTGTAATTCTTGTGTCCTTATCACGACATTATTCTACACCCTTCAAAGATTGCTCCTGGGTGTTGCTAAGTTATGCCATTACCTTTGGCTAACATTTATGAGAATGTTTAGTTTATTATCCTACCTTGCGGTTCTGGATCTGAGTCATCTCGTTGAGGGTTGCAACGTCTCCCGTTCTTAGGGTAGACCATTGATGTTTTTCCTTATGTTATAACTGGTTTGATATTCTGTTTGGTGATGAACGGTATTCTCCGGTACCTTATAAGATCACTTTGGGTATTTTACCTTGTTCATTGAACATTGATGTGTTCTCATCAGGCATTTGCCTTATTGTGTTTAGACTGGGTTTCCATTCCAGCTAATATGCTTCGTTTCAATATCCTTGAGACATATCCGATGTCTTTGCTCAATTACTAGTGCTTCTCGCACTTCTTAATTCTTAATCATCTTCCTGAAGTGTTTCCTTGACTCCTTCAGTTTGTAAGCTTATCTAAGTTCCTTCGCTCGTTCGAGGTATCCAACTGTTCTGGTTCAAATTTACTTATGGTCCGTAGAACGGAGCTGACTTCTTCCCGTGTTTCGTACACTACATGTATACATACGTGGGGTACCTTATTGGTACGTTACCACTTACCTGACTAACTCACAAAAAGGGTCTGTCAGGCCTGCAAGCTCCTTCAGAGTGCGGTCGTCCCACATCCCGTTTTTGGGTACACTCGTAGTGCTCGTCACACGCCTAGGTGAAATATTCTATTGTCAACTCCTCTTGTATCGTGTTATGATAGCTTATCTTGATTATCTGGTTTGGTTTTAAAAACTGAGGTTTAAAAGGAAAGTTTGTGGTTTGAAAGAAAAATTTTGGGTTTGAAATAAAAATCTTGAGTTCAAAAGAAAATCTTCATGACGCTGCCATGTCTAAGGTTTTGACCAGGTCCAGCTTCTCGCTGTCTGGTATGTTCGTTAATATGATGGTTGGGCCGTCGGGCCCTTCCAAGGTCTCATTCTCCGAGTTCTTAGGATTAGTGATCCTATATTTGCTCCCATCTTCATGGTGGTACTTTAGTGAGTACTTGCTGGTCGTTAAACATCTTCCAGTTGCCTTGTTGTTACTGCACTTGCCTTGGCAAGTGCACGGGTACGTCGGTTTTCAGGTTATCATATACCGATTACAGTATTGTTTTCATCTCTGTTTGGTAGTTTTATTGGATCTTCCATCCATTTTTGATCTTAGTGATCAATTCCATACGTGGTTTCTCAGTGTCCTAGACAAGGTTGTCGATAATTCGGGTGCTTTCCCGATCCTTGAGGTACTTCGTGTACTTTGCTTCATAGTTCGTTCCCACACTTTTATGGTGGTTACCGAGGTTTGACTAACCCTTAGGAGCTACATCGCAGTCCTGTTGGTGTACGGTTGTTCGCATAGTTGTATGAACTATGTTACTTGGGTATTACTGCCCCTTGACGTTATAGGTTGGAGTTAATCCAACCTTGACTAATTGCTTAGTCAGTTTGTATACCGTTGATGGTATTATCCAGCGTTTGTAGTCCATGGACTCTCTTGTCTCGGGTTTTGTTACTCCGCTTCCCGCTTCATTGCGTAGATATACTTCCCTTCTCGTCGGCTGTGCATGGTTCTCGCGACTGCGTAGCACGTCGGCCCATGGTGCCACAAATTTCACTATCCTTTGGTTAGGATTTTCAATCTACCGCTATTAAGCGCGGTTATTATCATTCAAACGGGAACCATCTTCGGGATTTCCGGTTCTCAGAATCTACCGTGTGACAGGTTCTTTCTCTTACAAGTTTTAGTTTACAATAGCCAGATTGGGTTTGTAACGACCCCAAAACCACCCTGGTTGAGAGACCGTTACATGTCGCGTGCTTATTACCTAAGACACGCAAGGCTACACTAGTGAATCCCAAAACTGAACAAAATACCCCTTTATTTAACAAGTAGCAATTGCAATCGTTTACATAGTTTACAATAGCGGAAGCTAGTAAATACAAAAAGGGCCTCAAAGCCAAACATCTAAATACAAAACCAATTTCAAAACTAAAAGCAAAGGTCGAATCTTCAAACATGAACTAAGACCTGCAAATCAGACGGATATAGGGGTGAGCACAACTCTTGCTCAGCAGGTGATAAACTTCATCAGCTGAGCACGCTCAAAACATAATCTGAACATACATTTATACTTATACGAAAGCATAGCAAAATCAGAAACAGAGGCCTTAGAGGAAGAAGGCAAAAACAAAAACTTGATAATCCAGAAGCTCAACCAAAATAGAAGCTCAACCAAAATAGAAGCTCAACAAAATCAGAAGTTTAACTACATCAAAAGCTTAACGAAATCAGAAGCTTAGCAAATTCAAAAGCAGAGATCGAAGCGGAACACCTTCCAATATACAGAGGTCTAAAATAGAGAGAGCTAAGTGCTGTCATATCAGAAGAATCAGCAGAGTACAAACCAGAAAGTTGAAGCTTTGCAAACCAGATACTTCTCATATGACGGAAAACACACAGCAGACCATCTCAAATCAAATACAGACAGAGCAGACAGAAACAAATCACTTAATAAACCAGAGGCTCTTAGAAAACAGAAAGCACATAGCAGTCTGTAAAAAATCAGAAATAGTCAGAGCAAATGGAAAACCGAACACTTAACAATCAGAAGTGGGACTCTAGCACCAAGCATAAACACTCAGAAAGGGTTGGAGACCCATGGATCTAACAGATCCCTCGACAACGCAGAAATGACCCGAAGGCCAAAGGGTTCGTCAACCCCATAGAACAGATTGGGCATGACCCACACTCAGAATGACGTCTACATGGTATACCACGGAATAGCTCGACCCAGCCATTCACGGCTCAGAAGTAGAGTAACTAGGTCCTAAAATAGAAGCTTAAATGTAAATAAGCACATGTGCACCAAACGCACCAGAAAGCACATAGAAAGTTGAGCGATCGGAAGGGGAATCTAACCCCACAAACAGAAGTTACAGAATTCGGAATCTTGTTGAAGACTTTCAAATCAGAGAACACATAACCATGTGCTAAAACATATATAAATAGATAGTATTTGGAGAAAGGAAACCAACGCCGTAAACGGCACTCAAAATGGAGCTCAAACGAGCAAATTATAGCGAAAACAGAGAGGTGTCCGAACTTCGAAGTTTGGACTGAAGTTCGGACAGTTTTTCAGAAAAGTTTTGTGGTGAAGTCCGAGCTTCAAAGCTCGGATTATTTCAGAAAATAGGGGTGTCCGAACTTCAAAGTTCGGACTGAAGTTCGGACACCTACAAAACTCGAAAATAAAAAACGCAATAGAGGCGTGTCCGAACTTCAAAGCTCGGACTGAAGTTCGGACAGCCCGAAAAATCCAATTTCCAGAAACGATTTTCACACAAATGGAACCATAAAACAATGTCAAAAATGCAGTGCGAATCCAGAGTTGTTAAGCCATAACTATGGAAGTTTTTAGAGGGTCAAAACCAAGACAAATCAGACAGAAATCGGTCACTAAACATAGAGCAATTTAACAACCCGTACTCTCAAAACAGAAACACTCAAAGTTCACAAAACAGAAGGGAATCACAGAGGTAGATTCACCATTGTCAAAATATTACTCACATATCAAAATACGCAAAACAAATACAAATCCCATGGGTTGTAACACATCAAAATGCAAATCCGGAACACACACAAAACCACCACAAATCAGAAACCACACAAGCATATACGGAAAACAACGGAACCAAAACCCTCGTGGGTGAACATACACAACCGAATCCATCTACCACCTACCTCACATCCGTAGCTAAGCCATCTCTGCAGACTCTACGAAACGCCCTCTTGAATCTTCATTCGAACGACCATCCCTCGAATTGAACCATTCCCAAATACAAAATCAAAATCAGCAACAAGAGAAGGGAGGCTCAACGAAGAAGAGAACCCAATTCACAACCCAAACCTGATTGACGACTGACGGACGAACAGAATTCCATCACCAGACCTCCAACGATTAATAAACAAGAGGAATTGAAGAATAAGATGAGCAAAGGGAGGAGAAGTTGAATGCGTAGAGAATGTCGAGAGAACCGTCAATGAGAGCTATGAAGGAAGGGGAATAATTGAACGTGAATTAGAATAAGAGAGAATGAGGAATAAAATAGTTTAATAAATCTCTCTCTCTCTCTCTTAAGAAAATAATAAGTAACAACAAGGAAAAAGACAATTGTAACCCTCCTCCCTCAAGCTAACATATAACATTAGAAGAATGTCATAGACTCTCTAATATAAGATCACAATACAACATGGACTCCCTTTGCGAATCAGAAATAAGTAAATAAAATAAATAAAAAAAATTTATGGGGCATAACAGGGTTTTCCCGAGTATGAGAGGTCTTTCCATCTCTCTGGCATTCTTCCCCCAACTTATGACGGGGGTTGCGGAGGACGGGATTGGTTATGTAGGTATCCAGATTACCCTGGAAGTTCCAATCTAGCGTACCTCTCACGCTAACAATCAACCCTTAGCCCTAAGTCTCTAATTCCTAACTCGGTATTTAGACCATCAGAGCGATACTTTGCTCTGATACCACTTTTTGTAACACCCCTACCGGTAATCCAGTCATTATCTCCTAACCCGTCTCAATTACCAACCACAATGCAGCGGAATTCAAACTACAACCGGGGGTGGTACAATGCCGTTAGTCACCCACGTGACTAACAAGGCCAAATCCAAACCAAACAAACGATACAATACAATATCGGTCTGATGGGTCATTACACCGAGTATACTAACCAAAAATACATCCCAATTCCTTAATCAAATCTCAATTCAATTACAAACCTCCAATCCATATTATACAATTACAATATCCATTCATTTTATACCGAGTCTACTACAATACCCAACTTATCAACATCATAACGGTCTCACAATCCCACAATACAATAACACAATTACTTAAACAACTACCCACATTAAATAGCAACCCCGTCCTACTCTCGAACGGTTGACGGCTTCATTGTTCCTGTAAAATAAAAACAGCGCCCCAAGGGGCTCAGCAAAATTGCTGCATATGAAATTCGCATACCCCGCGTACTAGCGAGGGTACGCCGACTATTTGGTCGAGAGCATGCAATTCGTTTTATTTCAATCAACATTCATAAACATACATTATATATGTACATTCACACAACACTTAACATTCAACCAAGGAATACAAATACACTAACACAATAAGTTTGTTAGTTAGTGTTACTTAATCTTAGGCCTTGAGGGTTTCTACCTCACTATGCCTGACTCAATTACTCATTGCTTTACCCACTATCTTGGGTACTCTTACTCAATTTCTCTTACTCTCAACCTCAAGCAAGTTATACAATACTCAACTCAATTCTCAAGTCTCTCGGGTTTCAACTCAATACTCAAATACTTAAGTCAAATACTCAAAGGCATCTTTTAAGTCATTGCCACGACCTCCGGGCAGGGTCATACACAAGACCCACCACCGGGCTTACAATTACAAAAGGAGGTATACAATTAGCTCCTCAAGTTCTCAAATGTCCGGTGCTCTACCGGACTACACAAATTCCCAAAACTCCTCTCTCAGAGTCATTTCACAATCTCATAGATTAGCCTAGAAGTATCTCTCTCGATATCCTCCATTACCTTAGGGAATTCTCAATGTCTAGTATTCTAAGGTTTAGGGTTGTACCCAACTTATCGAATACTCTCATGTTCGGGACATTGTTCATTTTAGTCGGTTCCTCTCATTGGGGTTCGACTATTTTTATAAGGGGTTTGGTGATTCCCATACCATACTTTATTTCTCTCAAGGTTCAATTTGAACACTCATCAATCCTCTAAATTGAGGTTACTTAAATACTTCCACCATTAGTAGTTTTGTGGATTAAGTCAATTCAGTTCTCTAACCGTTATCGGGGGTTTACTAATCCCGTACAATTCTCTCACGTTCTAGTGAGTTCTTAGGTTTGCGTTATCGTATATTGGTTCGATAGTTTTGGTGTGTTTCCACATTTTTATTATTTCGCACTTGACTCTTTCTACGAGTCACTACTCAAACAAGACTCAACTATGAGTCGCACTACAATGCTCATTCACACTCAAACAATTCATATACACACACATTTCATGAATTATACAAACTTAAGTTCAATTCATAATCCAACAAGCAACAATACAACACAAGCACAAGCACAAGCTAGTGCAAACAATCCAATTCGTGCATTTATCTTGTTAGGTGGTCGCACAATTAAACAAGCACACAAATCAGAGTAACCAAGTTAGGATACAGGGCATGAGAAAATCATACCTTTCACTGGGGTTAGCTTTACCATGTGGCATCATGTTCCTCGGATCTCACTTCCGAATCACTAATCACATTTCAAGTGATTCTATTAGCATTAAGGTGTTACAGTATGTAAACTTATACTCCCGTACTTAACTTGTTATCCCGTTATTCCTTAGTTTGTGTTCATGTGTCCTTAAAATCACATCTTTCTCATTCACATCTAAACTTTGTTTATACTTCTTAGGACCTTTAAAGGTCACCAAACAACTCCTAAACATCATCTAAAACCAATACCAATCAATCCCCCATCTTTAGAACACTTTAAAACACTTTCTAGTGATTTTTTGGGGTGGTCCGGGTTTGTGTCCGGGGTTACAAGCCCAGACCAATCACGGAATTCAGTTTCTGGACAATTTTAGATATGGTCCAGGATTGTGTACAGGGATACAAACCCGGACCAACCTGTTGTGTCCTTCTGGGACGTTTTTGGGGTGGTCCAGGTTTTTGTACCGGTTTGCAAACCCGGACCAACCCTGGAACTGTCAAATTTTATAGTTTTCCACCAGTTTTCAACCCTTAATTCTCCTCTAATCATTTCCTATCCATTCCACATGTTTCCTACATTTTAAACACCCTAAATCATGCTCTAAACATCTTCAAAACATTAGTCAAATCCCTTCTCAAATCCTTGCTCAAATTCACAAATTTGTCCATTCCCACTGTTACATTTTGCACACTAGTGCTACAGATTTTTACCTCTTGGCACTTGCATTATTGTTCTCACTCTATTTGACCATTCCAAATCCTCCAAGACAATGCACTTCTCATACCAAGGTTCATGCCTCAATTTTAAAACCTTAAATCCTCATTGTTTTCTAAAATTCCTAAGCCACTTAAATAACTTCCTTGCTACAGATTTTTGCATCAATCTTCCCTCCTTAAATAAGTATTCCCATGGTGATTTACTATCTCAAATCAACCTCCATCCTTACCTAGCTAACCCTAGGTTATTCTCCACTCAATACATCACTTAAATCACTTAGATTTCTACTGGTATTTCGCCATAACCCGGCTACTTTTCTAACATTGTCCAAAGCTCATATCATCACTTAAATCAACCTGAAACTAACCAAACCACAAGGGTTCTACCAGCACACAACATTTCATCATTACTCATCAAATCCTCCAAATACAACAAAATGCATATATCATAAAATGTATGGCTCTTAGGCCCTTAATCAAGCATTAATCCATGAACTCATCAAACATTACCACAACTCTTTCTTATCTCAACAAATTACATTCCAACTCATGTTAAGGTTCATTCATTTATTTATTTTCCCTTCCCAAATTCTAAAAGCAATAAGAACATACACTAAGGTAGTTTATTTACCTTAAGTCTCCATTTCTCCCCTTCCTCCATTCTCTTTCCTTTCTTCATTTTTCTCTCTTGTTTCTTGTTTCTCAACCGGACAAACAACTCAAGATGGCCAACCCAAGAACAACACACTACTCAATACATACCCTTAATTTAACCTAGATTTTGAAGAGAACTCTTAAGCTTTGAAGAGGGTGTTTACCTTACCACTTCTAGAAGGAGTTCTTGGATATCAAGGCTAACAAAATTCCAGCCCCCATTGAAGAGTAAAACCGGCTGGACATTGGAAGAGGAGGAAGCTCAACGTTGGAAATTTCCAAAAATCAAAGAAAGCTATAAAATAGAGATTTTGAGCTTGCTTCTTACCTTAAGCAACCAAGGAGTGGTTCTAGAATAAGATGGAACCTTCAAACTTTAATTTATAGCTTTTTCCATGGAAGTGAAGTGTGAGCTTTTGGGGTTTTGAAAGAAGGGAAATGTTTCCCAAGATGAGAGGAATTCAACGGTACAATTTTTGTGAGTTTGGATCACATTTGGAATTTCAAATTGAAGAAGAAGAGATGAGCTGAGAGGGGAGTGTGACTCGCCATCGTTACAGAGAAATGAAGAAAGGGGCTCTAGTGGGAAGAAGTAAAAACGTGAGTGGGAAGGAGAATGAGAGGAGAGAGAGGGAGAAACAACTTTATCCCTTTTTTTTACTTTTCCACCTTTCTTTCTTTATTAGTTTAGTGTGTGAGTGTGTGAGAGGCTACAAAAACCGGCCCCACCATATATGTAAGCTGGAGCATTTTTCATCTTTTACAGAAAACGCCCATTAATTTACCCGGTTTGGCACTATTCACTAACCGGGCCCGTTTTTTGGAGTTTTTTTCTTTCTTTATTTTAATGCTTCTTAAACTTCCATTAATGTTTAATTATAGTTATTTAATGGACTATAATTTTTACGGGTTCATTTGACCACTCAAAGTCACATTTTCGGGTTTTCTCGAAAAACGTGGGCTAAAGCTTAATTAGCGTTTATTTCGTTTTATGGATTCGTTTTCTTTGGGAATTGTTCCCATATATTAATTAGGCCTTATTAAGCCTTGTAAATCCATCCGATTCCCTTTTCGAGGTTGTATTCCTCTTAGGGTCACATAACACTCCTTTTAGCATTTTTGGCTTTTTAAGTGTTTTCTCTTTTCTTTTGGATTATTTTCTTTACCAAGGTCCATTAGGCACTAATAGGCGCTCAAATATTATGTTATAGTAATTTAATTACCCTAATTAGGTTCGGGGTATTTCAAGGCTCATGCTACTTACCGTAAAGGTCTAAGGACTAGAATATACCGAGCAACATAAATACTTCCATTGCATTCCCGACACTTACTTACATTCTTGGATTACCGAGTATACAAAAGTATATTAATTACATCCCATTTTCACAAGGCTAACAAAAGCTATGAGTTTATACATCCACTCAATCTTACCAAATTCACAATTCCAATATCCAAAAAGGGTGTACCTCATGGTACACCGGCTACTCAAAAAGGCATAAGCCGTGTACAACTCAGTACACCATATCCAACCTACTAACTACTCCAAAAATAATTCATCACAGTCTTATCACGACCTTCAATTCTCACGGGTACCTGTAGAAATAAAAACAGTGCCCAAGGGGCTCAGCAAAAGCTGCATATGAAATTCGCATACCCCCGTGCTAACGGGGGTACGCCGAATACTTGGTCGCATACATGGAGTTCATTTTACTATACATGCATACATGCTTTAATGAACATTAATACACTCACAACATAAAGCATACATAGATACCATTCAATACATGCAAGGAAGACAATAGAAGTCAACCGTTCATACTTACCGAAACACGGAGATACACTTCTCCAATACGTACACAATATTTGTTAGCTTCTTTAATCACCCGGGTTAATCGGGTGAACTTTACTCTTATACTCGAGATCCTTGACTTACGCTAGTCATGATCTTTATGTCGGCCAATTACTCGTCTTACTTACTTACTCAAGTCAAGTCAGCATGACCGGGCAGGGACTACGATATCCCACCACAAGGCTTTAGGGTGGCTCACTAATCCAGGTTGCTACCCATTTAAGGGGTTTGGACCATGGAAAAGATTAAGGCCAGGAATCGGATCCAACCTCTTATGTCTCCTCATCCTCACACGTGGCCGAAACTATATCGGACTTCTACTTATTCCAGTTTACCAATTTTCATTGTTAGAAATGTTAGCTAGTTAGGAATTAGTTAGAAGTCATTCTTTCCATACTACTTGGTTTGTACACTACACATCAAGGCTACACTTACTTCATTCGCATTCATACATTTCATGAATTATACAAACTATAGGTTCAAAGACAATACAACAAGACAATACAATGCAAGCACAAGTAAGTGCAATAAACCCGATTTGTGCATTTTATCTTATTTAGGTGATCACATAAACACATAAATCAGGTAACCACGGTAGCATACGGGGCATGAGAAAATCATACCGTTCACCGTCGTACTTGGACTCCCGTTGTCCTTCAAGGTTCAACTAACTGAGTCGTTGTTATACCCAAAATTTTGACCCTTGGTTAGGGTCTACGAGGTACTGGTGTTGTGAGAGGCATTTTAATCAAGCGGTGAGGGATCCCGGCCCGATCGGCACGTTCCATGGCATGGGGAGCAGCTTCGCCACTTTCAGGGGCGTTTTGGTAATCTTTAAAGGCTCCTAAGACCTCTTGTAAGTTTCTCTCTCCTCCAAAGGATGCCCAAATCAGCTTGAAACGCTTTGATATTTTAACCCATGATAGAGGATGACATTTTAAGCATAATGGCGTTGGAATTTTGATTTTTCGAATTTCCAATAATTTTATAGCAATTTCTGACTGAATCTGACGAGAAATTCAATTTTAAAATATTCCAACATTTAAAAAATCCGATTCCACTTCAGAAAATTCATAATTTCCATCCTTGACACGTGGTTAAAATTTCACAGCAAAATTCCTTTGGGAAGTCACTTAACTAAAATATCGAAAAATCTTACTTTTACTAGATTTTCTTTATCTTTAAGAAAGTCTATATAAGGGGATAGGTTTTTGGATAAAAGGAGAACCTCATATGCTCAAGAACCCTAGAGAGTCAGAAAACACAGCCTCCCACTCTCTCTCACGTTTTCCAACACCCGGCCACCCAAATCATACCGAGAATCCCCCGAAATCACCATCTAAACACGTTTTCCAATCCCCAAAGCATCAATAGTCATCAAAACCCCACAAAAACACCACCAAAACGTGAAGAACAGCAAGGACAACCAACAACCAGAAGCTTGGGTCGAAATCCTCTCGGGTCTGCCATCAACGGAGCACTCGACGAATCCCGGTGTGAAGAAGAAACGTGTGAATCCGAAGGTGAAACAGGTAGAAACTCCACTTCCCTAATTCTCCACGGTGTTATCTGTCTTGCCTCAAAATTTGGGCTCAAACTAACCTTCGTACGCCTCTGTATTGCTGTTTATTCAAGCTTCTGTCCAATAACTTGTTTACCAAGTTTCGTGCATAATTCGAATTCAAATTGAGAACTTTCGATCACTAACGCATTGTACATCTTTCAGGCTACACACCCATAAAATTTAAGCCAAAAACACCTTCGGGAACAGCCTTAACGCCGCCGTCCGAGGGCGGTCCGCACCCACGGACGTCATGTCCGGGGTCCCGGACTCCTTGTCCGTAAGACCGGACGCCCACGGACGGCGGCGAGTTTTTTTAAATTTTAAAAATTTAGGTTTTTCTAATAATGTCCGGGCCCACGGACGGCCTGTCCGTGGCCCCGGACTTTACAATTTTCTGTTTTCTGTTTAATTCGACTTTTATTTTGATATAGGTTAACTAGGGTCCGTGGTCTCGGACATTAGGTCCGTGGCCACGGACGGAAACAAAATTTGACCTAATTCTGCCTCCGAAACCCTAGTTTAGGTAATTTAAATTTCCACTTTAGTTTTCCGTCAAAAAATGCTAAAAAACACAAAAAAACATAAGCTCGCGCACTTAGGTTAAAACGACCCGTAATAAACCGTAAATAAACCAAGTAGAGGAAAAACGACCTAGGAAGGGTAATGAAAGTAATTGAACCCTAATTAAGTCGAATATCGAGCCCCCGAACCCGAACTCTCCTTTCCTAATTTGATCTAGGTTAAAATTAGGTGGCGACTCATAATAGGTTCCAGTGAGCTAGCTTAGGTTTTAATAATATTGTTATATGACATAGTTATTAATCTTAGACTATAAGTGGACCTAAAACCCGGTTAGATCCTAATCAACTTTAATCAACATAGGATAGGGTTTAAAATCGAGGCTCACAGTCGTATATCATACATAGAATCATATGGTTAAGTATCTACACTCAACCTAACTTGTTTCATCTTAACTGTTTTCGACTAATTACACAAGCCATTTACTTCTTATATTTCTCAAGCTTGTTTTCTTACTTATGTGCATATTTTTCACCATCATTACTCTATCATTGGTTTACTATTAATGCCACGTATATATATATATATATATATATAATATAATATATATACAAGGATGCATACTTGATTACAATATTTTTTTTGACCCGACGACCTTACCCTGGGTTGGTCCCAAGGTCGGTCGAAGTCAGTAAGTTACGGTTCTGAATAGTTCAACTTCGACCGACCTTCCCAAGGTCGGTCTAGGGTCGGTCAAAGTCAGTAGATATCCATTCTTGAAAATTTGGACCCGACCGACCTTGCAGGGTAGGTCCCAAGGTCGGTCGAAGTCAGTAGACTTCTGGGTTCACAATTACAACTTGACCGACCTTACCAAGTTTGGTCCCAAGGTCGGTTGAAGTCAGTATACTCATTTTAAATTCTGTTTTCAGCTCCTTTCTTTACCCATTGCTTCCCTAATCTTTTCCAAAGCATTACCAACATTTTTTATCACCAATTTTAGCACCTCAAACCTCCTTAAACCATCTCCTAACTCAATTACTCATTCCCATGTTGATTACACCATTCTCTAGTTTTCATTTCAGCACTTATACTAGTTTTTTGTTTCTTCTATGCTACAGATTTTCAAACTCATTCTTGCTATTCAATGTTTCCTCATCCAATGCCATTACTAGAATTCAAAATGCATTATCGTTCACCCTAGCTGTTCCCATTACTTAGCTCTCTCTCAAATCTGTTTTCAAGGTGGTTTTCTACCACATTAAGCTCCTAAGTCATTTAGTTTGTAGACAAATTTTGACATAGGTTCCCTACATTTCTAAACATTGCCAAAGAATTATTTTGCTCACAATTCAGTCCACACAACTAGTTCAACAGCCCTATTCATTTATACATTACCAACACAAAATAGTTCAACCTTTTACTCAATATTTTCCTACACTTACACATTTATTTCTCAAGGTTTTCCAAGCTTTTAATCATCTTTCAAAAGCTCTAAAACAATTTAGTTCTCTACCTCATTATACCACAACACAACCACTACTCAAAACCTTGTACATTACTCATTTTAAGCATTTAAAATCTGTTACAATAAAGCATACAAAACTAGTTCAAGGTAAGAGCATCTACCTTGTGTTTCTAGTTTTTCTTCTTTCCTTCCTTTCCTTTCTTATATCTTTCTTGTTCTCTCCTTCACCACCTATTCAAATGGAGTTCACTCCTAATGCTACAGCCCATCAATACACAACAATTCCAATTCAAAAGTAACCCTTAAATTAACCTAGAGCTTAGGACATGATTTTAGGGTTTAGAAGAGGCATTACCTTACAAATGTATAGATGAAGTTTTGGACAGAAACAATAGCAAGATTCCAACTCCAACAATGAAGCCAAAATCGGCTGGAGAACAAGGAACAAGGAGCTCAAAATTCAGAAATTCTTATTTTGCAAAAGAGAGCTAGAAATGGTGGATTTTCGAATTTCTTTTTACCTCAAAACAACAAGGAGATGAAGGAGCTTCCAATGGTGATCTCAAGCTTCAAAAAGAGTCATACACATGGAGATGGAAGTGGAGCTTTTCGATTTTGAAAGGAGGAAGATGATCTCCTTGACAAGGGGAATCCAACGGTATACTTTTATGATTTTTGCGCAAGGTTGAGTCTTCAATGATGAGAGAGAGAAGGGGAGTGATGGTGAGAGCTTCAAATCTCCATGGCTGTCGAGAGGGAGGGAGGAGGAAAATTTCATAATAAGGAAGGAGGAGTACGGTGGGAGAATAAGGAATGGGGAGGAGAGAGACTACACTCACCCTTTTTACTTTTCTACTTTATTTGTTTGTCTTTTAGCATATAAGGAAGGGAATTAAAGAGAGTGAGAGGGGAGGGAACCGGCCACACTCATACACACACACACACACACACACCAAACTTTATGATTTTATTTGCAAATGGGGAATGTTAGTTTAGCTTTATTACATTTAACACCCCACAACTTCTCATTTTTGCATTTTCACTCACCGGAACCCGTTTTCTGGAATTCTCTCGTTTAATTAGTTTTAATGGTCCTAGACCTTCACTAATGTATAATTATAGACATTTGATTGACTAAAAATTACTACGGGCATATTTAACCTGCTTAAAGTCGCGTTTTCCGGTTTCCTAAAAAAACGCACTTTAAGGTTCGTTTGTGTTTTTAATCCGTTTTAAGGATCCATTTTCTTCGGGAATCATTCCCTCATATTTATTTAGGCATAATAAGCCTCTAAAATCTTCATTAGCCTAATTAATCACTATTTTTAATTTCGGGGTATTTCAATCTCCCCCCTTAAGAAACTTTGCCCTCAAAGTTGATCAAGGTTAGTGAATTACTATCTCTACACATTTGGCAACTCAATTGCCACCTTACACCTTACTACAACCTTACGAGGTGTGCACTTCCTCTACATTACAAGCTCTACACAATTCAAGCACAATACACTATTTCAACGCACACCATTACACAATACGCAATTCACAATTACCATACACACCATTCCACATACAATTCACACTACTAGTTGTGTCATATACCGACAACACAATTACATTACTCATTGTACAAACATACTGAATACTACTAGCACTACACTGTGCCAACAAAGTGTACCATAATACATACACACTATGCAATGCTACCCGAAGCAATACAAAACAAAATGGCTCTACCCCCCTTAAAAGGGGTACGCCCCGTACCCTTCGTATTCTACGGATACTAGAAAATTAATCTACAAATAAATCTGGGTACTTCGCCTTCATGGCGTCCTCTAATTCCCAAGTCGCTTCCTTGACATCGTGGTTAGACCAAAGACCTTCACCCTTCGTACAGATTTATGGTGGGTGTCTCTAGTCTTCGAATCAGGGATTCTCAGTGGAGTCTCGACGTATCTCATCGTCCACTCTAGGGATAGCTGTTCGGGTTCTAATACGTGAGAAGTATTGGCTATGTATTTTCTTGAGTTGTGAAACGTGAAACACATCGTGCACACACCCTAACTCCTCAGGTAATGCTTGTCGGTAAGCCACATCTCCAATCCTCTCAGTGATTGTGTACGTCCCTACAAATTTTGGGCTTAGCTTGCCCTTCTGTCCAAATCGGAATACGCCCTTCATAGGTGAAACGCGCAAGAACACTTGGTCGCCCACGGCGAACTCAAGGTCGCATCGTTGCACATCCGTATAGGATTTCTGTCTATCCTAGGCTGCTTTCATGTTTGCTCGGATTTGCTGAACTTCAGCTTGTACTTGCTCAAGGTACCCCTGACCCAATTATGACCGCTGCACTCGACTCATCCCAACACAACGGGGTACGGCAGGGTCTACCATACAAAGCTTGGAATGGCGAAATCTTAATCGAAGCGTGATAGCTGTTGTTGTACGAGAACTCGATTAGATGAAGCTTATCAATACAGCTCCCCTGAAAGTCCAAGGCACATGTTCTAATCATGTCCTCTAGTGTTTGGATGGTCCTTTCTGTCTGACCGTCGGTCTGTGGGTGAAATGCAGTGCTAAGCTTCCGCTCAGTACCCAGCGCTTCTCGTGTTGCTCTCCAGTATCTCGAAAGAAATCTGGTGTCGTGGTCAGATACTATAGTCTTCGGGACTCGTGGTGTCGGATGATCTCCTTGTCGAATAGCTCAGCGAGCTTCGCCACCTTCCAGGTGTCCCTCATCGGTATAAAGCGGGCAACCTTGGTGAGGCGATCGACTACTACCCAGATCATGTTGAGTCCTCCCCTGGCAGGTGGGAGTCCTACAGCAAAATCAATGGAGATATCGTGAAATTTCCACTCCGGAATTGGCATAGATTGCACCATTCCGCCCAGTCTTCGGTGCTCGAACTTCACCTTCTGGCAAGTGAGACACCTTAGCACATATTCAGTCACATCAGATTTCATTCCTGACCACCAGAAGTACCTCTTCATGTCTTTGTACATCTTAGAGGCTCCCGGATGGACGGACAATGTAGAGCAGTGTGACTCTCGCAGAATGTGATCCTTCGGCTCAACATTGCTTCAGGGAACGTATAATCTGCCATTCAGCCGGATCAGACCATCTTCATGCAATTTGAAGTCATACTTCCGTTTCTTGAATGTGCCCTCGGTGATTTTCTGTCTGATCTCTGTCATGTAAGGGTCGCTCAACTGAGCGTCTCGCACCTCATCAACCAAGCTAGAAGAAGCAAGTAGCAAATGGAGTGAGTGTACTAGACGACTCAGGGCGTCGGCTACAACGTTTTCCTTCCCTGCTTTATACTGAAGGTCGATGTCGTAATCAGATAGGAATTCCATCCACCTTCTCTGTCTCAGATTCAGTTCTTTCTGTGTGAAGACGTATTGCAGGCTCTTATGATCGGAATAGATGGTGATGCTTACCCCGTATAGATAATGTTGCCATATCTTCAATGCGAAGACAATGTCTCCAAGCTCTAAATCGTGCGTAGGGTGATTCTCCTCATGTTTTCTTCAGCTGGCGGGAGGCGTAAGCTACTACCAGACGCATCACAATATACCTCGAATCCCTCTGTGCCCTCTTGAAGAGTGAGAACGGGCGTTGAGGTCAACAAGTCTTTCAAGGTTTGAAGAGATTTCTCGTAGTCATTGGTCCATATAAAGGGTGCATCCTTCTTTATCAATGTAGTCATGGGCTTTGCGACTTTAGAAAAGTCCTTCACAAATCTCCGGTAATAACCAGCTAGACCAAGAAAACTCCGGATGTCGGTAACAGTCTTAGGTCTAGGCCATGATCGTACTGCTTCAATTTTAGTCGGATCGACAGAAGTACCCGCGCTCGAGATGACATGATTGAGGAAAGATACCTGATTTAGCCAAAACTCGCATTTGGAGAACTTCGCGTATAGCTGGTTCTCGCGCAGTGTCTCAAGTACTTATCTCATATGGTTTTCATGCTCTTTTGCTGACTTCGAATACACAAGGATGTCATCGATGAAGACTACTACCGAAGTATCCAACTGATCACTGAATAACCGATTCATCAAGTCCATAAATTTGCTGGTGCGTTCGACAAACCGAATGGCATCACCGTGAATTCGTAGTGGCCATATCTCGTACGGAATGCCGTTTTCTCAATATCTTGCTCTCGGATGGCTATCTGATGATACCCGGATCGGAGGTCAATCTTCGAAAAGACCGAAGCTCCCTTCAACTGATCGAACAGGTCGTTGATGCGTGGCAATGGATACTTGTTCTTTACAGTGACCACATTCAATTCGCGGTAGTTGATGTAGAGTCGGAGGCTACCATCCTTCTTCTTCACGAGAGGACCGGTGCTCCCCAGGGTGATACACTCGGGCATATAAACCCTTTGTCGAGTAGTTTCACATAACTGCTCTTTAAGTTCTGTCATTTCGGCTGGTGCCATACGGTATGGTGCCCTAGCAATGGGACCCGTACCAGGTACAAGATCAATCTCAAACTCTACTGTTCTTGGGGGTGGCATACCAGGTAGTTCTTTGGAAATACATCGGGAAATTCGGATACTACTGGCACCTCGGTGCTGAATTCTGGATCTCTCTCTAGATCTTGCACATAACATAAATATACATCATGCCCCTTTCTAAGCTCCCGGTACATAGCCATAGCGGAATGACTGTAGTCGAAGGCTCTCTAGGCCTCTAGCGGTATGAAATAGTAACCTCAGATGGGCTCTTGAGCAGTAGTCTATGCTCGGCGTAGAGGATTTGCCCCTTATGCCGCTCCAACCAGTTCATCTCGACTATCAAGTCGAATCCCAACCCGTTGAATTCGATGAAGGAGATGGGAAACTCTTCACCCCTGATTCGGATCGTGGTAGCTCGGTAATACTTGGTGCACTTTACTCGCTCCTTCGACGGAGCGTAACCAGGAAGTCTGGCAGCTCATCTGCGTCTAGCCCCAACCTCTTCGCAAATGATGGTGAAACAAAGGTGTGAGAGGCGCCGGAGTCCAATAGTATGGAGGCATCAATGCCATTCACCGGGAAGGTACCCGTTAAGATGGTGCCGCTCTTATTGGCTTGTGCTTCGGTAAGGATACTTAGGTTACCTTCGGTACCGAGTCCACAACCTAATGGTTCATAAGTTTTATAAGTAACGATGGTAGAATGCAAGTGGAATTTAATAACCAACACTGCTTTTATAATAAACCATCATCATACATATTTTGTCTCTAATACACATTACTAATGCATTTCATGGAATTACAAGGTTTAATACTTTCTAAAGGTAAGGTTCAGGCATCCTGGTTTCATGTGTGTGGCATTGATTATTGCCGGTGGTGCCGTATTCAACTTGATCTTCTTGATCCCGTGATACAACAACCTCGATTTTCCACCCATGATCAAGACATCTCCTGATTTCAATACCATTTTTTCCGCGAGGTCCACACGCATCCGCTCGCAATACAAAAATACCGCGTCATCATCAATGGACCAAGACATTATGGGCACTCCTTGTTCAAGAGATTCCGTTGTCTCGTCCTTATCTTGGTGTAAGCCCAGTCATCCTTCTTTCTCATAGAAGTTGACGATACAAAGTTCAAGTGTAGGGATTGGATAATCTTCACACTGTTGTGCAAGTTCTACAGCTTGTGTAACAAGCGTCTGAAATTCGGTGGGTATTGATGGAGGTGTTGCTCCATCTTTTGCTCGCGTTTTCTGGTATGTCTTGGTATAAGGGTTCCAGTCCTTTCCCAAGCACAACATCTTCAGCTTCATTGTTGCTCCACTGGGGAATTCAGGTGTATAAAATCCTCCTGGACTAGCTCCTAGTTCGTCGCATCATCGGATGATGGCAATTTGCGCTTCGGGTGTCAGGTATCCTTTTAATAAGATCATACCTGGTCGGATAATTTGACACTGCTCGTTGGTGAAGTGGTGAGTGGTGATGTCAGCTTCCTCATGGTTTGGATTTGAAGGTATTGGGTAGCAGATATTAAATCTCCCTAAGGTGGTAAATTTCATCTAACGTAAGTTCTAGTTTCAACTAGTTTGTTTCATGATCGAATTCATACTATAATTGCTTACGCATTCATTCATTCACTCAAACAAGCAAGTAATACTTTAGACATGCTCTTCACGGATTAAAGGTTATAGTTAGTACCTAGGCCGGACTTAGTACCGGTCCCGTCACGATCAATAATATGCAAGGCCGGCTACCTCTGCGGTGCGCCCTTCTAAGCACCTCGGGACCCCTGTCCCTGTGAGGTCTGCTGGGTCTGAGCATCGCCAGACGCAACCTCCTTGCCTTCACGTTGCTTGTAGCCCTGGTAGTTGCCCTTGGGCTTCGAGTTTTCCAGGCATACATTCACACGGTGCCCCGGTTTCTGGCAGTTGTAGCATCGGATCTCTCTACCTTGGCAATCGGTGTCGGGGTGATCTTTGTTGCAATGTCGGCATACATAATTTCGGCCATCACTTTGGTTCTTGCCATAGCCAGAACCAGAACTTGTAGCTTCGAAGTTAGCGAGGTTCGGAATATTTACACTAATTCACATACACACTAATTCACAAGTATACTAGTTCAGTTTCGGGTTCTTACCCTTATAGGGCTGAGACCTCAATGGCTTTGCTGCCACTGGTGCAGTGTAGGCGAGCTGCAACGGCTCAACTGCCTTGCCCTTCTCAGCATGGGCACTGCTGTCTCCTGAGGTATTCTTCTGGTGTTGCTGGGTGAACTTACCCTTTCTCTCTTCCAGTTTTTACCTTGGTTCTGCTCCTCTGAGCTGGTGTTTTTTGTTTGCTTTGCGCTTAAGCGCTTGCTCTTCATCCCTCAGCTGGCATGTGATCTCAACACGGGATGCAGCGTGATAGCACTCATGGAGTCACCAGGTATTAGCTAACATTCTTCTCATACAAAGGATTAATTCACATAGACTACGGCACTAAGGTTTAAATGTCGTCTACCAGAAGTGAGGTAAACTGCGTGTACCCCATGCCATACCGGAGTCGATGGCTCAATCCGCCGTAGAAGCGGTCGACCAAGACCTAGCCGGTATACCCAAGGTCGGGTAGCAGTCTGAGGATGGAAGTGAAGGTACGGTAGTATTCATCAACAATCATCTTCTTCGTCATTTTAAGGGCATCGAGCTCAAGACGCTTCTTGGTCTTGACATGCTCGGGGTAGTACTTAGATCGGAGAAGAGAGGTGAAGGCTTCCCAGTCAAAGGCGGGGTCAGCGGTGTGCTCGGCCTTGACAAGTTTCCAACAGTCCATAGCAGCTCTTTGAGGTAGTAGGCAGCTATCCTCACTTGAACTCCCGCAGGAATCTCGAGAGTCTCAAAAGTCGTCTCCATCTCGGAGATATAGGCTTCAAGCTTGGTGGGGTCGCTCTCGCCTCTAAAGCAGGGAGGTCGGAGATCTGCGACTGCCTTTACCCAATTAGTTTCTCGGGGTTGAGGCGGGTCGGGATGTTGTTGTTGGTTTTGTTGTACTTGCTGCTGGGCTGCAGTCATTAGCTGTGCCATAGTGGCGGCGACGATCTCAGTGACCGTCTGCGCACCAGGCTCATCAGCCTGCTCTCCCCGGGGTCGGCCTCGACCATGGCCTCTTCCTGACATCTGAACAAGTATGAATTACATTAGATACTGTGACAATGTGACCCTATGACCAGGTGGTCTTAAATTAAGCAATGGTATTGTCTTTTCAGATGTTAAGGGTATCCGTTATCATTAACGGTCATTCCTAGTTAGGTTTCTAATTCTCCATTGTAAAACGGTTTGTAACCTAACTCGGTAATCACTACGCTCGGCAATCTAATCTTCAGAGCGCTACTGTTGTAACACACCCTCTCGGTAACATCGTAATAATCTCTCACGTTAACAGTAATAAACACGTCTCACAGCGGAAAGAAGAACGGTAATTAAAACTCACATGGGTGTTACTTGCCATCCCTCGCCCATGCGAGTGATGTGGCAATACGAAAATGATAACAGAATAACAACATAGTATAAACTCCGCGGTGATAACGAGATACCGTCTATACAACAACTAAGTCTCCAAAACGTAACGACTACAGTGAGCATCTAGTTGTATCCCAATACGTACAATACCAACAACAGTAATATAAACATCTATCCCAGTACGGTAAGAAGTACGTGCGGTAATCAAAAACCAAAAAACCCTAAATACCCGGGCCCCGCACTCCGGCTTCGACCATGATCAGCAACCTGCACAATATTATGAAAGCTCAGCGATAAACGCTGAGTACGCCAGGTTTGGACCCTAATGGTCAGTTAAGTCGTTATTAACCGTCTTTGTATTAAATTTGTTTCATGCGTTACCGGTTTACAATTTATATAACAAAATTAAAACAAAAATTAAACAAACAACAACAATCATTACAATATACACACATCACAGTATTACATCAGACAATAAAAACAGAGGCGATAATTCACGCAACGCTTGATAATCACCACATATCACATCGGTCGGCCCCCGGGCCCTCTCATAACACTTTAATTTGGTTAGCACTGTCGGGCGTCAATTTGAAATACCCCAACCTTAATATATTGTTTAAACACTTAATATGGTATATTAAGACTAAAAAGAGTCTTAGAAACATTAGTAAACAAATTTAAACAAAAGAAACCACAAGATGTGCTTTAAGGTCAATAAAGGCCAAAATGTGCTCTAAGCTTGGGTAAGCTTGGTTAAGACCTAATGAGCTTACCAAGATCTTAATTATATGCTAATGAACATATTAAACCAATTACCAAAGAAAACCAAGCTTGAAAACAAGTTTAAACACAAAATGTGCTTTAAGGAGTCTTAAAGCACATTTTTGAAAAATTGTCTTGTAAATGAGTTTTGAATGGCTAAATGTCCATCATTACTCTTTAATTAACATGTGTACTATATAGTATCACATTTGGAAGTCTATATCAATGGGAAATCAAAAATTTCACTTCTATGTGCCTTGTTTTCATGAATAGTGATTTTTTATAAGCTATTTTGTAACATATGTTTGTATAAGTAATTAAATTGACAAATAAAGACTATAATACCCTCATACTACTATTGGGGGCCGGTTTTTAAGGTTGGTGACACACCACCTTGTTAGCTTGTTAAAGAAAATAAGAACTACTTAAGTACCTTTTTACTTTATAAAGCATAAATATCTTCAAAAGCAAATTCTATCTCATTCTCTCTCATTCTCTCATTTCTTTCCTTCATTTCCCACAGTTCCAAACACCTTCTTCAACCTCTCTTCTTCATTCTCTCACGGTTTGCAATAGTACACACCACCATCTCCATCTTTGATCTCTTGTAAAATCTAGCTCACTTGTCCAAATCAAAAACAAACACCACCAATCTCTTCCTCTCACCAGCTCTTCATTCCTATCTTCTTAAAATTCCAAGACCACCATTTCGGTGCCAAGGATTTCCACCATTGAAGGAGCTTGAGCTTGTATTTTTACATATTGTTACTCTCCTTTGCTTCTAGGTAAGGAATCTCAAATAAAAACTTCATTTCCTTCATGTTTTTGTTGTGACCGAAAATACCTATTGAAGGAGCTCTTTGTGTGACTTTGTTCTAGCTTCATTCCAACTCTTCATGGACTAGGTGGAGTCCTCTCTTGTTAGATATTCAAACTCTCTTCAAAGATCAAGGTAAAACAACTACATTAATGTTTTTGAAACAATGTAAAATTAGGGTTTACAATGAGATGAAGCTTATAGCTTGAATACTCATTATAATGTTTGTATATTGTTTAGAACTTGACAAAGAATCAAATACCTTACCGGTTTTTTAAAGGAAACAAGAAAGAAGTTGTTTGGAAAAGAGGTAAATCTACTAACCTAATGTTGTTTAATGCCTTAGGAGAAATGAGCTTATAATGCTTGTTAAAACTACCTAAAGAGCAAATGGTGAATGACTTAGTAAAGTGTTCTCAAGAGCTTAGTAAAAGGCATATGTGTTGTTGAGTGTATTTGCAGGTCAAAGGCAAATATATTGTGGAAATTCAGTGTTTATGATTTATTGCATCTTAAGGGCCTAAGAGCCATGTCATTTAAGGGCCTAAGTGCCATGCAATTAAATTATGCACTATATTGTGATGTGGTGCTATATGAGTGAAGTTTGTGTATAAGAAAGTGCTTGATGGATTTTTAGTGTTCTTGGTTGTTTGTTGGTGAAAACAATTGTTTTGGTTTAGGAATGTTCTAGGAGAACCTATGTCGAAATTTAGGTAATAAACGAGAAGTTCTAAGAGTTTAAAATGAGTTTGATAAGTTAAGGAGTATTTAGAATGGTTAAGTGTTTTCCCTTGTGAAAGAAACATGCATTAAGGTGATTTAAGATGTGAGAAGGACTTAGGCATGATCTTGAGGTTTTAGTATGTACCAAAGTCATTTTGGACTTAGGTAAAGACTTAGGCAAACTTTGGTAAAATAAGGAGAAAGTGTAAACTTGGAAAGAATTTCAAGAATGACATAAGGAGTTAGTTGTGAGAAATAATGCTTAGAGATGATGTTAAGATGAGGAGAAAACATTTGGGATAGTAGTTATCATAGGTGAGAAACACCATTTAGAAACTAGTATAAAATGTTGTAAGTGTTAAGGAATTTTACAAGGAAATAAGTAAAGGCTTAAGGAATTAGAAAATGAGTTTCATGGATGTTGTATGTCGATATAAGGGTACCAAATGTTGTTAGGAAACATTAAGAGGCTTTAGGAGAAGTTTGGTGAAGATTTGACAAAGTTTGGGTAAGTTTAGAGGACGTCCGACCCAGGGGTCCGACCCAAGTTTGGGTCGGACAGCCTCTGTTAGGCGTCAGGAAATTGTTCTGGAATGGTCCGACCCAGAAGGGTGGGTCGGACATGGGTCGGACGGTCATGTTTCAAAGAGGGAAATGTTCTGGAATGGTCCGACCCAGTCGAGTGAGTCGGACGTGGGTCGGACGGGCATGTTTGTAAGGCGGTAAAATGTTCTGTAATGGTCCGACCCAAGGGTGGGTCGGACATGGGTCGGACATGTATGTTCTGAGGTCGATGAAGTTCTCTGGAATGGTCCGACCCAGAAGGTTGGGTCGGACATGGTCGGACAAGGTAAGGTTCTCCAGACCCGAAATACTGGAAGGGTCCGACCCAGTTGTGGGTCGGACGGTGGGTCGGACATACCAAATCTTGTAAAAAAAAAAAGAAAAGAATGTGACTTATGTAGTTAACCCTAGGGGGTATAATGAAGGTAACCTAGGGTAAGTTAGACATTAAAACATGTCAAATAATCATGTTAAACACTTAGTAAATTTGGAGGTTAAGTAAGTAATTAACCGACATTCTTGAATCATGTATAGGAGTGACCTACGGTGGAAACAATCAAGGCAAGGACCAAGGTATGGTTTTCTTGCAGTCTGTTGTCTACCGGTTTACACCGGCTTGTGTGTTGTATGTTTTTCTGTGTGTTTATGACGTTATAAGATCTAAACATGTAATGAGTTTACAGTTGTTCATATTTGTGATGTTATGATGTGACTCATTTCCTTTGTGTGTGTCTAACATGACTTACCACTTATTGTGTATTGGTTGTTAAGTTCCACCATGAACTTCTAACAAGTGTTAACTGGGAAGTGAGGAATCCGGTTGTCCGGTCATGCATGTAAGTTAAGAGTAGATATCTGAATCAGATTCGACTCTTATGTTGTTAAGATTGTTCTCCTTAATTTGGCGTTCGATCTCCCGCTAGCTTCCTCCAAAGCTTACCTATTCTGACTTATGATCGGTTTAGTGGGAACATGTGTTTGTGTGGTGTGTTCGGGTCACTAAATCCGAACCATCTGTGACTTAAGTTACTCGTTCGACTAACAGAACGGTAATGAGTGTGTAAACGAGCTTAACATGAGGGTGAATCATTCTCTAGGCTCTTGTGTTATTTGACCCTTGTGGTTTGTTATTGTGGAACGAAGATCCACTGTGTATGTGATGTTGTGCTGTGCACTATTGATGCTATGCCACATGTTATGTTATGTATATAAATGAATGCCATGTTATCATGACAATTAGTTGCGCGTATCCCGGTAGCCGATGGGCTGCGCGTTAACCATACCAGCCAAGGGTTGCTGACCCCCTCGGGGGATCCATATTTCTCTTACTGCAGGATGAGGATCGAAGAAGCGGAGTGGCTCTAGATCCTAGGATGTGGTTTACTTTTGAGTACTTTTGGATGTTGGCCCGGGATGCGCCTGTGCTCCCGTGGCGTGATATATATTTGGTTGTGACAGTTAACAGTGATGTGATACAGTGAAGGATGTATGTTACTCGGTATTGTATATGATGTATTTATGGTTTAGTTTTATGCTCGGGAGTCTGATCATCAGACCGGTACACTTGTATTTATTCTGCCTTGTCAACCACGTGGGTGGTTGACGGCGTTGTAGCACCGAAGCGTTAGTTACTGTTTAGTTATTTATTTCCGCTGCGATTTCATTTAGTGTTATGTGCGTAGTAGGGGTGTTACAAAAAGTGGTATCAGAGCGAAGTATCGCTCTGATGACTAGAATACCGAGCTTAGGGATATACCGAGTTAGGAAACCTAACTACAGTTACTTCAGTGAACATTATGGAAAGGTTAACCACTAACTAAGTGTGGAGATACCTTATTGTCGGGAAGCGTTACAACCGTTGGACCGATAAGTGTGCAAGCATATTGCTAATGAATATTCATGTGAATTCAGATGGCAGGTAGACCGCGTGGTAGAGGCCGCGGAAGCGGTACTGGTGATACGGGTGACCAGGGCGAGAACACTACGGCTCAGGTTATGGCTGAGGCTGTAGCAGCCGCTGTAGCCCAAATGGTACCCCAGCTTGTAGCTGCGATTCAGCAGGGGCAGATGCCCGGAGTTCAACCACCACCGCCACGAGAGACCAACTGGGTCAAGGCATTGGCAGACTTGAGACCCCCTTCATTTCATGGGGAGACCGACCCACGTAAGCTGGAGGCGTACATCTCCGAGTTGGAGACCGCCTACGAGACCTTGGTTGTACCTGCAGAGGCTAAGGTCCGTCTTGCCGCTTACTACCTGAAGGGTTCGGCACAGAACTGGTGGAAGCTTGTGAGAGAGGACCGGATGGCGGATCCTCAGTTTGGATGGAGGGAGTACACGGCTCTACTGCGAGCCAAATACTACCCTGTGCACGTTCAAGAGGCCAAGCGCCTGGAGCTGGATAGTCTGAGGCAGGGGGACAAGGTGTCGGTTGATGAGTATTACACTGCATTCACCGGCCTTATCCACCTGTTACCGGACCTGGGATACTCGAACCGGGTGCTGGTAAACCGTTTTTACAACGGTCTCAGCCACCGTCTTCGCTATGGGATGGGGCCAGCTGAGTATACTACCTTGCAGGTAATTTAAATAAGAGTGATGTGAATATGTGTAGTCTACAAGTGAGTATTAATGTGAGTTTGTGAGTATGTATTGCGGGGCATGACTGACATCCTAAATTCAGGAGTGCTATCATGCCGCTGCTAAGGTGGAAATCACCGTCCGTCTGAGGGACGAGGAGAATGCGCACAAGCGCAAGGCCACGAGCGAGGGCCAGAGTCCGCAGGGGTACGGGGGAGGAAAGAAGAAGAAGAAACCTTATCCCCAGCCCCAGAAGAGTCAGCACCAGGGTGACAAGGGCCAAGCCCAAACCACCACACACTGAGGAGCCACTGAAGCTCACATATGCTTATGCGGCGAAACCCCTACGCTCTTACCCACCTAAGGGTAATTATTTAATCTTGTGTGATAAGTTGAAGTGTATGTTGATAAGTTGTGAGACAAGTATTGATTGTGTATTGTGATAGCAGCTAGCACGGGCTCTGGACCGGAGCGCCACTATTACTGTAAGTGGTGCATGGAGACCGAGACCACCCCGGCAAGGACTGCAAGGGAAATGAGGTGCAGTGTCGTTACTGCGAGAAGTGGGGTCACCGTGACCACGAGTGTTACCGGAACCCCAACAGCAGAGTCAACAAGCCCAGGGGCAGTGGAAGGGTAAGGCCACAGCAGCTATTGATGGCCCGAAGACGGCTAACCAGCCACCCACAGATCAGAGGCACACTGATTCCCAGAAGGGGAAGGGGTCGGGACCTAGCAAGGCCGCCCTGAATGTGGTGGACCGGTCAGAGGCGCCAGGGCCCTCTTCTAGACCAGGTACCGCCTAAACTGTTGAATGTAATAAGTGATTGCATACCGCATTTCATGCATGTGTGTATTAGTGAGTCCAAGTGTATTATCATGTGAGTAAAGAGTTGAAGTATAGTGTGGAAGTCACCTAATTAGATAATTCTAAACTTAAAGGAACCTTCAATATATGTTATCCAATCCCACCCACACCAAACCCTGAAGAACCACCATCAACATCACCGACTTTCCAATGGAGCAATGTCAGGTTATCCAGCCAGGTATGATACTTTTAAATGGATACCTGACACCGGAAGCACAAATCCATGTCATCAGACGATGCGACGAACTTGGAGCTAAACCTGGAGGTTTCTACACACCCGAATACCCGAACGGATCAAGAATGCAATTGAAGATGATGTGCATGGGTAAGGACTGGAACCCTTACACCAAGTCATATCAAGAAGTGCGAGCTGAAGATGGAGCAACAGTACCAAGTATACCTGAGGAGTTCCGTGCGGTCGTTAATCACGCCGTGGGAATTGCTCAACAAGTTGAAACGGATTCAATTCCAGATGTGAAAGCAGATTTGTGTATTGTGAACTTCTACCAGAAAGGTGGACGGTTAGGTTTACACCAAGATAAGGACGAGTCACCCGAGTCTCTAAGTAAGGGAGTACCCGTGGTGTCTTGGTCCATTGGTGATACCGCAGTGTTTGTGTATGGCGAGCAGAAGCGTGCTGATCTCGCAAGGAAGTTAATACTAAAGTCAGGAGATGTGTTAGTCATGGGTGGGCAGTCAAGGATGCTATACCATGGCATCAGGAAGATCAAACTGAATACCGCACCGTCGGCAGTGATCAATGCCACACACATGAAACCTGGACGTTTGAATTTGACCTTCAGACAGTTTTAAAGCCTTGTATAATTCTGTAATGTGTTAAGCCAGTATATGTTAAGGAAGTTACGTATGTGTTAAGTTATGTCAACCGTGTAAACCAACAATGTTGTAAAGAGAAGTGTTAATGAATAAAGTGGAGTTATTGAA
The DNA here is from genome assembly GCA_023374045.1 of Limonium bicolor. NCBI lineage: Eukaryota > Viridiplantae > Streptophyta > Magnoliopsida > Caryophyllales > Plumbaginaceae > Limonium > Limonium bicolor. Next base: position 208,315,612 of record CM041780.1, read on the forward strand.
GTATATCAACCCGTGTTGTTACCCAGTACTTATTAGTTTGCCAATGAATTAGGCTGTGCACTCGGAACGGGAGGTACACTGAGTGTCTGCAATGAGGCAGAAGCCGGCAAGAGCGGCACAATCCTCCTCACCGGTACCTTTCCAGTGAATGGCGTGGATGCATCGATCTTGTTCGACTCTGGAGCCTCACACACATTTATTTCGCTATCTTTTGCGAAGAGGCTGGGGTTAGATGGTGATGAGATGCCAGACTTCTTGGTCACTCTCCCATCGAAAGAGCGGATCAGGTGTACCCGCTACCACCGAGATGCTGTTGTAAGAATCAGAGGTGAAGAGTTTCCGATCGACTTGATAGAGTTCGACGGACTTGGATTTGATGTGATTGTCGGGAAACTGGTTGGAGCGGTACAAGGGCAGAATCCTATGTGCCGAGCATCGACTGCTTCTTCGGAGTCCATCTGGGGTTACCATATCATACCGCCAGAGGCCCAGGGAGCCTTCGACACAGATCATCACCGCCATGGCCATGTATCGTGAGTTACGACGAGGGAGTGATGTATACCTCTGCTATGTCCAGGACATAGAGAGACCCAGAGTTTTTCTGATGTGCCGGTAGTGTCGGAGTTTCCTGATGTATTTCCTAAGGAACTGCCGGGCATGCCGCCAGCACGAGAGGTTGAGTTTGAGATTGACTTAGTTCCGGGCACTGGACCCATTGCGAAAGCACCTTATCGTATGGCTCCAGCAGAGATGACAGAGCTCAAGGAGCAGCTGAGAGACCTACTCGACAAGGGCTTTATCCGCCCTAGTGTTTCACCATGGGGAGCGCCGGTCCTCTTCGTGAAGAAGAAGGACGGTAGCCTCCGCCTGTGTATTGACTATCGAGAGCTGAATGCTGTTACGGTGAAGAACCGTTACCCTTTACCACGCATCGACGATCTATTTGATCAGCTGAGGGGAGCATCAGTATTCTCCAAGATAGACCTACGTCCGGATACCATCAGATTGCCATCCGTGATAGTGATATCGAAAAGACAGCATTCAGGACTAGGTATGGGCACTATGAGTTCACAGTTATGCCGTTTGGCTTGTCAAATGCACTAGCAAAGTTCATGGACTTAATGAACCGTTTGTTCCAAGATCAGTTGGACAAGTCTGTGGTAGTCTTCATCGATGATATTCTTGTGTATTCGAAATCAAGAGGTGAGCACGAAAGCCACCTGAGAAATGTGTTACAAACATTGAGGAGGAATCAGTTGTATGCAAAGTTTTCGAAATGTGAATTTTGGTTGAACCAAGATCCTTTCTTGGACATGTGATTTCTGAGGCCGGGATCGCTGTTGATCCGGCAAAGATAGATGCAGTGCGCACCTGGCCTAGGCCGAAGACAGTTACCGATATCAGGAGCTTCCTCGGTCTGGCAGGTTATTATAGGAGGTTTGTGAAGGACTTCTCCAGTGTCTCGAAGCCGATGACTTCCTTAATGAAGAAGGATGCACCATTCGAGTGGACAGTCGACTGTGAGAGTTCTTTCACGAGTCTCAAGGATGCTCTGACATCTGCACCAGTCCTGACTATACCAGACGGTCCAGATGGTTTTGAGGTCTACTGCGACGCATCAGGTAGAGGTATGGGTTGTGTGTTGATGCAACACGGGAAGGTCGTAGCATACGCCTCCCGACAGCTGAAAAAGCATGAGGAGAACTACCCTACCCACGATCTAGAGTTGGGTGCCATTGTCTTCGCATTGAAGATATGGCGACATTATTTGTATGGGGTAAGTGTGACAATCTATTCTGACCACAAAAGCTTAAAGTACTTGTTCACTCAGAAGGAGTTGAACATGAGACAAAGAAGGTGGGTCGAATTTCTGAATGACTATGACATTAATCTGCAATATAAAGAGGGTAAGGCAAATGTGGTAGCTGACGCATTGAGTCACCGAGCACACTCTCTCCATTCGCTAGTCTCTCATACTGGCTTGGTTGAAGAGGTGCGAAGTGCTCAGATGACGGATCAGTATATGCTGGAGATCCGGCAGAAGCTTATTGATGGCACATTCGAGGGTCAGAAGTACGACTTCAGACTCCACGATGATGACCTGATTAGGCTGAATGGCCGATTGTGTATACCTAGGAGTAGCGCTGAGTTGAAGGAGCGCATATTGAGTGAATCCCATTGTTCTACTACTTCGATTCACCCCGGAGCTTCAAAGATGTATAAAGGTATGAAAAGATATTTTTGGTGGACTGGAATGAAGAAAGATGTAAGTGATTATGTGTTGAGGTGTCTCACTTGCCAGAAGGTCAAGTTTGAGCACCGACGGCCTGGTGGTATGGTACAGCCAATGCCAGTGCCTGAGTGGAAGTTCCATGATATCTCCATGGACTTCGTAGTAGGGCTTCCGCCTACAAGGGGAGGTCTGAATATGATATGGGTTGTAGTTGACCGACTGACCAAGGTGGCCCGATTCATTCCGATGAAGGACACCTCGAAAGTGGCAAGATTGGCAGAACTCTTTGATAAAGAAATTGTAAGACACCATGGTGTACCGAAAACGATTGTATCTGACAGAGATACCAGATTCTTATCCAGATATTGGAAGTCTACACGAGAGGCATTGGGTACCGAACTGAAATTGAGTACAGCGTTTCACCCACAGACCGATGGTCAGAGTGAGCGCACCATTCAGACACTTGAGGATATGCTACGTGCTTGTGCACTTGACTTTCAGACCAGCTGGATTGATAAGTTACATCTGATCGAGTTTAGTTACAACAACAGTTACCATGCTTCGATCAAGATGTCTCCCTTCCAGGCCTTGTACGGTAGACCATGCCGCACGCCATTATGCTGGGATGAGTCGAGTGAGACGGTCATTATAGGACCAGAGTATCTTGAACAAGTTCAGGCAGAAGTTCGCCAGATCCGGGCTAACATGAAGGCAGCTCAGGATAGACAGAAGTCGTACGCAGATGTGCGCAGACGTGACCTGGAGTTCGCCGTGGGCGATCAGGTATTTTTGAGAGTATCCCCCATGAAGGGAGTATTTCGTTTTGGCCAGAAGGGCAAGTTGAGCCCAAAATATGTGGGGCCTTATGTTGTGACGGAGCGGATCGGCCCGGTAGCCTATAAACTAGATCTACCCGCCGAGCTGGGCAAGGTACATGATGTATTTCATGTGTCCCAGTTGAAGAAGTATATGTCTCATCCGTCTCATGTGCTTCAGCCTGAAAGGCTAACCTTAGAGCCGACCATGCGATCAGTGGAGACTCCGGTACGGATTCTGGATACTAAGACTCGAGACACTCGCCATAAGTCTGTGAGACTGGTGAAAGTTCTTTGGTCTAACCAGGACGTTGAGGAGGCCACTTGGGAGCTGGAAGATAAGATGAAGGCGAAGTACCCGTCATTGTTTACTTCTTAGTCTTTATGTGTATAGGGTACGGGGCGTACCCCTTTTTAAGGGGGGTAGAGCCGTTTCGGTTATGTGTGTACGACGTGTATTTGAATACATCATCTATGTATGTTGTTATGTTACAGACCGTTGTGTCTGAATGATGTGGATGATGTTGTATGGAACTTGTGTCCAATGTTATGTACCTGATGTTATGTTGTATGGACCTTGTGTCCAATGTTATGTAAGTGTGTTGTTAATGATGTATGGAAGTATCGTTTATAAGTATTCCCGTGTTCTAATATTTAGGATATGTGGAAGTATGAACTTTGAGGGCAAAGTTCTTTTAAGGGGGTAGATTGAAATACCCCAAACCTTAATATATTGTTTAAACACTTAAATATGGTATATTAAGACTAAAAAGAGTCTTAGAAACATTAGTAAACAAATTTTAACAAAAGAAAACACAAGATGTGCTTTAAGGTCAATAAAGGCCAAAATGTGCTCTAAGCTTGGGGTAAGCTTGGTTAAGATGAGCTTACCAAGATCTTAATTATATGCTAATGAACATATTAAACCAATTACCAAAGAAAACCAAGCTTGAAAACAAGTTTAAACACAAAATGTGCTTTAAGGAGTCTTAAAGCACATTTTTGAAAAATTGTCTTGTAAATGAGTTTTGAATGGCTAAATGTCCATCATTACTCTTTAATTAACATGTGTACTATATAGTATCACACTTGGAAGTCTATATCAATGGGAAATCAAAAATTTCACTTCTATGTGCCTTGTTTTCATGAATAGTGATTTTTATAAGCTATTTTGTAACATATGTTTGTATAAGTAATTAAATTGACAAATAAAGACTATAATACCCTCATACTACTATTGGGGGCCGGTTTTTAAGGTTGGTGACACACCACCCTTTTTAGCTTGTTAAGAAAATAAAGAAGACTACTTAAGTACCTTTTTACTTTATAAAGCATAAATATCTTCAAAAGCAAATTCTATCTCATTCTCTCATTTCTTTCCTTCATTTACCACGGTTCCAAACACCTTCTTCAACCTCTCTTCTTCATTCTCTCACGGTTTGCAATAGTACACACCACCATCTCCATCTTTGATCTCTTGTAAAATATAGCTCACTTGTCCAAATCAAAAACAAACACCACCAATCTCTTCCTCTCATCAAGCTCTTCATTCCTATCTTCTTAAAATTCCAAGACCACCATTTCGGTGCCAAGGAGTTCCACCACCATTGAAGGAGCTTGAGCTTGTATTTTTACATATTGTTACTCTCCTTTGCTTCTAGGTAAGGAATCTCAAATAAAAACTTCATTTCCTTCATGTTTTTGTTGTGACCGAAAATACCTATTGAAGGAGATCTTTGTGTGACTTTGTTCTAGCTTCATTCCAACTCTTCATGGACTAGGTGGAGTCCTCTCTTGTTAGATATTCAAACTCTCTTCAAAGATCAAGGTAAAACAACTACATTAATGTTTTTGAAACAATGTAAAATTAGGGTTTACAATGAGATGAAGCTTATAGCTTGAATACTCATTATAATGTTTGTATATTGTTTAGAACTTGACAAAGAATCAAATACCTTACCAGTTTTTTAAAGGAAACAAGAAAGAAGTTGTTTGGAAAAGAGGTAAATCTACTAACCTAATGTTGTTTAATGCCTTAGGAGAAATGAGCTTATAATGCTTGTTAAAACTACCTAAAGAGCAAATGGTGAATGACTTAGTAAAGTGTTCTCAAGAGCTTAGTAAAAGGCATATGTGTTGTTGAGTGTATTTGCAGGTCAAAGGCAAATATATTGTGGAAATTCAGTGTTTATGATTAGCATTAAGGGCCTAAAGCCATGTCATTTAAGGGCCTAAGTGCCATGCAATCTAAATTATGCACTATATTGTGATGTGGTGCTATATGAGTGAAGTTTGTGTATAAGAAAGTGCTTGATGGAGTGTTCTTGGTTGTTTGTTGGTGAAAACAATATGTTTTGGTTTAGGAATGTTCTAGGAGAACCTATGTCGAAATTTAGGTAATAAACGAGAAGTTCTAAGAGTTTAAAATGAGTTTGATAAGTTAAGGAGTATTTAGAATGGTTAAGTGTTTCCCTTGTGAAAGAAACATGCATTAAGGTGATTTAAGATGTGAGAAGGACTTAGGCATGATCTTGAGGTTTTAGTATGTACCAAAGTCATTTTGGACTTAGGTAAAGACTTAGGCAAACTTTGGTAAAATAAGGAGAAAGTGTAAACTTGGAAAAGAATTTCAAGAATGACATAAGGAGTTAGTTGTGAGAAATAATGCTTAAGAGATGATGTTAAGATGAGGAGAAAACATTTTGGGATAGTAGTTATCATAGGTGAGAAACACCATTTAGAAACCTAGTATAAAATGTTGTAAGGGTTAAGGAATTTTACAAGGAAATAAGTAAAGGCATAAGGAATTAGAAAATGAGTTTCATGGATGTTGTATGTCGATATAAGGGTACCAAATGTTGTTAGGAAACATTAAGAGGCTTTAGGAGAAGTTTGGTGAAGATTTGATAAAGTTTGGGTAAGTTTAGAGGACGTCCGACCCAGGGGTCCGACCCAAGTTTGGGTCGGACAGCCTCTGTTAGGCGTCAGGAAATTGTTCTGGAATGGTCTGACCCAGAAGGTTGGGTCGGACATGGGTCGGACGGTCATGTTTCAAGGAGGGAAAATGTTCTGGAATGGTCCGACCCAGTCGAGTGAGTCGGACGTGGGTCGGACGGGCATGTTTGTAAGGCGGTAAAATGTTCTGTAATGGTCCGACCCAGAAGGGTGGGTCGGACATGGGTCGGACATGTATGTTCTGAGGTCGATGAAGTTCTCTGGAATGGTCCGACCCAGAAGGTTGGGTCGGACATCGGTCGGACAAGGTAAGGTTCTCCAGACCCGAAAACCACTGGAAGGGTCCGACCCAGTTGTGGGTCGGACGGTGGGTCGGACATACCAAAACTTGTAAAAAAAAAAAGAAAAGAATGTGACCTATGTAGTTAACCCTATGGGGTATAATGAAGGTAACCTAGGGTAAGTTAGACATTTAAACATGTCAAATAATCATGTTAAACACTTAGTAAATTTGGAGGTTAAGTAAGTTAATTAACCGACATTCTTGAATCATGTATAGGAGTGACCTACGGTGGAAACAAATCAAGGCAAGGACCAAGGTATGGTTTTCTTGCAGTCTGTTGTCTACCGGTTTACACCGGCTTGTGTGTTGTATGTTTTCTGTGTGTTTATGACGTTATAAGATCTAAACATGTAATGAGTTTACAGTTATTCATATAATTGTGATGTTATGATGTGACTCATTTCCCTTGTGTGTGTCTAACATGACTTACCACTTATTGTGTATTGGTGTTAAGTTCCACCATGAACTTCTAACAAGTTGTTAACTGGGAAGTGAGGAATCCCGGTTGTCCGGTCATGCATGTAAGTTAAGAGTAGATATCTGAATCAATTCGACTCTTATGTGGTTAAGATTGTTCTCCTTAATTTGGCGTTCGATCCCCGCTAGCTTCCTCCAAGCTTACCTATTCTGACTTATGATCGGTTTAGTGGGAACATGTGTTTGTTGTGGTGTTTTCGGGTCACTAAATCCGACCATCTTGACTTAGTTACTCGTTCGACTACAGAACGGTAATGGTGTGTACGAGCTTAACATGAGGTGAATCATTCTCTAGGCTCTTGTGTTATTTGACCCTTGTGGTTTGTTATTGTGGAACGAAGATCCACTGTGTATGTGATGTTGTGTTGTGCACTATTGATGCTATGCCACATGTTATGTTATGTATATAAATGAATGCCATGTTATCATGACAATTAGTTGCGCGTATCCCGTAGCCGATGGGCTGCGCGTTAACCATACCAGCCAAGGGTTGCTGACCCCCTCGGGGGATCCATATTTCTCTTACTGCAGGATGAGGATCGAAGAAGCGGAGTGGCTCTAGATCCTAGGATGTGGTTTACTTTTGAGTACTTTTGGATGTTGGCCCGGGATGCGCCTGTGCTCCCGTGGCGTGATATATATTTGGTTGTGACAGTTAACAGTGATGTGATACAGTGAAGGATGTATGTAATACTCGGTATTGTATATGATGTATTTATGGTTTAGTTTTATGCTCGGGAGTCTGATCATCAGACCGGTACACTTGTATTTATTCTGCCTTGTCAACCACGTGGGTGGTTGACGGCGTTGTAGCACCGAAGCGTTAGTTACTGTTTAGTTATTTATTTCCGCTGCGATTTCATTTAGTGTTATGTGCGTAGTAGGGGTGTTACACAATTAGGACAACCCGAAATAACTCACTTGGACAGTAGTCCCACGTACACACGAGGTGCTCATTGCCCAGAGGATCTGAAGATTCTGGGCCTTACTCACTTTGCCTTTGTAAAGGCGTCCATTTAGGTGGCCAAGGGCCTGGTGCCAACAGCAGCACACTCTGCTTGACGATCTATCTAGGCTCGATCAGGATTTAACTAGAGTAAACCCGATCCGGGTATTACTCAAGAGATCTCTACGCGCGACCAGTAGCCAGTGACTAACTAGATTAAGGTAAACCATCACACTCATACACACTCCAACGATCGACTTAGTCAGTTAGTTACCCAGTTACAGTTTTAGGTATGGAGAACATCACTTATTTGTTGGCTGCCCTGTGGGTCTTACGCATGCCTAGAGTTATTCTAGGTAATATTCATGTTCGAGTCAAAGCTCTAGAGACCGACGATGTCGTGCCTCGTATCCTAAGTATTTTACTTAGGTTATAACTACATAGCTTATAATACTTAGCGTATTATGACAGACAATGGCAATCACAATCACATTACTCGTATACGTAGATTTATATAAGCCGATCTATAGTCGACGTAGTATTAGTCCCGAAGGACGTTCGTGCATAAATAAATAATGCAGTAAAACACAGGTAATCATCACACACATTCATACACAGATAATCACACACGTTACATAAACCAAACAAATCCGAGCCCGAGAAAATCCTCAGGACAACTCGGATCAAACCTCTTTACGTACCGTGCACCTAGACCAGGGTTGCGCAGTGTAGACCACTAAGCTTGTCGTGCGCGCCTGTCCGTAGTACGATCTAAAAATACGAAGGACGCTAAAAGTCAATCCACATGACTAGTTGACTTGGTATTTCCGAATAACGTCAGTAACCCCGGTATTACATCCCCGGATTTCTATAGTTATTAATTAAGGTATCATTATACTAAAACTCCTTACTCGTAGCATGCATTAATACTCGTTTAAACAATGGAGTCGGTTTTATGAAAACGTCTTAGTTAGCGTTTCCGAACGTAGGAATTTATATTATTCCAACTCATAGTATTTTATAAGTGTTATGTTTTTACACAGATTCGTTCGTTCCCGTATATTTAATTCAACTGTTTCGATTGCATGCATAGGTACGTGTTCTAACCTATAGTTGCATGCATGGTATATTTTATAACCTATGGTTGCATGCATCCATGCAACGTTAATTTATATTGCATGATACATTACTATTCCTTAATATACCTTGTATTATACAACTCCTCATTTAGATAACAAGTTGTATTTATTTAAAACCTTATGACTTTATAGTATATAATTATACTAATAGGTTAACGTTTATCATGTACTATTATATGGTTTGTAAACCATAATATATATGCATATTCATTTGCACCGGTATATACATATATATATTGATTTGATGAAGTATAAAAACCTTATATTATGTACATATTATTCCTCATTCAAGGTTTATTTTATCACACCCAAAATCATATAATAACCATCATATTTATGTCATTGTATACTATAGTTTATATCTTCATTTTTGCATATTATATACGCGCTACAACTTTTGTAGTTTGTAAAACCATACTTTGACCACATAATATTATGAAGTGTTACACTCATATCATGATGTTATATAGTATGAAGTTTTATATGTCATTAAACCTTATAACATATAGTTTTGGTAATTATTTATATTTACTGAAAATAACATATATATTTAATACACTTGTTATTTCTTTATTCACATAGTTTTCATTAATTACAATTTAACCACATAACTTATACCATGTTATAACTATCTTATTTTATAACATCAAAACTTTGTAATAAAATATAACCTATAGTTTTATCACACATTTTTTTATAATTGTCGAATAGGTATATAGTTTATATTTTATTTTCTTTCCAAATCCCACACTTTCTAGTTATTACAATTACACCACTTATTTTATAACATACCATATTCATCATATACTACAACATTTATATCTTATAGTATGTATATTATATAGTTTCAATATTACCGAAATTTATGGACAAACCTTAGGGTCTGTTTTGTTTTTATTTTCAACTTTTCATATTTATACTTTTACCACAAATCTTATAACATTTTTACATAACATATATTATATCATCCAAACATTGTAACAATTATAACATATGGTTCAATATCTTATTTTTTCCAATATTACCGAACAGACCCTTGGTCTGTTTGGTTTAATCTTTCCAGCAACAATATTTTCTTTATTTACACAATGACCACATATATTATCCTAAGTTATATATATAGGCTATATTATATGGTTTTAACATTTATTATTCATATAACCTATAGTTTTATATTGTCATATTTCCAAACAGCCCCCTTGTGTTTTTAAAATCCTTTTTCCGCCCAAATCTTTTTCCTTATTTACATATTGACCCCCTTTTATATTATATACTTTCTATATGTCACAAAACTATATATTATACACTTTTATTAATATAGCCATTTAAATAACTTCAAAAATTCCCAAACTTTATACTTATGATATAAACTATTATATTAACTAACCTATACCCTAACTTTCGGTAATTACCTCTTGTACCCGAAGAGTTTTATAATATTAACATTTAACCTATAATGTTACTATAAGTTCATAAATTAATTATTTATGACATTAAATTTGGTCAAACCACCTAACATGGTCCATATTGACCTATTGACTTTCAGTTTGACCAGAAGTTTGTTTATTTACGGTTTGACCCCATAGTTTTTCAGAAATTACATTTTTGCTACAAATCTTTATTAAATTTTATATAATTCATAAAATAAGGTTTTAATACCTAAATTTCGGCTATAACCTATGGTTAGCCCCTAAAATTATTTTAATTACAGAAAAAACCCCAGAATAAATTCAGTAATAATAATTACCACCTTAAATTCATTTTAGACTTAATGAACATAAATTAAATGGCCTAAAAATGCATGGCCTTATTACAATAATAAACATAGAATAAAATTACACATAAATGCCTTTAATGACATAACTAAGTCACGGCTGATATTATACTTGCCCATATATTTTATAAATTATATTGTTAGCCCTTAATTTATTTCCTTGACCTTATAGGTCATTTAAACACCAAACTAACTAACCAAAAATATTATAAAGCATTTAAATACATAGTTAAATTATTTAACCCTTTTTAACCCCATGGCTTGTATTATAATGTAACAAAATTTCATAAAAACTATATTATAGCATAAGGTAAGATTTCCTCACCTAGCTTTTGATTCACAAGCCACCAAAGCTATCCAAACACCTCCTAGGCTCTCGACCTAATTAATACACATAATTTAATTAGTTTTTGAAGTGTTAGATCATCTGAGCTTAATATATACACATCATTAAGAGTAAAAATACTCACTTTGCTAGGTTTTGTACTTGGATCTGTTTTACACATTTTGTGTAGAATATTCCCATAGTTCCAAGAGGATTTCGGCAACATTTCATGCAAGGAAAAGAGCTTGTGTTAGGCATACGAAGCAAGGGTCATTTAAGGTTGATTTAAGCTAGGAAAGGCATGATATTCACCTTGGTATGGAGCTGTTCTTAAGGAAAACTCACGCCTGATTTTTCAAGGGCAAAAGAAGGTGTTAAACCACCACTTAACCAAGGCATTAAAACCGGTAGGATCAAGAGGAAATCATGGGTAAAATTCTTACAGAAAGTGATCAATCAAGGGTGTTTTGCTTGGATCTTGTTACCACATGAAGCTTGGATGTTCTCCTATGATTTTCCATGATGAGAACCAAAGAATAAGCTAAGGAAAACTAGAAATACAACTGGAAATGGAGAAGAGGGAAATAAGCTAAGTAAAGCTTGATTTTCTCCTTAAGAAGTTGTTAACACTTGCTTCCCTCTCTTCTCTTAGTTCCAGCCAAAAATCCCCACTACTTCAAGCACCAACTTGGCCTGGGTTTCTGGATGAAAATAGGATTTGGTGAGTTCAATGAAGAGGGGGAAGAAGAGAGGAAGAGAATGAGCATATACTTGTCATAGGAGCTTACCTAGTGCATGATATCTTGGCCATGGAAGTTGGGTGGTAGGTCACGGTTATGGAGGCAGCAAGGGAGGTCTGGAGTTGCTTACGGCTGAAGAGAAGAAAGGTAATGAGAGGAGGAAAAGAAAACCGGCTATTAAGGGAGAATGAGTCATAGATTGGTCAATGGTCAAGATGACTCTTTATAGATATTTTAGGAAGTTTACTAAGGCTAAAACAAGCCTCTAGGCTGGCAGAAATGATCAAGCAAGGTGGATGGATAAGTCTTGTTTACTTAATGTCATCACAGAAGATTATCATTACTTTAATAAAGTAGATCTGATGAGTCATATTTAGTTGCTAGTGAGGCCGGCTACCAGCTTGGGAAAGATCCTCAAATTGGTGGAAATAATGGTCAAGGTCAAGGGGGAAATATTGACCATTAACTAGATTCAGAGATTTAAGTGTTATTTTGCACTATTTGGTTACTATTCACAAATCAATGCACATATTTCTGATTTTTTTTGAAAAAACTTGGAATTAAGCATTATAATGTGATACATTATGTCACATTAGTATATTTAAGGGTATTCAAGACCCTATAATCAAACAAAACTCATTTTGGAGAAAATCTCACAAAAATGTGCTTTAAGGAAGCTTAGAGCACATTTTGTGTTCAAGTGCGTTTATGAGCTTGGTTTCCCTTGGAAATGGTTTTATTGAGTTCATTTATGAGTTATAAGGAATAGGACTAAATTTTAGGTCCTAAGAAGTTCATTTGGGTAGATTTTCACCTTAAAAGGTCAAAGGGTGTGATTCTTGCTTTCTGATAAACATTGTTGTGTTTAATTTATTTTTAAGGCATGTTTAGGCCTTAAATTAATTGATTATATGTTTAATAAATGTTTAATTAAGTAGGGGTATTTCAACTGCGCTCTGATACCACTTTTTGTAACACCCCAACCGCTAATCCTTTCATTATCCTCTAATCGTCTCCATAATTACTCTACACGCAGCGGATACCTACATACTCCCGGCGGGTGATACAACGCCGTTAGCCACCCAATGACTAACTAGGCTCATGCTACTTACTGTAACGGTCTGAGGACTAGAATATACCGAGCATCATAAATACTTCCATTACATTCCCAACACTTACTTACATTCTTAGATTACCGAGTATACAAAAGTATATTAATTACATCCCACTTTCCCAAGGCTAACAAAAGCTATGAGTTTATACATCCACTCAATCTTACCAAATTCACAATTCCAATATCCAAAAAGGGTGTACCTTATGGTACACCGGCTACTCAAAAAGGCATAAGCCGTGTACAACTCAGTACACCATTTCCAACCTACTAACTGCTCTAAAAAGAATTCATCACAGTCTTATCACGACTTTCAATTCTCACGGGTACCTGTAGAAATAAAAACAGTGCCCTAAGGGGCTCAGCAAAAGCTGCATATGAAATTCGCATACCCCGCGTGCTAACGGGGGTACGCCGACTACTTGGTCGCATACATGGAGTTCATTTTATTATACATGCATACATGCTTTAATGAACATTAATACACTCACAACATAAATAATACATACATACCATTCAATACATGCAAGGAAGACAATACAAGTCAACAGTTCATACTTACCGAAACACGGAGATACGCTTCTCCAATACGAACACAATACTTGTTAGCTTCTTTACTCACCCGGGTTAATCAGGTGTACTTTACTCTTTTACTCGAGATCCTTGACTTACGCTAGTCATGATCTTTACTTGGCCAATTACTCTTCTTACTTACTCAAGTCAAGTCGGTATGACCTCCAGGCAGGGACTACGATATCCCACCACCGGGCTTTAGGGTAGCTCACTAATCCAGGTTGCTACCCATTTAAGGGGTTTGGACCATGGAAAAGATTAAGGCCAGGAATCGGATCCAACATCTTGTGTCTCCTCATCCACACGCGTGACCGAAACTATATCGGACTTCTACTTATTCCAATTTACAAATTTCTCATTGTTAGAAATGTTAGCTATTTAGGAATTAGTTAGAAGTCCTTCTTTCCATAATACTTGGTTAGTACACTACACATCAAGGCTACACTTACACTTCATTCGCATTCATACATTTCATGAATTATACAAACTACAGGTTCAAAGACAATACAACAAGACAATACAATACAATCACAAGTAAGTGCAATAAACCCGATTCGTGCATTTTATCTTATTTAGGTGATCACATAAACACACAAATCAGGTAACCATGGTAGCATACAGGGCATGAGAAAATCATACCGTTCACCGTCGTACTCGGACTCCCGTTGTCCTTCAAGGTTCAACTAACTGGGTCCTATATCAGACACGGAATCGTATGGTTAAGTATCTACACTCAACCTAACTTGTTTCATCTTTAAATGTTTCCAACTAATTACACAAGTCATTTACTTCTTATATATCTCAAGCTTGTTTTCTTACTTATGTGCATATTTTTCACCATCATTACTCTATCATTGGTTTACTATTTTTGCCACGTATATACATATATATATATATATACAAGGATGCATACTTGATTACAATATATTATTTTTGACCCAACTGACCTTACCCTAGGTCGGTCCCAAGGTCGGTCGAAGTCAGTAAGTTACGGTTCTGAATAGTTCAACTTCGACCGACCTTCCCAAGGTCGTTCCTAGGGTCGGTCGAACTCAGTAGACATCCATTCTTGAAAATTTAGACCCGACCGACCTTGCAGGGTAGGTCCCAAGGTCGGTCAAAGTCAGTAGACTTCGGGGTTCACAAATTACGACTCGACCGACCTTGCCAAGTTCAGTCCCAAGGTCGGTCGAAGTCAGTAGACTTCCGTGTTTGCAAATTCTGGCTCGACTGACCTTCCTAGAGTCGGTCCCAAGGTCGGTCGGCACCAGTATACTCATTTTAAATTCTGTTTTCAGCTCCTTTCTTTTCCCATTGCTTCCCTAATCTTTTACAAAGCATTACCAACATTTTTATCACCAATTTTAGCACTTCAAACCTCCTTATACCATCTCCTAACTCAATTACTCATTCCCATGTTAATTTACACCATTCTCTAGTTTTCATTTCAGCACTTATACTAGTTTTAGTTTCTTCTATGCTACAGATTTTCAAACTCATTCTTGTCATTCAATGTTTCCTCATCTAATGCCATTACTAGCATTCAAAATGCATTATCCTCCACCCTAGCTCTTCCCATTACTTAGCTCTCTCTCAAATCTGTTTTCAAGGTGGTTTTCTACCCACATTAAGCTCCTAAGTCATTTAGTTTCTAGACAAATTTTGACAGAGGTTCCCTAGATTTCTAAACATTGCCAAAGCATTATTTTGCTCACAATTCAGTCCACACAACTAGTTCAACAACCCTGTTCATTTATACATTACCAACACAACATAGTTCAACCTTTTACTCAATATTTTCCTGCACTTACACATTTGTTTCTTAAGGTTTTTCCAAGCTTTTAATCATCTTTCAAAAGCTCCAAAACAATTTAGTCCTCTACCTCATTATACCACAACACAACCACTACTCAAAACCCTGTACATTACTCATTTTAAGCATTTAAAATCTGTTACAATAAAGCATACAAACTAGTTCAAGGTAAGAGCATTTACCTTGTGTTTCTAGTTTTTCTTTATTTCCTTCCTTTCCTTCCTTCTTTCTTTCTTTCCTGTTCTTCCTTCACAACCGATTCAAATGGAGTTCACTCCTAATTCTACAGCCCATCAATACATTACAATTCCAATTCAAAACTAACCCTTAAATTAACCTAGAGCTTAGGACATGTTTTTAGGGTTTAGATGAGGCATTACCTTACAAATGTATATATGAAGTTTTGGACAGCAACAATAGCAAGATTCCAACTCCAAGAATGAAGCCAAAATCGGCTGGTGAACAAGGAACAAGGAGCTTAAAATTCAGAAATTCTTATTTTGCAAAAGAGAGCTAGAAATGGTGAATTTTCGAATTTCTTTTTACCTCAAAACAACATGGAGATGAAGGAGCTTCCAATGGTGGTCTCAAGCTTCAAAAAGAGTCATACCCATGGAGATGGAAGTGTAGCTTTTCGATTTTGAAAGGAGGAAGATGATCTCCTTGACAAGGGGAATCTAACGGTATACTTTTTATGATTTTCGGGCAAGGTTTGAGTCTTCAAAAATGAGAGAGAAGGGGAGTGCTGTGTGAGAGCTTCAAATCTCCATGGCTGTCGAGAGGGAGGAGGAAAATTTCATAAGAAGGAAGGAGGAGTACGGTGGGAGAATAAGGAATGGGGAGGAGAGAGACTACACTCACCCTTTTTACTTTTCTACTTTATTTGTTTGTCTTTTAGCATATAAGGAAGGAATTAAAGAGAGTGAGAGAGGGGGAGGGAACCGGCCACACTCTCACACACACACAAAATTTCTGATTTTTATTTGCGAATGGGGAATGTTAGTTTAGCTTTATTACATTTAACACTCCACAACTTCTCGTTTTTGCATTTTCACTCACCGAAACCCGTTTTCCGGAATTTTCTCGTTTAATTAATTTTAATGGTTCTAGACCTTCACTAATGTCTAATTATAGACATTTGATTGACTAAAATTATTACGGGCCTATTTAACCCGCTTAAAATCACGTTTTCCCGGTTTCCTCGAAAAACGTGCTTTAAGGTTCGTTTGTGCTTTTAATCCGTTTTAAGGATCCGTTTTCTTCGGGAATCATTCCCTCATGTTTATTTAGGCATAATTAAGCCTCTAAAATCTTCATTAGCCGAATTAATCACTATTTTTAATTTTGGGGTATTTCAGTTAATCAGATACCTAATGTATAATCTTAGGTTATGGAGTATTCATTTATTACATGGATGCTTTAAGGGTCTTACACACTCACCTAGAAAAAGTCTAGGTCATATGTTCATGTTCAAGATCCATGCTCTAGAGACCGGTATAGCCGTGTCTCGTTCCTAAGTATTTTACTTAGGTTGAGGTGATAATAATATCAGTCGTACTATATCCGGTAACGACCATTTCACATTCATACTCGTATATGTACATTTATATAAGTCGATTTGTAGTCGATATAGTATTAGTCCAAAGGACATTTGCGCATAAACAAGTATCGCGAAAGAATAAGAATAAATAAATCATATAACATTTCATGCATACATAAAATCACACATATCGCTTTTGGCAAATAAACACACAATGGCTGACCCCAAGGAAACCCTCAGGATGGTCAAACCACACCAATAACATACCGTATACCGAGACCTAGGTAGTGCAAAAGGCTATGCTTGTCCAGCACCCTTGGTAGACGTATGATCTGGGATAATCATACCACTACGAGTCAATCCCCATGACTAAGTAAATCCGGTATTTCTGAATAACGTTAAAAACCCCGACAGTTAAACCCCAGATTTCAACAGTTAATTTGGTTCGGGTTTAGTTAAATTGGTCGGTTTAGTACGAAAGTTATATTTCGTAGTAATTTCGACTGTTGAGTTTAATTTGTTATAACTCATGTCATTCATTTATAGTTTAGTCACCTTTCTATACTTATACTAAACTATTGTATATCATCGTTATACTCGTATATTCATGTTTATAATCAATTGTATAATTTAACCTTATTCATATATGTATATAAGTATATAACATATAGTTGCATGTATACATGCGATAATAAACCATGCAATATTATCATTTCACAATCTATCATTTTATGTGTGTATTGGTTAACTTGGCCTCTTTGGTCAAGTTAGTTGACTGAGTCAAGCAT
The DNA here is from genome assembly GCA_023374045.1 of Limonium bicolor. Classification (NCBI taxonomy): domain Eukaryota; kingdom Viridiplantae; phylum Streptophyta; class Magnoliopsida; order Caryophyllales; family Plumbaginaceae; genus Limonium; species Limonium bicolor. Next base: position 208,333,184 of record CM041780.1, read on the forward strand.
GTTGACTTGACTAGTCATGTTAACTTGATTGATTTATCTAAGTACATTAGTTTACAACATTCATTATAATACCTTGTATTATACAATTCATTAATCTTGTAACAAGTTACTTTTGAACTCAAAACTTTATAACTTACAGTTTATAAATTATATTCGTCTTGTAACATTCATCACTAAATACTATATAGTTCCCAACCATATTATATAATTCATTTCACTTCATATATATGTTTATATATACTATATATAAGAATTGTAAGCTCATTCATTTAATAATACATGTTGTCACTTATGTAAAGTAATTAATTCAACTTGATTGTGTTATCTTACACAAATCCTCATTAAGATTATAACCTTATTATTATGTGATGTTACATATTACATTAAACCTCTAAGGTTTATTTAATCTTTCATATACACTTATTTTTCTTTTATACATACACATATGAATTCTAAGATCCATTTATTAAATGTTACATTTCATCATTTTATGTAAGATGATATTTCTTACTAGTTTGTATTTTATTGTACAAACTTATATTAAGATTTTTATCTTAATGTCATGTAACATTTATGTTATATAACAACTTCTAAAGTTTATTTCATATATACACTCTAGTTTATAAATCTCATTTATTCATTAATTGTCACATTATTTCATGTGAATATTCTTACTTATAATAGTTCCATTTAATCACATTAATATCATATAACTATTAAAACATTTTTAACATTATAGACTATAGTCTAAAATTCATTTCCTATTATCCTTTATTCACGCTACAACCCCATATTTACATAAATTTAATTTTGACCACTTAACATTATATAATGTTACAATTATATTCTTATATCATATAATATGATACTTTATCTCATAATAATTATAACCTATAGTTTTCATTTAAGGTTTTAATATTGCCGAACAGGCCCCAATCTTATGGCCATAATTTTTCCAACTCCCCACATTTTCTTTTATTACAATTTTACCGCATTATTAATGTCATGTTACATGTATTATATATTATGACATTTTAACCTTATAATATGTATAACCTATGGTTATATATACCTAACAATTACCCAACATACCCATGGTATGTTCTAATTCATTTCTAAGCCCAATAACTTTTCTTATTTATAAATTGACCCCATTTATATTATATACTTTTTAATATCATTATAAAGTATATATTATACACTTTTCTTATTAAAATAACTCCAATAAATTTTCTAAAAATCACCAAAAATTCCTAAAATGTTATATTCCGTTATATTTACTATTTCTACTTAGAAACTTTTGGAAATTACTTCCAAACCCCATAAGTTTTGTAAATTTTACATTTAATTTAAAAACTTAATACAAAGTCACAATTCAATTGTTTTTAACATTTAATTTGGTCAAAGTCACTAATATGGTCAAGGTTGACTTTTGTACTTCTGCCTTGACCATAACTTTCCAGTATTTACAACTGTACCCCCAATTTCTTAGAAATTACATTTTTATCCCAAAACTTTATAAAATCTTATAATTTACATATTAATTCATTTTAAGTTGTAATTTTTGGCTATAATATTATTTAGCCCTCAAATTTGTTTTATTTGCAGTTTCACCCCAAATCTTTACGGTAATTACATTTATTACTCTAAATAAAATTTAAAGCTTGAAACAACATAATCTAAAGTGGCCTAATTACATGGCCATATTACAACTTTAACATATAATGTAAATTACATATAAATGTCCAAATTGACTATATAAGTCTCAACTTTTATTTAAATTACCCAAATTTTTTTATAAATTGCATTTATACCACTTAATTCATTTTTATGACATTATAAGTTATGGAAATCCAAGTTAAGCTAGCCAAAAATGTTAATTGACATTTTAACACATAATTAAGTTATAATATCCTTATAACCCCATGACTTTTATTATTTTTATAACTATAATTACATAAAACCTTAAATATCATAAGGTAAGTATACTTACTTGATTTTATGTCACAAAATCAACCAAACAGCACCTCACACTCTCGGCCTATTTATAAATAGCTTAGGTTAGTTTTAGCTCATGATTTATATATAAGCTTAATTATCATTTAAGTAAGGATTTGGCTTACTTTGTCAAGACTGGTCTTAGGCTTGATTTCCTCCCTTTTGGACAGAATAACATCCAAGTTTCCAAGAACCCATTCGGCCAAATTTATGCAAGGAAAACAAGGAATAATTTAGCTTAATAACCTAAGACACTTAAAGATGTAAAATGAACTTATAAGAATCATATTTTTACCTTGAATTGTAGGGCTTTTCCAAGCAATAATTCAGCATATTTATGGAGTATGAAAGGTGTTGGAACCCAAGGTTTTGCTAATAATGGCAACAGAGTAAGTCTAGTGACAGAAGAAGTATCACTGATAATACCATCAGAGTAAGTCTGGGCGACGAAGGAGTCTGACTGTCGAAGGAGTCGTTCTGTGACATAATATTCTCTTGGAAAGTTCTAGAAGCTTAAAGGCGAACCTCTACCGTCAAAACGTGGAGAAATTCAAGGAAGTAACTGTCAAACACGTTCATATATGTGCAGGCCCGACAATCAAGGCGGTCAAGCTAAAAGAGCGCCAGAACGAGTCCCTCTATAGAGTAGTTGAGATATTTCCCGCCCAATGCGTAGTGGGAAGACGTGGGACGTGGTGGAAACGCCATTTTACACATCATGGGAGAAAAAACTTTGGGTATTATCAGTATTTAAGCACCTAGAAGTCATTTGTAATCGTAGGAGCTTTCACTTCCACATTTCAAGAGAGACAGAGAGAGTTATATTGAGAGAGAGATCATTTTCAAGAGATCTTAGTGAGATTTTGTCAATTAGCTTAGGTATTTATTACCTAGAGATCACACATAGAACACTCCCCTTTACTCCTTGTTACGTATTGATCAAAGCCGAGAGTAGAGCGAGTGTTGGATGAGACAGAATACTTCTGTCGAATCCCAAGATAGGAAACAAGGTTGTAATTCACATTGAATTTCAATACAAGCAGAATCCTATCTTGTTAAGTTTAAAACAAAAGCTTCCGCGTTATTATTTTCTGCATACATTTATTCTTCAAGCAGAGTTGGTCTGAGACTAACATCTCAGACCTAATCGGTCAGCACCCCGTTCCTTTCAAAAGGAATATTAAATCTACTTTAAAGTCATGATAAAAGAGCTTATCAAAATAAGGTAGAAAGAGCTAGGTAACTTACTTTTTGAAAACTCCTTAACATGGTGATTTAGGTTGAAATCGGCCACCTCTTCAAGTGGTTGAATATGCTACTAATTAAGTACACAAATGAGGATAAAATGAGTCAAAAGAACCAAGGAAATCAACCAGAAGTGAAATGGATGAAGAGTTATATGCTGAGAGCATGTTTTTACCTTATAAGGAGTTAGCTTTGATTTCCCCCTTCTTCTTTGATTTCAGCCGAGAAACACCTTAACTTTGAACACCAACTCGTGCTAGAAGAGTGGATGAAAGTGGTTGGAAGTTAGATCAATGGAAAGAGGAAGAAAATGTGAAGAGAATGAACTATGACATGATTTAAGAGCTTACCTTAAGTGGTGAAAGTTAATCTTTAAAGTTGGCTGGTTCTTAGCTCATAAATGGAGGAAAGAGAGTGTTTTGAAGATGAGGAACTAGGCTGGGACAATGGGAAACGAAAGAGAAACCTACTTTTGCATTTTAAAGTAAGATAAGTTAATAAAGGGAATAGTAATAAGGTGAGTCATTTGATTTGCTAGATATTTATTAGGTTAGTCATGGAATAAAAAGCCGTATTGTGGCCTCTTTGAAGTCAATATTGGTGGTCAATGTCGACCATTGACCAACTTAGACAATTAGAACTTAATTTTGCACTATTTGGGTACTATTCACATTTTAGTGCCGAACTTGTGAAATTTTTGTAAATCTCTTGATTTAGAGTTACTAATGTGATACTAAGTAGCACACATATTTATTAGGGTGTATACAAGGCTATTTAGCCATTGAAAGTCAATTTTTAAGCACATTTTTAAAAATGGGTCTTAAGGAGTTTTAGAGCTCCTTTTTGTGTCTTAACTCTTTCTTGAGCTTGGTTTGATTTGGTAATGGCTTTATCATGTTAATACCTTATTTATAAGGTTTAGGGATCCACTTTGGACCCTAACCTAGGTTACATAATCCTCAAGGCTTCTTTAGAGCATAATTTGCCTTAAAGTAATTTTTAAGCATGTTTTTGCTTGTTTTTTATCTTTGTTTGTTTCCAAATAATTATAGAGGTATGTTTAAGGCATAATATATATGATTAGATTTTTAGATCATATTTAGTTAGTTAGGGGTATATCATAATGGTTGTCCTTCACGAATTGGGTGAGTTTCAATGGCTGATTTGTGGTTAGGATGTTATGAGGAAAGTAAAGTTTGGATTTTAAAAGTTTTTGAAGAGATTTTAGTAGAATTTTGCTGGATATCAGGTTGGAACTTTGTGAAGAGAGTTTGGGAAGGTCTAATCTGACTTCAATGTGTCCTTAGGTCGTTCATGAAGGCCTATTTTTATAGGGAAGGGTGGAACTTAGAGAATAAAGAAAAATATTTATCAAAACCCTTAAGAGAATCTGAACTTTTTAATAGGCTATAAGTCGATAAAATTATGATATTGGCACCATGGATAAAGGAATTTTTTTATGAATTTTGAGAGTTGGAATGGGGGTATTTTTGATTAATAAGCAGTTAGACAAAAATGTTACAATCTGGCACCTCTTACAATGCATAACTAATTAATGGAAATTCAGAATTTCTAAACTCCAACGGGGTATTGATGAATATCATCCTCTATCATGTGTTAAAATTTCATGAAATTTTGACCTAATTTGGGTATTTTCCAGAGGGGACAAAAAATTACAAGAATGTTGGAATTTCTCTTTAAAATTTTAGGTTAAGGTTTCAAATGAAATTTGTTAGGTTTATGACTTTGTGTAGTCATGTTAGCCACGTGAAAACTTTATATTAATTTTTCAAGACCTTTTCCTTTCTGTTTTAAGGCTATTTCATAATGACTATGGTGTTTGAAAGTATTTTGGGATGGTGAACAAAACATATGAAAATAGAAAGCCCGTGAGTATCATTGGAAAATCCTGTCTTAGCGTATTTTGACCATTTTTGGCCTTGCCTTCATATTTGTGCACTAGGGCCCTTCCCGAGGGTCAAAATTTTGGGTATAATAGATTGCCCCCCTTAACTAGACTTTGTAATGGAGATGAAAAGGCTAGTTGATGCTTGAGTGACATCCCAAAATTTTGCCCGACCTTAAAGTTTTCTGCTTCATGCCTCGAGCTTCCACCGAATACGCTTAGTTGTGCTGAGCTATTCTAAGGTGCTGACTATCCAAAGGAGCATTCTGGAGGTTATCGGGCTATTCAAAGGCAATGAAAATTCATTAGATCAGTCTTCCGGCCCAAGGGGGCATTTTAGTTTAGGTGAGTATTTCATGTGGGCTTCAACCCAAAAAACCATAGATCTAGGTGATTTGCCTTTCAGCCCAATCCGAGCCATCCATTTAGGCTTAGGCTCACAAAAAAAAATCCATGTGAATTTGAAGTAATTTACAAGATTCAAAATTGATTATTGATCATATTTAATTTCTGCCCCAAAGGCCCATTAAGAATTCGTAAGACGTATTTTAGTTAGACCCTAGAGCTTCTCTCAGCCTGATAGCCCATTCATATTTTTGGCTCTGTTGGTAGTTTTAAGGGGGTGTTATTGAAAGCATAGAAAAGGGCAAGTGAACCCTAGTCGTAGTAGTAGTAAAGATGTCGTTCCACTAGGAAATTGGTATATCGATCTCCCTAGCTTCGGTAATCGGTTATAAAACAGTAAATAAAGGGGGTTTAGCCGAAGGCAAGTGTATTGGTTTGGTTCAAAGAGGAATTGCAAAGTAAAAGCAGTAAGTACAATGGAATGTAATGAATTGAAATGGAAAACACCTTTAGGATGGTTGTAATCCCCTAAATTCACCCCAACTATATTAGTAAACCCACTTCACTCAGATTGTCTATCTGGACTAATGTAAAGGTCCTTCAAATCATGATAAAACCAATTCTTACCTAGCTTGCTTCCAACTCTCTAATCAAGTAGAGTTCAAATCACTAGATAGCATTAATAACAAGTCCATATTAATAGCCCTAAATTTCACCAACTAATCAAGCTAGCCATAATCTAGGGTTTCTCTCTCTTTTCGGTCACAATTCCCAACTCAAAATCATATGTTGTTGGAAATCACCACAAATGCTATAAATGATCAGGTTATAACATTAATGAAACAAAAGAGAGAAAACAACCGCAATGAATAAAGTGTAGGTTTTACAACATAGATGGGGGATTTAAGTTCATATCCCCAGCCCAAAGTGCTAATAGAATTACTCAAGCATAATGATAAGTAAAACTAAGATAGGGATAGAAGAAGCCATGTTTATGAAGGAGGTTGAGCTTTGGAGGAGGTGAGCAATTCTTCCTTCTCTTCTCCTTCTTGGTCTTCTATCTTCTGGTGGAAATGGGATGACAAATGGAAGCATGTGTGGATGAGAATTGTGTGATCGGGTGGAGGAGCGAATGGGTGTTGTAGTAGTAGTGTAAACACTACTTACTGTACGGTGGTATGGATGTAATGGGACTGGTGTGTTTCAGATGAATGGGATGAAAATGAGTAGTAGTAGTAGTACTACGTACTGGGTGCGTATGTGGGGATTTGATGGATGGAAAAATTGATGATCAGAAGTGTTGGGCTAGCACTCTATTTATAGTGTGTATACAGATGAGTAAATGGTGAGTGCGATGGTGTTTTGGTTGGTGGATGAAGCTGGAAAGAAGAACAAAGTAACGTGGTGTGTGGTTGGAAAAGAAATTGATCTGGAAAGTAGAATGATTAATTGTGATGGCATGCAGTCTGGAAAGGAGTACGTAATGGGCGGTGGTTTAATTATGAAGAGAATAATTCTCTTCGCTTTCGCGGCGCTACAGACCTTCGTTTTCAGCATATGGTCCGGGACTTAAGTCCTGTATAAAGTCCCGGACCACCCCATTAATTTGATTTGAGACTTGCCTTCTTGTGTGGTCCGGGACTTAGGTCTTGTACAAAGTCCCGGACCGTGCCTGTATTTGTTTCGAGAGTCGCTCTGTTTTGTGGTTCGGGACTTAAGATATGGAACAAGTCCCGGACCATGCCTGAAGTTGGACCGATGATGAATTTCTTGACTCAATTTAGCTTGTTTGAAAAACTATGATCTCCAACAATGATATGAAAATGTTTCTTTTGAGATTAAATACCTGAAAAAGCACACAAAAACCATAAAAGAAGATAATTGCAACAAAAACATAAAATCACTCATAAGACAGGAATTTAGCAGTAAATGATAACAAATTGGGTCTCAAAAGACCCTTTAGAAATAGGTAAATTCCTGACTTATCAGGCTCATATGCCTAGTTTTCAAACCAAGGGTATTCAGGCCCACACACTTAATTATGGTCAAAAAATCATTCCGGCCCATGTGCCTCACTTCTAGCCCAAACACATTTTGGCCTAAGTGCCACATTCTCAAAACATTTTAGTCTGAGTGCCACACTCACAATTCAAAGCATTCAAACCTAAGCGCCTATTCACAAATCAATTCCTGCCCAAGCGCCAATTCATATCATAGAAATAATTCTAGCCCGAGTGCCTCTTTCTTGAATCATTCCAGCCTATGTGCCTCACTCTCAATTCAAAACATTCAAGCTAAATGCTTATCCACAAATATTCTAGCCAAAGTGTCACATTCTCAAAACATCTAGACCCAAGCGCTTATCCACAGTCCTTAAAGCATTCCAGCCCATTTGCCTTGCTTTCAATCCAAACACATTTCAGCCCATTCAGAACTCTAATAGAATTCCAGCCCAAGAGCCTTGCTTTCAGTTTGAAGAAATTTTGGCCCTAGTGCCTCATTCACAGTCCAGAGGCATTCCTAATTCATACTTTCCAAGAGCGTAATCAGAGTCTAAGAAGAAGAAGATCGTGATAATCTCTACATACTCCCGACAACACATCACAATTGAAAGCTCGAGTCTTATGAACACTAGACAGATTGGCGGTATTTGAGTTCGATAAGGAGTCCGAGGTTCACATGCATTCTATTGCATATCTTGTCATGGTATTTGTCACTCAAATGCATCATTCATGAAAACTTAACTGTTGTAAAATGAACAAAACTTGTCACCACTAATAAGAAACATTGATTTTGTTAAGTCATCTTCTTCCTCATGTTCACAAATGAATGATATTTTCAAGTCCAAATGACAAAACATGATGAGCTTTCTTTCACACAATTGTTTTTGAAAATATAGTTAAGAAATAATCATTTCCTAACAATGGAACATAATTTTTTTTGTTTCAGGAAGTTCATCCATGCCTCACTAAACACCACAGCTTATCCCAAAACCTTCAAACAGCCCATGAAGCGGTTCTTAGCACACACATGCTAAAATTGTTGTCACAATCCCTAAAGTAATACTGGGGGCACTATGAGTATAGGTTCGTTAATTTTAAACTCTCGTTTAACCGTGTGAGCAAAGCTCCGAGATTAAAATTTTATAAAAGCATCTTGAGTGGAAAACCCATGAGTGAAATAGCGTGTCATTTTTACATAACTCTGATGATGTCGCACAAAGGTGAGGTAAACAACGAAGTTTTATCAGAAGGAGATAATTTATATTTACTCTCAGACCTGCAAAAAGTAACATTGAATGGATACAAAACTATTAAGAATGACAAAGCACCTAGATACAACACCACATAGCCAAAAAGCTTGTGAAACCCTGACGTCAAACCCTAGGCACCTCTGTTGAGCCTTTCATACATTCTTTTTAATCATTATGCTCCATAGAACGAGCCAGTTCGTGATGTACATCCGACATGATGACCAAAGGAAGTGAGGATCCTGACTCTCGAATGAAGTCTACAGGTCGAAGGGGAAATGTTTATTATATAGGGAAAGTCTTATAGGATCTATGAGTGTCTGAATTTTTTGGTCGGCCTACAGGTCAAATCAAATCATGAAAAGGAAACCATAAAAAATATGATTTTTAGGAATTGTGAGAGTTAAAATTGCATTATTTTGACAAATAACTGATTTTAGAAAAATGTTACGATCTGACACCTCTCATGATTCATAAATAATATTGGAATTTCAAAATCTGGGTTGCTATTTGTAGTACAAAATTACTAATCACCGTAGTACAATTTTTTTAAAATCATTTAACGTTTTAAACATGTAGTGACACTTGAACTGTAAAAAACGCTCTCATTGTATTAAAAGACGTTAAACCCTTTTATATTGTGTTCGAACGTTATAATTGTGACTTGACATTAGTAAATGACATTTTACGTTACGTTTGATTAAATTACAGACAATGTTACAGTTTCAGAAACGTCATACTGAAAATGTAGTTGAAAACGCCAATTTCGGGTAAAAAACGCTCTCGTTGAAGTAAAAGATGTTAAACCCGTTTTTATTGCGTTTGAATGTTATAATTGTGACTTTATGTTAAGTTATTGATGTTTTCATGTATTTACTATGAAATGACATTAATATACTGAAAACGAGTCAAAATGAGCTTTTTTTTGCCAAAAAACGCTCCAAAACGCGCACGTTATATATAAATGGGACGTGCCCCATATCTTCATTTCTCACGCACGCACTGTTATGCCCCATATTTTTTTTTATTTTATTTTCTTTCTGATTCGCAAAGGGAGTTTGTGCTATTTTGTAATCTTATGTTAGATTGTCTATGACATTCTCCTTATGTCATTATGTTAGCTTGTGGAAGGAGGGTTAAAGATGTCTTTTTGTGTTCTGTTAGTAATTAAGGAGTTAAGGACTTATTTCTTATTTAATTATTTCTTAACTCTCCTTTCCCTAATTTCTAATCACGATCAATTCCTCCTTCCACTATCCTGACGCACGACGGTTCTTCCTCGCTCTTCTCCTCCCTTTGCTCTTCTCCTTTCTTTCAATCTCGTCTCCGTAAATTGGTGGCTGGAGTTTCGCTAGTGGAATTCTGTTTGCCTGTCGGTCGTCAATCAGGTTGGATTGTAGATTGGTTCTCTTCTCCATTAAGGCTTCCTCTTCTATTTGCTAACTCTGGTTTTGTATTTTGGGAGCGGTTCAATTCGAGGGGTTGTCATTCGATTGGAGATTCAGGAAGGCAATTCGTAGAGTCCGCAGAGATGGCTTAGCTACGGATGTGAGGTAGGTGGTAGATGGATTCAGTTGTGTGCGTTCACCCACGGGGGTTTTGGTTCCGTTGTTTTCCGTATATGTTTGTGTGGCTTCTGATTTGTGTAACTTTGTGTGTGTTCCGGATTTGCGTTTTGATGTGTTACAACCCCATGGGAGTCGTATGTGTTTTGCGTATTTTGATATGTAAGTATACTTTGACAATGGTGAATCTACCTCTATGGTTCCCTTCTGTTTTGTGAACTCTGAGTGCTTCTGATTTGAGAGTTCGGATTGTTTAATTGCCCTATGTTTGGTGATCGATCTCTGTCTGATTTGTCTTGGTTTTGACCTTCTAAAACTGCCATGGTTATGGTTTAAAGACTTTGGTTTCGTACTGCATTTTTGACATTGTTTTGAGGACTCTGTTCGCATCTGATTTCGTTCTGGAAATTGAACTTTTCGGTGCGTCCGAACTTCCGTCCGAACTTGGAAGTTCGGACACGCTCTGTTGCGTCTGGATTTTCTGAGAGTTTCACTGTGTCCGAACTTCCGTCCGAACTTGGAAGTTCGGACACACCTCGTTTTGCGCCCTCTGATTTTCTCTTCGACATGTGTCCGAACTTTGAAGCTCGGACACATGTTCGGACTTCCCATGAGTTGTTTTCCGAAGGACGTCCGAACATCTGTCCGAACTTGGATGTTCGGACACCTTGAAATTTTCTACGGATTTGAGTTCGACTTGCGTCCGAACTTACGTCCGAACACAAGTTCGGACAACTCTGATGATGGACCATAACTGTTGTTTGGAGCTCCGTTTTGAGTGCGGTTTGCGGTGTTGGTTTCCTCCTTCTGAGTACTATCTGTTTTCATGTGTTTTAGCATGGTTTTAAGTGTTTTCTGATTTAAGGTCGTCTTGTTAAATCTTTTGAACTCTGTTTTGCTCTAAAAATTGATTCAACCTCTGACTTCAGTTTGCTTTCGTATTTTACTAGTCGGGTTCGACTTCTGTCTTGCTAAGGCTTTCGTGGGTAAGCTTCTGCTCTGATTTCGTTAAGCTTCTGCTTTCTGTTATGATTTGACAGGACTTCTGTCCTGTTCTGTATAAGCTTTGGTCTGTTCTGAAAGCTTCTGTTTTGGACCTAGTCTTCTCTGTATCTGAACCTTTGGATGGCTGGTCTCGCTGTCTCGTAGCGCGCTATGTAGATATCCTTCTGTTTCACGGGTTGATGTTCCCCGTTCTGTTCACAGGTGTTCCCCTGTTCTGTTTACGAGTGAGGTTTTCCTTTCCTAGTTCTGTTCACGAGTTGTTACTCGTTCTGTCTGTATGCTTTGAATGCTAGTGTCCCACTTCTGTTTGGATTCCGTTCTGCTGTTATGACAGACTGCGTGTGCTTTCTGGTCCTTTGGATACCTCTGTTTGTTTGTACTGCTTCCGCCTGCTCTGTCTGATAGCAAACTCAGATAGGCTGCTGTGTGCTTCCTGTCTGTTGAGGATTTATGATTTTGTAAGTGCTATACTTCATCTGCTCTTTCTGTATTTGATTTGAGACGGTCTGCTGTGTGCTTACTGTCTTTTGCTAAGTTCTGGATTTTGCTAAGCTTCTGATTTTGCTAAGCTTCTGATTGTGTTTAAGCATTTGAGTTTGTTAAGCTTCTGATTTCGTCAAGCTTTCAGCCTCAGTTCCCTTGTACTATTAAGTGTATGTTTTGACCACCGCTTAGCTTTTTGTGTTTTAGACTTCTGTCTATTTGAAAGACTTCTATTTTGTCCCTGCTTTCGCTCTGGCTAAGCGCTTTCGTATATGTATATATATGTATGTTCAGATTATGTTTTGAGCGTGCTCAGCTGATGAAGTTTATCACCTGCTGAGCAATAGTTTTGCTCACCCCTATCTCCGTCTGATTTGCAGGTTTTAGTCCGCGCTTGGAGATTCAGTTTCTACTTTCTGTCTTGGCTTTTGAGCTCTGTATTTCAGTTTGTTTGGCCATGGTGCCCAGTTGTATTTAGATTATGCTTTGTATTTCAATTTGGCTTCCGCCTGTGTATTGTAAAGACATGTTGTAATCGTTTATCTGGTAATATATGAGCATTAGTTTCTGTTTTGGGGTTTTGATAGTGTAGCCTTGTGTGTCTTAGGTAATAAGCGCGCGGCGTGTAACGGTCTCCCAACCAGGGTGGTTTTGGGGTCGTTACACGCACTATCTCTCCTCTAAATTACCTCACCGGAATTCTCCCTTCTCGATCGCTGGAGCCACCGCCGGACCACCGCTAGAAAATTTTTCCGGTGAGTTTTTCAATTTTTTTGCAAGTTATAGTTTTTGATGTGGTGAATTCGAATCAGTTGTTAGTGTTTAGAAAAACACATTAAATTAGCCTAGATCTGAAAAATAAAATCTGGAAAAAACCTTGAACCTTCCCACCGTCACTACTCACGCCGGGTCACCTCGCTTACCGACGCGACCCAGGCATGCTCGCCTCGCCTGCTAAAATACCCCAAACCTAATTATGATAAGTAAACATCAACATATGATGTAATAAGGCTAAAACATGCCTTAGGAAGATTGGTAGACAATCTAAACCAAAGAAAACACAAGAAAACGCCATAAGGGCAATTTAAGCAAAAATGTGCTCTAAGCTTGGAGTGACTTTGATTAGCACCCAAATATTATTCTAAGACCTTATTAACATGATAATGGACATGTTAAATCAATTACCAAAGAAAACCAAGCTCAAAAACAAGCTTAAACACAAATTGTGCTTTAAGGACTCTTAAAGCACATTTTTGAAAAATTGTCTTAGAAATGGGTTTTGAGTGGCTAAATGCCCATGATTACACCTTAATCAACATGTGTACTAATTAGTATCACATTAGGAAGCCTAAATCAATGAGAAACCAAAAATTTCACAACTTTGTGCACTAATTATGAATAGTACCCAAATAGTGCCCAAAATAAGTCAAATGACTTTCTTAAGTGGTCAATGCTCAAAAAACACCAAAATATCTAATTAAATGAGAGGGGGGACGGTTTTAAGGTGATGAGTCACCATAGGCTTCAACAAAATAAGAAAAGAAGAGAAAGTAAGTGGAAAAAGACCATTTACCTTTTTAAAAGCAAAATATCTTCTTATACCTTCTCTCTCCTCTCTTCTTCATTTCACACCTTCCCTACCGTTTTCTTCTTCCCCTCTCTACTCCAAAACCGTTCCAAGCAACAGCCATGGCATCTCCACCTTCAATTGCTCACCAAATCTTCATTTTTGCTCCAAATCAAAAACTAAGCATATATTTCTCTTAGTTGGAGCAAGCCCTTTAGTTCTATCTTTTCAAAACTGGAAAAGATAAAGTTTGGTTCCATGGATAAACACCATTGAAGGGGGAAAATCAAGTTTGAAGAGCTCCTTTGCTTCTTCATTCATTCAAGGTAAGAAAACTAAAAGAAAAACTAAGTTTCTTACATTTTTACCCATTACCGAAAATTGACTTCTTATGGGGTCTTGTTTCATCCCTTGAAATATCTTGTTTTCATTATCCAAGGACTAGTGGAGGTCCTTATTGATTCATACCCAAATCTATCTTGAGACTTCAAAGGTAATCATCCACTTTTAAGCCTTAAAACACACATTTTAACCTAAGAATGAGTTCTATGAGTTTAGGCATATTGCTTAGTGCTCATTAGATTATTTGAATGTGAATTAGAACATTAGCAAGGGAATTAAAGTTCATTGTCGAAAATCAAACAAGAAAATCCAAGGATAAAGGTGTGAAAAGCTTGGAAAAACAAGGTAAATGTTTTACCTCAAGGTGGTTTATTGTTTAAGGGGTGGTATTTATATAAGTAATAAATGTAGCTTAAAGCTTACATTATGTAATGGGTTATATAACCTAGGAAAAAGAATTTAAACAAGCTTGTGAACTTGTGACTAAGGAGCCAATGGAAATGAGTTAGTAAGATAATTATAAGGTGAATTGTGAGAACACTTATATTGCTATGGGAGCATTGTTGTGTGTGTTTGCAGGTTGAAAGCTTTTATATGTGGGAAATTTAGTGTTTAAGTTTAAGTCATTTAAGGGCCTAAGAGCCATGTCATTTAAGAGCCTTAGTGCTATGCAATTTAAGATTATTGCACTATATTGAGTTTGTTATGAATGGTTGGAATTAGGTAAGAAATATGATGTGAAAAGATTTAATATGTGTGTGTTGATTAGTGGGGAAAACTATGCATTTGGGCATGATAATATACTAGAGGAGCTATGACAAAATTTGAGTAGAAAACAAAGTGTTTAAGTGGTTGTTGTGAATTAAAGTGACCAAGGGTTTACTAGGAATAATTAAAAGGAAATTGAGTGGAAATGAGTTAACAAAGGAGTTATTGAGGATTAGAATGACCTAGAGTTGTCTAGGAGGAATTAGAGGTAAGGTGGGTGTATTAAAAACACCAAGATCATGGTATGAGGAATGTTAAGACTTGTGCAAAAATCTGGAGGAAATGATGTATAATGTTCTAAGATGATTTAGGTATGAACTAGAGGATATAACAATGAGAATTTTGGGGAAGCTTGTGTAAGTGGTGAAGATGCTAGTGGGGATTAATAAGGTTATAGTTTGGATGGTAATGAGTGGACTTGGGTGATGGAAGTGAAAATTGTAGGAGAATGTTGTAAATTGTCAAGGAAATGACTAGAAATGTATAAGAGTGTTTAACCATGAGAAAGGTGAGTAAATTGAGAAAAGGAGATGGAAATGTCTAAGGAGAGTGTAGCATGGTCAAGGTAATGAAGAACAATGTTAAGGTGAAAAAAAGGATGGCAAGAAATGTATAGGTAGGTACAAGTTTAGGATTGGTGAGTAGTAAGTGTAAAGGAGAGGAAATTATGCATGGAGGTGCAACATGACTTTGAGAAGTTTGAGTAAAGGAAATGGGTATGCATAAATATGCTTGAGGAGTAGTTCAGATGGTTGTGAAGAAACATTATGATTAGTTGAGGTCTTAGGCAAAATTACAAGTTGGAAGTGTAAGGAATCAAGTGTTAAGTGTAAGAATTTAGTAAGAATTTGAGTAAATGTTTAAGGAGATTGTTGGATGGTTTAAGAGGGTTTTGAGGAGCTAAAATGATGTTAAAACATGTGGGGAAACATGTGGAATGAATAGGAAAAGATTGGGGTGAATTTGGAGTTCAAAATGAGAAGAAAAACACTTTGAAAAATAGGTTCTGCTGTGGACCGCCCCTAGGGACCGCCCCTATGGGGAGGTCCAGTGAAACGTATGTGGTTTCTGTTGTGGACCGCCCCTGGGACCTCCCCAGAGGGGCGGTCCAGTGCAGAGAAGAAAAAAAAATTGTTGTAAGGCTTCTAATGATGGGGATTGGATGGTAAAGGTTTAAGATGATGTTTAGGCCTTGTTTGGTGACATGTAAAGGCCTTAAAAAGTGTAAAGAAGTGTTAGGTTGGATGTGAGAGTTGTGAACTTAAGATCACAAGAGTAAAATTAAGTATAACGAGATGACGGGGTTAACTATGGGCGCGTTATTCGTTAAACAATCATATTACCCCGATGTTAATGGAAGCAATTGTAATGTTACCAGTTGTTCGAGAATTATTCGAGGAACATAAGAGGACACAATAGAGTGGACCTTGGTGACAGGTATGGTTTTATTGTAGCCTGCTTGCTAACGAGGTGTCCCTCGGCTTGTGTGCTATTTGTTTATGTGTGCCGACTAAACAAGATAAAGCATGCAACCGGTTTATTGTATTGTTGTGTGTTGTTTAAAACTAACACAACTTACCTTGAGAACTTACTAACAATGTTTAGTAAAGAACTGTGTGAGAATAAGGAACACTCCCAAATATTGTTTTCTTAGTAACTAAACGAAGTTCACTAACAAACTTTGACTTTGAGACTTTTACTAATTAGAACTTGGGGGAAGTGAGGAATCCGGAATGGGTCGGTCATGCATGTGTTAAGTAGGAGGTTAGTATCCTTATCAGGTTCCGACTTCCAAATATGACTTGTCTTCGGACTCGTCGCTTAGAGTCGACATATATACTCGACCTCCTCGGACTTCTTGCTTTAGGAGGGAGGCATATTGAGGTGGTCTGGTGGGATCTACCTAAATCCCAACTAATTCTAACAAATATTGTTTATGTAAACCAATGGAGCTGATAACTCATTGGTTAGGGTTACTTGACCCGGCAAGATAAACAATGAATTAAGAAACAACCATTCTAATTAAAGAACGGTTGTCTTAATTGAGATAAGAACTGAGATAAGATTTGAGATAAAGTACAACCAATTCTAATTAAAGAACGGTTGGTGCATTGAGACTGAGATAAGGATTAAGATTGAGGTAAGATAAGAATGGACTGAGATTAAGAGGTATCATATTTTAAGGAGTTAACAGACTAACTCATTTACTAAGGGAACGCTTTTATGTCGTTCATTGTGTTTGAACTTTGATTGTTCATATGTGGCTTGTTGTTTATTGCACTTCTTATTTATGTTGTGCATCTAATCAACTTCATATTATCGACAATTAGTCGTCGTAGCCCCGTTAGATTGGGGGCTATAAGAGAATCGTACCAGCAAAGGTGCTGACCCCCTCGAGGGCTACTGTTTAAATTTTGCAGGTGAATTATAGAAGACGACCGTCCTGATAGTAGGATCGGGTAGAAGTACTACGGGTTGTTTTACTTTCATTACACGAGTTGTGCATGTACACTCGTTTAGTAAATGGATGAGATGTTAGTATGATGTATTAGGATATGAGATACTTGGATTAAGAACATGTACTTGGTTAAGATTTTAGTATGCTAATGTTCGGTATATTCGGGTCCATCAGACCGTAGCTAGATCTTGGAGTATTTAGTATGCCTAGTTAGTCACGTGGGTGACTAACGGCGGTAACACCAACTGTTGTAAGGATTCCGTTGTAATGTTGAGTTAAGTAATAAATGGAGGTTTATGAGATGACTATGTATCTATGAGTTGGGGTGTTACAAAAAGTGGTATCAGAGCGTAGTTACACTCTGATGACAGGATTTACCGAACTTAGGAGGATACCGAGTTAGAGTTTGAGTTATGGGTTAAGGGTTAAGAGATAGAGCGAGAGGCGCGTTAGTTAGGACTTCCCGGTGTTTATCGGATATCTGTAGTACCTAGACCCGCCCTCCACTTCCCTAACTTTGAATACGGGAAACAAACGCCATAGAGAAGAAAGCCTTCTCTTACTCGGGGAAACCCGATCTGGCCGTTAGTTAACATTAAGCAATATGAAAAACACATCGTTATACAACAGTTTACGAAAACTTGGAGGTTTTAATTGGAGCGCAATGATGAGACAGGCGTTGCCAACAAAATTCTACCAATAAGAGAACGGTAATTATCGGCAACATGGGTCGACATGCTACGCAGTCGAAATAACCCGCCATACCAATTATAAGAAAACTACTACGAGTGCAATGGAGAGGAAAAGAGAAGTGGCAGGGATTCCGGAAAGTAGTCCGGAGGAGCATAACAGTGGGATAATACATAGCATGAGAATTAAGACTACCGGAAAGTCCAGTCTGAAACGGGAACTCCAAACCCCATACAGTGTGAAAGGTTACAAACCTGGCCGACATAGCGCAGATGACGATATAAACGCGTACAAACTGTATACTGGAACAGGACTACGATGTAGTGCCTAGAGGAGAATTAGTACTTAGTAACCCCGACATAATGTGTGGAAACAGGAGCGAGGATTAAGGCATAAGTAAATAACAAGGGGTTCCCTCAGAAAGAGGAACACCCTGATAAGTGACTGTACTGCCAAACAAATAGGAAACTGCCGGATGGTCAGTTATCCAAAACGAAAGAACATCTAAGGAGTCTCGAGGACTACCAATTACATGGAGATTAGGAGGAAGTACCATTACTGACGCATACAGTACCGGTAGCCCATCTTGCATGGCGCACTTGCCATAGCAAGTGCTGCCACGATTAAGCTATACGGGAAGCCATCATGGCGAGATAGTAGAACGCTGCAGTCGTAATACATATTAATAACGGATTGTAAACCCATAAGAACCGGAGAATGAGACCTTGGAAGGGCCTGATGGCCTGACCATGATGAGATGAGTCATCACGCTAGTCAGCAGGGAGCTGAACGGTATAACCTGCTACAACAACAACCGACAGTACGGTAAGAACACCAATCCTGAACCTCGAAGAGAGGAACCTAAGAGATCGCTCTGTAATCCGAGAAAAACACTACGTAAGTAATAACATACAAGGAATTATTACGAGATACAATGGAGACTGTTGACACAACAACTCTTAACAAGAACGAGATAGAATTCCCGGGATGACCACTAAGGATACCAGTAACAAACATTCTTCATTGAAGATGTCGCTAAACCTTGGAAGCAGGGACAGAGGAAATGAACTTAAGCTATAACCTACCAAGGATCAAAGACATATAACCCCGAAAGAGGAAAGCTCAGAGGACTACCCCCACAGAGCGGGCATAGTCGAGCCGAACAAACTGATAAATGATGGTTAATATTGTTTGCCTACCTCATTAACACCCAAGTATGACTAATCACTGACGGGTGGCGTAGTCAACAGATGTTGAACGGAGCATTGAGATGGAAGCACATGATGACCAGGATAAATATCCAACTTAGACACCGTAAGGCGTATGCCTAATATGAACCTAACCTTAATTGCTAAAAGACATAAGTCTATTAGAACGATGGTATTGTCATAGACACTGATTAATCTCAGATCACCTGAATAAACTTCCATAGCGGGAAGCAGGATGCAACAACTTACCATGAGACCCGGTACTACCACTAGTGCAGAACATGTTTTTTACCACGGTTATTTTGCCTATATACCACGGTTAGAAACCATGGTTTATACTTGCGTGGTATATCGAAAATGGCTATAAACCATGGTTTGAAACCGTCGTTTAAAAGCCGATTATAAACCACAGTTCTGCTATGACCGTCGTTTAAAGCCCATTGTGTCACGGGAATCAGACGATTTTATTCGACGGTTTGGCTTAAAAACCATGGTATATAATGTTTTTATATGACGGTTTTGGACAGAAACCGTGGTATAAAATATATATTATACGACGGTTTTCTACTAAACCGTGGTTTATAACGTCGTTCCATTGAGTTTTAAACCATGGTTTTAACTTAACCGTGGTTTTTTTTCTTTTTTTTGGTTTTTTTGTTTTTTTAGTCTCTACCATGTGTTTTCCAACACAACCCAATTTACAATCGCATATACAACCTGTACAGGGCATCCAACTGGTATTGCCCTTTGATAACCAACCACACTATATGACCATAAACCAAGTTGCCAGTTTGATCGAATTGCAACATTGAAAACGAATTGTAAACAAAACTTTCAAAAATAAGAGAGAGTTGAACTTTACAAACTTTGAGAGTCCACGTTGCTTCAGCACAAACAAAAGTGTAAGTCTAACTACACTAGCTAGGGATAAGATCTAAGAAACGCTCAGTAATTTTTACACCAAAACTGCGATAAATGATCTCTTACAAAGTCCAGATCCACTTTGGAATACGTGGCCCCTGCTTTTGTGAAAAAAGAAATGATCTGTCCATAAAACGAAACTGACCATCATTAGTACACACAATTTTATTTAAAATGCAATAACTTTAACTACAACTTTTATTAATGGGTTACCTTGTCATCATCATCAAGCGTGTCAATATTTTGTACAATCACTGGTACGGCGCGAGGGGAAAAAGGCGGTTCAAACTGTCTAAAAACGACGGTTTTGAACCGTCTCTTATAACGTCGTCGTTTATCAGAGATTGTTTTAAACGACGGTTCGGAACCGTCGTTTAAGATGATATTAAGGCGCGCGTCTTGGGGACTTTAAAAGACGGTTATAATAAAACCGTCGTTTATAACCATGTTTCAGCGCGCGTAAACCATGGTTATAAGAGACGGTTTTATGATAACTGTCTTTTAAAATCGTAGTATATAACACGGTTCTTTACAATAACCGTCGTTTATAGACTTTTGGCGGTGGCGCCAATTTTAGTATAAGCGACGGTTTCTTGTGAACCGTCTTTTATAGTGTTTTTTTTTAAAAAAAAAATTTGTTTTTTTCTTTCCCTCTGTAATCATCCACAAAAGCAGGGTAACATAGCAGCATTCCCTCTGTACAACAATCATATTTTACCAAAATATGTAATGTGTGACATACTTCACACACAAATTGCCATTGCAATTTAAAAAGCTATCACAATGACGGCATCAGCTAGCCCAACAGTTTAATCGATATTTTTTACACTAGTTAAACAAAAAAAGTCAGGGGTAAAACACATAATGACAGGACAGTCTTGTAGTCACCCTCTTTTTTGACCTCCCAGTGCTATCCATGATATCATTTTCCTCCTTTGAAACACTTGACGATAAACAAACATCTGCTCTCTAACTAATTGCAGATCTCTGACGGAGTAAGTTTTTCCCGAGTTCTTGAAATGTTCTCGAACCTGTAGAGAACAAGATAAACAAATATGTATGTAAAGACACATATTTATTTGTTTTAAACAAAAATGATAGACAGATTTATAAAATGTATATGTGTAATGGAAAGTATAATATACCTCTTCATCTTTTGTGAGCTTCTCTATGTTT
The DNA here is from genome assembly GCA_023374045.1 of Limonium bicolor. NCBI lineage: Eukaryota > Viridiplantae > Streptophyta > Magnoliopsida > Caryophyllales > Plumbaginaceae > Limonium > Limonium bicolor. The sequence goes on from CM041780.1 coordinate 208,354,111, forward strand.
AAGACAATTTCCAACATGTATCGCATTACATAGTAACCACAACTCTTAGAGTCCATTTGCCTTGGACACTGACAAGTATATAGAAAACAAAAACAAACAGTCAAAAATAGCAAATTACGACTAACACAATAATGATAAATAACTGTACCTCAAGATGAACAATTGAAAGGTTGTCAAACTGTTGAAAAACCGTCTTCATATAAGCACTGTTAAGTTCAAAAATTAAATCATTAATTCCGGTTCATCATATTATATAGACAAACAATAAGTTGCATTCATTAACTAACACTTACGCTTTGAACAAGTCGTCGATTTGCAACTCACGATACATTCGTAATGGGTCAAGCACAAGTAATTGTGATGTTGCCGTGGAGAACAGAAGGAGTACCCAATGGTTGCTACGATTGTAATTTTGAAAAGAGTTATCATATAATAATACAATAAGTCACAAACTTAACAAAACGAATTAAATGCAAGAGGGATAGTATTACGCACGTCTGATGGAAAGGAATCATCACGTATCTACTACTGTTTTGAACAGCCTTCGTTAATCCATGCGACACATAGTTCCTGTATCCGGCCGGGTCTCTGTTTGCAGAATCTAGTGATGTTGTTTCAGGGCATAAGAATGTCACCAAATCTCCAATTTTTTTATGACGCAATCTAGCTTTCAGATACCTTCAACAAAAAATAATAATAATTAAAGGTGGAATAGCAAAACAAAAACATAACAAGGTAGTCCTTAAATTACAAGTTATTTTATTTAAATTTATTTTCGAATGTAAGAAACTAAAAGTAACACTTACAGGGAATATGCTTGGATGATAGATATATTCAACAAATCTCTGCACAGCATCTCTTTGATGTCCTCAAAATTTATTATTGTTCTTTGATCCGCTTCGTAATGGAAAATCCACTCAGGTAACAACACTGACACGCTAGTCATATGCAGACTCTTTTCCAATATCAGTTCATACAGCATCTTCTCATACTTCGCGAAATGCTTGGTCACAAAGGGGGGACACACAAACTTCTTTCGCTGAGCTTCAGTAGTTACCTCTGTCTGCATAGGTTCTTTCCCCTTGGATTTCTGGTTGCCCTCAGCCAACTGTGTGTTGTCTCGATCAACATCCATTGATTGGTTGATCTCTTCATCACGGTTTCCCAGTCTTCTCGTCTGATCAGGGATCTACCCAATCATATATAATACAAAGAACAAAGAAGTTAAAACAATGTATACATTAAAGGGAAAACAATTCATAAAAGATTTAGACATACCTCATCAGTGATGACAATAAAACCGACTGGCCATGGTACAATTGCACCCTTCCCATCAAATAGGGTCACTTTGCCATCAATATCCATGGGAAGAAAAGCATTCTCAAATCCATCAATGATGGTCTGCAGGATTACTCTAGCATAGAATGGGGGAAGACGCTTGAGATTAATCAATGTAGTTGATGCTGATTGTAGCACAGTACCGTATGCAGCATCAACAGGATAACCATCAAGCGTGATTTGCAGACGACATGTTTTTTGTTCCTAAAATAAGTAAAATTACAATTTAAATGTGAATAAGGCTAGTATTTTTTACAGTCATTCATTTACCATGACGAACAAGATTAATAGAGACATACTAACCTTCAGATTAGCAAACGGATACGGATCAGAAGGGGTACAACTAGATGAAGAAGTCGGTCGGGTTTGATCAGTTTGTTGGTTTCGTCCTCCCAAAGCCTTTGAAACAACCTCATTCACCCTCCGATCTACAAGTGCAGACACCTCATGCTCGGACAGACTTTTGGAGGTGGACTTTTCAAAAACAAATTTCTGACGCACTTGTCCCCCGAAACCCCTAACCCTTCCAGGATGATCCTTTAATCCAAGAAGTTGATTCAGCGGATCATTTTGACTTGGTGGAGCAAATATATCTATCTCCCCTCGCTGGGAGGCTTCAGCCTAGTAAGATGATCCAAAAAAAAGCAATAAGTTATAAATTGTAAAAAATAAACTGTTAAACACAACTGTTATTATTGAACAAGTTAAACACTTACAATCTGTGCAGCCAACTCTGCTGTCTCTGGTCGCGGGTGTACTATCTTCCCATCCTTATCTACTTTTGAGTGACCCAAAACGTAAAGCTGAACTCGGTTGGCTTCATACACAGTGTCGATGGGAACTTCAATGCCATCATCATTCTTTTTTGTGAGCAAACCGGCATCTTTCCACTTGGGAATGCTACCAGTGTATCCCTTCCGGCCCATATACTGCTGAAATCTATTTTTTCCTCGGTTTGCCCTTGCTTTTTCTTGAACCTCCTATTAATACAAATCATTAAATGAAAGTATTAAAACAATATACACACATATTAAAGTTGGTGTTATTAAAATTTAGATTCAAACTTAAATTTAATAAGGCATATACCTTGAATTGCTCCGTCGTGTGAAACTCCTCGAACTCTTTCCATTCTTCCTCTGTGATCATGCCATCATAAAATATCCATGGTGGCACATCACGCGATTTCCTAATCCAATTTGCCACCAAGAAAGATCTGAACTGCCTCGCCCGTCCAGCTATGAGTGAAAGAACCGTCGCCCGCGCTTCATCTGGTATCTTGTACCGTTGTTGTACTTGCTGCCACATTGATTCTTTCACTTGCTCGTCCTCTTGTTTCCAATATTTATTAATTGAGCAACGGGACTTCGCAAGATTTCCTAACATGCTTGCGAACTCCGCTTGACAGTCTCCCCAGGCTCTGAAGTATTTATCCCAAACTAGATTAATTTCTTTCTTCAACCTCACCCCTCTGCTCGGCCCCCTACCCCTTCGTTTGTTTGACGGTTTCTCTGTCTGGGGCTGCTGCTGTGGCTGCTGCTCAGGTGCTGCTGCTGGTGGCTTGCTGCTGCTGCTGCTGCTGTGGCTGCTGCTGTAGCTGCTTCTGTGGCTGCTGCTGTAGCTGCTGCTGTGGCTGCTGCTGTAGCTGCCGTTGTGTCTGCTGCTGGCTGCTGCTGTGTTTTGCTGCTGTAGAGATTTTCTAGCTCATCACAATAAAAGTCTAGCTCATCCATATCGATGTCCATTTTGATTCCTGCATGCAATATAAATAGAAGATTTAGTTAATTACCAAGTAAATGAAATAAGAAATTATAAATACGAAAACAAAACTATCAATAATAGTAGACATAAATACAAAAATAAACTATCAAAAAATGAAGATATAAGCTCACATTAATCAATCCACATTCCTTCGCCATGGTCAGACCGCACAAAATTTGTAACACGGTCCAACTCTGGTAATTGAATCGAAAGGCTTGGTATTTCATCTTGCATGTCGTATTCATCCTCATCGACCACACCATCCACACCAACTATTCCTCTTTTTCCTTGAAGTACAAAGGACCATCTAGGATTAGATTGGTCGAAATGTAATATACCTGTTTCGCCTAGTTTGCAACACAAAACAGCTCAACTGTGGGTGTTGCACACTAAGATGAACTAGTTTCATACCATGTTTCTCCTCACGGTAACCATTTCTGTTGTCAATCCAGTTGCAACGAAACACACAAGTCTCATATGCGGTGTAATCTAGAACCCAAATATCTGTACACGACCGTAATATGATTGTTTCAACTCCACTGGATTTTGACCCATACCTGTGACATTATTGTACATACTCTGGTAAGCAACCACATTGATGCCACTGTTTTGATTCATTGATTTTTGATCTTGCCGTTCCGTATAAAAAGTGTAGCCATTTACGTCATACCTTCGTATGAAACAACGTCAAGATTAGGACCAAGTGCCAACGTCTTCACTAATGCAGGCACTGTAGTTGACTGGTTCGAAAAAACTTTATCCTGAACCATTTCACAAACGTTTTATTCTGCTCCTTTTTTAGTCTAATGTCACTCATTGTTGGATTTTGTGCTTTGAGCAGAGTCAGGTGCATTTCAAAATACGGTTCTACAATTTCAAGGTGACTCAGCACAACTAAGTGAGCTTTGTTAAGGGTTTCAATATCAATTCTCTTCATTTTTCTCCCAACGGTACCGTGTCCCTGGAGTCTTCCTTCTGTCTAGATTTAGGAAGACCAATGGATTCAACATCTTCCAAATAGTGAGTACAAAAATCAACAACTTCCTCTGTTATATATCCCTCTATAATACTTCCTTCAGGACGACGACGATTCTTCTTTTTCTCTTCAATATACCCATGTACCTTTCAAAAGGATACTATAACGAAGATATACAGGTCCACACTCTTCCTATCTCTCTGTTACACTGGAACTACTCACGGTTCAGTGAGGGACAATTTATTGTCTTCCTATCTCTCTGTTACACTGGAACGACTCACGGTTCAGTGAGGGACAATTTTATTTGAAGACAGACGCATCAACAAGGGACAATTTTAGCCCTGATCGGTTCAGTGAGCAACAATGGCGAGTGAAAGAGAGGAGGGCGGCGAGTATATTACCGGTTCAGTGAGCAACAATGGCGGAAGACAGCGAGCGAGAAAGATAGGGGGCGACACGCGGTGGTGGCGCAGCGGCTAGAGTGGAGACGAAGGGGCTGGATGACGGTGGTGAAATTAATTAGGGCACCACCAACAATGGCGGAAGACGAGCACAGAGGTGAAGGTCGACTGAGAGAGAGCTACGGTGTGGGGGTTCGACTGAGGAATTAATTAGGGCGGGCGAAATTAATTAGGTTAATTAGTCTTAGGCGTTTTAAAAGACGGTTTCTTGAAAACCGTCGTTTAATATGCGTTTTAAAAGACGGTTTATGCAGAACCGTCGTTTAAGATCTATTACCGCCGAACACTTCACACCTTAAACGACGGTCGACCACAAACCGTCGTTTATTATGGGTTTTAAAAGACGGTTTATACAAAACCGTCGTTTAAGATCTATTACCGCCGATTGTTTCACGCTTTTAAACGACGGTCGACCCCAAACCGTCATTTATTATGGGTTTTAAAAGACGGTTTATACTAGCCGTCTTTAAAACTTAACCGCGCGCGCAAAAAATTAACATTTAAGACGGTTTTGTGTAGAACCGTCTCTTATAAGCCGTCATTTTTGATATTTTTTCTACCAGTGAATCTCGTACATGTACCGCTTCACGTAATAGCCACAGCTCCGTGAATCAGGCTGTTTAGGACACTGTCATCACACCATCCATGGATTACAAACTTTAGACAGATCAAGAAATTAAACGTTTAACTTTAATACAAAAATGTATGCATAAATTAAATGATTGTAAGTTTCAGCAGCAGAAAGTGGTCGTGCGACTACATGATCCGTTTTTCCATCAAACTCTTTTGTCATCTTACGGTTTTGTGACCTTTCGGGAGGAATTTCCGATGGCCCATGTACACATTTTTTCCACGTGTTTTAACCGTATACTGCAAGTTCTATCTCCACATATAGGGCACGCTAGAGCTCCTTTAATTGTGTATCCCGAGAGGTTGCCGTATGCAGGGAAATCATTGATTGTACAAAACAACATAGCCCAGAGCGTGAAGTTTTCCATACCGTATGAATCATACACTGTCGCACCTTCATTCCACAACAATTGTAAATCGTCAATAAGTGGTTGCAAAACACATCAATTTTGTTTTCTGGTTGTTTTGGACCCGATATCAACAGAGAGAGGAGAATATGTCTGGGTTTCATACACAACCATGGCGGCAGATTGTATATTGTCAATAAAACAAGCCAAGTACTGTGTATACTGCTCAAAGTGCCATAAGGGTTCATCCCATCAGTGCATAAACCAAGTCTTAAGTTCCTTGGGTCTGTACCGAATTGAGGGTATATTTTGTCAATGTTTCTCCATTGTGGTGAATCGGCTGGATGTCTCAATTTACCATCATCCTTTCTATGGGTAGCATGCCATCGGAGGTTCTCAACATCTTTCTGAACTGCAAACAAACGTTTGAATCGGGGAATTATCGGTAGATACCACAACACCTTCGCAGGAGAACCCACTTTAGTGCTTATGTGGTTTCTGTCACCCTTTTTTACGTAGCGTGATTCCTTACATTCAGAGCAATGGTCATCCAACTCATTCTCCTTCCAGTACAACATACACCATTTGGACAAGCATGTATTTTTTTATATTCCATACCCATCGGACACATTAACTTCTTTGATTCATAAGTTGTTGTGGGTATCACATTGTCCTTTGGTAGTACATCCTTCAGCAGTTGTAAAAGATCTGTAAAACTGACATCACTCCATCCATGTCTTGCCTTCAGATTGAATAGTTTTAGGACAACGCTCAATTTGTTTTGCTTTTGCGTATCACATCCACTGTACAACGTTCCTTTGATGCTTGCATCATATTTTCGAATGTTTTGGGTTTGTTGGAAAAATGTTGTTCAACATCTTCCATCATCGCATTAAGGTCCTCCTGATCATCTGAATCACTAACTAGTGAATCATCTTGAGTATCCCCAAAATCATGTGAAGCATCCATTTCTGATTGTTCTACAACGACGTTATCAGCACATTCAAACAATTGTACTGAATGTTGACCATGCTGTATTGTTATGGCTTCATAATCTTCTGTAAACCCTCTGCGAATCAGATGATCCTTAATCTTGTCCACACCTCGGTATTTGAAGTCGTTCTTGCAATCGACACAAGGACATCGAATATATACCTTATCCCTTGGTTTAGATTGTCAACAAGGACTTTGCAAAATTTATTGACCCCTTCTAGGTACTTGATGTCCAATCCGTCACTGTACATCACTGAGCGCTCCATCTCCTTTTTCAACACAACCAGATGTCGTGAACTCGTTCCATTGATCTCCTCTTTTTTTATTTACAGATTTAACAACCTAAACCTATCCAATCACCTTCGATCTCACCTAGGAACAAGTTAATAATATACAGTAGTTCAGTGATAATTTCGGCAGCATTACCCTACAGTTCTCCTAGTGTATATATATATATGAATCGTTTCAATTCACATATATATATATGTACACTAGAAGCACTAGGGTAATGCTGTTGAAATTATCACTGAACTACTGTATATTATTAACTCATTCACAACCTAGATGGTGAGATCAAAGGTCATTGGACAGTCCCAACAGGGACTATCTAAGACATACCTTTATCAGGTAAATCTCAGACAGGTAATTCTATGTTTGAATTGATTTTCCATTGTTTAATAGAAAAACAAAAATAAATTGAAACATTTTAAATACCAACCTGATGAGTACTGGATGGTCAGCGCGAACAACACAAGATAGAGAAGACAAGTAGACAGATGTTCTTGCACGTAGTAAATGACACCTATTCAATGAAATTAAAATAAGGTTTTAATTTTATAAAACTTGAATAATTGAACATATTAAACAAACGAACATAGCTAATGTTATTACCGGTTATTTTTGCTCTCCTCGTCTTAATTCGATTGTCTTCTACCTCAGAGCAACCTACAAGAGATGAAAAAATTGAAATTGTAAGTAATTATGTAGAAATTTAAATTCGATGGAATTAGAATCAGCTTAAATTCTGGAAAAAATTTGGCATGACCTTTGTGTATTTTTAGACACTCCACATTTTTTAAAGGCAAAAACAACATAGTAGCAGCAACATTAATTCTCAGCAAACCATACGAATTATTATCAGACATACAAGTATGCATATAGTAAATGTATATATATACATATATATATATGATCAATGAACAAAAACAACCACCCCATTTCAACTTAATCTCACATTTCACCACACTTTTCAAATATATATTCTAATGATTGCAGAATACAAGTAGAATTTAATATAACGTTTATTTGTGACAATATTATATAATATATATTAGTATTGTTTCTAAAATTATAATAAAAATGCAAGTGTTTTACCGTGGGTTCTGATTAGGCAAACCGGTGGCAGAGGTTGACAACAGCAGATAGTGCAACAAGTAGACAATCCGACCGTGTGTAGTGACACCTATTCAATGAAATTAGAATATAAGGTTTTAATTTGAAAAAATATGAATAATTGAACAAATAAACAAACGAATATATTTTGAATAAACCATGTTATTGAAACATTTTAAAAAAACTAACCTAATGAGTAGGGATGATCAACTCACAAATGTGATGGAAGAGGGATTGTTCAACCGTAGAAACACCTATTCAATAAAATTAAAATAAGGTTAAATTCTGGAAAAAATTTGGCATGACCTTTGCGTATTTTTAGATACTCCACATTTTTTAAGGCAGAAACAAACACAATAGCAGCATCAGAAAGACTACTACGAAAACCATTTCATTTTCCCCTGCATAAACAAACATTTAAGAGAACTGTAGAGAATTTTTTACAATATAAGTACAACAAAATTAATAATATGCAACAATTATAACACCCGCAAGAATAATAGCAACAAACAGCAACACTTACAACAATATTAATACACCACCAACAATTACAGATAGTAATAACTTCATCACAAAACAGCCATCGTAACACCAACAACACTAACAACAACAAAAACAAAGACAATATCAATCATATCTATAATTTGCTATGTTCGGACATACACCAAATCTCATACATTGCTTATCACCTTTGATTCAATTATACAAGGACAAATACAATTTTTTTCCCTTCAAAAAACAAACAATATAAAATAATATTTTCAGAAAAGCATTGGGAAGAAGTTCAACTTATGAATACTAGTAGTACTACGTCTCAGGTCCAGATCAATCAAAACACCTAACATACTATAACTTCACAGTTGTCCTTCTTGCTAAAGTAAAAACAACTTTCTATATCCTTTTTATAGATTATGAAAGCGATGCGATTTTTCTCAGTCAATAATAAATAATATTAAAAGTATTCATAGTTCAACAATAATGTTCAATTATAGTAACATGAAATGACTAGCTATCATAATACTAAGCATTAACTACTAAAGTTAACAAAATAACATTATTAAAACAATTAAAATGTAAAACGCTCAATCAGTTTACACGAACAAAACAATGTCAAATTTTACAAATGCTTAAAATCTAGGTTTACAATTACCTGAGCGAGAAGGAAGATGTACAGGGTGGCAGGAAGATGGGGTGGAGGAGGAAGCTAGACGGGGCGGTGGAGGAAGACAGGTGTGCTGGGCATGCGCAGGGCGGCGGAGGAAGACGGGCGCTGTCGAGTTGTCGTCGTCGATCGAGCTCAACTATGGCGCATTGCTACAGGGCGACGGTATAACACAGACAGGTGCAGACGGCGAAGGCAGGGGCGGCCGGAGAAGACGCGGTGAGACGACGGGATGGCGGAGGAAGGGGCGGTGAAGATTTTTGAAATCGCCAGAAGAGAGCGCACAGTGAGGGAGACGACGGGAGCGAGGAGGAAGAAAGAAACTCGGGGTTTTTATTAAAATTGTTTTAAACGACGGTTCACGTAACAAAAGTCATTTAAAATGGTATGGTGACCAGGTTTAAACGACGGTTCTCTCCCCAACCGTCATTTAAAATCGTAGGGTGAGCAACATAAACGACGGTTTTGAATAACCGTGGTTTATTTCATCACCGCCAAAACTATAAACGACGGTTGCATCAAAACCGTCATATATTATCGATTAAAAACCACGGTTTATAGCAAACCGTGGTATAAAGTCTCTCAGGTTACAACTTAAATGAGGTTTCTGTATAAACCGTGGTATATAATATTTAAACCACGGTTACCAGTAAAACCGTGGTTTAAAGGGCGTCACATAAAATCTTTTTCTACTAGTGTACATTTAATATGTAACCTAATGGTGGATAGTGTTCAAAGAACCCAAAATGTATGAGGATAGATTATAATGAATAAGAGTACGGCAGTGAACCTAGTGTCAGCTCGCACCCAAAAAATTAGATGCTAAGAGCTTACGGGCCAAGAATGTTAACTACACCAGAGCCCGAGGCGTAAGTTGTAAGAGAGCTTATTTAAGCCACGAACGAACTACAATTCATAAATATGAACGGTTACAAAACCTGTAAGTTAATTGTGGAAGATATTGCCAAATGGGCACAATGAGAATATTGAGATAACGCTATTGACAGGGGCGGAGAACAAACCACTCCTTTTAGGGTGGGGATACCTCTCGTTGTGAGGCCTTTGAGTGGGAATAAACACCCAAAAAGGGCTCTCACTTATTAGAGATAGAATGCTCGTTTATTAGAAAACGGAAACCGTAAACCTTGAGATTTCCTTGGAACATACCAGTTACACGTGAGTAATAAGGAAGCCTGCGTAAATAGACCTTATATCCAATGCTTAGGATTAGGAATCAGTAATCGTTAGTGATAAAAGTTGTGAGTGCACAATATGGCACGTCAAGTGACCAATGCTCAGAAGAGCTCGTGACTCAATGGATGACTTTTTCTGTAACCAGTAAATTACTTGGTAAATAACATCATAAAGGATGGAAGAATGTGAGAGAAATTAGCCTACTTACGAACCCGAAATTGGAACAAAACACCTTCATATTAAGAGATAACAATATTACAACACGGTACGGCAACTGCCATACACTGAAATTAGAGAACTCCCAGAGTGTTTACACCAGGAAGGGATTGAATGTTAAATAAGAAGTTAGAATAAATGATTAAGTAGTTGCACCACCAGTGGGCAACCGAGTAAAGGCCAACTACCACGGTAGCAGAAGTCATGAGGACAATACCTATATAAGTGGATTAAGTCATGGTGCGCAGTAAAGTGACCATTATGTGTAAACCATCAAATATTGACACAAAGGCAATTATATTTATGAGCTAATACCATTGTAGGCGAGGAAATAAGAGGGAAGACAAACTGTGCATTAACGCCAGTAATTTAGACCATGCGAGGTAAGATTTCACAGGAAGCACACTGTCCATTCCTTAAGGAACTGGAAGTGCGTTCCTGGTAGATCAGCATGAGACCCAAGATGATAGGTTCGATGGAAAGAGACCTCAGTTACTAAAGGATCGAGTCCGTACTGAATATAGAAAGAAGCTAGAGCACGTCATATCTAAGAACATAGTAGATGGATTTCCCTTGATTAAGTTCAAGAAGAACAATAAGTGTTATTATGGAACGATGAAAGAGGATACCGACAACAGAATACTTCATAATTAGCAATAGCTAAACGTGTGACGGACACTACGAGTTTACTAAAACGAGATGTGGGATGACTGCACTCCATAGGAGCTTGCAGGCCTGACAGACTCATTTATGAGTTAGTCGGGTAAGTAGTAATGTATCAGTAAGGTACCCCATGCATGTAGACGAGTAGTGTAAGGAACACAGGAAGTAGTCGACTCCGTACCACGGTCAACGATGCAAGATCACACAAGAGCAGCTGCTACCACAAACAGTTGAAGAGAATGAATTTAGTTGAACCAACTGAAATACCCCAAACCTCAGTATGTTGTTTAAACATTTAAAATATGGTATATTAAGACTAAAAAGTCTTAGAAACATTAGAGAACAATTTAAACCATAGAAAACACAAATAAATGCCTTAAAGTCAATTAGGGCCAAAATGTGCTCTAAGCTTGGGATAAGCTTGGTTAAGACCTAATGAGCTTACCAAGACCTTATTTATATATTAATGAACATGTTAAACCAATTAACAAAGAAAACCAAGCTTGAAAACAAGTTAAAACACAAAATGTGCTTTAAGGAGTCTTAAAGCATGTTTTTGAAAAATTGTCTTGTAAATGAGTTTTGAATGGCTAAATGTCCATCATTACTCTTTAATTAGTATGTGTACTACTTAGTATCACATTAAGAAGTCTAAATCAATGGGAAATCAAAAATTTCATAACTATGTGCCTTGTTTTTGTGAATAGTAACCAAAATAAGCAAGTTTATAACATATGTCAATATAAGTAAGTTAATTGGTCAACAAAGACTAAAACACCCCTTACTACTTAATGGGGGCCGGTTTTTATAAGGGTGAGTCATCTCCCCCTTGTTAGATATCAAGTAAGTAAAATTAATAAAGCAAATCACTATTTACTTTTACTTTAAATATCAAAAACTAGTTACTTATCTTCATTCTCTTCTTTCCCTCTTCATTTCCCACGGTTCCAACCTCTCTTCTATCTCCTTCTTGCTCTCCATTCACGGTTTTGCAATAGTACCACCACCATATATGATCTTCAACCTCTTAACTCCTAGCTCACTTTGCCAAATCAAAAACAAAGACCACCATTCTCTTTGTCTTGCCAAGCTCTTCATTCCTATCTTCTCAAAATTCCAAGAGCTCCATTTCGGTGCCAAGAGGAATCTCCATGGGAGGAGCTTGAGCTCATCTTTTCACATATTATTGTCTTCCTTTGCTTCTAGGTAAGGAAACTCAAAGAAAAATAACATTTCCTTCATGTTAGTATGTTGTCCGAAAAACACCATTAATGGTGCCCTTTACCTTGCTTGTTTTAGCTTCATTTGAATCTTCCAAGGGCTTGGTGGAGTCCACTCTTTCTACATATCCAAACTCTCTTTCATATCCAAGGTAAAACAATCATCTAAATGTTCTAAGACAATATATGTATCTAGGGTTTACAATGAGATGAAGCATAAAGCTTGTATACTCATTTCATTATTTGTATATTGTTTAGAAGTTGACAAGAAACCAAACACCCTTACCGATTTTTAAACAAGGAAACAAGAAAGAAGTTGTGAGGAAAAGAGGTAAATATGCTAACCTAATGTAGTTTAAAGTCTTAGGAGAAATGAGCTTATATTGCTTATTAAAATGATCTAAGGAGCCAATGGTGAATGACTTAGAAAAAAAATGCTCTCAAGGGCTTAGTAAAAGGCATATGTGTTGTTGGGTGTATTTGCAGGTCAAAGACAAATATATTGTGGAAATTCAGTGTTTAAGGTTTGTGCGTCTTAAGGGCGTAAGTGCCAAGCAATTTAAATTATGCACTATATTGTGATGTAGTGTTAAATGAGTGAAGTTTTGTGTACAAGAATGTTCTTGATGGATTTTAGTGTTCTTGATTGTTTAATGGTGAAAACAATGTGTTTTGGCTTAGTAATGTTCTAGGAGAGTTCATCTCAAAATTTAGGTAATGTACAAGAAGTTCTAAGTGTTTAAACAAGTTTTGATGAACTAGGAAGTGTTAGAAATGTTTAGGTATTTTACTAGAGGAGAAGTAATGTCTTAGGTGTTCTAGGAAACAAAAAGGACTTAGACATCAACTAGAAGTTTTGGTTAGGAAGAAAAGATGCTTGGGAGATGATGTTGTAGTGGTGAGAAAACATTTGGGAATAGTGGAAGTTATAGGTATGAAACACCACATAGAAACTTAGTGGAAAACATTACAAGTGTAAACCTTTTTATAAGAATTTGTGTAATGCTTGAGGAGGATTTTGATGAGTGATTTAAGAAGTTTAATGGAGGTCTTAAGGTGTGTTTGAAGTGCCCAAATAAGGTTAGAACATACTAGGATATATGAGGTGAAGTTTGGAGATAAATGGGCAATTAAAAACAAGGGTCTGGAGCAGACCGACCTTGGGGACGGACCTGCAAGGTCGGTCGAGCCCAGTTTACCCTGCGAGAAATGGTCTCTGGAATGGACCGACCTTGGGGACCGGACTTGCAAGGTCGGTCGGGCATGGATTTTTAGTACGGATTGAGTCTCTGGAATAGTCCGACCTTGGGACCGGACTTACAAGGTCGGTCATGCCTAAATTTTTGTACGCAGGTGAGTCTCGGGAATCGACCGATCTTGCGACCGGACTTGCCAAGATCGGTCGGGCCTGAATTTTCAAAGGAAAGAAACTCTCGGGAGTAGACGAACTTGTGACCGAACTTGCAAGGTCGGTCGGGAGTAGAATTTTTGACGGTAATATGTTCTGGAATGGACCGACCTTGTGTAAGGTCGGTCGGTAAGTTCGGTCGGACCAAAATTTTTTTAAAAAAACAAACAAAATATGGCTTAAGTAGTTAACCTTAGGGGGTATAATGTAGGTAATCAAGGATAAGTTTGGACATTAAAACATGTCATATAACCATGTTAAACACTTAGCAAATTTGAAGTTAAGTAAGTTAATTAACCGACATTCTTAAATCATGTATAGGAGTGACCTACGGTGGAAACTAGTCGAAGCAAGGACCAAGGTATGGTTTTCTTGCAGTCTGTTGCCTACCGGTTTACACCGGCTTGGTGTTGTTTGTTTTTCTGTGTGTTTATGACCTTGTAAGACTTAAGTCATGTAATGAGTTTACTGTTGTTAAATATATTGTATTGTTAAGTAATGAGTTTACTGTTGTTAAATATTGTATTGTTAAGTGTGACTCTCTCTTCCCTTGTGTGTGTCTAACAAGACTTAACCAATTGTTGTGATTTGTTTATTGAGTTGATGTTGAACTTCTAACAAGTGCTAACGGGGGAAGTGAGGAGTCCGGTCTGTTCCGGCCACGCGTGTGAGTATGGGAGTCGATGTCATAACCGGTTCGATTCTCTTTGTATGTTATGGTTGTTTTCCAATTTGGTTTCCAACCTTCCCTTTAGCTTAACCAAGGCTATTTTACTGACTCACGTCGGGCCACAGGGGCATACTATGTTTTTTTCGGTGTGCTTGGATCACTATATCCGAGGCACCTTGTGTTAAGTTATCCGTTCAATCTAACAGGACGGTAACGAGTTATGTAACGAGCTTAGCATGAGTTTGGCAACATTCTCTAGGCTCTCCATGGGAACTAATTGTGTTGGTTCATTTCCAAAAGGAATTGTTCTTGTATGTACGTGTGATGTGTGTGTGCAATACTCTGTTGTGATATGTATATGTTGTATGTTTAAAATGAATGCCATGTCATCATGACAATTAGTTGCACGTATCCGGTAGCCGATGGGCTGCGCGTTAACCATACCAGCCAAGGGTTGCTGACCCCCTCGGGGGCTCCATATTTCTTTTACTGCAGGATGAGGATGAGGAAGCGGAATGGCTATAGATCCTAGGTTGCAGGAATACTTTTGGTTGTTTTTGGAGTTGTGCCCGGGATGCGCCTGTGCTCCCGTGGCAATATATTTTGGTACCGTTGTAGTACAGTGACGGTCGTTGACAGTTGTGGTGTACAGTTACAGTGTATGGATGTAGTTACAAACTCGGTATTATGTTTATGTATTAAATGTTATTAGTTCTATGCTCGGGAGTCTGATCATCAGACCGGTACGCTTGTATTTATTCTGCCTTGTTGACCACGTGGGTGGTTAACGGCGTTGTAGCACCAAATCGTTTAGTTATTGTTTAGTTGTTATTCCTGCTGCGATTTCGATTATTGTTAAGTGCGTAGTAGGGGTGTTTTAAAAAGGGGTATCAGAGCGAAGTATCGCTCTGATGGCTAGAATACCGAGCTTAGGAATATACCGAGTTAGGAAATCTAGCTATAGTTGCCTAAGAAAATAGTTGTGGAAAGGTTAACCACTAACTAAGTGTGGAGATACCTTATTGTCGGGAAGATGTTACAACCGTTGGACCGATAAGTGTGCATGCACAGTGCTAATAAATGTTCATGTGAATTCAGATGTCAGGTAGACCACGAGGTCGAGGCCGCGGATGCGGTACTGGTGATACCGGGAACCAGGGGGAGAACCTTACGGCACAAGTCATGGCCGATGCTGTAGCGGCCGCCGTAGCCCAGATGGTCCCACAGTTATTAGCTGCGATGCAGCAGCAGCAGCAAGGCGGTGAGGGTCAACAAGGGCCACAACCGCAACCACAGCCGCGCGAGACCAACTGGGTCAAGGCGTTGGCGGATTTGAGACCCCCGTCATTCAGTGGGGAGACCGACCCTAGTAAGCTGGAGGCGTACATCTCCGAGATGGAGACCGCTTTCGAGACCTTGGATGTTCCTGCTGGTGCCAAGGTTCGACTAGCCGCTTACTACCTGAAGGGATCAGCTCAGACTTGGTGGAAGCTGGTAAGGGAGGGAAGAGTTGGTGATCCTACCTTCCAGTGGAGGGAGTACACGGCCCTGCTGCGAGCCAAGTACTACCCGATCCATGTTCAGGAGGCCAAGCGCCTAGAGCTCGACAGCTTGAGGCAAGGGGATAAGATGACAGTTGATGAGTACTACACCGCTTTCATCGGACTTATCCATCTGCTGCCGGATCTGGGTTACTCAGACCGGATTTTAGTGAACCGTTTTTACAACAGATTGAGCTACCGCCTACGCTACGGTATGGGGCCGAGCGGGTATACTACTTTGCAGGTAATGAACTACAGTATGAAGTGAATAAGTATGTATAGTGTATTAATGTGAATGTGAGTTTGTTTAGCGGGGCATAACTAACACCCTAAATATAGGAGTGCTACCATGCCGCTGCAATTGTTGAGATCACCGTCCGTCTGAGGGACGAGAAGAGTGCGCTCAAGCGCAAGGCCATGAGCGAGGGCCAAGGCACGCAAGGGCAAGGGGGAGGAAAGAAGAAGAAGCCATACCCCCAGTCCCAGAAAGGACAGCAACATGGTGGCAAGGGCCAGGCCCAGACCACCACTGCTGAGGAGCCTCTGCAGCTCACCTACGCATATGCGGCCAAGCCCTTACGCTCTTACCCCCCCAAGGGTAATTAATAAAATTCCAATACTGAATTCTAGTGTGTGTTGTTATTTTGTGAAGTATGTACTGAGTGTGTGATGTGTTAGCAGCTAGCACGAGCTCTGGACCCGAGCGCCACTACTACTGTAAGTGGTGTAACGGAGACCACCCCGGCAAGGACTGCAAGGGTAATGATGTGCAGTGCCGATACTGCAAAAAGATGGGGCACCGCAATTACGAGTGCTGGCAGAACCCGAATAGCAGGAACTACAGGCCTAAGGGGCAATGGAAGGGTAAGGCCACCGCGACCACCGATGGCCCGAAGACGGCGAATCTGCCACCCCCAGATCAGAGGTACACAGATTCCCAGAAGGGGAAGGGGTCGGGTCCGGCAAGGCCGCCCTGAATGTGGTGGACCGGTCTGAGGCGCCAGGTACCGCCTTAACC
The DNA here is from genome assembly GCA_023374045.1 of Limonium bicolor. Classification (NCBI taxonomy): domain Eukaryota; kingdom Viridiplantae; phylum Streptophyta; class Magnoliopsida; order Caryophyllales; family Plumbaginaceae; genus Limonium; species Limonium bicolor. The sequence continues at coordinate 208,371,098 of CM041780.1, forward strand.
GTTGAATGAAATAAGTGATTGCATACCGCATTTCATGCATGTGTGTTAGTGAGTTTAAGTAAACAACCATGTAAGTAAACAGTTAAAGTATAATGTGAGAACACCTAATTAGGTAATTGAAAACTTAGGAACCTTCAATATTTGTTATCCAATCCCACCCACACCAAACCCTGAAGAGACCACCATCAACATCCGACTTTCCAATGGAGCAATGTCAGGTCATCCAACCAGGTATGATACTCTTAAATGGATACCTGACACCGGAAGTACAAATCCACATCATCAAGCGATGCGACGAACTGGGAGCAGAACCCGGAGGTTTCTACACACCAGAATACCCGAGTGGATCGAGAATGAAATTGAAGATGATGTGCATGGGTAAGGACTGGAACCCTTACACCAAGACATATCAAGAAGTGCGAGCTGAAGATGGAGCAATTGTACCAAGTATACCTGAGGAGTTCCTTGCGGTCGTTAACCACGCCGTGGGAATTGCTCAGCAAGTTGAATCAGATTCTATTCCAAGTGTTAAAGCAGACTTATGTATTGTGAACTTCTACCAGAAAGGTGGACGGTTAGGGTTACACCAAGATAAGGACGAGTCACCCGAGTCTCTAAGTAAGGGAGTACCTGTGGTGTCTTGGTCCATTGGTGATACCGCAGTGTTTGTATATGGCGAGCAGAAGCGTGCTAATCTCGCAAAGAAGCTAGTGTTGAAATCAGGAGATGTACTAATCATGGGTGGGCAGTCAAGGATGCTATATCATGGCATCAAGAAGATCAAACTGAATACCGCACCATCGGCAGTGATCAATGCCACACACATGAAACCCGGACGTTTGAATTTGACCTTCAGACAGTTTTAAAGCCTTGTATAATTATGTGATGTGTTAAACCAGTGTATGTTAAGGTTGTTGTATGTGTTAGTTATGTCAGGGATGTAAACCACCTTGTGGTGTAAAGAGAATGTTAATGAATAAAGTGGAGTTGTTTGAAGCATATCAACCGTGTTGTTACCAAATACTTATTAGTTTGCCAACGAATTAGGCTGTGCACTCGGAACGGGGGGTATACTGAGTGTCTGCAATAAGGCAGAAGCCGGCAAGAGGGGCACAATCCTCACCGGTACCTTTCCAGTCAATGGCGTGGACGCTTCGATCTTGTTCGACTCCGGAGCCTCACATACTTTTATTTCGCTATCTTTTGCGAAGAGGCTGGGGTTAGACGGTGATGAGATGCCAGACTTCCTAGTCACTCTCCCGTCGAAAGAGCGGATCAGGTGTACCCGCTATGACCGAGATGTTGTTATACGAATCAGAGATGAAGAGTTTCCGATCGACTTGATAGAGTTCGAGGGACTTGGTTTTGATGTGATTGTCGGGATGAACTGGTTGGAGCGGTACAAGGGCAGAATCCTGTGTGCCGAGCATCGTCTGCTTCTTCGGAGTCCGTCTGGGGTTACCATATCTTACCGCCAGAGGCCCAGGGAGCCTTCGACTCAGATCATCACCGCCATGGCTATGTGTCGTGAACTACGACGAGGGAATGATGTATACCTCTGCTATGTCTAGGACATAGAGAGAGACCCAGAGTTTAGTCCTGATGTGCCGGTAGTGTCGGAGTTTCCTGATGTATTTCCTAAGGAACTGCTGGGCATGCCGCCAGCACGGGAAGTGGAGTTTGAGATTGATTTGGTTCCGGGCACCGGACCAATTGCGAAGGCGCCCTATCGTATGGCTCCAGCAGAGATGACAGAGCTCAAGGAGCAGCTGATAGACCTACTCGACAAGGGGTTTATCCGCCCTAGCGTTTCACCATGGGGAGCGCCGGTCCTCTTCGTGAAGAAGAAGGACGGTAGCCTCCGCCTGTGTATCGACTATCGAGAGCTGAATGCAGTTACGGTGAAGAACCGTTACCCTTTGCCATGCATCCACGACTTATTTGATCAGTTGAAAGGAGCATCAGTATTCTCCAAGATAGATCTACGATCCGGATACCATCAGATTGCCATCCGTGACAGTGACATTGAGAAGACAACATTCAGAACCAGATATGGACACTATGAGTTTACGGTTATGCCGTTTGGTTTATCCAATGCACCAGCTAAGTTCATGGACTTAATGAACCACTTGTTCCAAGATCAGTTGGACAAGTCAGTGGTAGTCTTCATCGACGATATTCTTGTGTACTCGAAATCGAGGGGTGAGCACGAAAGCCACCTGAGAAGTGTGTTGCAAACATTGAGAAAGAATCAGTTGTATGCTAAATTTTCAAAGTGTGAGTTTTGGTTGAACCAAGTATCTTTTCTTGGCCATGTGATTTCTGAGCCGGGATCGCTGTTGATCCGGCAAAGATTGATGCAGTGTGCACCTGGCCTAGGCCGAAGACAGTTACTGACATCAGGAGCTTCCTCGGTCTGGCAGGATATTATAGGAGATTTGTGAAGGACTTCTCCAGTGTCTCGAAGCCAATGACTTCCTTGATGAAGAAGGATGCTCATTCGAGTGGACAGATGACTGTGAGAGTTCTTTTCAGAGTCTAAAGGATGCTCTGACATCTGCATCACTCCTGACTTTAACCAGACGGTCCAGATGGTTTTTGAGGTCTATTGCGACGCATCAGGCAGTATGGGTTGTTTGTTGATGCACACGGGAAGGTCGTAGCATACGCCTCCCGACAGCTGAAGAAGCATGAAGAGAACTACCCTACCCACGACTTAGAATTGGGTGCCATTGTCTTCACACTGAAGATATGGCGACATCACTTGTATGGGGTAAGTGTGACAATTTATTCTGACCACAAGAGTTTAAAGTACTTGTTCACTCAAAAGGAGTTGAACATGAGACAAAGAAGATGGGTCGAGTTTCTAAACAACTATGACATCAATCTACAGTATAAAGAGGGTAAGGCAAATGTGGTAGCTGACGCACTGAGTCACCGAGCACACTCTCTCCATTCGCTAGTCTCTCATTCTAGCTTGGTTGAAGAGGTGCGGAGTGCTCAGATGACGGATCAGTACATGTTGGAGATCAGGCAGAAGCTTATTGATGGCACATTCGAGGGTCAGAAGTACGACTTCCGACTCCACGATGACCTGATCAGGCTGAATGGCCGACTGTGTATTCCGAGGAGTAGCGCTGAGCTGAATGAGCGCATACTGAGTGAATCCCACTGTTCTACTACTTCGATTCACCCCGGAGCTTCAAAAATGTATAAGGGTATGAAACGTTACTTTGGTGGACTGGCATGAAAAAGGATGTGAATGATTATTATGAGGTGTCTCACTTGTCAGAAGGTCAAGTTTAAGCACCGACGCCTGGTGGTATGGTGCAGCCAATGCTAGTGCCTGAGTGGAAGTTCCATGACATTTCTATGGACTTCGTAGTAGGGCTTTCGCCTACAAGGGGAGGTCTGAATATGATTTGGGTTGTTGTTTGACCGACTGACCAAGGTGGCCCGATTCATTCCGATGAGGGACACTTGGAAAGTGGCAAGACTTGCAGAGCTCTTTGATAGAGAATTGTTCGGCACCATGGGGTACCGAAGACTATTGTGTCTGACAGGATACCAGATTCCTCTCGAGGTACTGGAAATCCACACGGGAAGCGCTTGGTACCGAGCTGAAGCTAAGTACAGCGTTCCCACCCACAGACAGATGGTCAGAGTGAGCGCACTATCTAGACACTTGAGGATATGTTACGTGCATGTGCACTTGATTTTCAGACCAGCTGGATTGACAAGTTACATCTGATCGAGTTTAGCTACAACAACAGTTACCATGCTTCGATCAAGATGTCTCCCTTCCAGGCATTATACGGTAGACCGTGCCGCACGCCATTATACTGGGATGAGTCACGTGAGACGGTCATTATAGGACCAGAGTATCTGGAGCAAGTTCAAGCAGAGGTACGACAGATCCGGGCTAACATGAAGTCAGCTCAGGATAGGCAGAAATCATACGCCGATGTGCGCAGACGTGACCTGGAGTTCGCCGTGGGCGATCAGGTATTTCTGAGAGTATCCCCCATGAAGGGAGTGTTTTGTTTTGGCCAGAAAGGCAAGTTGAGCCCGAAATATGTGGGGCCATATGTAGTGATGGAGCGGATCGGCCCGGTAGCTTACAGACTTGATTTACCCGCCGAGCTAGGCAAGGTACATGATGTATTTCATGTGTCCCAGTTGAAGAAATATATGTCTCATCCGTCTCATGTACTTCAGCCTGAAAGGCTAACCTTAGAGCCGACCATGCGATCAGTGGAGACTCCGGTACGGATTCTGGATACTAAGACTCGAGACACTCGCCATAAGTCTGTGAGACTGGTGAAGGTTCTCTGATCTAACCAGGACGTTGAGGAGACCACTTGGGAGCTGGAAGATAAGATGAAGGCGAAGTACCCGTCGTTGTTTACTTCTTAGTATTTATATGTATAGGGTACGGGGCGTACCCCTATTTTACGGGAGGTAGAGCCGTTTCGGTTATGTGTGTACGACATGTATTTGGATACATTGTCTATGTGTTATGTTGTTATGTTGTTACCCTGTTATGTTACAGACCGTTGAGTCTGAATGATGTTGTGTTGTTACGTGGTTTGGACCTTGTGTCCAATGTTATGTAAGTATGTTGTTAATGTGGTTATGGAAGTATTTTATATGTGTTCCTATGTTCTAAAAATTAGGATATGTGGGAAGTATGAACTTTGGGGACAAAGTTCTTTTAAGGGGGGTAGATTGAAATACCCCAAACCTCAGTATGTTTTTAAACATTTAAAATATGGTATATTAAGACTAAAAAGAGTCTTAGAACATTAGAAAACAATTTAAACCATAGAAAACACAAATAAATGCCTTAAAGTCAATTAGGGCCAAAATGTGCTCTAAGCTTGGGATAAGCTTGGTTAAGACCTAATGAGCTTACCAAGACCTTATTTATATATTAATGAACATGTTAAACCAATTACCAAAGAAAACCAAGCTTGAAAACAAGTTAAAACCCAAAATGTGCTTTAAGGAGTCTTAAAGCACGTTTTTGAAAAATTGTCTTGTAAATGAGTTTTGAATGGCTCTTTAATTAGTATGTGTACTACTTAGTATCACATTAGGAAGTCTAAATCAATGGGAAATCAAAAATTTCACAACTATGTGCCTTGTTTTTGTGAATAGTAACCAAAATAAGCAAGTTTATAACATATGCCAATATAAGTAAGTTAATTGGTCAACAAAGACTAAAACACCCCTTACTACTTAATGGGGGCCGGTTTTTATAAGGGTGAGTCATCTCCCCCTTGTTAGTTATCAAGTAAGTAAAATTAATAAAGCAAATCACTATTTACTTTTTACTTTAAATATCAAAAACTAGTTACTTATCTTCATTCTCTTCTTTCCCTCTTCATTTCCCACGGTTCCAACCTCTCTTCTATCTCCTTCTTGCTCTCCATTCACGGTTTTGCAATAGTACCACCACCATATATGATCTTCAACCTCTTGTAACTCCTATCTCACTTTGCCAAATCAAAAACAAAGACCACCATTCTCTTTGTCTTGCCAAGCTCTTCATTCCTATCTTCTCAAAATTCCAAGAGCTCCATTTTGGTGCCAAGAGGAATCTCCATGGGAGGAGCTTGAGCTCATCTTTTCACATAGTATTGTCTTCATTTGCTTCTAGGTAAGGAAACTCAAAGAAAAATAACATTTCCTTCATGTTAGTAGTTGTCCGAAAAACACCATTAATGGTGCCCTTTACCTTGCTTGTTTTAGCTTCATTTGAATCTTCCAAGGGCTTGGTGGAGTCCACTCTTGCTACATATCCAAACTCTCTTTCATATCCAAGGTAAAACAATCATCTAAATGTTCTAAGACAATATATGTATCTAGGGTTTACAATGAGATGAAGCATAAAGCTTGTATACTCATTTCATTATTTGTATATTGTTTAGAAGTTGACAAGAAACCAAACACCCTTACCGATTTTTAAACAAGGAAACAAGAAAGAAGTTGTGAGGAAAAGAGGTAAATATGCTAACCTAATGTAGTTTAAAGTCTTAGGATAAATGAGCTTATATTGCTTATTAAAATGATCTAAGGAGCCAATGGTGAATGACTTAGAAAAAAAATGCTCTCAAGGGCTTAGTAAAAGGCATATGTGTTGTTGGGTGTATTTACAGGTCAAAGGCAAATATATTGTGGAAATTCAGTGTTTAAGGTTTGTGCGTCTTAAGGGCCTAAGTGCCAAGCAATTTAAATTATGCACTATATTGTGATGTAGTGTTAAATGAGTGAAGTTTGTGTACAAGAATGTTCTTGATGGATTTTAGTGTTCTTGATTGTTTAATGGTGAAAACAATGTGTTTTAGCTTAGTAATGTTCTAGGAGAGTTCATGTCAAAATTTAGGTAATGTACAAGAAGTTCTAAGTGTTTAAACAAGTTTTGATGAACTATGAAGTGTTAGAAATGTTTAGGTATTTTACTAGAGGAGAAGTAATGTCTTAGGTGTTCTAGGAAACAAAAAGGACTTAGACATCAACTAGAAGTTTTGGTTAGGAAGAAAAGATGCTTGGGAGAAGATGTTGTAGTGGTGAGAAAACATTTGGGAATAGTGGAAGTTATAGGTATGAAACACCACATAGAAACTTAGTGGAAAACATTACAAGTGTAAACCTTTTTATAAGAATTTGTGTAATGCTTGAGGAGGATTTTGATGAATGATTTAAGAAGTTTAATGGAGGTCTTAAGGTGTGTTTGAAGTGCCCAAATAAGGTTAGAACTTACTAGGATATATGAGGTGAAGTTTGGAGATAAATGGGCAATTAAAAACAAGGGTCTGGAGCAGACCGACCTTGGGGACTGGACCTGCAAGGTCGGTCGAGCCCAGTTTACCCTGCGAGAAATGGTCTCTGGAATGGACCAACCTTGGGGACCGGACTTGCAAGGTCGGTCGGGCATGGATTTTTAGTACGGATTGAGTCTCTGGAATAGACCGACCTTGGGACCGGACTTACAAGGTCGGTCATGCCTAAATTTTTGTACGTAGGTGAGTCTCGGGAATCGACCGATCTTGCGACCGGACTTGCCAAGATCGGTCGGGCCTGAATTTTCAAAGGAAAGAAACTCTCGGGAATAGACCGAACTTGCAAGGTCGGTCGGAGTAGAATTTTTGACGGTAATATGTTCTGGAATGGACCGACCTTGTGTAAGGTCGGTCGGTAAGTTCGGTCGGACCAAATTTTTTTGAAAAAAACAAAAAAATGTGGCTTAAGTAGTTAACCCTATGGGGTATAATGTAGGTAATCAAGGATAAGTTTGGACATTAAAACATGTCATATAACCATGTTAAACACTTAGCAAATTTAAAGTTAAGTAAGTTAATTAATCGACATTCTTAAATCATGTATAGGAGTGACCTACGGTGGAAACCAGTCGAAGCAAGGACCAAGGTATGGTTTTCTTGCAGTCTGTTGCCTACCGGTTTACACCGGCTTGTGTGTTGTTTGTTTTTCGGTGTGTTTATGACCTTGTAAGACTTAAGTCATGTAATGAGTTTACTGTTGTTAAATATTATTGTATTGTTAAATGTGACTCTCTCTTCCCTTGTGTGTGTCTAACAAGACTTAACCAATTGTTGTGATTTGTTTATTGAGTTCGATGTTGAACTTCTAACAAGTGCTAACGGGGGAAGTGAGGAGTCTGGTCTGTTCCGGCCACGCGTGTGAGTATGGGAGTCGATGTCATAACCGGTTCGATTCTCTTTGTATGTTATGGTTGTTTTCCAATTTGGTTTCCAACCTTCCCTTTAGCTTAACCAAGGCTATTTTACTGACTCACGTCGGGCCACAGGGGCATACTATGTTTTTTTTCGGTGTGCTTGGATCACTATATCCGAGGCACCTTGTGTTAAGTTATCCGTTCAATCTAACAGGACGGTAACGAGTTATGTAACGAGCTTAGCATGAGTTTGGCAACATTCTCTAGGCTCTCCATGGGAACTAATTGTGTTGGTTCATTTCCAAAAAGGAATTGTTCTTGTATGATATGTGTGATGTTGTGTGCAATACTCTTGTTGTGATGTATGTATATGTTGTATGTTTGAAATGAATGCCATGTCATCATGACAATTAGTTGCGCGTATCCCGGTAGCCGATGGGCTGCGCGTTAACCATACCAGCCAAGGGTTGCTGACCCCCTCGGGGGCTCCATATTTCTTTTACTGCAGGTTGAGGATTGAGGAAGCGGAATGGCTATAGATCCTAGGTTGCAGGCACACTTTTGGTTGTTTTTGGAGTTGTGCCCGGGATGCGCCTGTGCTCCCGTGGCAATATATTTTTGGTACCGTTGTAGTACAGTGACGGTCGTTGACAGTTGTGGTGTACAGTTACAGTGTATGGATGTAGTTACAAACTCGGTATTATGTTTATGTATTAAAGGTTATTAGTTCTATGCTCGGGAGTCTGATCATTAGACCAGTACGCTTGTATTTATTCTGCCTTGTTGACCACGTGGGTGGTTAACGGCGTTGTAGCACCGAATCGTTTAGTTATTGTTTAGTTGTTATTTCCGCTGCGATTTCGATTATTGTTAAGTGCGTAGTAGGGGTGTTACACCAACGACATAAAGGAATCAGAGAACAAATTATTAAAAATTATGAAGTGTGAAGAGCACAAATTATTAAGTGTAGACATAGGACATGTCTTAAGAAGTTAAGGATAAAACTGTAAAGCGCAATAAGCACTAAACAGTAGTTTCAGATTAAGAATCATCCTCAGACCAAAGGTCAATTGGAAAGAACGATTTAGGCACGTGAGAGAACACTATGAGTATGAACGTTAGATCTCTAGAGAGACTGGATAGACGAGCTACAACTCATTAAGGCCGTGTATATATAAAGATAACACGTGTCCAATGGGAGACCTTTAGTGCTAAATTATAAGCATGCAGGAGAAGGACATACAATACTATAAAAGGATAAGAAAGGAAAACTAAACCTAAGGTTATCAGAGTCGCGCAACAAAAGCTAGCAGATCAGTACCTTAAAAGGTTGGACATACCTGATGAATGGGAAAAGAATGATGTACCGCACATCTTCCAATTGAACAAATATAAGACTTATCGACAGAATGCTTTAGAACCTTTGAGGTTAGACCAAACTAAGTTACGAAAATGGTATAAGTACCGTTAAGGATCCTCGATACAGAGACTAAGCCATTAACACGGTAAAACCCTCTGATCGGATCATAAGGTGAGATAGTTAACATGGAAGCTGGAATGCTAAGTGAGATTGAGACATCTTGAACCTATGTTCAAGGATAATATAATGTTGATTACGTGGGCGTAATCCATTTTAAGGGGGGTAGAGCGAGAACCGCTTAGCGTATGTTTATGTACTGAGTACGTAAACTACGGTGTGCATAGCTCAAAAGAATTTGAGAATTGGTTTACATATACATATGTATATATATTTTGAGATTAATAATGGTTATTGCGCACAGAAGATGCGAATACCGTACGTATTAAGTACCTATCTTGTTAACTCCGGTGTGAGTACAAGTTAAGAGAATTAGTGAAGAGAATTAAAGAGACTTAAGGAATATATGAGATATGAGTCAGTAAGAAACTTTATATGAGATAAGAATAAGGTAACACGATGACATATTATTCGATATGAGTATGAGGTAAGAAAATAGTAATGCTATGAGGTATAAGATGGTGAGAATTGGTATGAGACTGATATAAACTTAGTAGGAATGAGAGTCCTGAGGTAATTACTAAGAGATGAATTGAGAATGTTTGATGGACTGAGTCCACACCTTGGAGATGTATTGATTACGACTAGAAAGATTAAAAAGATAGAAAATTGGAAATGAGTGAATTATTTGAAGTTTAAAAATGACGTGGGAGGTGGAACTTGATTTTCTATGGATCAAGGGAAACCAAACATAAATTGGGGTGGAAGGATAGTTCAACACTGATGCTGATCACATCAGGGTCTGATGATTCCTGAAACTCCCTACAAGTGGTCACAATTATATCACGCTAAGGATAGAGGCATTAGGATAAAACGGAATTAGAGTTGATTGTATTTTCAAATAGAGGGAATTATCTCTCACTTGACCTCGTAAAAAGGACTTCCTTTTTACTGAGTCTCGCCCATGAAGCCGAGGACACATGAGCCTTTGTCTTCGAACCGGTGACATGAGAGAGTACGACAAAAGTTATATGACTGTTTTAATCTTCCAAAGGACCGCGGACCATAGAGCGTAAGTGTCCAATAGTCGGTACCTGCGGGCGATATCTTGCATTACTCGCTCATGAAGCCGAGGACCTGTGAGCCTTCGTCTTCTGACCGGTGACATGGGGAGGATGCAACAAAGGGAATTTTGAGTGCTATACATGCTTAAGCATGTTGTGATATTTGAGTATATGTATATAACAGACCTAATGAGTCAATAAGTTTAAGTACATATAAGCATGATCTATATGATCTATGGAATGAGATAAACCGTGTAATCTAATAAAATAAGATGCATGGGAACTTTGGGGACAAAGTTCATTTAACGGGGGGGTAGACTGAAATACCCCAAACCTATGTATGATAAGTAAACATCAAAATATGATGTAATAAGGCTAAAAAATGCCTTAGGAAGATTGGTAGACAATCTAAACCAAAGAAAACACAAGAAAACGCCATAAGGGCAATTTAAGCAAAAATGTGCTCTAAGCTTGGAGTGACTTTGATTAGCACCCAAATACTATTCTAAGACCTTATTAACATGATAATGGACATGTTAAATCAATTACCAAAGAAAACCAAGCTCAAAAACAGGCTTAACACAAATTGTGCTTAAGGACTCTTAAAGCACATTTTTGAAAAATTGTCTTAGAAATGGGTTTTGAGTGGATAAATGCCCATGATTACACCTTAATTAACATGTTTACTAATTAGTATCACATTAGGAAGCCTAAATCAATGAGAAACCAAAAATTCACAAATTTGTGCACTAATTATGAATAGTACCCAAAATAAGTTAAATGACTTTCTTAAGTGGTCAATGGTCAAACACCACCTAAATATCTAAGTAAATGAGAGGGGGGACGGTTTTAAGGTGATGAGTCACCCTGGGCTTCAACAAAATAAGAAATAAGAGAAAGTAAGTGGAAACAAACTATTCACCTTTTTAAAAGCAAAATATCTTCTTATACCTCCTCTCTCCTCTCTTCTTCATTTCACACCTTCCCCACCGTTTTCTTCTTCCCCTCTCTGCTCCAAAACCGTTCCAAGCAACAGCGATGGCATCTCCACCTTCAATTGCTCACCAAATCTTCATTTTTGCTCCAAATCAAAAACTAAGCATAGATTTCTCTTAGTTGGAGCAAGCCCTTTAGTTCTATCTTTTCAAAACTGGAAAAGCTCAAGTTTGGTGCCATGGAGAAACACCATTGAAGGGGGGAAATCAATTTTGAAGAGCTCCTTTGCTTCTTCATTCATTCAAGGTAAGAAAACTAAAAGAAAAACTAAGTTTCTTACATTTTTACCCATTACCGAAAATTGACTTCTTATGGGGTCTTGTTTCATCCCTTGGAATAGCTTGTTTTCATTCTCAAAGGACTAGTGGAGGTCCTTCTTTATTCATACCCAAGTCTATCTTGAGACATCAAAGGTAATCATCCACTTTTAAGCTTTAAAACACACATTTTAACCTAAGAATGAATTCTATGAGTTTAGGCATATTGCTTAGTGCTCATTAGATTATTTGAATGTGAATTAGAACATTGGAAAGGGAATTAAAGTTCATTGCCGAAAATCAAGCAAGAAAATCCAAGGAGAAAAGTGTGAAAAGCATGGAAAAACAAGGTAAATATTTTACCTCAAGGTGGTTTATTGTTTAAGGGGTGGTATTTAGATAAGTACTAAATGTAGCTTAAAGCTTACATTATGTAATGGGTTATATAACCTAGGAAAAAGAATTTAAACAAGCTTGTGAACTTGTGACTAAGGAGCCAATGGAAATGAGTTAGTAAGATAAGTATAAGGTGAATTATAAGAACACTTATATTGCTATAGGAGCATTGTTGTGTGTATTTGCAGGTTGAAAGCTTTTATATGTGTGAAATTCAGTGTTTAAGTTTAAGTCATTTAAGGGCCCAAGAGCCAAGTCATTTAAGAGCCTTACTGCTATGTAATTTAATATTATTGCACTATATTGAGTTTGTTATGAATGGAAGGAATTAGGTGAGAAATATGATGAGAAAATATGTTATATGTGTGTGTTGATAAGTGGGGAAAACTATGCATTTGGGCATGATAATATACTAGAGGAGCTATGATTAAATTTGAGTAGAAAACAAAGTGTTTAAGTGGTTGTTGTGAATTAAAGTGACAAAGGCTTTACTAGGAATAATTAAAAGGAAATTGAGTGGATATGAGTTAACAAAGGAGTTCTTGAGGATTAGAATGACCTAGAGTTGTCTATGAGGAATTAGAGGTTAGGTGGGTGTATTAAACACACCAAGATCATGGTATGAGGAATGTTAAGACTTGTGCAAAAATCTGGAGGAAATGATGTATAATGTTCTAAGATGATTTAGGTATGAACTAGAGGATATAACAATGATAATTTTGGGGAAGCTTGTGTAAGTGGTGAAGATGCTAGTGGGGATTAATAAGGTTATAGTTTGGATGGTAATGAGTGGACTTGGGTGATGGAAGTGAAAATTGTAGGAGAATGTTGTAAATTGTCAAGGAAATGACTAGGAATGTATAAGAGTGTTTAACCATGAGAAAGGTGAGTAAATTGAGAAAAGGAGATGGAAATGTCTAAGGAGGGTGTACCATGGTCAAGGTAATGAAGAACAATGTTAAGGTGAAAAAAAAAGGATGGCAAGAAATGTATAGGTAGGTACAAGTTTAGGATTGGTGAGTAGTAAGTGTAAAGGAGAGAAAATTATGCATGGAGATGCAACATGACTTTGAGAAGTTTGAGTAAAGGAAATGGGTATGCATAAAGATGCTTGAGGAGTAGTTAAGATGGTTGTGAAGAAACATTATGATTAGTTGAGGTCTTGGGCAGAATTACAAGTCGGAAGTATAAGGAATCAAGTGTTATGTGTAAGAATTTAGTAAGAATTTGAGTAAATGTTAAAGGAGAATGTTGGATGGTTTAAGAGGGTTTTGAGGTGCTAAAATGACATTAAAACATGTGGGAAAACATGTGGAATGAATAGGGAAAGATTGGGGCGAATTTGGAGTTCAAAATGAGAAGAAAAACACTTTGAAAAATAGGTTCTATTGTGGACCGCCCCTAGGGACCGCCCCTGTGGGGAGGTCCAGTGAAATTTTGCAACGTATGTGGTTTCTGTTGTGGACCGCCCCTGGGACCTCCCCAGAGGGGCGGTCCAGTGCAGAGAAGAAAAAAATTGTTTTAAGGCTTCTAATGATGGGGGATTGGATGGTAAAAGGTTTTAGATGATGTTTAGGCCTTGTTTGGTGACATGTAATGGCCTTAAAAAGTGTAAATAAGTGTTAGGTTGGATGTGAGAGTTGTGAAGTCAAGATCACAAGAGTAAAATTAAGTATAACTAGATGACGGGGTTAACTATGGGCGCATTGGTCGTTAAACAATCATATTACCCCGATGTTAATGGAAGCAATTGTAATGTTACCAGTTGTTCGAGAATTATTCGAGGAACATAAGAGGACACAATAGAGTGGACCTTGGTGACAGGTATGGTTTTCTTGTAGCCTGCTTGCTAACGAGGTGTCCCTCGGCTTGTGTGCTATTTGTTTATATGTGCTGACTAAACAAGATAAAGCATGCAACTGGTTTATTGTATTGTTGTGTGTTGTTTGAAACTAACACAACTTACCTTGAGAACTTACTAACAATGTTTAGTAAAGAATTGTGTGAGAATAAGGAACACTCCCAAATATTGTTTTCTTAGTAACCGAAAGAGGATAACTAACAAACTTTGACTTTGAGACCATTACTAATTAGAACTTGGGGGAGTGAGGAATCCGGAATGGTTCGGTCATGCATGTGTTAAGTAGGAGGTTGGTATCCTTATCAGGTTCCGACTTCCAAATATGACTTGTCTTCGGAATCGTCGCCTAGAGTCAACATATAGACTCGACCTCCTCGGACTTCTTGTTTTAGGAGGGAGGCATATTGAGATGGTGTGGCGGGATCTACCTAAATCCCAACTAATTCTAACAAATATTGTTTATGTAAACCAATGGAGCTGATAACTCATTGGTTAGGGTTACTTGACCCGGCAAGATAAACAATGAATTAAGAAACAACCATTCTAATTAAAGAACGGTTGTCTTAATTGAGATAAGAACTGAGATAAGATTTGAGATAAAGTACAACCAATTCTAATTAAATAACGGTTGGTGCATTGAGACTGAGATAAGGATTAACATTGAGGTAAGATAAGAATGGACTGAGATTAAGAGGTATCATATTTTAAGGAGTTAAAAGACTAACTCACTTACTAAGGGAACACTTTTAAGTCATTCATTTTGTTTACACTTTGATTGTTCATATGTGGCTTGTTGTTTATTGCACTTCTTATTTATATTGTGCATCTAATCAACTTCATGTTATCGACAATTAGTCATCGTAGCCTCATTAGCTTGAGGGCTATAAGAGAATTGTACCATCAAAGGTGCTGACCCCCTCGGGGACTGTTTAAATTTTGTAGGTGAATGATAGAAGATGACCGTCCTGAGAGAAGGATCGGGTAAAAGTACTAAGGGTTGTTTTACTTTCGTTAAACGAGTTGTGCATGTACACTCGTTTAGTAAATGGATGAGATGTTAGTATGATGTATTAGGATATGAGATACTTGGATTAAGAACATGTACTTGGTTAAGATTTTAGTATGCTAATTTTCGGTATATTCGGGTCCATCAGACCGTAGCTAGAACCTAGAGTATTTAGTATGCCTAGTTAGTCACGTGGGTCACTAACGGCGGTAACACCAACTGTTGTAAGGATTCCGTTATAATGTTGAGTTAAGTAAATTGAGGTTTATGAGATGACTATGTATCTATGAGTTGGGGTGTTACACCTGCTGAAACTGAACAGCGCGTCTCACCTCGCCTCTTGACACGTCTAAGAGTGCCTCGTCACGGTCGTCGACACGCGATGCCCACGCCAGCCCCTGCTCCAGACACGCCAAGTCTGACTCGTCCCACTCCTCAAAACACCCCTTGCCTCGACACTATACTCGCCATCTCGTGTCGATTGAAGTGGCAAGCAGCGCTGCCTCACCCTGCCTGTAGAAACGCAACGCGGTTCCTCACCTCGCCCACATACATGACCCGGCCTCGCCCTAGATGAAGACACGACACCGCCCAGCTCGCCTTGGCTACCGACACGAACTGGGGTATCTCGCACTGGCGGCGGCGAGTTGCTCAACCTCACCTCGCCTTTCGAGGCAAGCCAGTGGTTTTTTTATAATAAATGTTTTTTAATATACTAGAATAATTATAAATCATAACATTTTAAAATTAACAAGTACTTATAAAACAACTCACATATTAAATAAGAGAACAAAAATTATAAAGTCAAGAGTTACAATATTTTTTAATTCATTTAAGAATCTCATCTTTCTTATGAGTTTGTCAACTTTGACCTTCCTGGTCAATGGGGATGACTAGGAAGGTAAAAGTTGACAAACTCATAAGAAATATGAGATTCTTAAATTAATTAAACATTATTGTAACTCTTGAATTATAGCCATTCCAACCTTCCTTATAATAACTTAACTTAGACTCTTCGTGTCTAATATTTTATAATATATGAAGCCCATCTCTTAATACATCAATTATAACTTAATCATATAATTGTAACACTCTATAAGTCCTTATAATTCCAAATGAACCTTAAGGTTCCTTAGAACAAGTTAGGATTATAATATGCTCAAGAACTCCCTTGATGAACCGGTTTTTGTGTAGGTATTAAACTACTGTGTTTGACTTGTTTTATGGGGAGGATGATGTTACTCTGTACCTTTAGCATCTATGTCAAAGTGGGATGCAATTTGGATAAATTTCTTAGATCTAAACTAACAAAATAAGTTAAGTATAAGTTTGGGTGTTAATTTGTGTCGTTGGTGTAACCGGAAATGGGAGGAAGTTTTATAGGTTTATTTATTTGTGTTTTAGAGACCATTAATGTAACACCCCAACTACTAACAACACACTTAACAACACGTTGCAGCGGAAATCACAACTCACAACATAACTTAACTCTTTGGTGTTACACGCCGTTAGCCACCCACGTGGCTAACAAGGCTAACATACATACATTGTACCGGTCTGATGGACTAAACTCCCGAGCAACTACACAATAATCCCATTCCATGTCCAACGTTTAATATACACTTTACATTACAACTGTACCGAGTATTTACTAACTCACGCCGACACAATTTTGGTCTTACTACACCTACAATACCCCCACATTTCACATGACTACCACATACGAACAACTACCCCGTCCTAATCTCGAACGGCTTTAGTTCCTTGTACCTGAAACAGGAAAAGAAGAAAAGGGTGGCCCCCAAGGGGCTCAGCACCTTTGCTGGTATGGTAATCCCGCAGCCCGCAGGCTACCGGGCCACGCACAACTAATTGTCGTCTTAGCATGCGATTGATTTTATTTAAAACATGCACACATTACGCACATACATCATGCTTAAAAGCACACATCCGTTAACAGAACACAACACAAGGTTAGCACACACAACGTAACAACACATTTCACTTAATAACATACACAAACTTAATTCCATTCTTCTTAGAGAACATAAACTTTACTTAGGGAGTGCCGGGGTGATATAAGCCCGAGCACAACATACATACATTTTCTTTACTTAGGTATGGCGGCCTCATCTAGAACCGATCACACCTTGCACAATTTCCCCCTAGCTCCAATAATGATGAGGTAGGTAAGCCTTGGTTAAGCTTGTGGGTGGTTGTAATTAAAGGAAGAAAAACAACCGTAACATAATAAAGAGGGAGTCGAAGCGAACTTAGGCCTCAACACCCACTACCAACATTAAACATGATTTCCCCCTACCCGATTGGAAGTTGGGTAGGTAAGCTTTGGCTAAGCTAATGGGAGGTCGAAATCCAATGAAGGAAAACAACCCTAACATACAGGATGGGAGTTAATTCACATATATACATCAACTCCCAAACAATACGCGCGACCGGAACGACCGGATTCCTCACCATACATAACATATACATATTAGTTAAAGGTTCCTTTATGGAACTTGTCACATACATACATCACATAGTGTTACTAACTCTGCTGGACACATAAGGGAAGTAACATCCCTTTTTAACAAACATGAATAACTATATCCGATAACAACAACACACAAAACAAAGTCACATACATCACATATAGTCACAACATACACAAACGCACGGATAGCCGTAGTTAGAACGTTCCCGTGGGTTGGGACGTTTATTCCGAATACCGATCTCTTATGTGAACCTAAGGTCGGTAACTATTATTTAACACATAATTAGGGTTAAACGGTATCGGAATTAATTACGCCACAATAATGAATTACTATAAACTCATTTCATGCTTTGTCTTGCAAGGTGGCAAACACACAGAAAAACACATTGGCATACAAGCCGGTGTAATCCGGTAGGACACAGGTTGCAAGAAAACCATACCTGTCACCGAAGGTGCACTCTAGTGTGCCATCACATGTTCCTTGAAAATCTTTGAACAACTGGTAACATTATAACTATCATCATTAATATCGGGGTAATATAATTTTTAACGTCTACTGCACCCATGGTTAACCCCATTCGGTAGTTTTATAACTTTACATTTTTATTACAACTTTTCACCACTCAATTACCATTATAACTCACTTATTTATCCTTAACAACCTTATAACATCATCACCTATTAATCCCCATCGTTGGATATCATTTCCTACCCTTACACAAAATTTTTGCTCAAAATTACACTATGTCCGAACTTGTGTCCGAGCTCCGAAGTTCGGACACAAGTCGAGGCAAAACCAAAGAAAAATTCTACCTGTCCGAACTTGTGTCCGAGCTTCCAAGTTCGGACACAAGTCGAGGCCAAAACTGAAGAAACTTACAGGCGTCCGAACTTGTGTCCAGACATCGAAGGTCGGACACAAGTCGAGACTAAATAGCCTGGGAAAATTTTTCGAGTGTCCGAACTTCCAAGTTCGGACGGAAGTTCGGACACAACTGAAACTCCGAAAATTTTATAAAACGACGGGGCATGTCCGAACTTCCAAGTCCGGACGGAAGTTCGGACGTACCCAAAAACACAGCTAACAGAGGCAAATCTTCACCTATAATTGCACTTCCAAAAATCCATACTCACTCCTTGAAATCCCAAGTCATCTAGCACCATTTTGCTATCATTCTTTTCCACATTCAACATCCCAAATCAACACCTAAATTCTCTCAACCATCAACCATCATCAAACACTCATTTCCATTAAAATTTTGACATAACTTCCCCATAAACCTTACACATTCATCCTCCTCAATTTACATCCTTCTCATCCCTAATCTAACCACACCCTTTTCAGGGTCCTAACAGCATATAACACATCCTCAAATCCCATCAACAACAACATAATCACCATAACTCCATAACCACAACATCAATCACAAACTCAAAACAATTGGCTCTTAAGGCCCTCAACTCAACATTAATTCACAACCTCTTCTAACATCAACTAAACACATTACAACATAGTTTTCAATCCATACATTTGGGTTCATTAATTCGTTTACTCATCCCAAACAACTTAAAACAATTGCAACAAGGTTTAAGGTAGTTTTTCTTACCTTAATTTCACAAGTATCCTTAATTCTCCTCTTGCTCCATATCTTTTCCAAAATCGGTTAAGAGGGCATGGAGTTTCCAAACTCCATCCCAACATTCAAGAACACAAAACACACTCAATTAATTATCTAAACCCTTGGAATATTTCAATTCAATCAAAGGATAGAACACAAAGTTAGGGTTTACCTTTTGAAGCTTTTAAGAGGGATTCTCACCCTTGAATCAAGAAGGAAATTACTCCACCATTGTAGGGTCAATTTGGAGCTCAAGAACAAGGAGAAAACAAGGTATCAAAAATGGTGAAAAATCGATTACACCAAGAGATGAAGAAAAAATGACTTTTTCTTGGGAATTTTTACCTTAGAAGGAAGAGGAGGGTCCAAGCTTCACATTGGTGCCATTTTCTCTTCAAATGGGGAAAACCCATGGAGGTCAACTTCATCCTTTTGAAATTTCGAAAAGAGAGGATGATAGAGGAAGATGAGAGGAAGAAGAATATGTGATTTGTTTTTGATTTAGAGCTCAAATGGAGCTTGGGCATGGCATTGAAGTTGAAGTAGCCATGGGAGAAAGGGAGAAAAATCGGTGGCCTTGGGGAAGAAGGAACTGGCTGGGAAGAAAGAGAGGAAAGAGAAAGAGAGAGAGGGAAAAAGGAAATAAGGAAGGGGAGAGAGTGTGGGGGTATAAGTGGTGTTTGTATTTTTGACTTTATTAATTAGTTAACTATTCATGTGTGAGTGAGCTGCTTACATAAATAAACCGGCCCACTAATGTATACATGCTGGAGCGTTTTTGTCTTTTAACAGAAACGCTCGTTTATTTGCCCGGTTTAGCACTGTTCACTAACCGGGACCGTTTTCCGGAATTTTCTCATCCCTTTAATTTTTAGTGGTTATTAAACTCCCATAAATGTTTAATTATTGTTACAAAATCAACTATTACTTTTACGGGGTCATTTAACTGTTTAAGGTCACGTTTTCGGGTTTTCTCGAAAAACGCGCTTTAAGACTCCGTTAGCGGTTTAACGCATTATTTGAATCGTTTTCTTCCGGAATTTTTTCCACATGTTCTTAATGTGTAATTAAGGTATAAAAATATATTTATAACCCTAATGAAGGTTATATACCTCCTAAAATAATTAAATACGCGTTTTCATGTTTTGTGACTTTTACGCATTTCCTTTTCCTTTTTGGTTTTCATTTCTTCACTGAACATCTTAGGGACTTAATTAGCCTTAGAAAATTATAATTACACAATTAATTAGTACATTAAGGTTTGGGGTATTTCAATTAAGGTTGATTAGACTTATAATAAGTTGCAGGATCACTTAGTTGGTTAACTTGTTGATCCCGAGCAAGAAAAAAGTGTATTGGTATTTACTGTGAAATTAATGTTTACTGTGAAATCTTACTCTAACTAATGGTTGTTGGATTTATTGTTTGAATGTTGTGTGGTGAATTGGAATGAATATCATTTCTTTCTTTATAACTATAACTCAAAGTTTACCACCAAGAATAACTTATAAGTCTCTTACATTTGACAGTGGTGTGCTATAATTGTTCTGTTGATTATTATTACTTAGCGTAGCTTATCCTAATTGTGGTTTGTTCAACTTGTGCAGTGATGGATAAGTTTAAGCAAGTGTACACCAAAATGAAGAAGACAGGAATGTGGAGCAGCCAATGATGGCTTCATACCATCGTGAGCGCGGTGCCGGACTTGATCTTCCACGACACTCGTCATTTCAGCCACAACAGGGTCATATTTTGCATGCACGACACTCGTCATTTCAGCCACAACAAGGTCATACTGAGCCGCCACGTCACTCATCATTTCTCCCATGGCAGATCATGGACCCATCCTCTGCCCAGTCATTACATGATTATGACCCAGTCGCATACATACCAAGGAGGAGGATGCCTATGGCTTCATCCTCTGCAGGTGGTTGGTCATCTACTGATCTGGCTGAGCACCATATCTCTAGTTATGATATAGAGGGTTAGAGTAGCCACTACGTGGGGTATGTGGACGCACAGACTTCTGCTGGTGGTAGCTATCATGACCACCGCTCGTGGCATGTGGAGGCACAGAATTCTGCTGGGGGTAGCTATCATGACCCCCGTACCCCTCCAGATGTTGCAACTACTGACACGGACATCGATGAGGAGGAGGCTGAGGAGAGTGATGAGGAAGAGTATGCTGATGAGGACGACCCTGATCATGAGAGCGCGACCGATGAGGAAGCTGCTCTCGCTATGGAGCCCGTTCTTCCCACTTTCTGGAGGATAAATGATGTGCTAGTACCTGGTGGTCCGCTACTAACTAGTGTCATCACCAGGTTCGGGGGGCATGTCGCCATTGACCTTTGGTCAATGGCTAAGGTGTGTACTCTCTTATCTTTCACTTTTACAAGTAGATTTAATTGTTTCTTCATGTGTGTGTAAATGTTGTAGTAATTATCTAGGACCGGGGTGTTTTGGGATTTAAACCCCGAAATCCTATAATCATGAACTGGCCGTTTAGCCTGGTTCCTTGCAAAAGAGCAAGGAATACGATTACGCACTCAAGGCTGGATCATCTGCTAGATGTCACATGGGGTTTCAATAACATGTCACTGATCTCGGCCTTTGTGGAGAGGTGGCAGCCAGACACCAACTCTTTCCACATGCCCTTTTGAGAGATAACGATCACACTTCATGATGTGTGACAGATACTGAGGATCCCCATCATTGGTCGTCCGGTTGTAGGAGATTCGTCAAACACTGAGCTTAAGGAGACGATGGCTACGTTGTTAGATTTTCCTAACGGCGTTGAGCAGATGACAAAGTTCATGTGGCATAATGGTGTTGTTCAGATATGTCCACTTATAGAGTGGTCTTTGACCGGGCAGAGGGTAGCTATGAAGGAGGTGTGCAGTTTGAAATACTATGTGATTGGTACTACCATCTTTGCTAATAAAGGGCATGGACGCATAAGTCCTCTACTATTCTGGTTAGTCATTCCCATGAGCCAAAATGTGAAGCTAAAGAAGTACGCATAGGGAGCAGATACTCTTGCGTGGTTGTATCGCCACCTGGGGATAGCATCCTGTGATGACTGTATTAGAACTGCTGGCTCTTTGACCCTTCTCGAAGTAAGTGTTTTAATGTACAACAAAATCTAATAAGTTTTCATGAATTCACATTAATAGTTGGTATAATTTATTTTATCAATTTTTGTAGTGTTGGATATATGCATACTTCCCCACTCTTAGGCCAGTAGTTAGTGCTGATTGGCGTGATAGTGATGATAGACCATGGGTTATGCGATGGGTCAGGTCCATCTCCCAGCTGAAAAATAAAGATTCGCTGGAGAACTACCGCAAGCATCTAGATACTCTAACAGCAAGATATGTAAGTGGTACAACAATTTCAATTTGTATTATTTACATTGTTTTTTATTGATGCTTACGCTTCCCTGTGATCCAATGTAGATTGATTGGTTGCCCTACGGTCACGAGAAGGTGAATGAGAACAAGGGCCGCACTTGGTACAGGGGTACCCTGCAATACATGAGCGTGAATGAGCCATATATGCTGGAGCGTTGTCTCCGCCAATTTGGATATGTTCAGTGTATCCCACCTCCCCCTATTAGACCGAACATTAGATCCAAAAAAAGATGGACAAAAGGATCCCCCTATAAATGTGTGTACCCCCCCCCCCCAGTATAGTGTGCGGGACACCACACGTGAGTGTGGTCCTACTCCGGGGTTCTCTAAGACACAGGTGGTGCTGCATGTATGTAACGGAGAATATCTGGATTGGTACGTCAAACACACCCATCCAAAGATCCTGAATCCTGACATGTACAACAATACCTTCATTCAGCGGCCGGATCCCGCCTTAGTAAGTTAATTTATTCCTTTGTATAATTTCAATTGATTATAACATTTTATGAATGCTAGGCTAACTTTATAATATTATGTTGCAACTCATGAGTGAGGCAACTGAGGTTGGTAGGCCTTCCTTTCCTGGGAACCGTAGCTGGGACTGGCATTACTACCGTGAGGAGATGCCACAAGAGGAGAGCAAACTGAACAGGGAATAGATAGGTCTTCAGTACCTTATTGATATGGATTCATACTATCACCAGTACGCGCCCCTAGTTTAGGGTTTTTATGTTTTTTTGTTTTAAAATTCAATATGGATGGCTTGTTGACTTTCTACATTTGCTTGACTAAACGTTTGTAGTTATAATTGTTCACCTTTCTCCACCTCTTCTTGTTTTTTCTTTCTCCGCTCCTTATTCTCCCATTCTACCGTCTTTTTGTTCTTCTCTTCTTTTTCCCTGCGATTAACTTAAACCAGAAGAAACATACTGATTGAATCAATCTTTTGCTTTTTATAATCTATTTCATTCATAATGACATCTTGATTGTGCTCAAGTTTCATCACTTTCCTCCACATCTTCTTCATAACTTCCTACTTACATCAACCTTCATCCATCTCTCTCTCCTACGATATTAGTTTATCGTTCTAGAACCCTCTTTTAGTTTGAACTGTATATGTAGACAGAGAGATAATAAAGTGAGAGTGACGATTACTTGTCCAAACATCTACCAAAGATTATAAATCTAGAAAAGTATAGCAACAACATTTTTCCACGTCCAAACATCTACCAAAGATTATAAATCCAGAAAAGTATAACAACATGTTTATTCCACGTCCAAACATGTTATGCCCCAGTTTTTTTTTATTTCATTTATTCCTTTCTAATACGCAAAGGGAGTTTGTGTTATTTTGTAATCTTATGTTAGAATGTTTTATGACGTTCCCCTACTGTTATTATGTTGGTTTGAGGAAGGAAGGCTAAGAATGTCTTTTCCGTTTCGTTATAATTTAAGGGTTAGGAAACTTATTTCTTTCCTTATTATTTCCTAACTCTCATTTTCTCTTTCTCTTCCAATCCACGTTGTTTTTCTCCTTCCTCAATTATATTCAATCTTTTTCTCTCGCTTCGCTCTCTCGCTCCGCTCCGCCAGTGACTTCCTACCTTTGCTCAATCTCCTCTCCATCCCTTTTTCAATTTCTTTCAATTGTAATCGCTGGAGGTCTGTAGATGGAATTGTGTTCGTCCGTCAGTCGTCAATCAGGTTGGATTGTAGATTGGTTCTCTTCTCCATTAAGGCTTCCTCTTCTATTTTCTAATTCTGATTTTGTATTTTGGGAGCGGTTCAATTGGAGGGATTGTCATTCGATTGGAGATTCGGGAAGGCGAATCATAGAGTCCGCAGAGATGGCTTAGCTACGGATGTGAGGTAGGTGGTAGATGGATTCAGTTGTGTGTGTTCACCCACGGGGGTTTCGATCAATGTTTCCGTATATGTTTATTTGACTCTCTGATTTGGGTGATTTCTGATTTGCGTTTTTAATGCGTTAAAAACCCCGTGGGTAGTGTTTTGATTCGCATATTTTGTTATGTAAGTATTGCTTTGACAATGGTGAATCTACATCTGTAAATCTCCCTCTGTTTTGTGAATTCTGAGTGCCGCTGATTTGGGATTTATAAGGATTGTTCATTGATTTGTGTGTGAGATTTAATGCATTGTGTTTGCATTTTTGAGTGGCTAGAACCCCATGGCTTCTCTGTATTTATGTCTGATTTAGTGTGGGTATTACATTGGCAAAGTGTGGTGAGATTCGTGTAAACTTTCTGATCAGTTCGTCACTTCGGTTCTGCTGATTTCGCACTGTCCGAGCTTCTGTCCGAGCTTTGATGTTCGGACAGTGCGTTCTGCGTTTCTGTTTTTCAGAAATTCGGGTTGTCCGAATGTCTGTCCGAACTTCAACGTTCGGACACCCCGATTTCTTCACCACGTAAGTTTTTCGTAAAGTGTCCGAACATCGGTCCGAGCTTCAATTTTCGGACACCTCTAAATTGATCCTCTGTTTTCTATGTCCTAACTTCAACGTTAGAACACTGTGAATTTTTGTCCTCTATTTTCAAATTGAACTGTGTCCTAACTTCAACGTTAGGACACAAGTTCGGACTCTTCCGAAGTTTCTCTCTATTTTCCAATTTGATTTGTGTCCTAACTTTGACGTTAGGACACAAGTTCGGACACTTCTAAATTGTTCCTCGGTTTTCAATTTGAACTGTGTCCTAACTTCAACGTTAGGACATAAGTTCGGACTCCCTACTGTTTTTGACATAACTTCTTCGTTTGAGCTTCGTTTTGAGATCCGTTTGCGGCGTTGGATTCCTCTTTTCGAGTACTATCTATTGTGACATGTTTTGGCATGTGTTTAAATATGTTCTGATTTGAAAGTCCTTGATAAGCCTTTAAACTCTGATTTGCTCTGAAAGTGAGTTTCAATTTCTGACTTCGGTTTAACTTCCGTATTTACTAGTCGAGTACGACATCTGTTTTGCTAAGGCTTTCCATTGGTAAGCTCTTTCTCTGATTTTGCTAAGCTTTTGCATTCTGTTCTGATCTGGTTAAGACTTCCGCTCTGCTCTATATTAAGCTTTGATCTGTTTGGACTAAGCCTCTGTTTTGGGACCTAGTTACTCTGCTTCTGAGCCATGAATGGTTGGGTCGAGCTATTCCGTGGTATACCATGTAGACGTCATTCTGAGTGTGGGTCATGCCCAATCTGTTTTGTGGGGTTGACGAACCCTTTGGCCTTCGGGTCATTTCTGCGTTGTCGAGGGATCTGTTAGATCCATGGGTCTTCAACCCTTTCTGAGTGTTATGCTTGGTGCTAGTGTCCCACTTCTGATTGTTAAGAGTTTTGTTTTCTGTTAGCTCTGACTGTTTCTGATTTCTGACAGACTGCTATGTGCTTTCTATCTTCTGAAAGCCTCTGGTTTACTAAGTGATCTGTTTCTGTCTGCTCTGTCTGTTTTCAAACATCGACGGACTGTTGTGTGCTTTCTGTCTGCTGAGTATTTCTGCTTTATAAGCGCTTTGCTTTGTATGCTCTATCTGTATTTGGTTTGAGACGGTCTGTTGTGTGCTGACCGTCAGTTGTTAAGCTTCTGATTTCGTCAAGACTTCAGCTTCAGTTTATCTTCTGTTATTGAGTATCTGTTTTGGTCACTGCTTAGCCCCTTCTGTTTATACTTCTGACTATTTGAAAGACTTGGGTTTGACTCTGATTTGTTCTGGCTATGCACCTTCGCATACGTCTATATATTGGTATGTTCAGTATTTGTTTTGAGCATGCTCAGCTGATGAAGTTTATCACCTGCTGAGCTATAGATTTGCTCACCCATATCTCCGTCTGATTTGCAGGTTTTAGTCCGCACTTGGAGATTCAGTTTCTACTTTCTGTCTTGGCTTTTGAGCTCTGTATTTCAGTTTGTTAGGCCATGGTGCCCAGTTGTAATTAGATTATGCTTTGTATTTCAGTTTGGCTTCCGTCTGTGTAATGAAAAGACATGTTGTATTCGTCTATTTGGTAATATATGAGTTTCAGTTCTGTTTTGGGAGTTCGTTAGTGTAGCCTTGCGTTGTCTTAGGTAATAAGCGCGCGGCGTGTAATAGTCTCTCAACCAGGGTGGTTTTGGGGTCGTTACATTTAGTGGTATCAGAGCCAGGTTTGGTTTTCATTGGGATCTATCGGGTGTCTGCATATCTACGCTTCCGTGTCATTGCTTGTCATGTGCTATGTGTTACCTGCTGCGTGAATTGTATGTTGTCTGCTACCTGAATGGGTTGTTATCTGGCGTCAATTATGTGTGTTGCTATGTGGTTGTCCACCATCAGAGTAGCGCAGCGGAAGCGTGGTGTCTGTTTGCATGTGCTTGTGTGTTCTGAGAATGAGTCTGATGGAGTCAGATCCTTTGGGAAAGGATGACCGAATATGAGATCTCGTTAGCCAGAGAGGTGTGCTTCAGTTGTGGGCCGTGTTATGTGCTTGCGTGTATATTCTATGTTGTTGTTCTGGTGTGAGCTTTTGAGTGTGCTTGGTCCTTTGGGTAAGGACGAATTCTAAGAGAGTTCCTGTGCATTTAGGTTGAGGATTAGTGACCTTCTGCTTTGCTTCCTTTGCCAGTGAGTCAACTAGTAAACTTGAGTGTTAGCTCTTTGAGGATAGAGCTTCTGAAATGAGTAAGTGTTCTTTTTGTGTCTCATGCTAAGTATTAATGATCATCTGCTTTGTCTTATTCTGTCAGCGAATCAGCTAGTGCATTCTGAGTGTTAGCCTTGTGAACGTTCCCTTTTGTGCCTTGGAGCTATGTATTAGTGGTCTTCTTCTGGTCCTTCCGTCAGTCAATTAACAGTGCATTATGTTCTGAGTGTTAACTCCTTGTTCGTGTTCATAGTGTTCCTGCACTGGAAGTGCATCTACTTGTATTCTAGGTTTCGTCAAATTTCGAGGACGAAATTCTTTTTAAGGGGGGTATGTTGTTATGCCCCAGTTTTTTTTTATTTCATTTATTTCCTTTCTAATACGCAAAGGGAGTTTGTGTTATTTTTTAATCTTATGTTATAATGTTTATGACATTCCCCTACTGTTATTATGTTGGTTTGAGGAAGGAAGGCTAAGAAAGTCTTTTCCGTTTCGTTATAATTTAAGGGTTAGGAAATTTATTTCTTTCCTTATTATTTCTTAACTCTCATTTTCTCCTTTCCAATTCCACGTTGTTTTTCTCTTTCCTCAATTATATTCACGATCTTTTTCTCTCGCTTCGCTCCGCCAGTGACTTCCTCCCTTTGCTCAATCTCCTCTCCATCCCTTCTTCAATTTCTTTCAATTGTAATCGCTGAAGGTCTATAGATGGAATTGTGTTCGTCCGTCAGTCATCAATCAGGTTGGATTGTAGATTGGTTATCTTCTCCGTTAAGGCTTCCTCTTCTATTTTCTAATTCTGATTTTGTATTTTGGGAGCGGTTCAATTGGAGGGATTGTCATTCAATTGGAGATTCGGGAAGGCGATTCGTAGAGTCCGCAGAGATGGCTAAGCTACGGATGTGAGGTAGGTGGTAGATGGATTCAGTTGTGTGTGTTCACCCACGGGGGTTTCGATCAATGTTTCCGTATAAGTTTATTTGACTCTCTGATTTGTGGTGATTTGGGTGATTTCTGATTTGCGTTTTTAATGTGTTAAAAACCCGTGGGTAGTGTTTTGATTCGCATATTTTGTTATGTAAGTATTGCTTTGACAATGGTGAATCTACATCTGTAAATTTCCCTTTTTTTTGTGAATTCTGAGTGCCGCTGATTTGGGATTTATAAGGATTGTTCATTGATTTGTGTGTGAGATTTAATGCATTGTGTTTGCGATTTTGAGTGGCTAGAACCCCATGGTTCTCTGTATTTATGTCTGATTTAGTGTGGGTATTACATTGGCAAAGTGTGGTGAGATTTGTGTAAACTTTCTGATCAGTTCGTCACTTCGGTTCTGCTGATTTCGCACTGTCCGAGCTTTGAAGTTCGGACAGTGCGTTATGCGTTTCTGTTTTTCAGAAATTCGGGTTGTCCGAACGTCTGTCAGAACTTCAACGTTCGGACACCCCGATTTCTTCACCACGTAAGTTTTTCGTAAAGTGTCCGAACATCGGTCTGAGCTTCAATGTTCGGACACCTCTAAATTGTTCCTCCGTTTTTTGTATCCTAACTTCAACGTTAGGACACTGTGAATTTTTGTCCTCTATTTTCAAATTGAACTGTAACCTAACTTCAACGTTAGGACACAAGTTCAGACTCTTCCGAAGTTTCTTTCTGTTTTCCAATTTGAACTGTGTCCTAACTTCGACGTTAGGACACAAGTTCGGACACTTCTAAATTGTTCCTCGGTTTTCAATTTGAACTGTGTCCTAACTTCAACGTTAGGACATAAGTTCGGACTCCCTACTATGTTTGATATAACTTCTTCGTTTGAGCTCCGTTTTGAGAGCCGTTTACGGCGTTGGATTCCTCTTTTCGAGTACTATCTATTGTGACATGTTTTGGCA
Organism: Limonium bicolor; assembly: GCA_023374045.1. Lineage (NCBI taxonomy): Eukaryota > Viridiplantae > Streptophyta > Magnoliopsida > Caryophyllales > Plumbaginaceae > Limonium > Limonium bicolor. The sequence continues at coordinate 208,399,896 of CM041780.1, forward strand.
TGTGTTTAAATACGTTCTGATTTGAAAGTCCTTGATAAGCCTTTAAACTCTGATTTGCTCTAAAAGTGAGTTTTAGTTTCTGACTTCGGTTTAACTTCCGTATTTACTAGTCGGGTACGACATCTGTTTTGCTAAGGCTTTTCGTTGGTAAGCTCCTTCTCTGATTTTGCTAAGCTTTCACTTTCTATTCTGATCTGGTTAAGACTTCCACTCTACTCTGTATTAAGCTTCGATCTGTTTCGATTAAGCCTCTGTTTTGGGACCTAGTTACTCTGCTTCTGAGCCGTGAATGGCTGGGTCGAGCTATTCCATGGTATACCATGTAGACGTCATTCTGAGTGTGGGTCATGCCCAATCTGTTCTGTTGGGTTGACGAACCCTTTGGCCTTCGGGTCATTTCTGCGTTGTCAAGGGATCTGTTGGATCCATGGGTCTTCGACCCTTTCTGAGTGTTATGCTTGGTGCTAGTGTCGCACTTCTGATTGTTAAGAGTTCTGTTTTCAGTTAGCTCTGACTATTTCTGATTTCTGACAGACTGCTATGTGCTTTCTGTCTTCTGAAAGCCTCTGGTTTACTAAGTGATCTGTTTCTGTCTGCTCTGTCTTTTTTCAAACATCGATAGACTGATGTGTGCTTTCTGTCTGCTGAGTATTTCTGCTTTATAAGTGCTCTGCTTCGTCTACTCTATCTGTATTTGGTTTGAGATGGTCTGTTGTGTGCTTACCGTCAGTTGTTAAGCTTCGGATTTCGTCAAGACTTCAGCTTCAGTTTATCTTCTGTTATTGAGTATCTGTTTTGGTCACTGGTTAGCCCCTTCTGTTTAGACTTATGACTATTTGAAAGACTTCGGTTTGACTCTGATTTGTTCTGGCTATGCACCTTCGCATACGTCTATATATTGGTATGTTCAGTATCGGCTTTGAGCATGCTCAGCTGATGAAGTTTATCACCTGCTGAGCTATAGTTTTGCTCACCCCTATCTCCGTCTGATTTGTAGGTTTTAGTCCGCGCTTGGAGATTCAGTTTCTACTTTCTGTCTTGGCTTTTGAGCTCTGTATTTCAGTTTGTTTGGCCATGGTGCCCAGTTGTAATTAGATTATGCTTTGTATTTCAGTTTGGCTTCTGCCTGTGTAATGAAAAGACATGTTGTATTCGTCTATTTGGTAATATATGAGTTTCAGTTCTGTTTTGGGAGTTCACTAGTGTAGCCTTGCGTTATCTTGGGTAATAAGCGTGCGGCGTGTAACGGTCTCTCAACCAGGGTGGTTTGGGGTCGTTACAAAACATCTACCAAAGATTTTAAATCCAAAAAGTATAACTACATGGTTATTCCACGTCCAAACATCTACCAAAGATAATAAATCTAGAAAAGTATAAAAACACGGTCATTCCACATCCAAACATCTACCAAAGATTATAAATCCTGACTAGTATAACAACACGTTTATTCCACATCCAAACATCTACCAAAGATTATAAGTCCAGAAAAGTATAACAACATGGTTATTCCACGTCCAAACATCTACCAAAGATTATAAATCCAGACTAGTATAACAACACGTTTATTCCACATCTAAACATCTACCAAAGATTATAAATCCAGAAAATATAACAACACTTTTATTCAACGTCCAAACATCTACCAAAGTGTAACAAACCTGATATTTATGTCACGAGAACTAAAATATATCAAAATGTTGAAATTCCTAACAAAGTTCTTGAATTTAAACCCCATGAATCACAGAATCAAAAGTGAATAACTATCTAATAATCCAAACATCTACCAAGCGGAACAAACCTAATATTTATGTAATGACTACTGAAATACATCCAAATGTAGAAGTTCCTTACAAACGTCTTAGACTTGAAACCCCATGCTTTAGAGAATTGAAAGTTATGGTTCATTACCAAATTTTATAGATTCGTGGAACATCTATCAACTAAATATCTAATAATCCAAACAACTACCAAGTGGAACAAACCTAATGTTTATGCATCAGAGAACTGAAATATATCAAAATGCAGAAATTCTTTACAGAAGTCCTAGAATTCAAAATCTATGCATTACAGCATCGAAAATTAGGGTTCATTACCAAATTTCAATACCAAATTGCAGTCACGTAATCACTCAACTATGTAACAAAATGTTAGAAATACAAAATGCCAAAACTCGTGTCAAATTAAATCACTAATTGAGCTAAATCGTGTCAAATTAAATTACGAGTTGAGTTAGGTCGTGATTTAATTTGACACAAATTAGCTCAATTAGTGAATTAATTTAACATGATTTAGCTCAGTTAGTGATTTAATTTGACACGATTTATACTTGTGTGTGTGTGTGTGTGTAAATTGCTTATTTTTAAAAGGGATGACCTGCATGTACATTATTACACAACTACTGCATTATGGTTTTACCATGCCCATGCCAACCCATAAGATTCCTTATAGGACTATAGAAGGTACGAAATGACATTTCAATTTTATGGGGAATACAAGTATGTAGCTTCTTACATGGCTATTTAGCTTCAGCATCACATGTAAGGACACACTCACTATTACACATGATCACACACAACCACCATGTTTTAAGCATTCTTACACAACAACCCATAACAAATTCCTTGTAGGACTATACAAGGTACGAAATGACCTTCCATAATTTTATGGGGAATACATGTAAGGACATAGTCACTATTAGCTTCAGCATAACCTTTAAGAACACAATCACTATCAGGCACAAGCACCATGTTTTAAGCAAAAATACAAAATCTGGAGCTTATGCTTTCTCTATAAAAGGAGTAGAGTTGCTACTGATTCATTACAACTCATATTTCCCCACCACCAGCTCCTCCAAATTCATAACCCATTCACATTGAAATATCCCGAACTTAATTATGGTGATTAAATAATTCTAATATAGTATTTAAGGGCATAATAGTGCCTAAAGAATATTGTTGAAGAAAATAGAGCCAAAAGGAAAGAGGAAACACTTAAAAAGTGTAAATTGTAAAAACGAGCGTTACACAACCATAGGAGGTATGTGACCTCGGTTAGGGTCCTATATGGATACCTAAGGCTTAGTTAGGCCTAATTAAAATACGGGAATGATTTCCGAAGAAAACGGATCCAAATAATGGATCAAAACGCTAACGGAGTTTTAAAGCACGTTTTTCGAGAAAACCCAAAAACATGAAGTTAAGTGGTCAAACAGACCCATAAAAATTATGGTTGATCATATAACTATAATTAAACATTAATGGAAGCTTAAGGAGCATTAATATTAAAGAAACGAGAAAAATCCGGGAAACGGGCCCGGTTAGTAAATAGTGCTAAAACCGGCTAATTAACGAGCGTTCTTGTGAAAAGACGAAACCGCCCCCAGTTTAATTACTATAGGGGCCGGTTTTTAAGAGGACTAATTAGCACTCTCACACACGCACACACTAGAAGACTGATAAGTGGGAAATATATCTATTTTCAGGGCTATAATTCTTTCTATTTTTATAACTATTCATGTCATATTTCTAACTTATTATATGTTTTTCCTTATATTTATGTTTAGATGTGAACTGATACATTTTATGTGTTAAATGTAGGAAAAATGCATTGGAATTACTATTTCATGATTAATTATGATTAATCACATTTACGTGAGCCATGCACTCAAAGAATTGAAGTGCAACACCGATTCACTCATGAAATTAAATCATTATCTAATGATTAATTTCATCGTTACTTCGTGACTATGAACGGTGGTTAAGGTTATTAAATAAGGAGATATATAAATCATTTGTGCACTCACGTGGGAATGAGCACTCAAGCTTTCATCCTTATACACTCACGGCATTAATAAAGTATGGATGTGATGGGCTAGATGATTCAAATGTATCAGCATTAGTTATGTGTTCCCGTAATTGCATGCACATGTATACCGAACTGGGCTGGAGTGTTGGACTTCATGATGATGGACGTAGGCGCAGAACATTCATTCCCTCTACATGACTGGTGGTGGACCGCGATCAAAGTGAGGCGCAGACGATTTACAAAGAGGCCTGGTCAAGGAGGATGATTCTTACGTGCATTTTATCGACAGAAGAAGATAAAAGTTATTTTTTATCTTAATTGATCACGTTCACTGCTATATATTGAGGAGGTGGGGATCGTTCAAGCGACGTCACACGCCCCAGGAGAGGGGCTCTTGCCTCCAGCTCGCTCACGCTCCAACATTCACCACCACCACCACGTTACTCCACATTCAATTCCCAGCCATATTACCATCACATCACCGGCACCATCAATTCATCACCACCCACACCATCACCTCCAACGCCTCACCACCACAGCACCACCACACATCAAACCACCACCATAGACACCACTACACCACCACTCCACCACTTTCTTATATTATTTTTGTTACAGTTTAATGTTGATCTTTGTTATTTGTGTTATTTTTCAGAGTCATGTTTGAGTAGTTAGTTTACCTCCCCGGATTGGGGTAGCAAACCGGATCTTCATATTTATTTTGTAATCTTTTCTCGAATTCATTATTGCAATAGTTTAATTCCTGTTCTTCTTGTGCTTTAATTCTCTAGCTAATTATTAAAGCAATCCTCGTAGTTTTCTAATCAACACGCGAGAGCTGAGATAGATAACAAGACATAGGAATTAAACCTGATTAACGACTAGAAGCATGATCCCGCCTATAGGTTAATCGGTCTCAAATAGAAACTGTTCTTTATGCGATTAGTTGTGTCTGGATCAGAGCATTAGTCTGCTGCTAGTTCTAGCAACTGGTTAGGATTCGTTAGACTTAACCGTTGACGAATTAATTATAGTTTCTGAGTTTATTGCAGAATTAGTGAAGAGTTCATTAATAGATTAGAAAGTGAAGGTTTGCATAACAATCCAGGGTGCTTCATTAGATTTAGAGTTTTTAACCTTTATTTATTTGTTTTGTTTAGTTTATTTTACTGTTTTATTATTTTAGTTTGTTGAGTCTTTCTTTTTATTAAATTAAGCAAACTAGAAAAAAGTGACGTTTCTTGTTTTCTTAGTTTAGTTTCTCAGTTAGTAAATAAATTGTCAATTAATTGAACGAGGTCCCTAAGATCGACAACCCCACTTAATTCACTATTCCGCAAAACGATAGGTACACTGCCTAGGTAGAAGTGTAGTAACATATTTTTGCTAACAAATTTTTGGCGCCGTTGTCGGGGACCACTGGCACGGTTAATTGACATATTTATTTATCTGATTGAGATTTCATTTAAATTTTATCTTCTTTTATATTTCTATTTTGTTTAAGTGTTTCTTGAATTTTTATCTGATCCTCGAATTGACGTGGAGTTTTGATTTTGATCTGTTAGATACTGAAATACCCCAAACCTTGGTATGTTGTGTAAATGTTAAACTATGGTATTTAAAGGCTAAAAAGTGCCTTAGGAACATCAGTGTATAGTTTAAACCATAGTTAAAACACAATAAAACACTAAGACACGGTGTGAGCAAAAACATGCTCTAAGCTTGGAGTGAACTTGGTTAGGACCCAAAGATCCTACCAAGACTTAATAATATTTAATTATGATTTTATAAGGCTAATTAAGTCCTTAGGAAACCTTGGTGGACAATGAAACCAAACAAAACACAAATAAATACCTTAAGGTCAATATGGGCTAAAATGTGCTCTAAGCTTGGGATAAATTTGTATAAGACCTAATGGTCATACCTATACCTTATAAATATGTTAATGAACATATTAAATCATTTACCAAAGAAAACCAAGCTTGAAAACAAGTTAAAACACAAAATGTGCTTAAGGAGTCTTAAAGCACGTTTTTGAAAAATTGTCTTGTAAATGAGTTTTGAATGGCTAAATGTCCATCATTACTCTTTAATTAACATGTGTACTATATAGTATCACATTTGGAAGTCTATGTCAATGGGAAATCAAAAATTTCACTTCTATGTGCCTTGTTTTATGAATAGTAACTTTTATAAGCTAGTTTGTAACATATGTTGTTATAAGTAATTAAATTGGTCAACAAAGACTATTATACCCTATACGTATATGGGGGCCGATTTTATGAAGGTGAGCACCACCATGTAAAAATCAATTAAGGAAAGGAAGGGTAGGAAGGTAAAAAGGAGAAAGTTACCTTATAATACAAATATCTTGTTAAAGCAAGTTCTATCTTCATTTCTCCTTTCCTCCTCCATTTCACACGTCTCCAACCTCCCTTCTTGCTCTCTTTTACGAGCTGCTACAGAAACACCAACACCACCATTGTTTTCCATCTTTGACCACTTGTAACTCCTAGCTCCATGGTCCAAATTCAATTCCAAGACCACCATTCTTCTAGTTGGAGCAAGCTCTACACTTCTACCTTTTCAAATCTTCAAGAACTCAATTTTGGTGCCAAGGAGATTCACCATTGATGGAGCTTGAGCTCACCTTTTCACATATTATTGTTCTCCTTTGCTTCTAGGTAAGGAATCTCAAAGAAAAATCGAGTTTCCTCTCCTTTTAGTACATGGCCGAAAATTCACCTCACCATGGTGTCTTTACCTTGCTTGTTTTAGCTTCATTTGAATCTTCCAAGGGCTTGGTGGAGTCCTCTCTTGATATATATTCAAGCTCTCTTTCCATTCCAAGGTAAAACAATCATTTTAATACCTTAAGATAATATATGTAAACCTAGGGTTTGCAATGAGATGAAGCATAAAGCTTATATACTCATTTCAATGTTGGTATATTGTTTAGTAGTTGACAAGGAATCAAGTACCTTATCGGTTTTATAAGGAAACAAGAAAGAAGTTTGGGTGGAAGAGAGGTAAATATGCTATCTCAATGTGGTTTAATGCCTTAGTAGAAATGAGCTTATAATGCTTGCTAAAACTACCTAAAGAGCAAATGGTGAATGACTTAGTAAGGTGTTCTCAAGGAGACTAGTAAAGGAACATATGTCTTGGTGTGTGTAATTGCAGGTCAAAGGCTTATGTATTGTGGAAATTCAGTGTTTAAGGTTTATGCAATTTAAGGGCCTAAGAGCCATGTTATTTAAGGGCCTAAGTGCCAAGCAATTTAAGTTATGCACTATATTGTGATGTAGTGCTAAATGGGTGAAGTTTTTGTATAAAATGTGTTTGATGGATTTTAGGTGTTCTTGAATGAAATAAGGTAAAAACCTAAGTGTTTGGATGTGAGTATATACAAAAGAAGCTATGGCAAAATTCGGAAAATGTATAAGAGGTTCTAAGTGTTTTAAGTGAGTTCCGGTGAACTAGGAAGTGTTAAAGGTGAACAAATGTTTTACTTGGGAGGAAAACATGTATTAAGGTGATTTAGAGTGATGCAAGGATTTAGGTGTTATCTTGGAAGTTCTAGGAATTCAATGTGTGTTTTGAGAATGTATTTAAGTCTTGGAGAAGTTTGTTTAAGGTTTAGGTAATGTTGATATCCAAGGAATGAGTGATGTTAGGTAAAATGCGAAAAAGGAGGTTTAGTTAGTAAGAAAAGAAGTTTGAGAGATGATGTTAAGGTGTAGAGGAAACACCTTGGTATAGTGGTCATTATTGGTGAAATACCACTTAGGAATCTGAAGGAGGAAACATTCCAAGTGCTAAGAATTTTGTAAGGAATTTGTGAATGATAATATGGTTTTGGTGTGTGATTTAGAGAGTTTAGTACATGGCTAAAGGGGTGTTTGAAGTGCCCAAATGAGGTTAGGTTGTACTAGGATATATGGGGTGAAGTTTGGAGTTGAATGAGAAAAGGAAAACAAGGGTCTGGGGCAGACCGAACTTGCGACCGAACTTGCAAGTTCGGTCGAGCCCAGTTTACCCTGCGAGAATTGGCTTCTGGAATGGACCGACCTTGGGGACCGGACTTGCAAGGTCGGTCGGGCTTGTATTTTGTGTACGGATTAACTTTCTGGAACCGACCGAACATGGGACCGGACTTGGCAAGTTCGGTCGGGCTTGAATTTTCAAAGGGAAGAAACTCTCGGGAATAGACCGAACATGCGACCGAACTTACAAGGTCGGTCGGAGTAGAAACTTTTGACGGAAATGTGTTCTGGAATGGACCGAACTTGGACAAGTTCGGTCGGTAAGGTCGGTCGGACCAAAAAAATGTTGCTTAAGGTTATAAAATGATATGTAATGATGGGGATTGATAGGTAATGTTATAAAGTTGTTAAGGACATGTTAGGTGAGTTTTAATGACAATAAGGTGGGTGAAAAATTGTATTAAAATGTAAAAGTAAAACAAGTTAAAAAATGTCAAGTTATTTAACTAAGTTAACGGGGAGAGTTATAAGCATTAGTCTTTAAACAATCATGTTACCCCGATGTTAATAAAAACACATATGATGTTAACAGTTGTTCGAGAATTGCTCGAGGAACATAAGTGGACGTGGTAAAGTGGACTCCGGTGACAGGTATGGTTTTCTTGCAACCTGTGTCCTACCGGATTACACCGGCTTGTATGCCAACGTGTTTTTCTGAGTGTTTCCACCTTGTAAGATAAAACATGTAATGAGTTTATAGTAATTCATTTATGTGGCGAATTTGGCCTCCGATACCATTTAACCTCAAATAAGTGTTAAACCTTAGCTAACTAGAACTAGGAGCACATGAGAGATCGGTATTCGGAGTTAACGACCCAAACCTTGGGAACGTTCTGACCACGGCTATGTGTGAGTTAGTTGGATATTGTTGTTGTATGCAAGTGTGTGAACCTCCCTTGTGTGCTTAACTCGGTTATGATACCGTATGGTGTGTGGATGTGATAGGCTCCATAATGGATCTCTAACTACTTATTTATAAGTATATATGTACTAATGGGGGTGAGGAGTCCGGTTGTTCCGGCCACGCGTGTGATGGACGGGAGTCGATGTCATATCCGGTTCGGCTCTCTTGGTGTATGTATAGGTTGTATTCCAATTTGGTTTCTACCTTCCCTTAGCTTATCCAAAGCTAGTTTACTGACTCACGTCGGGCCACAGGGGCATACGAATGTTATTTCGGTGTGCTTGGGATTACTATATCCGACACACCTTGGGTATAAGTTAACCGTTCGATATAACTGGACGGTAACGAGGTTGGTAACGAGCTTAGCATGAGATTGGCAATAATCTCTAGGCTCACTATGTATACTAACTATGGTGGGGGGTTCCTTGTGTGAACCAATCTTATGGTGTTATGAGTTGTTATTGTGCTAGGCAATTTTCCTTGCTATGATATGATATGTTTATGTTAGATGTTTAAAATGAACTCGATGTTAACATGTGTACGTCGAAACGAGAAAAGTGTTGTTGTGTTTGCTATGTGAGGAATGTGATATGTTGTAAGATATGGAGTGTGTGGATCATGGAAATGAATCCCAGTTGTGATATGAGGCGTTTAAGGATAACCCGATTTAAGGGTAAGTGTCGTCTATTAAGGAAGTAGCTCTGTTAGAGGAGGAACACTCTAGGGATAATGAATACCATGAGTGACTCATCAAGTAAGGATGTATTATCCGTTGTTGAGCCCATTGAGGCAAAATGTTTTGTGTTGTGTGTTTACAGTTGCATGCATGATTTAAATATAATCAATCGCATGCTAAGACGACAATTAGTTGTGCGTGGCCCGGTAGCATGTGGGCTGCGGGATTACCATACCAGCAAAGGTGCTGAGCCCCTTGGGGGCCACCCTTTCTCTTCTTTTCCTATTTCAGGTACAGAGAGCTGGAAGCCGTTCGAGAGTAGGACGGGGTAGTCATTGTACATGGGTATTCATTTAAGTGTATATATACAGTAGGTGTAGTAAGACCGATATTGTTGTCGGCATCAGTTTATAAATACTCGGTATAGTTGAAAGGTGTATGTTGTTGTTGTTGTTGTTGTTGTTAATGGAAGGGGATAATAATGTGTAGTTGCTCGGGAATTTAGCCCATCAGACCGGTACAATGTATATGGATTAGCCTTGTTAGCCACGTGGGTGGCTAACGGCGTGTAACACCAACGAGTTAAGTAATGTGATGAGGTTTGTATTTTCGCTGCAGTTTATCGTAAGTGTGTTAATGTTGGATGGGGTGTTACAAAAAGTGGTATCAGAGCGAAGTATCGCTCTGATGACTGAATTACCGAGCTTAGGAAGTACCGAGTTAGGATTTTAGTACTTTGGGTTAAGGGTTGAGTGATAGCGTGAGAGATACGCTAGTAAGGAACTACCAGTGAATACTGGAAACCTACTATATCCTTCCCGCCCTCCACAATACCTGTATATAACTTGGGGAAACAACGCCAGAGAGATGGAAGTCCACTCTTACTCGGGAATACCCGATCTGGCTGTTATTAAATACCTTTAGGGTACGGAGAACCTGTCATACGGTAGATCCCGAAAAGTGGGAATCCCGGAGACGGTTTCCATCTGAACAATGTTAACCGCATTTAATAGCAAAGAATGAAGAATCTTGTGTATGGAAGAATAGAATTTCCGGCAACCTGGGTCGACATGCCGAGCAGTCGAGAACAACCAGCTTGCAACGCACCGACCGTGCAACAGGCAAGAAATGGATCAATAAAACCCGAGACGAGCGTCTACGGGACTACAAACATTAAATAATGTCGCCAACGGTATATCAACCGATTAAGAAACGACAACGTAGTACGAGGAGGATACAATATTAACAAAAAAAGGGGGAGGTCTCCCAGAATGGGCAACACCCCAGTTAATGGTTACCATGTGGAGACGGCGAGAAGTACTTAGAAGATTTATTGTCAAGACGGTATGACCAAATAAGGGCCAACAAGGCCACTGATGACAGTGCGGGTAGAAACAACACTACAACCGGTATGTGTTGAACCAATAGCCAGTTAGCATGGCGCACTTGCCATAGCAAGTGCTGCTATAACAGGGCTGTTTGGGAAATTTATAACCAATGCAAAGTACTTAGTAAAGTACTATGAAGTTGAATGTGATCGTCATAACAGTGGAAGGCCTATTAGCCTAACCTCTGTAATTGGAAGTACACCAGTCAGCAAGAAGCTAGACTTGGCTAAGGTAAGAAGATGTTGTGAAACCATGAAAAAAAAAATTCTTTCAAACCCAGATTTATCTAAACTCTTTCTTTCAAAACCAGATTTTCATTCAAACCAACACTTCTTTCCAACCTTCTTTTAAACCAAACCAGTGAAACCAGGGGCGGTTGACAAGGATACAACAGTGGATAAACTTTCCCTCGATTAAGTTCGGGAAGCAAGGAATGAATATTGTCACGGGACAATATAAGGGAGTTGACAACAGAATACTTCACCTAGGCGTGTGACGGACACTACAAGTGTACCAACTGTGTTGTGGGACGACCGCACTCCGATAGGAGCATGTGGGCCTGACAGACCTACTTATAGGTTAGTTGGGTAAGTAGTAATGTATCAGTATGATACCCCATATATGTATACGAGTAGAGTCCAGAACACGGGAAGTAGTCGACTCCGTTCTACGGTCAGCAGTGTAAATCAAACAAGAACTAAGGATTACCATGAATGGTTGAAGTTAAGGAACTCAGTTAAGTTAACGAGATTAAAAGGATTAGTGAATTCCTTTCAAGGAAATGTTTAAGAGTCAGGAGGTGCGAAGGGCACTAACTGAATGTAAAGACATCGTATATGACTTAAGGATCCTCAGGGATAAACATGATAGCTGGAATGGTCACCCAGCCTAATGTGGACACATTAATGTGCAATGAACGGGATGAAACTCCCAGAATCAGTACCTACACTATCTGGAAATGTTGATCTTTACAGAAGAAGATAATAACCAGTGAAGAACGCAAAAAGGCGTGGCTAACGGAATGTACCCATGAGTGCAAGCCAGATGTAATGGCATATGTTAGTAACACCCGGGAGCAATCCTTGAGGGGTGTTTGGATTAAACATTGTTAGATGGAGCAATATAACAGAAGCATAAGATTTGAAACAATTACTCGGATTAGACAATGAAGGAAACCCACTTAACCGTAGGACCCTAAGTTGCCAAGGAGACAACTTGGAAGGAATCGTGACAGTAAGGCTTATAAGCCACAACGACTTGTGTTATGTAAACGTGATCGGTTACAGAAGTGTATATTATACAAGTAAATAGAGTGGTAAACGAACCACTGCATTAAGAGTGGGGATACCTCTCGATATTGTGAGACCGCAGGAGCGGTAGTGATGTGAATCAAGTTCAAGGAATATGTTAAGGATGGACGATGTTGTTATTGGAAGAGAGCAGTTAGCTTAGTAGTGTGTGTGTATAAAGTGAAACACCAAGCTGAATAATGCCGGCTTGTGACTCGAATGATCGATGCTCAAGGAGCATTCAGTAGTCATCCAAATGAGTGATGAACCATAATGTGAATAATACAAGTATATGTGTGGGAGTTAATGTGACAGTAAATACTATGTAAGCTGATGTTATACAAGGAGTAAGAGCACGGTGCGCAGTAAGCGACCGTTGTATAAGTATTGTTAAACGATAATGTGGCAGATAAGACCAGTTATGAGTTAAACTCAGTAGAGATGCAAGATAAGCGATGTTAAACAGACTGGGCAATAAGCCAGTGGTAGGTACTACGTGATGAGAAACTCAGTGTGAATTCCATGGCGAATCGCATAAGAGATTTACTGTCAAGAGTTTACGCCTCTGCACTCTGTATGACTGAGTGTTTTGGTATTGCACTTGAGCAGTAAGGATCGAGTGGGATAGCTAGGAATTGAAAACATGTTTATTGTGGAGGAATAATGTTATAATGGCCGATGCATAGGAAATGCAAGGCCACACCAATAAAAGAGTACTTGTACAAAATCAAATGTGGAGACATGATTAACAGTAAGTGACTACAGTAGCACTGAATACCAAATGTCGGTATGAAATATACCTCAGGTGTGGGAAATAACCGAGAGAGCACTACACCTTAGGTAGTAGCTCAATCTCAACCGACAGTAAGTCGGTAGAAGTAAGTCAATCATTGTGCAGTTTACGCAGTAAGCTATTGAGAGAAGTGGATGGAAAGTTTTGGAACTCACCGAATTCGCTCAGGGTAAGAGATACCATGCGTCAGTTGAGAAACCATTGTTACCTAGATAAAGGTAATACATGGGAGATGTACAATACAGTAACAGTAACGAATGGGGCAAACTAGCCCTATAATTATCAGAATGGCGCAACAGAGGCCAGTGAGCCCATGCGTCAGATACCGGATATACATGGTGAATATGAATAAATGGCTAGTTATCAATGCCTAAAAGCCTCACAGGCCAGGACCGAAACCGGTTATGAGTTAGAACTCCAATGCGAATTCTTGGTTTAAGGACTAAACCGCCAATATGGTTAAGATCCTCTAATCAGAACCCATTGTGTAATAGACCGCGTGGAAGTCAAAACACTTCACGACGGCAGAACATTTTAAGCCAAGGTTTAGTGATTGATTACGTGGGCGTAATCCCTTTTAAGGGGGGTAGAGCGCAAAACCACTTAGTGTGTTTTACCGTACAAGTGTACGTGAACTGGGTTGTGCATAGCACAAAATGATTTGTTATGATGGTTGGCGCGTGTGTTATATAAACATACGCATTTATTGTGGGTTAAATTGTGGTAATTGCGCACAGAAGATGCGAATACCATTGTGGGAAGTGTGTTTATTTTGTTAACAGTGGTGTGTGAGAGTACAAGTGGAAGGGAGTAAAGAAACTCCCGGGGAACTAAAACCCGACGGTGCATAAATGTAAACCATGTATTGTATTTTGATAAAAAAATATGTATATATACAGTGTTGTGATTTATGAGGGGTATAAGACCGACATAGAACCTAGTGAGAATTAAATTCCCTAGGTAACTTGAATTAAGTGGGATTTGGGTGATGATTGATGGACGGAGTTCTATCCCTTGGAGATGTAATGATTATGACTAGAAGGATTTAAAGATAGAAAATGGGATATGCTTGAATTAGTTGTTGGTTGAAAAAGAAGTGGGGAGTGAAACTTGATTATCATGAGATCAAGGGAAGCCAAACACAAATTGGGGCCGAAAGATAGTTCAACACTGATGCTGATCACATCAGGGTTGGATGATTCTTGAAACTCCCTATAAGTGGTCACAAATAACCACGCTAAGAAAAGAAGCAAAGAGCTTAAGTTGGACTTGGAGTTGTGTGTGTTTTCAAAAGGATTTTCAATTGGTGTTTTCAAACAATCGATTAATATTTTGAATAAAAGATCTTCTTATACTTAACCTAGTAAAGAATATTTTTGTAGTACTTGCTCACGAGCTGAGGACGTACGAGCCTTTGTCTTCGGACCGGTGACATGAGAAGTATATATGTTGAAAATTAAGTGAATGTTTTGATCTCCCAAAGGAACGGGGACCAGAAGGTGTCCATCGCGACCGGGTTCTGCGGGATCACAGTGTATATGTACTCAACGTGGGATTCGAACCCATGGAGAGATGGAAAAAGGTATTTCTGTTTGATATACATGCTAAGACATGTTGTGTGGTATAAGTAATAAATATTATTTTAGACCTTGAGTTCTAATGTGGATGGGTTCTGGATTGATTGTGTTACCCGGGCCTACGAGTCCAAATGTGGTTATGTCACCCAGACCTAAGAGTCTGAGGGATATTATGTAAGTGCAAGTGTGGTGAAGGTACCCGGACCATTAAGTCCGAGGTTACCATGTGAGTATGATATTTTATGTATAATGTGGATATGTTGCCCGGACCATTAAGTCCGAGGTTGGATGTAAAGGGTGGTTGGTAATGGAAGTTTTATGGCTAAAGTAATTCCCGTATTCTAATCCAATGATGATGCGAGGAAATGTGAACTTCGAGGACGAAGTTCTTTTAAGGGGGGTAGATTGAAATACCCCAAACCTTGGTATGTTGTGTAAATGTTAAACTATGGTATTTAAAGGCTAAAAAGTGCCTTAGGAACATCAGTGTATAGTTTAAACCATAGTTAAAACACAATAAAACACTAAGACACGGTGTGAGCAAAAACATGCTCTAAGCTTGGAGTGAACTTGGTTAGGACCCAAAGATCCTACCAAGACTTAATAATATTTAATTATGATTTTATAAGGCTAATTAAGTCCTTAGGAAACCTTGGTGGACAATGAAACCAAACAAAACACAAATAAATACCTTAAGGTCAATATGGGCTAAAATGTGCTCTAAGCTTGGGATAAATTTGTATAAGACCTAATGGTCATACCTATACCTTATAAATATGTTAATGAACATATTAAATCATTTACCAAAGAAAACCAAGCTTGAAAACAAGTTAAAACACAAAATGTGCTTTAAGGAGTCTTAAAGCACGTTTTGAAAAATTGTCTTGTAAATGAGTTTTGAATGGCTAAATGTCCATCATTACTCTTTAATTAACATGTGTACTATATAGTATCACATTTGGAAGTCTATGTCAATGGGAAATCAAAATTTTCACTTCTATGTGCCTTGTTTTATGAATAGTAACTTTTATAAGCTAGTTTGTAACATATGTTGTTATAAGTAATTAAATTGGTCAACAAAGACTATTATACCCTTATACGTATATGGGGGCCGATTTTTATGAAGGTGAGTCACCACCATGTAAAAATCAATTAAGGAAAGGAAGGGTAGGAAGGTAAAAAGGAGAAAGTTACCTTATAATACAAATATCTTGTTAAAGCAAGTTCTATCTTCATTTCTCCTTTCCTCCTCCATTTCACACGTCTCCAACCTCCCTTCTTGCTCTCTTTTACGAGCTGCTACAGCAACACCAACACCACCATTGTTTTCCATCTTTGACCACTTGTAACTCCTAGCTCCATGGTCCAAATTCAATTCCAAGACCACCATTCTTCAAGTTGGAGCAAGCTCTACACTTCTACCTTTTCAAATCTTCAAGAACTCAATTTCGGTGCCAAGGAGATTCACCATTGATGGAGCTTGAGCTCACCTTTTCACATATTATTGTTCTCCTTTGCTTCTAGGTAAGGAATCTCAAAAAAAATCGAGTTTCCTCTCCTTTTAGTACATGGCCGAAAATTCACCTCACCATGGTGTCTTTACCTTGCTTGTTTTAGCTTCATTTGAATCTTCCAAGGGCTTGGTGGAGTCCTCTCTTGATATATATTTGAAATACCCCAAACCTAAGTATGCTAAGTAAACATCAAATCATGATGTATTAAGGCTAAAATATGCCTTAGAAAGATTGGTAGACAATTTAAACCAAGGAAAACATAAGAAAGTGCCTTAAAGGCAATCAGGGCAAAAACGTGCTCTAAGCTTGGAGAGACTTGGGTGAGTACCCAAATGTCATGATAAGACCTTAGTAATATCCTAATGGTCATTTTAAATCAATTAGCAAAGAAAACCAAGCTTGAAAACAAGTTAAAACACAAAATGTGCTTTAAGAATTCTTAAAGCACATTTTTGAGAAATTGTCTTAGAATTGAGTTTTGAGTGGCTAAATCTCCATCATTACTCTTTAACCAACATGTGTACTAATTAGTATCACATTAGGAGGTCTAAATCAATGGGAAATCAAAAATTTCCCGATTATGTGCCTTGATTAGTGAATAGTAACTATTTAGTGACTAGTTTGAGTTTAATCAATATAAGTCAATTAATTGGTCAACCAAAGACCATGTTAGCCTTATATTAAGAGGGTGGCCGGTTTTTATGTGGGGAGTCACCACATGAGTCATCAAATGAGAAAGGAAAGGAAGAGATAAGTAAAGAAGTTACTATTTGCTTTATTAAAGCAAAATATCTTATATTAGCTCACTTTTCTCCTCTTTCCTTCATTTCTCTTCTTCACCCACGGTTTCCTCTTCTTCTCTCTGTTCCAAAACCGAGAGAGCTGCTCTTCAATGGTTCTCCATCTTCAATCACTTGCCAAATACAACTCCAAGCTCCAAATCCAAAACAAATTGCATATTTGTCTTAGTTAGGTCAAGACCTATCTTTCTATCTTTTCAAATCTTTCAAAGCTCCATTTTGGTGCCATGAGAAAACTCCATTGATGGGGGAAAATCAAGTTTGAAGAGCTCATTAGCTTCTCCATTCTCTTAAGGTAAAGAATATGTAAGAAAAATCAAGTTTCCACCATTTCTTCTACATGGCCGAAAATTTCTACTCATGGGGCCTTGTTTTTATGCCTTGTTTTAGCTTGATTTATTCACCAAGGACTAGTGGATGTCCTATTTCATTCAATGCCAAAGTCTACCTTGAGACTTCAAAGGTAATCATCCACTTTTATGCCTTAGAACACATTTCTAACCTAGGTTTTTAATTCCTTGAGGTTAGTGCATTGTTTAGTACTTATATGAGTCCTTGAATGTTGATTAGAACATTGGCAAGGGGAATTTAAGTGGTGGCCGAGATCTATGCAAGAAGAAGGCCTAAGGAGGAGATTAAGATAAGCTTGAGAAAACAAGGTAAAATGCTTACCTAATGGTGATTTAAGATTAAGGAATGAGTTTTAGATAAGTACCAATGTGGCTTAGAGCTTACATTGTGTATTGGGTTATATAACCTAAGAAAAAGAACTTAAACAAGCTTATGAACTTGTGATTAAGGAGCTAATGAGAATGAGTTAGCAATATAAGTTTAAGGTGGATTTTAAGGGCATCATAACTACTATGAGATTGATGGGTGTATTTGCAGGTTGAAAGCTTATATATGTGGGAAATTCAGTGTTTAAGTTTAAGTCATTTAAGGGCCTAAGAGCCATGTCATTTAAGAGCCTTAGTGCTATGCAATTTAAGATTATTGCAATATATTGAGTTTGTTGTGAATGAGTTGGTTTGGGTGAGGAGATATGATGAGAAGAACTTGATGTGTGTGAGATGGATGGATGAGGAAAAATAATGTGTTTGGGCATGATAAAATACTAGAGGAGCTATGGCGAAATTTGAGTAGAAAACAAAGTGTTGAAGTGGTAGTGGTGAGCTAATATGCCCTAGGGTTTACTAGGGAGCATGAAAAGAAAATTGGGTGGAAATGAGTTGACTAAGGAGTTCTTGAGGTTTAGGATGACCTAGAGATGTCTAGGAGAAGTTAGAGGGATGGTGAGTGTTTTGAGCACACCAAAATCATGAGATGAGGAATATAAGAAGTGTGCATAAGATTAAGGAGAAGGTATAATGATTAAGGTGATTTGAATATGTTCTAAGAGGAATTAATGACTAAGGAAGTACTAGGAAGTTTTAGAGGTTGTCTTGATGAAAAAGGGGTGAGATAAAGTGTGGTGATGAGTTATAATGACTTAGGCATTACCTTGGAGGGTTAAGAATCAAGAGAATGTAATTGAGTATTTAGGACTTAGGCAAATGTTGGTAAACAAACTAGGAAGGAAATAAGGTGTTGGTGGATGGAAGCTTAAGCTTAGGAAGGAACCTTAAGTAAATGCATAAAAGGATTTTCGATGGTGAAAGATGCTTGGGAGATGATGTTATAGTGGTGAGGAAAACATTTGGCATAGTGGTTACATTAAGTATGAACCACCACCTAGAAACCTAGAGGAAAGCATTGCAAGAGTAGCATTGTTACAAGGAAAAATGCATAATGACTAAGGTGGATCTTGGTGGATGATATAAGGTATTTTAAGGAGGGCTTAAGGTGTATTTGAGGTGCCCAAATGAGGTTATAACATATTAAGATATATGAGGAGAAGTTTGGAGTTGAAAAAGAATTTAGAAACAAGTTTTAGGAGCCGACCGGCCTTAGGACCGGACTTGCAAGGTCGGTCGGGCTCTGTTACACTACCGGGAAAAGGTTTCTGGAATCGACCGGACTTGGGGGACCGGACTTACAAGTCCGGTCGGACTTGTGTTGTGAGGGAAAAATCTTTCTGGAATGGACCGGACATGTAAGTCCGGTCGGAGTGAGTTTTCCAAACGGTAAAAGGGTACTGGAACGGACCGGACTTGGCAAGTCCGGTCGGTAAGTCCGGTCGAGCATAAAACAAAAAAAAAGAGAAATTTTGAATTCTAAGAATGGCAATGGGTAATAAGGTATGCCTTTGGTAGGGTAGTAATGATTGGGACCCTAAGAACTTAAGGAATTAAGTAAGTTAAGTTAGTCATATTAAGTTAAGTGATTAATAACCTAAAACTGAATGAATTTTAGGACTTGGGAGTTTGGACTCCGGAAGAGAGTAAGCAGCCGAACGACCAACGGTGAACGGTACAGTTGTTTCTTCTCGTGACCTGCTTGCTAACGAGGTGTCCCTCGGCTTGCGTGCTATTTGTTTTGTGTGCTCACTAAACAAGATAAAGCATGCAACCGGAACATATATATAATTGTATTGTTGTGTGATGTTTGAAAACTAACACAACATACTGTGAGAACTTACTAACCAATGCTTAGTAAGGAATTGAGTGAGACTAAGGAACGCCCCCTAATGTGGGACGATATGAACCGAAAGAGGTTAACCAACAAACAGAGTCTTGAGATAACTACTAATTGGAACTTGAGTGAGGAAACCCGGGACCGATCTCCGGTCATGCATGCTAAGAAAAGGGGGTCGTTATCTATAGCAGATTCGACCTCCGCTTAAGGACTTGCTTCGGACTTGTGCCTAGGGCGGTTGCCGGCTCAGCTACGCTGGACTCCCGTCCAGAGTAGGTGGCGTTAAGAGGTGCTGGGGGATCACCTAAATCCCAGGTTTCGATTTAGAGACGGCCAATCCCTTCCAGGAAAGGTTTGTATATAGAGATTAAGATTGAGATTAAGATTAAGATTAATAAGGTTACAATCATTCCTGTTTAAAGGATGATTTGTCTTATTAAGATTAAGATTAAGTTAAGTTACAATCATTCCTGTTTAAAGGATGATTTGTATTATTAAGATTAAGATTAAGTTAAGTTACAATCTTCCTGTTTAAAGGATGATTTGTATTATTAAGATTAAGATTAAGTTAAGTTACAATCATTCCTGTTTAAAGGATGATTTGTATTATTAAGATTAAGATTAAGGTAAGGTTAAGATAAGTTGCAACCATTCCTTTTTAAAGGATGGTTTGTAATATTAAGAGTAAGATAAGCACACCCACTCCTGATTAAAGGATGGTGTTTCTAAGATTAAGATAAGAATCAGATTGAGGTAAGTTAAGGATGGACTAAGATTAAGAGAGAACATTACTTAAGGAGTTAAACATCAACTCTCTAATTAAGGGAACGCATTTAAGTCGTTCATTGTGTGTGAACTTTGATTGTTCATATCTGAGTTGTTGTTACTGCACTTTCTATTATGTTGTGCATCTAATCAACCTCCATGCTATCGACAATTAGTCGTCGTAGCCACGTTAGCTTGGGGGCCATGAGAGGATAGTACCAGCATTCGTGCTGACCCCTCGGGGGCTTCTTTTTACTACACAGGTGAACATCAGGAGGCGGCTGTCGCAAGGAGCAAGAGGAGGATACAGCTGTTGAGGGTTTAGTGTGGCCTACGAGTTGTGCATGTACACTCGTATGGTATGGCAATTTGAGTTAGTAAGATGATAGGTTGTGAGTGGATTGTAAGAAGGTTATGTAAATGGTTATGGTTGTTAGACTAATGTTCGGTATATTCTGTAGTCAGACCGTGGCAAGGTCCTGGATTGTAAAGAATTCCGCTGTGTGACATGTGTATATATATTGTTAAGTTGCGAGACCACAATTGGATTGAGTTGGGGTGTTACAATATTCAAGCTCTCTTTCCATTCCAAGGTAAAACAATCATTTTAATACCTTAAGATAATATATGTAAACCTAGGGTTTGCAATGAGATGAAGCATAAAGCTTATATACTCATTTCAATGTTGGTATATTGTTTAGTAGTTGACAAGGAATCAAGTACCTTACCGGTTTATAAGGAAACAAGAAAAGAAGTTTGGGTGGAAGAGAGGTAAATATGCTATCTCAATGTGGTTTAATGCCTTAGTAGAAATGAGCTTATAATGCTTGCTAAAACTACCTAAAGAGCAAATGGTGAATGACTTAGTAAGGTGTTCTCAAGGAGACTAGTAAAGGAACATATGTCTTGGTGTGTGTAATTGCAGGTCAAAGGCTTATGTATTGTGGAAATTCAGTGTTTAAGGTTTATGCAATTTAAGGGCCTAAGAGCCATGTTATTTAAGGGCCTAAGTGCCAAGCAATTTAAGTTATGCACTATATTGTGATGTAGCACTAAATGGGTGAAGTTTTTGTATAAAATGTGTTTGATGGATTTTAGGTGTTCTTGAATGAAATAAGGTAAAAACCTAAGTGTTTGGATGTGAGTATATACAAAAGAAGCTATGGCAAAATTCGGAAAATGTATAAGAGGTTCTAAGTGTTTTAAGTGAGTTCCGGTGAACTAGGAAGTGTTAAAGGTGAACAAATGTTTTACTTGGGAGGAAAACATGTATTAAGGTGATTTAGAGTGATGCAAGGATTTAGGTGTTATCTTGGAAGTTCTAGGAATTCAATGTGTGTTTTGAGAATGTATTTAAGTCTTGGAGAAGTTTGTTTAAGGTTTAGGTAATGTTGATATCCAAGGAATGAGTGATGTTAGGTAAAATGCGAAAAAGGAGGTTTAGTTAGTAAGAAAAGAAGTTTGAGAGATGATGTTAAGGTGTAGAGGAAACACCTTGGAATAGTGGTCATTATTAGTGAAATACCACTTAGGAATCTTAAGGAGGAAACATTCCAAGTGCTAAGAATTTTGTAAGGAATTTGTGAATGATAAGATGGTTTTGGTGTGTGATTTAGAGAGTTTAGTACATGGCTAAAGGGGTGTTTGAAGTGCCCAAATGAGGTTAGGTTGTACTAGGATATAGGGGTGAGTTTGGAGTTGAATGAGAAAAGGAAAACAAGGGTCTGGGGCAGACCGAACTTGCGACCGAACTTGCAAGTTCGGTCGAGCCCAGTTTACCCTGCGAGAATTGGCTTCTAGAATGGACCGACCTTGGGGACCGGACTTGCAAGGTCGGTCGGGCTTGTATTTTGTGTACGGATTAACTTTCTGGAACCGACCGAACATGGGACCGGACTTGGCAAGTTCGGTCGGGCTTGAATTTTCAAAGGGAAGAAACTCTCGGGAATAGACCGAACATGCGACCGAACTTACAAGGTCGGTCGGAGTAGAAAATTTTGACGGAAATGTGTTCTGGAATGGACCGAACTTGGACAAGTTCGGTCGGTAAGGTCGGTCGGACCAAAAAAATGTTGCTTAAGGTTATAAAATGATATGTAATGATGGGGATTGATAGGTAATGATGTTATAAAGTTGTTAAGGACATGTTAGGTGAGTTTTAATGACAATAAGGTGGGTGAAAAATTGTATTAAAATGTAAAAGTAAAACAAGTTAAAAAATGTCAAGTTATTTAACTAAGTTAACGGGGAGAGTTATAAGCATTAGTCTTTAAACAATCATGTTACCCCGATGTTAATAAAAACACATATGATGTTAACAGTTGTTCGAGAATTGCTCGAGGAACATAAGTGGACGTGGTAAAGTGGACTCCGGTGACAGGTATGGTTTTCTTGCAACCTGTGTCCTACCGGATTACACCGGCTTGTATGCCAACGTGTTTTTCTGAGTGTTTCCACCTTGTAAGATAAAACATGTAATGAGTTTATAGTAATTCATTTATGTGGCGAATTTGGCCTCCGATACCATTTAACCTCAAATAAGTGTTAAACCTTAGCTAACTAGAACTAGGAGCACATGAGAGATCGGTATTCGGAGTTAACGACCCAAACCTTGGGAACGTTCTGACCACGGCTATGTGTGAGTTAGTTGGATATTGTTGTATGCAAGTGTGTGAACCTCCCTTGTGTGCTTAACTCGGTTATGATACCGTATGGTGTGTGGATGTGATAGGCTCCATAATGGATCTCTAACTACTTATTTATAAGTATATATGTACTAATGGGGGTGAGGAGTCCGGTTGTTCCGGCCACGCGTGTGATGGACGGGAGTCGATGTCATATCCGGTTCGGCTCTCTTGGTGTATGTATAGGTTGTATTCCAATTTGGTTTCTACCTTCCCTTAGCTTATCCAAAGCTAGTTTACTGACTCACGTCGGGCCACAGGGGCATACGAATGTTATTTCGGTGTGTGGGATTACTATATCCGACACACCTTGGGTATAAGTTAACCGTTCGATATAACTGGACGGTAACGAGGTTGGTAACGAGCTTAGCATGAGATTGGCAATAATCTCTAGGCTCACTATGTATACTAACTATGGTGGGGGGTTCCTTGTGTGAACCAATCTTATGGTGTTATGAGTTGTTATTGTGCTAGGCAATTTTCCTTGCTATGCTATGATATGTTTATGTTAGATGTTTAAAATGAACTCGATGTTAACATGTGTACGTCGAAACGAGAAAAGTGTTGTTGTGTTTGCTATGTGAGGAATGTGATATGTTGTAAGATATGGAGTGTGTGGATCATGGAAATGAATCCCAGTTGTGATAAGAGGCGTTTAAGGATAACCCGATTTAAGGGTAAGTGTCGTCTATTAAGGAAGTAGCTCCGTTAGAGGAGGAACACTCTAGGGATAATGAATACCATGAGTGACTCATCAAGTAAGGATGTATTATCCGTTGTTGAGCCCATTGAGGCAAAATGTTTTGTGTTGTGTGTTTACAGTTGCATGCATGATTTAAATATAATCAATCGCATGCTAAGACGACAATTAGTTGTGCGTGGCCCGGTAGCATGTGGGCTGCGGGATTACCATACCAGCAAAGGTGCTGAGCCCCTTGGGGGCCACCCTTTCTCTTCTTTTCCTATTTCAGGTACAGAGAGCTGGAAGCCGTTCGAGAGTAGGACGGGGTAGTCATTGTACATGGGTATTCATTAAGTGTATATATACAGTAGGTGTAGTAAGACCGATATTGTTGTCAGCATCAGTTTATAAATACTCGGTATAGTTGAAAGGTGTATGTTGTTGTTGTTGTTGTTGTTGTTAATGGAAGGGGATAATAATGTGTAGTTGCTCGGGAATTTAGCCCATCAGACCGGTACAATGTATATGGATTAGCCTTGTTAGCCACGTGGGTGGCTAACGGCGTGTAACACCAACGAGTTAAGTAATGTGATGAGGTTTGTATTTCCGCTGCAGTTTATCGTAAGTGTGTTAATGTTGGATGGGGTGTTACAGATACGTAGTGAGTAGGTTTTGTTTTTCTTTTTTATTACTTTTTTTTCGTTTTTAGCATGTTTTGATTTTAGCAAAGTTGATTACAGTATTCTTTTTTTTTCTTGACGTTACTTTGTTTTTGTTTACGATTAAGATTTATTTGTTTTGAAGTAGGTTGATCGCTTCTTATAGGTTTTTAGTTGTTAGTAGAATAATTAGTTGGGATTAATCGTGGTGCTAGTCGTACGTTCCAATTCGTTTCCGAGTTTTGATTCGATTACCATTAGTAAATTAGTTGATTTTATTCCATATATATATTTTACGATTTGTTCATTACGTATGCTGTTCGTTTAAATTTTGTTTTCATATTGATTTACTTTTTTTTCTAGTTACGTTAATTAGATTTTCGTTTTTAATATTTATTTTTGTTTTTATTATCTTTGTTATTTTATTTTATTTTCGTTTTTATTTTATTTTCTGTTTTTATTTTATTCTCATTTTCTTTATTTATTATTTATTTAGGTAATTCTCTTTTATTTATATTTTGTTCTTCTTTGCTTTTCCTATTTAGTTAATTTTATTTTTGTGTTTCTTTTCTATTTTTAGTTCTATTTTACTTTTTGTTTTTGTTTTTGATAGGCAAAGGTGGAGGATAACATGGATGAACTGAGTAGAGTGTTGACGCAGTTGGAAACGACGATTACAATAATGAACATTGAGCAGAATTTGAACAGGTATAATCAGCCGGGTACTCAAAGTTACAACCAGTTCAGGCGACAAGATTATTACCGGCCACAACAATCGTCTTATCAACAACCTTATTGGTGGGAAAGTGAGCAGACAAGAATGCAGATGGAGGATGAGCAATTCTACACCTATCAGGAGCCTCCTAAGGAGGATACGAGCAGGATAGAGAGTATGCTGGAGGAGCTCCTAGACCAAAGAAAAGACACTAATGCTAAATTAGCTGAAATTGAATCTAGGTATGATGCTAAGTTTGCAGAGCAGGCAGCCAGAAATGCTGATCAGACCTCCATTAATCAGAATTTAGAGAGACATATGAGCCAGCTTGCAGAGCATCTAGCACAGGAGCAAGTGGAATTCTCCCATAGCCAAAGTTATTCGGACCTTGTGAACCAATCTCAAGTAGAAACTTTGATGGGTGAAGACCATTCCAAGCCAACAATTTCTGAAGCTGAAAATGAGTCTGATGAAGAGGAGGAGCGACATACTAGGAGTGAATTATCTGTTGAAGAGTTGGAGCGATTATTTGGGAATTTATATTCCCCTCCTCCTTCAACCTCAACTCAAATAGAGTAACCAGTTTTTGAAGATATTCTGCCTGCACCTATTTGTGAACCAGTGGAGGTACCTGATGTGGTTGATTCCAGAGACATTGAAGAAGTTGAAGCTCCCTCAACAATTGTCTGCCAACAAGAATCTTCCATTGAGCCTTTAACACTTGAGGAAGATGTCTGCATCCTCAAATTTAAGAAGGAAGAGCCGCTACCACCAAGTCATCAACAACTCCCACCTTGCCTCCTGAAGCCTCAACAACAGGAGGAGGACAATTATGTCCTCGAATTTAAGGAAGAAAATTCATCATCACCTGA
Source organism: Limonium bicolor (assembly GCA_023374045.1). Lineage (NCBI taxonomy): Eukaryota > Viridiplantae > Streptophyta > Magnoliopsida > Caryophyllales > Plumbaginaceae > Limonium > Limonium bicolor. The sequence goes on from CM041780.1 coordinate 208,425,638, forward strand.
TCTCCAATTAGAAATACGTTACCGACAGTATCTCCTCAAACATCAGGTTTTGTGGAGTATTTACTTTCCTATTTTATTTGCTGAGGTAACATTTTGTTTTGATCCAGGGGGTTTGCTTTTAATTACTGTCTATTTTGTTTTCCTGGCAAGGCTATTATCTACTTTTATTTTTGATCCGGGATAATGAAGCAGGAGTCTAGCTAAAGACTATAAAGACGGGCAGCTTACTGGGAGGCAACCCAGTAGTCAAAATTTTGTTTTATTCTTTCTTTTGTTTTATTTTTGTGTTTTCTGGATTTTGTTTATATTTTTGTTTTGGTATTTTTATTTACGGCATTGATTTATTTCTTAGGTTTATTTTGTTTTTCTTTTATTTAGAAGTGGTAATGGTTCCTGTGCTTTTAACGCAAGGCTTCTAGCGTTTTCGTGGTAGTTGTGAGTGTGTGCAGGAGAAATTCTTTTTATGGTGTTTGATGTTCTCCAAGGCTGGACACTTGCTTGGATGCAAGTGTGGGGAACGCTACCCCCCCTGTTCAAGCTTAAGTGTGAGGAAGGGAACCTTCCTAAATCTATGATATCAGGGGAGTTTCAGTTTCTCCTTATTTTTAATGTTTATGTTCAGCCTATCATGACTTTTATGCTTAAAGATTATTTTTAATATCAGTCATTATTGTTCTAAATGAAATCCTTGATGAGTTTGCAATATTTAGAAATTCCTTTTCTTGGTTTTAATTTGTGAACAATGAGGACATTGCTCCTCTTTAAGTGTGAGGAAGTAGAGGTACTTTCTAAATATTGACGATTGTAATCAATGCCACATTTGTTTTTGGTTGTCCTCTTATTTTGAAAGAATTGCTTCTTTTAAGTGACAATAAATATTGAATATTCTGGTGAAAACTTTTGTTAAGGTTTTGAAAACAAGCCTGATGGCCACCTCAAGAATCTTTCTGCTTTTGGCTGTTTGTATGTATAGTTTTATCCCAACTGAATCTATTTTCACAAAAATTTGGTGGATTAGCTGATTATGAAAACTGAATTAGTCTAGTTTGGGATTTTGGGAATGATGAGAAAGTTTGGTATGAAAAGAATAAGGTAAGGTACTCCGCTGATCTGAATTAAAATTTTTGAACCAAAACAGGCCTCTTCATTCGGTTATTAAGTCCTTGGGGTGCTTCATCACCCATCTACCTAAGGTCTTGTGATCTGGGATAGAAGGCCCAAAGCCGCTACAAGGGTGAAGAGAAAAGTCTGAGGGGATGAATTAAATAAGCAAAAGGCAGAATAAAATGTTAAGGAAAAGGAACTTTGAAAAGTTAAATGTGTAATTCGATTTTGCTTATTCTGATCATGAGTATGTGGTGTTGAAAGGTATCACGAAATAAGGTGTTACTTCACACCCCTTGTCATCCAAAGGTTAGAGGAAGAAATGGTGGAAGATCCCAGACTATTCTATTTCAGTTTCTATAATCTAACTTCTCCATGCTTTTAACTTTACTCTTTTTCACTGTTTGCGAAAACCTACAGCTAGTAGCAGAACTTTTCTTTTGATTGTCATTTTGCTTGTTTTCCATCGGCAGTTGTTTGATCCTGAGTTTCAATACTACGGCCCTTAAGAGTAGTCATATTCTGTATTTGCTTAAGGACAAGCAAAAACTAAGTGTGATGAAGTTTGATAAGTGGGAAATATATCTATTTTCAGGGCTATAATTCTTTCTATTTTTATAACTATTCATGTCATATTTCTTACTTATTATATGTTTTTCCTTATATTTATGTTTAGATGTGAACTGATACATTTTATGTGTTAAATGTAGGAAAAATGCATTGGAATTACTATTTCATGATTAATTATGATTAATCACATTTACGTGAGCCATGCACTCAAAGAATTGAAGTGCAGCACCGATTCACTCATGAAATTAAATCATTATCTAATGATTAATTTCATCGTTACTTCGTGACTATGAACGGTGGTTAAGGTTATTAAATAAGGAGATATATAAATCATTTGTGCACTCACGTGGGAATGAGCACTCACGCTTTCATCCTTATACACTCACGGCATTAATAAAGTATGGATGTGATGGGCTAGCTGATTCAAATGTATCAGCATTAGTTATGTGTTCCCGTAATTGCATGCACATGTATACCGAACTGGGCTAGAGTTTTGGACTTCATGATGATGGACGTAGGCGCAGAACATTCATTCCCTCTACATGACTGGTGGTGGACCGCGATCAAAGTGAGGCGCAGGCGATTTACAAAGAGGCCTGGTCAAGGAGGATGATTCTCACGCGCATTTTATCGACAGAAGAAGATAAAAATTATTTTTTATCTTAATTGATCACGTTCGCTGCTATATATTGAGGAGGTGGGGATCGTTCAAGCGACGTCACACGCCCCAGGAGAGGGGCTCTTGCCTCCAGCTCGCTCACGCTCCAACATTCACCACCACCACGTTACTCCACATTCAATTCCCAGCCATATTACCATCACATCACCGGCACCATCAATTCATCACCACCCACACCATCACCTCCAACGCCTCACCACCACAGCACCACCACACATCAATCCACCACCATAGACACCAATAAACCACCACTCCACCACTTTCTTATATTATTTTGGTTACAGTTTAATGCTGTTCTTTGTTATTTGTGTTATTTTTCAGAGTCATGTTTGAGTAGTTAGTTTACCTCCCCGGATTGGGGTAGCAAACCGGATCTTCATATTTATTTTGTAATCTTTTCTCGAATTCATTATTGCAATAGTTTAATTCTTGTTCTTCTTGTGCTTTAATTCTCTAGCTAATTATTAAAGCAATCCTTGTCGTTTTCTAATTAACACGCGAGAGCTGAGATAGATAACAAGACATAGGAATTAAACCTGATTAATGACTAGAAGCATGATCCCGCCTATAGGTTAATCGGTCTCAAATAGAAACTGTTCTTTATGCGATTAGTTGTGTCCGGATCAGAGCATTAGTCTGCTGCTAGTTCTAGCAACTGGTTATGATTCGTTAGACTTAACCGTTGACGAATTAATTATAGTTTCTGAGTTTATTGCAGAATTAGTGAAGAGTTCATTAATAGATTAGAAAGTGAAGGTTTGCATAACAATCCGGGGTGCTTCATTAGATTTAGAGTTTTTAACCTTTATTTATTTGTTTTGTTTAGTTTATTTTACTGTTTTATTATTTTAGTTTGTTGAGTCTTTCTTTTCATTAAATTAAACAAACTAGAAAAAGTGACGTTTCTTGTTTTCTTAGTTTAGTTTCTCAGTTAGTAAATAAATTGTCAATTAATTGAACGAGGTCCCTAAGATCGACAACCCCACTTAATTCACTATTCCGTAAAACGATAGGTACACTGCCTAGGTAGAAGTGTAGTAACATATTTTTGCTAACAAGTTTTTGGCGCCGTTGTCGGGGACCTCTGGCACGGTTAATTGACATATTTATTTATCAGATTGAGATTTCATTTAAATTTTATCTTCTTTTATATTTCTATTTTGTTTACGTGTTTCTTGAATTTTTATCTGATCCTCGAATTGACGTGGAGTTTTGATTTTGATCTGTTAGATACGTAGTGCGTAGGTTTTGTTTTTCTTTTTTATTACTTTTTTTTCGTTTTTAGCAGGTTTTGATTTTAGCAAAGTTGATTACAGTATTCTTTTTTTTTTCTTGACGTTACTTTGTTTTTGTTTACGATTAAGATTTATTTGTTTTGAAGTAGGTTGATCGCTTCTTATAGGTTTTTAGTTGTTAGTAGAATAATTAGTTGGGATTAATCGTGGTGCTAGTCGTACGTTCCAATTCGTTTCCGAGTTTTAATTCGATTACCATTAGTAAATTAGTTGATTTCTATTCCATATATATATTTTACGATTTGTTCATTACGTATGCTGTTCGTTTAAATTTTGTTTTCATATTGATTTACTTTTTTTTTTCTAGTTACGTTAATTAGATTTTCGTTTTTAATATTTATTTTTGGTTTTATTATCTTTGTTATTTTATTTTATTTTATTTTCTTTTTTATTTTATTTTCTGTTTTTATTTTATTCTCATTTTCTTTATTTATTATTTATTTAGGTAATTCTCTTTTATTTATATTTTGTTCTTCTTTGCTTTTCCTATTTAGTTAATTTTATTTTTGTGTTTCTTTTCTATTTTTAGTTCTATTTTACTTTTTGTTTTTGTTTTTGATAGGCAAAGGTGGAGGATAACATGGATGAACTGAGTAGAGTGTTGACGCAGTTGGAAACGACGATTACAATAATGAACATTGAGCAGAATTTGAATAGGTATAATCAGCCGGGTACTCAAAGTTACAACCAGTTCAGGCAACAAGATTATTACCGGCCACAACAATCGTCTAATCAACAACCTTATTGGTGGGAAAGTGAGCAGACAAGAATGCAGATGGAGGATGAGCAATTCTACACCTATCAGGAGCCTCCTAAGGAGGATACGAGCAGGATAAAGAGTATGTTGGAGGAGCTCCTAGACCAAAGAAAAGACACTAATGCTAAATTGGCTGAAATTGAATCTAGGTATGATGCTAAGTTTGCAGAGCAGGTAGCCAGAAATGCTGATCAGACCTCCATTAATCAGAATTTAGAGAGACATATGAGCCAGCTTGCAGAGCATCTAGCATAGGAGCAAGTGGAATTCTCCCATAGCCAAAGTTATTCGGACCTTGTGAACCAATCTCAAGTAGAGACTTTGATGGGTGAAGACCATTCGAAGCCAATAATTTCTGAAGCTGAAAATGAGTCTGATGAAGAGGAGGAGCGACATACTAGGAGTGAATTATCTGATGAAGAGTTGGAGCGATTATTTGGGAATTTATATTCCCCTCCTCCTTCAACCTCAACTAAATAGAGTAACTAGTATTTGAAAATATTCTGCCTGCACCTATTTGTGAACCAGTGGAGGTACCTGATGTGGTTGATCCCAGAGACATTGAAGAAGTTGAAGCTCCCTCAACAATTGTCTGCCAACAAGAATCTTCCATTGAGCCTTTAACACTTGAGGAAGATGTCTGCATCCTCTAATTTAAGAAGGAAGAGCCGCTACCACCAAGTCATCAATAACTCCCACCTTGCCTCCTGAAGCCTCAACAACAGGAGGAGGACAATTATGTCCTCGAATTTAAGGAAGAAAATTCATCATCACCTGATCTCCAATTAGAAATACGTTACCGACAGTATCTCCTCAAACATCAGGTTTTGTGGAGTATTTACTTTCCTATTTTATTTACTGAGGTAACGTTTTGTTTTGATCCAGGTGGTTTGCTTTTAATTACTGTATATTTTGTTTTCCTGGCAAGGCTATTATCTACTTTTATTTTTTATCCGGGATAATGAAGCAGGAGTCTAGCCAAAGACTATAAAGACGGGCAGCTTACTGGGAGGCAACCCAGTAGTCAAAATTTTGTTTTATTCTTTCTTTTGTTTTATTTTTGTGTTTTCTGATTTTTGTTTCTATTTTTGTTTTGGTATTTTTATTTACGGCATTAATTTATTTCTTAGGTTTATTTTGTTTTTCTTTTATTTAGAAGTGGTAATGGTTCCTCTGTTTTAACGCAACACTTCTAGTTTCGTGGTAGTTGTGAGTGTGTGCAGGAGAAATTCTTTTTATGGTGTTTGATGTTCTCCAAGGCTGGACACTTGCTTGGATGCAAGTGTGAGGAACGCTACCCCCCTGTTCAAGCTTAAGTGTGAGGAAGGGAACCTTCCTAAATCTATGAAATCAGGGGAGTTTCAGTTTCTCCTTATTTTTAATGTTTATGTTCAGCCTATCATGACTTTTATGCTTAAAGATTATTTTTAATATTAGTCATTATTGTTCTGAATGAAATCCTTGATGAGTTTGCAATATTTAGAAATTCCTTTTCTTGGTTTTAATTTGTGAACAATGAGGACATTGCTCCTCTTTAAGTGTGAGGAAGTAGATGTACTTTCTAAATATTGACAATTGTACTCAATGCCACATTTGTTTTTGGTTGTCCTCTTATTTTGAAAAAATTGCTTCTTTTAAGTGACAATAAATATTGAATATTCAGGTGAAAATTTTTGTTAAGGTTTTGAAAACAAGCCTGATGGCCACCTCAAGAATCTTTCTGCTTTTGGCTGTTTGTATGTATAGTTTTATCCCAACTGAATCTATTTTCACAAAAATTTGGTGGATTAGGTGATTATGAAAACTGAATTAGTCTAGTTTGGGATTTTGGGAATGATGAGAAAGTTTGGTATGAAAAGGATAAGGTAAGGTACTCCGCTGATCTGAATTATAATTTCTGAACCAAAACAGGCCTCTTCATTCGGTTATTAAGTCCTTGGGGTGCTTCATCACTCATCTACCTAAGGTCTTGTGATCTGGGATAGAAGGCCCAAAGCCGCTACAAGGGTGAAGAGAAAAGTCTGAGGGGATGAATTAAATAAGCAAAAGGCAGAATAAAATGTTAAGGAAAAGGAACTTTGAAAAGTTAAATGTGTAATTCGATTTTGCTTATTCTGATCATGAGTATGTGGTGTTGAAAGGTATCACGAAATAAGGTGTTACTTCACACCCCTTGTCATCCAAAGGTTAGAGGAAGAAATGGTGGAAGATCCCAGACTATTCTATTTCAGTTTCTATAATCTAACTTCTCCATGCTTTTAACTTTACTCTTTTTCACTGTTTGTGAAAACCTACAGCTAGTAGCAGAACTTTTCTTTTGATTGTCATTCTGCTTGTTTTCCATCGGCAGTTGTTTGATCCTGAGTTTGAATACTACGGCCCTTAAGAGTAGTCATATTCTGTATTTGCTTGAGGACAAGCAAAAACTAAGTGTGATGAAGTTTGATAAGTGGGAAATATATCTATTTTCAGGGCTATAATTCTTTCTCTTTTTATAACTATTCATATCATATTTCTTACTTATTATATGTTTTTCCTTATATTTATGTTTAGATGTGAACTGATACATTTTATGTGTTAAATGTAGGAAAAATGCATTGGAATTACTATTTCATGATTAATTATGATTAATCACATTTACGTGAGCCATGCACTCAAAGAATTGAAGTGCAGCACCGATTCCCTCATGAAATTAAATCATTATCTAATGATTAATTTCATCGTTACTTCGTGACTATGAATGGTGGTTAAGGTTATTAAATAAGGAGATATATAAATCATTTGTGCACTCACGTGGGAATGAGCACTCACGCTTTCATCCTTATACACTCACGGCATTAATAAAGTATGGATGTGATGGGCTAGCTGATTCAAATGTATCAGCATTAGTTATGTGTTCCCGTAATTGCATGCACATGTACACCGAACTGGGCTGGAGTTTTGGACTTCGTGATGATGGACGTAGGCGCAGAACATTCATTCCCTCTACATGACGGGTGGTGGACCGCGATCAAAATGAGGCGCAGACGATTTACAGAGAGGCCTGGTCAAGGAGGATGATTCTCACGCGCATTTTATCGACAGAAGAAGATAAAATTATTTTTTATCTTAATTGATCACGTTCGCTGCTATATATTGAGGAGGTGGGGATCGTTCAAGCGACGTCACACGCCCCAGGAGAGGGGCTCTTGCCTCCAGCTCGCTCACGCTCCAACATTCACCACCACCACGTTACTCCACATTCAATTCCCAGCCATATTACCATCACATCACCGGCACCATCAATTCATCACCACCCACACCATCACCTCCAACGCCTCACCACCACAGCACCACCACACATCAGACCACCACCATAGACACCACTACACCACCACTCCACCACTTTCTTATATTATTTTTGTTATAGTGTAATGCTGTTCTTTGTTATTTGTGTTATTTTTCAGAGTCATGTTTGAGTAGTTAGTTTACCTCCCCGGATTGGGGTAGCAAACTGGATCTTCATATTTATTTTGTAATTTTTTCTCGAATTCATTATTGCAATAGTTTAATTCCTGTTCTTCTTGTGCTTTAATTCTCTAGCTAATTATTAAAGCAATCCTTGTAGTTTTCTAATCAACACGCGAGAGCTGAGATAGATAACAAGACATAGGAATTAAACCTGATTAACGACTAGAAGCATGATCCCGCCTATAGGTTAATCGGTCTCAAATAGAAACTGTTCTTTATGCGATTAGTTGTGTCCGGATCAGAGCATTAGTCTGCTGCTAGTTCTAGCAACTGGTTAGGATTCGTTAGACTTAACCGTTGACGAATTAATTATAGTTTCTGAGTTTATTGCAGAATTAGTGAAGAGTTCATTAATAGATTAGAAAGTGAAGGTTTGCATAACAATCCGGGGTGCTTCATTAGATTTAGAGTTTTTAACCTTTATTTATTTGTTTTGTTTAGTTTATTTTACTGTTTTATTATTTTAGTTTGTTGAGTCTTTCTTTTTATTAAATTAAGCAAACTTGAAAAAAGTGACGTTTCTTGTTTTCTTAGTTTAGTTTCTCAGTTAGTAAATAAATTGTCAATTAATTGAACGAGGTCCCTAAGATCGACAACCCCACTTAATTCACTATTCTGCAAAACGATAGGTACACTGCCTAGGTAGAAGTGTAGTAACATATTTTTGCTAACAAGTTTTTGGCGCCGTTGTCGGGGACCTCTGGCACGGTTAATTGACATATTTATTTATCTGTTTGAGATTTCATTTAAATTTTATCTTCTTTTATATTTCTATTTTGTTTACGTGTTTCTTGAATTTTTATCTGATCCTCGAATTGACGTGGAGTTATGATTTTGATCTGTTAGATACGTAGTGCGTAGGTTTTGTTTTTCTTTTTTATTACTTTTTTTCGTTTTTAGCAGGTTTTGATTTTAGCAAAGTTGATTACAGTATTCTTTTTTTTTTCTTGACGTTACTTTGTTTTTGTTTACGATTAAGATTTATTTGTTTTGAAGTAGGTTGATCGCTTCTTATAGGTTTTTAGTTGTTAGTAGAATAATTAGTTGGGATTAATCGTGGTGCTAGTCGTACGTTCCAATTCGTTTCTGAGTTTTGATTCGATTACCATTAGTAAATTAGTTGATTTCTATTCCATATATATATTACGATTTGTTCATTACGTATGCTGTTCGTTTAAATTTTGTTTTCATATTGATTTACTTTTTTTTCTAGTTACGTTAATTAGATTTTCATTTTTAATATTTATTTTTGTTTTTATTATCTTTGTTATTTTATTTTATTTTCGTTTTTATTTTATTTTCTGTTTTTATTTTATTCTCATTTCTTATTTATAATTATTTAGGTAATTCTCTTTTATTTATATTTTGTTCTTCTTTGCTTTTCCTATTTAGTTAATTTTATTTTTGTGTTTCTTTTCTATTTTTAGTTCTATTTTACGTTTTGTTTTTGTTTTTGATAGGCAAAGGTGGAGGATAACATGGATGAACTGAGTAGAGTGTTGACGCAGTTGGAAACGACGATTACAATAATGAACATTGAGCAGAATTTGAACAGGTATAATCAGTCGGGTACTCAAAGTTACAACCAGTTCAGGCGACAAGATTATTACCGGCCACAACAATCGTCTTATCAACAACCTTATTGGTGGGAAAGTGAGCAGACAAGAATGCAGATGGAGGATGAGCAATTCTACACCTATCAGGAGCCTCCTGAAGGAGGATACGAGCAGGATAGAGAGTATACTGGAGGAGCTCCTAGCCCAAAGAAAAGACACTAATGCTAAATTGGCTGAAATTGAATCTAGGTATGATGCTAAGTTTGCAGAGCAGGCAGCCAGAAATGCTGATCAGACCTCCATTAATCAGAATTTAGAGAGACATATGAGCCAGCTTGCAGAGCATCTAGCACAGGAGCAAGTGGAATTCTCCCATAGCCAAAGTTATTCGGACCTTGTGAACCAATCTCAAGTAGAAACTTTGATGGGTGAAGACCATTCCAAGCCAACAATTTCTGAAGCTGAAAATGAGTCTGATGAAGAGGAGGAGCGACATACTAGGAGTGAATTATCTGATGAAGAGTTGGAGCGATTATTTGGGAATTTATATTCCCCTCCTCCTTCAACCTCAACTCAAATAGAGCAACCAGTATTTGAAGATATTCTGCCTGCACCTATTTGTGAACCAGTGGAGGTACCTGATGTGGTTGATCCCAGAGACATTGAAGAAGTTGAAGCTCCCTCAACAATTGTCTGCCAACAAGAATATTCCATTGAGCCTTTAACACTTGAGGAAGATGTCTGCATCCTCAAATTTAAGAAGGAAGAGCCGCTACCACCAAGTCATCAACAACTCCCACCTTGCCTCCTGAAGCCTCAACAACAGGAGGAGGACAATTATGTCCTCGAATTTAAGGAAGAAAATTCATCATCACCTGATCTCCAATTAGAAATACGTTACCGGCAGTATCTCCTCAAACATCAGGTTTTGTGGAGTATTTACTTTCCTATTTTATTTGCTGAGGTAACGTTTTGTTTTGATCCAGGTGGTTTGCTTTTAATTACTGCCTATTTTGTTTTCCTGGCAAGGCTATTATCTACTTTTATTTTTGATCCGGGATAATAAAGCAGGAGTCTAGCCAAAGACTATAAAGACGCGCAGCTTACTGGGAGGCAACCCAGTGGTCAAAATTTGTTTTATTCTTTCTTTTGTTTTATTTTTGTGTTTTCTAATTTTTGTTTCTATTTTTTTTTGGGTATTTTTATTTACGGCATTAATTTATTTCTTAGGTTTATTTTGTTTTTCTTTTATTTAGAAGTGGTAATGGTTCCTGTGCTTTTAACGCAATGCTTCTAGCGTTTTCGTGGTAGTTGTGAGTGTGTGCAAGAGAAATTCTTTTTATGGTGTTTGATGTTCTCCAAGGCTGGACACTTGCTTGGATGCAAGTGTGAGGAACGCTACCCCCCCTGTTCAAGCTTAAGTGTGAGAAAGGGAACCTTCCTAAATCTATGATATCAGGGGAGTTTCAGTTTCTCCTTATTTTTAATGTTTATGTTCAGCCTATCATGACTTTTATGCTTAAAGATTATTTTTAATATCAGTCATTATTGTTCTGAATGAAATCCTTGATGAGTTTGCAATATTTAGAAATTCCTTTTATTGGTTTTAATTTGTGAACAATGAGGACATTGCTCCTCTTTAAGTGTGAGGAAGTAGAGGTACTTTCTAAATATTGACAATTGTACTCAATGCCACATTTGTTTTTGGTTGTCCTCTTATTTTGAAAGAATTGCTTCTTTTAAGTGCCAATAAATATTGAATATTCAGGTGAAAATTTTTGTTAAGGTTTTGAAAATAAGCCTGATGGGCACCTCAAGAATCTTTCTGCTTTTGGCTGTTTGTATGTATAGTTTTATCCAAACTGAATCTATTTTCACAAAAATTTGGTGGATTAGCTGATTATGAAAACTGAATTAGTCTAGTTTGGGATTTTGGGAATGATGAGAAAGTTTGGTATGAAAAGGATAAGGTAAGGTACTCCGTTGATCTGAATTAAAATTTATGAACCAAAACAGGCATCTTCATTCGGTTATTAAGTCCTTGGGGTGCTTCATCACCCATCTACCTAAGGTCTTGTGATCTGGGATAGAAGGCCAAAAGCTGCTACAAGGGTGAAGAGAAAAGTCTGAGGGGATGAATTAAATAAGCAAAAGGCAGAATAAAATGTTAAGGAAAAGGAACTTTGAAAAGTTAAATGTGTAATTCGATTTTGCTTATTCTGATCATGAGAATGTGGTGTTGAAAGGTATCACGAAATAAGGTGTTACTTCACACCCCTTGTCATCCAAAGGTTAGAGGAAGAAATGGTGGAAGATCCCAGACTATTCTATTTCAGTTTCTATAATCTAACTTCTCCATGCTTTTAACTTTACTCTTTTTCACTGTTTGCGAAAACCTACAGCTAGTAGCAGAACTTTTCTTTTGATTGTCATTTTGCTTGTTTTCCATCGGCAGTTGTTTGATCCTGAGTTTGAATACTACGGCCCTTAAGAGAAGTCATATTCTGTATTTGCTTGAGGACAAGCAAAAACTAAGTGTGATGAAGTTTGATAAGTGGGAAATATATCTATTTTCAGGGCTATAATTCTTTCTATTTTTATAACTATTCATGTCATATTTCTTACTTATTATATGTTTTTCCTTATATTTATGTTTAGATGTGAACTGATACATTTTATGTGTTAAATGTAGGAAAAATGCATTGGAATTACTATTTCATGATTAATTATGATTAATCACATTTACGTGAGCCATGCACTCAAAGAATTGAAGTGCAGCACCAATTCCCTCATGAAATTAAATCATTATCTAATGATTAATTTCATCGTTACTTCGTGACTATGAACGGTGGTTAAGGTTATTAAATAAGGAGATATATAAATCATTTGTGCACTCACGTGGGAATGAACACTCACGCTTTCATCCTTATACACTCACGGCATTAATAAAGTATGGATGTGATGGGCTAGCTGATTCAAATGTATCAGCATTAGTTATGTGTTCCCGTAATTGCATGCACATGTACACCGAACTGGGCTGGAGTTTTGGACTTCATGATGATGGACGTAGGCGCAGAACATTCATTCCCTCTACATGACTGGTGGTGGACCGCGATCAAAGTGAGGCGCAGACGATTTACAAAGAGGCCTGGTCAAGGAGGATGATTCTCACGCGCATTTTATCGACAGAAGAAGATAAAAATTATTTTTTATCTTAATTGATCACGTTCGCTGCTATATATTGAGGAGGTGGGGATCGTTCAAGCGACGTCACACGCCCCAGGAGAGGGGCTCTTGCCTCCAGCTCGCTCACGCTCCAACATTCACCACCACCACGTTACTCCACATTCAATTCCCAGCCATATTACCATCACATCACCGGCACCATCAATTCATCACCACCCACACCATCACCTCCAACGCCTCACCACCACAGCACCACCACACATCAGACCACCACCATAGACACCACTACACCACCACTCCACCACTTTCTTATATTATTTTTGTTACAGTTTAATGCTGTTCTTTGTTATTTGTGTTATTTTTCAGAGTCATGTTTGAGTAGTTAGTTTACCTCCCCGGATTGGGGTAGCAAACCGGATCTTCATATTTATTTTGTAATCTTTTCTCGAATTCATTATTGCAATAGTTTAATTCCCGTTCTTCTTGTGCTTTAATTCTCTAGCTAATTATTAAAGCAATCCTTGTAGTTTTCTAATCAACACGCGAGAGCTAAGATAGATAACAAGACATAGGAATTAAACCTGATTAATGACTAGAAGCATGATCCCGCCTATAGGTTAATCGGTCTCAAATAGAAACTGTTCTTTATGCGATTAGTTGTGTCTGGATCAGAGCATTAGTCTGCTGCTAGTTCTAGCAACTGGTTAGGATTCGTTAGACTTAACCGTTGACGAATTAATTATAGTTTCTGAGTTTATTGTAGAATTAGTGAAGAGTTCATTAATAGATTAAAAAGTGAAGGTTTGCATAACAATCCGGGGTGCTTCATTAGATTTAGAGTTTTTAACCTTTATTTATTTGTTTTGTTTAGTTTATTTTACTGTTTTATTATTTTAGTTTGTTGAGTCTTTCTTTTTATTAAATTAAGCAAACTTGAAAAAGTGATGTTTCTTGTTTTCTTAGTTTAGTTTCTCAGTTAGTAAATAAATTGTCAATTAATTGAACGAGGTCCCTGAGATCGACAACCCCACTTAATTCACTATTCCGCAAAACGATAGGTACACTGCCTAGGTAGAAGTGTAGTAACATATTTCTGCTAACAAAGACAAATAAGTAAAGTAGTCAAAAAGCAAAAAGTAGAAAGAGTAATAAAAACCACTTGAACATTCTCTCTCTCCCATTCCTATTCTCTCTCTCACGTACCCTTTCCCCCACCAGACTTCTACTTCTTCTTTGTTCTGCTGGAACGATTTTTAGAGCTCCACAATAAGCTCCCATGGCTTCTCCTCTTCTCTTGCATGCTCAAGCCATATTAAAGCTCCAAATGAGAAAATAAGTACATATTCTTGCTCCTCTCTCCAATCTCTACCTTTCTATCTTTTCAAAATCTCAAAATGAAGAAGTTTACCTCCACGTGTTTTGGGCATTTGAAGAGGAAATTACATATTCTTGAAGCTTGGACTCTCCTTTCTCTTATAAGGTAAAAAGTTCTAAGAAAAACTCATGTTTTCCTTCCTTCATGGCTTGGCCGATTTTGGCACCTTTTGACACCTTTTGACACCTTGTTTCTTTCCTTGTTGAGCACCCATTCAAACCTCCAATGGTGGTTGGAAGTCTTTCCTCGATTGTTGATCAAAAACAAAATCTAGGGTTACAAGGTAATGCCCAATTTTAATGATTAAAGCATCTCCTTGTAGTCTTGAGTTAATTAATGAGTTAAGTGTTTTGCTTACTCTCATTTCCTTATTTAACTTTGGGCAGGAGCATCGACAATTTCATTGCCTAATGACCGAAAATGAGAAGAAAGGGAGAAGAGGAGAACTTAAAGAGAATTTGAGAATCCAAGGTAAGAAAACTTACCTTAATGTACATTTTATATGTATTAGGATATTGGGATGGGTAATTCAATGAATGAAACCAAAACCTTGCTAGGAATGTACTTGGTTGAAGGATGAGAAATTGTGAATGTTGTTTGTATTGAGGGCTTGGAAGCCAAGTGATTTGAGAGTTGTGTTTATATTGTTGACTTGTGGATTTTGAATGGCAATTGTGTGCTGGTAAGACCTTTTAAGGGTGTGGCTAGCCTTAGATTGATTTAGGTGAACAAATTGTGTATTTGGGCAATGTAAGAATTGTAGGTAAGTTATGACAAAATTTTGGTAGAAATTGTGGTGTATTGAGAAAAGTTAAGAGCAAGGAATGACCAAGGGTAAACCAGGTGTTGGAGAGAAACCAATTCGGTTAGTTAACCACCTAGGAGCTACTTTAGAGGTGAGTAAAGTAGAGAGCAAAATCTGTAGCAAAAGGGATGGTTTAGTGTTTTGAATTTCTAGGAAAAAGGCTTATGGTGTAACCTCGGAAATGAAGGATGGATTTGGGTATAGGTAATGCAAATGTCTAGGAAGGATTTGAAGTGAACAAAATGAGTGAGAACAAGAGGTAGGATGTCAAGAGAAGTGTAGAAATGCACTAGAGTGCATAAGTGCAAAAATGAGGATTGAAGTTTGTAAAAATAGAGCAAGGATTTGGGTAAAGAATTTGAGTAACGATTTGAGGAGGTTTAGAGCATGATTAAGAGTGTTTTAAGGTGGTTAAACATGTTAGAAGGCATGTGGAAGGTTAGGGAAGAAATGGGTAGGCGATTGGAGTTGAAACCGAGTCAAAATGAGCATTCTACCTTCGACCTGGTGGGTCGGTCGGTGGGTGGGTTGGTCGGGCTGGAATCGCTTTCAGACTTCGACCTACCCAGGGGGCTGGGTCGGTCGGACCCAAACAAAAAAATATTGAAAATTAATTAGATATATATATATATACATATATATATATACATACATATATATATATGCATAAGTGAGGTATTAGTGCTAGAGTAATGAAGGTAAGAAGGTTAATTACACAAGAGAAAAACTAAGAATAACGGGACAACGGGGTAAGTACGGGAGTAGTAATTATTTACCTACTGTAAAGTATTAATGTCAATAGAAACATTTGAAAGTTATCAGTGGACCAAGAGTAAACCGAGGAAACATAAGGCGACCCGGTAAAGTTAAACCCCCGATGAAATATGATTTTCTCATGCCCCGTATGCTAACCCTGTTACACTGATTTGTGTGTTGTGTGCTTGTGTGCCGACCTAATCAAGATAAAAGCATGAAAAATGTTCTATTACTTGATTGTATATCTTGATGCATGTTTTGTGTACTAACCTCCCTTGTATGGTTGCATGGTCTAACTTAGCGTTGTAGGCCGACTTCTAGTTGTGTAACGAGTGGTTAGTGACTCGTAGAAAGAGTCTTCTCGCAAACTAACGAGAATGTGAGAACACACAAAATTATCGAATTAAGAATAACGATAACGCAAACGTATGAACTCACTAGTGTGTGAGAGAGTGTACGAGACTAGTAAACTCCCGATAACGGTTAGAGAACCGAAATGAATAATCCACAAAACAATTACTAGTGGAAGTATATAAGGAACCTCTATTTAGAGGATTGATGAAAATTCAAAGACACGAACTTTGAGAGAAGTAAAGAATGACAAGGGATCTCCAAACCCCTTAGAAAAATAGTCGACCCACATTGAGAGGACCCGACTAGTATAAACAATGTCCCGAACGTGAGAGTATTCGATACGTTGGGGGAACCCTTAAATCTGAGAATACTAGACATTGGTAATTCCCTAAGCTAGTAGAGGATAACGAGAGAGATACTTCTAGGCTAATCCTTGAGATTGTAAAATAACTCCAAGAGAGGAGTGTTGGGAATTTGAGTAGTCCAGTAGAAACGGACATTTGAGTATTTGAGGAGCTAAGCGTATAGCTCCGCTTGTATTTGTAATCCCTGTGGTGAGTCTTGTGTATGACTCTGCCCGGAGGATATAAGTAATGAGTATTAAGTAAGGAGTAAGTACGAGTAAGGTAATGAGTATTGAGTAATGAGTAAGTACGAGTAATGCAATGAGTATTGAGTACTGAGTAAGTACTAGTAGAGTAATGAGTAATGAGCAAAGCACGAGTAAAGTAATGAGTAAGGTAACGAGTGAAGTATGAGTAAAGCAAAAAGTAAGTAAGAACATGATTGGTGTAAGCCTTATGAACCCGAGCGGAGAGAAAGAGAGCATCCGATTAAACCGGACGAATGAGTAAATAATATGAACGAGTGACTGACGAATTATCTTCCCTCGTAGGTATTGAATCTTGTGTATGTATGTAAGTATTGCTGCTTGTGTGTAATGTTATAGTATTAGTATGTATGTATGCATGAAAATGAACTCCATGTATTCGACAAAGTAGTCGGCGTACCCCGGTTAGCATGCGGGGTATGCGAATTTCATATACAGCAATTTACTGAGCCCCTAGGGGTACCGTTTCTATTTTCCAGGTACTTGAAGTTGAACACCGTTCGAGAATAAGACGGGGTTGCTACATAAGCATGTGTAGAAAACTTAGTACATTTGTATTGATTTGTAGATGTTGAATTGTAACACCAATTGGTTATCGGTGAACTTAAGGAACTTAGATACTCGGCATAGTATTGAGTGGATATTGTATTTGTATAACATGGATTTGAGGTTTGTATACGATTGAGATTTGATTAAGAATTGGAATGTATTGTTTGGTATAGTATACTCGGTATATTCAAGTCATCAGACCGATAGTATGTTATATTGTAACTGGCCTTGTTACTCACGTGGGTGACTAACAGCATTGTACACCCACCGTTGTGTATGTATTATCCGCTGCGAAGGGGTGTTACAAAAAGTGGTATCAGAGCGAAGTATCGCTCTGATGGTTGAAATACCGAGTTAAGAATTAGAGACTTGGGGCTAAGGGCTGAGTGTTAGCGTGTGAGGTACGCTAGATAGGAACTTCCGTGTGAACCGGAAACCTACAACAACCATACCCGCCCTCCGTAACCCACGGTATTAAGATGGGAGAAGAACGCTAGAGAGATGGAAATACCTCTCACACTCGGGTAAAACCCAAACTGGCAGTTACAAATAAACCTCGCAAGAGAAAGAACCAGTCATACGGTAGATTCCAGGAACTGGAAATCCCAGAGATGGTTCCCGTTGGAACAACAATAACCGCATTTAATGACCGAAGATCGAAGATCCTAAACACAAGATAATGAAAGTTACGGCACCATGGGGCGACGTGCTTTGCAGTCGCGAGAACCATGAGTAGCCAGCAAGAAGAGGAGCACAACCACACAATGAAGCGAGGAAGATAGAGTAACAAACCCGAGACAAGAGAGTCTACGGACTGTAATGCTTGATATTACCAACAATGGTATACAACCGGCTAAGGAAATTAGTTGAGGTTGGATAACTCCAAACCTACAACGCCAAGAGGCCGTAATAACCGAACGACATAGTTCAGATAACTATGAAAGTATTCATTGAACATACACCATAGGACTACAACGGGGTTCCAAAGGATAAGTCAAGTCTCGATAACCATAGTGAAGGTGTGAGACACCCGGATTGACGACAACCATGTCAAGAACACTGAGAAACGACTCAGGGGATTGAACACCAAGGTCAAAAGATCAAAGGAAGTTCTAATAAGACCACCAACTTCGATGGAAACGATACCGTAACCGGTATACGTTAACCGAAAAACAACCTACCCGCGCACTTGTCCAGGGAAAGTGCAGCTAAGGCAAGACAGTTGGAAGATTTTTAACAAACCACAAGTACCTACTAAAGTACCGCTAAGAAGATTGAAGCAAATATAGGATCACCAATCCTAAGAACTTGAAGGAGGAAACCTTGGAGAGGCCTAACGGTCTGACCATCTGTAACGCCCCTATTTAACATATTTATAGCGGAAATAAAATACTAAAGGCGTACAGACCATCGGGTTCCAAACACCCGGCACCAAACCTCACCAATTTACAACTTAAAAGATTACAACAGTCATGGTTTGAACCTCGAGAAAACTTAACAAAAATAAAACAGTAATAAAACACATAAACACTCCACAAAACCTAATCCCTTCCCAATCAATCGTTCACTTCGTGGCCACCTATATAATAACTCGTACCTGCAAGATAAAACCAAGCAGCCCACCCCAAGAGGGGTGGGTCAGTTCCCTGGAATGGAACTGGTACGATCCTCCAAAACAAACTTATAATACAACTCTTAAATAAATAATAGCTTGAATACAACCACTAAAACCACACCGAGGAACAAGCCACCTCAAAAACCACCAAGTCAAGATAACAAGTTGCGAAAGTAATACATAACAGAAAGTTAAAGTTAGTTAGTAAGAAGAAATCACACCATAAGTTAGTGTACATCCATTGTTTGTGTTAGGTTCAGTTTCAGTTAAGAATAGGAAGACCCAAGTAGTCACAAGGACTAGGAATGAAAGAAGAGATCCAAGAACCCATAACTCAAGAGTGGAATCAAATCAACTGGGAGAGATGACCCCCATCGCCAAGTACGTCCTTTTAGGATAGGGGATATACAGCCCCTCATTGTTTACTACGTCCCTTTTGGGACAGGGGATATACAGCCCCTCACTGTTACCATTGAAGACGCGCGCACGTCAAAACAACAAGACCCATCTCATGGATGAAACGGTATCCAGAGTCAAAAGAAGAATTACCAAGATTGTCCTTCTCCATATTCCCACTAGATCACTAACTACCCAGAGCAATACCAAAACACTCAGTCCTATAGAGTGCAGAAGAGTAAACCCTAAGCAGTTAATGTATAATGGAACAACCAAATAGAAGGAACCAATACCCATGTAAGTTTCACATTCAAGGCTCAGTTAGTCACACAAGCTGAGTTAGTCACACAACCATTTCCATTTAGAAATCCACTTTAGCACAGTTAGTGTTTGTCACAAACATCCCTTAAGTCTTGTTAGCAAGGCATAAGAGTACGAGAAATCGTACCTGGTGTGTGAAGAACAGTAATTAACTTGAATGAGTGATTCCCCAATAGGAACCTATAATTAAGGTGTTCCAAGTGTTGATTAGTTAAGGGACTTATAAACTAAACAACCTTCTATTCTTACTGATTTATAGTTCCAGGTTTACCATTATTCTCTCATAAGGATTTGGGCTAGGTTTCGTTAATTAAATCTTTTGTTAGGCTCATTTCGTTTAAACTGGAACGATTTAGGATTTAACCCTGAGAGTGGCCCAACCTCTCTTTGAATTGTTTAAGTGGGCTTTTGGAGTTCATAGACTTGGGCTTAGTAGGTTAACCCAAGACCGTGTTACGTTTATGTTGTGTAATCAAACCCTTAAGTTATTAATGACTATTTTATTACACACCGATTAAAATCCTAAGGTTTAATATATATATTCTTCTTATTATATCTCTCACAAGGAATGTTATTTCCTTCATCTATTTTAATGTATTTATATACATATATATATATATATATATCTTTATGTATTAAGATTTATCCATAACATTTTTAAGAAATTTTATTGTATTTAATTATGTTTAATAACTTTTAGGCATATCCCCAACCGATATATGGTTTATTGACGGTTTTGTTACTCAGAAGGCGTATTATTGAGTCTAAATATCTACGTAGTAAAGTATGTAATATTTATAACGTCCTAAGGACGGTTCGTATGTACGTGAAGTAAACGTAAGTAGTAAAGTAAGTATGGGGTAAGGGTCACGCGCCTTTCTGGAATTCCCACTTCCCAATTCTACCCCAGTTTTAAGTGCACCTATAATCTAAGTATTTCACTCGGCTTGTTTTCTCGGGTTCAGAGCGTAACTACGCTCTGATACCAATTTCTGTAACGTCCCTATTTAACAAATTTATAGCGGAAATAAAATACTAAAGGCATACAGACCATCGGGTTCCAAACACCCGGCACCAAACCTCACCAATTTACAACTTAAAAGATTACAACAGTCACGGTCTGAACCTCGAGAAAACTTAACAAAAATAAAACAGTAATAAAACACATAAACTCTCTACAAAACCTAATCCCATCCCAATCACTCATTCTCTTCGTGGCCACCTGTATAATAACTCGTACCTGCAAGATAAAACCAAGCACCCCACCCCAGAGAGGGGTGGGTCAGTTCCCTGGAATGGAACTGGTACGGTCCTCCAAAACAAACTTATAATACAACTCTTAAATAAATAATAACTTTAATACAACTACTAAAACCACACCGAGGAACAAGGCACCTCAAAACTACCAAGTCAAGATAACAAGTTGCAAAAGTAATACATAACAGAAAGTAAAAGTTACTCAGTCAGAAGAAATCACACCATAAGTTAGTGTACATCCATTTTTTGTGTTAGATTCAGTTTCAGTTAGGAATAGGAAGACCCAAGTAGTCACAAGGACTAGGAATGAAAGAAGAGATCCAAGAACCCATAAATCAAGAGTGGAATCAAATCAACTGGGAGAGATGGCCCCCACCGCCAAGTACGTCCTTTTAGGACAGGGGATATACAACCCTTCACTATTTACTATGTCCCTTTTGGGACAGGGGATATACAGCCCCTCACTGTTACCATTGAAGACGCGCGCACGTCAAAACAACAAGACCCAGCTCATGGATGAAACGATATCCAGAGTCAAAAGAAGAATTACCAAGATTGTCCTTCTCCATATTCCCACTAGATCACTAACTACCCAGAGCAATACCAAAACACTCAGTCCTACAGAGTGCAGAAGCGTAAACCCTAAGCAGTTAATGTCTAATGGAACAACCAAATAGAAGGAACCAATACCCATGTAAGTTTCACATTCAAGGCTCAATTAGTCACACAAGCTAAGTTAGTCACACAACCATTTCCTTTTAGAAATCCACTTTAGCACAGTTAGTGTTTGTCACAAACATCCCTTAAGTCTTGTTAGCAAGGCATAAGAGTACGGGAAATCGTACCTAGTATGTGAAGAACAGTAATTAACTAGAATGAGTGATTCCTCAATAGTTACCTATAATTAAGGTGTTCCAAGTGTTGATTAGTTAAGGGACTTATAAACTAAACAACCTTCTATTCTTACTGATTTATAGTTCCAGGTTTACCATTATTCTCTCACAAGGATTTGGGCTAGGTTTCGTTAATTAAATCTTTTGTTAGGTCCATTTCATTTAAACTGGAACGATTTAGGATTTAACCCCGAGAGTGGCCCAACCTCTCTTTGAATTGCTTAAGTGGGCTTTTGGAGTTCATAGACTTGGGCTTAGTAGGTTAACCCAAGACCGTGTTACGTTTATGTTGTGTAATTAAACCCTTAAGTTATTAATGACTATTTTATTACACACCGATTAAAATCCTAAGGTTTAATATATATATATATATTCTTCTTATTATATCTCTCACAAGGAATGTTATTTCCTTCATATATTTTAATGTATTTATATACATATATATATCTTTATGTATTAAGATTTATCCATAACATTTTTAAGAAATTTTATTGTATTTAATTATGTTTAATAACTTTTAGGCATATCCCCAACCGATATATGGTTTATTAAATAAAGTATTTTCCCTTATTTATTTAATATTTATATGCATATACATGTATTATAATTTATTTAAGTCATCCTTTATGCAGCTTATTGGATTTAAATTATCTTTATTAACCTCAACGTTTATCTGCATTCCATGTATGCTTTATAAAGTATTTCTTTAAACATTTTAGAATATTAGCCTCTATAGTATTTAGTTAATATAAGTGTTGATTTATTTAGCCCCTTGTTTTAACCCAAGTTACTATTTAATTCCCTTTTATATATGTATGTATGTATATATATATATATATATATATATATATATGTATGTATATATATTTATTTCCTTAGTTTTAATTAAGACTGTTGACTTCCATATTACATAATAATTAAATGTAGATTAGTTTAGTTCCTTGATTTAACATCGGTTTCTATTTTTATTTCTCTCATATAAGTATATATATAATTATATATATGTAAATAATTTTTACTTCACTTAAAAGTTAATTCTCAAAATATTTATAAACATACTGTTACAAAATGTTAGTTTAATCTTTTCATTATTTCCCAACCTAAAAAGCTTATTAGTAAACTATACTTTAATTTTTGTTACATTAAAAACCATATATTATAAGTTATTCTTATGAAAAATTCATAAACACAATTTTTAAACCCATTTACCATTGTCCAAAAATTCCCAAATTAAATATATAGTAGCTATAACATTTTGGACATATTATAAAATTTTTATTTCATAAAAATATCTTTTAAAATTATCCAAATAATTCCATAATACTCGTAACTTGCAAAAATCATAACTTACGTTTTAAAACTCAAAACCGTTATTAATTTACATCATAATAAACTACATTTTATAAGTAATCTATGGTTAAAATTTCAAGTAAAAAAACATTCGGGAAGGTATTTAAATTAATTCAACAAGTTAGGGTTTAATTCTGGAAATATTAAAACTGAAAACTACTAATTCTATCCACGTTTTAATCTCGGCTGTCCGTTTCTAAAACCTACGATCGGACGGCCACTGAGTCCTGAGTTCTTCAGCAAATCAAAACCGATACCCGAGTACTAATCCCTCAATATCTCTCAATCTACAGAGCGAAATTTGATGATTCTTGTTTCATTGGATTCGAAATTGAATTCCGGTTCTAATGGTACCGATTTCGCTAGCTATAATGCAGTGTACATCAAATACGATTCTGGATTCGAAGTTAGGGTTATTTCGGGTTTCCGAATTCAATTCTAACAAATTCTCTCAATCTAACGCGTAATAGATGAAATTGGTACATGGGTTTGGTCGACAATGTAAAACCGATTAACAACATCGGAAGAATTGGAAGAAAACATACTGGAATTGCACAAATCGAAGGAATTCAATTTCGGTTTTCTGGAAAAGGTTTGAACTTTACTTGTTCAAGGTGCCAACTTTGAGGATCTACAAGTTATGATCTAGAACGAATTAGAATACGTATGTGGGCTTAATCGAAAGAGGAGATTTAGATCTACAATTTGATAGCAAGAACTCAATCTAACTTGCATTATACGGAAACAAATTCAACCCGAAAGTTACGAGTTTATACCTTTGCAGTTTCTATGATTTTATGTGCAGTTCGAGTTGGCTACTTCACGGACCAACTCGGGCCAACCGGGAAGGATTCAATCCACCAAACCTACCACATTTTAAAGTAGGAATGTAACTCTAAACACTAGTGGAAGAATCATTGAATTTGATAGATTAGAGAGAAAGTTACAGATCTCACAAGATCTGAGTTTACCTATCGTTTTTTGGAAAATTCTGGGCAGAAAACCCACCGTGATCGACTAGAGATCTTTAGACGCCTTTAACTTCTACTCGATTTAGAATCAGCCTTGGACATAAAAAGGAAAGTTGTAGAGGGATTAGAGATCTACAAAATGAGCTATAGAACTCTAATTTTCATGGAGGGATGAAGGAGATACAGCTCGGAGAAGTTACCTTATCGATTCGGTTTTTCTGGAAAACTGGGTTGCAGGTGTTCGAGGAGGCAACTTTAGATCAAGTTTGCGGCGGATTTAGAAGGAGTTAGGGCATGTATGAGTAATGGTTACAAAGAAGAGATTAAGGAGAAGAGAATGAAAGAAACGGCATGCAAAAATACCCTAGGATGGCTGAGATATTGGCGTCTGAAAATGGGGCAATAACAGATGGTGGCTGAGAAGAGTTAGCCGAAATTGAAGGGGTTCAGGCACTCTGACGTGGTGTGATTCCCGAGGCGGGCATGGCTGAGTCAGCAGGCCCTTGCCACGTCAGCATCCTTCAAAATTTTGGCTCTAAACTTCATTTTATCATAACTTTGGCTAGGATGATCTGTTTTTGACGTTCTTTTTATCAATCTTCTTGGTTTTCCATAACCTTTTTATTGGTATAGGTTTCATGGGATGGTTTGACCATTATCAAAAAGTCAACCCTAGCAAGGCTTAATAAGCTTTATGGTTTCCATGATTTTATATTGGCTTTTATGATTCCAATTAATGTTCCAACTCTTTCAAAAATATTTATAATATACTTGGAGTGTTTAGAAATTTTTCCAAGATTTATTGACTTATAAATCTTATTATTAAATTCATAATACTATATAATAATATATAGTAATCCAATATTTAATAGTATTCTTTAGGATTAAATGGAAGAAATCCCATGATTTAATTTTCATAATTCCATATAAGGATATAATAATTTATTATTCACAATTCCATACTATAATATAATAATTAATGGTATTATTTACGGTTTTAATAAAAGAAATCCCCTAAATTAATTTAGGGGTATTTCAGTATATCCCCCTTAAAAAAACTTTGCCTCGAAGTTTAAACATCAACTTGAGACGATAATAATTCCAACGAATTTTCATACCAATCCAATCCTCCTTAACTTCCATCCATTTTATTTCAATATTCCACTCGAGATTACTCAGAATCAAACTGAATCAATATTTACCAAGATATATATTTCATGATGAAAATCAAAAGTCACATACTACTGTGTCATAACGTAAAATTACATACACATATACACCTCTCACTCTACTAATAAAGCAACCGGGCATAATTCGGAGGAGGTAACAAAGGAGGAGTATGCCAGTATATCCCCCTTAAAAGAGATAAGGTACGCCCTCGTACCGCTACTAACGTGAATCACAGCAGGATAGGAAAACATCATGTGAATAGATGTGGATACTTCACTCTCATGGAGTCAACGGTCTCCCAAGTAGCTTCCTCAACTTCATGATGCTCCCAAAGGACTTTCACTAATTCGACTGATCTGCCTCCGTTTCTCGGACCTTCGTGTCCAAGATCCGAGTAGGAGTCTCCTCATATCTCAGCGTAGGCTCAATCTCCAATCTCTCTGGCTGTAGTACGTGAGAAGGGTCAGACATATACTTCTTCAGCTGAGATACATGAAACACGTCATGTACCTTCCCCAACTCCGCTGGTAGCTCTAGTCTGTAAGCAGCTGGGCCCACTCGCTCCGTAATCCTGTACGGACCGACATACTTAGGGCTTAGTTTCCCCCTCATCCCAAATCTGAATATCCCTCTCATCGGAGACACCCGTAAGAAAACCATGTCTCCCAACTAAAACTCGAGCTCTCTGGTGCACTGATCCCCATAGGATTTCTGTCTAGACTGCGCTTCCCTCATGTGCTGCTGAATAACTCTAACGTCATCCTGCAGTGTCTGAACGTACTTGGGCCCAATCAAGACTGCCTTGGTAGGGTCACTCCATGATAAGGGAGTCCGGCACGGCCTGCCATACAAAGCCTGGAACGGTGCCATGCCGATAGACGAGTGGTAGGAGTTATTGTAGGAGAACTCCAGCAGGTGTAGATGCTCTACCCAACTCCCCTGATAGTCCAGAGCGACTGCTCGTAGCATGTCCTCTAGCATCTGAATCGTCCTCTCAGTCTGCCCATCAGTCTGAGGGTGAAAAGTTGTGCTAAGGCGTAGCTGAGTACCAAACGCCTCTTGCACCTGACGCCAAAATCTGCTGAGGAAACGTGTGTCACGATCGGAGACGATCGTCTTCGGTACCCCATGGTACCGGATGTGCTCTGTAGTGAACACCTCAGCCAGCTTAGGCACCTTCCATGTGTCCTTGATAGGTATAAACCTGTCTGTCTTGGTCAACCTATCGACTATCACCCAAATAGAATTCAGTCCGCCTCTAGCTGGAGGGAGACCGACCACAAAGTCCATGCTGATGTCGTCAAATTTCCACACGGTACTGGTAAGACTGAATCTGGCCTCCTGGTCGGCGATGCTCAAACTTCACCTTCTGACAGGTGAGGCATCGGAGACGAAATCTGCTACATCCCTCTTCATCCCGCTCCACCAGAATAACTGCTTCAAATCCTTGTACATCTTGGTGGCTCCAGGGTGTATTGATAATGTAGAGGAATGAGCCTTAGAGAGAATCCTGGTCTGAAGTTCTGTCGCATCCTGAGGAACGCAGAGTCTGCCTCTGACTCGAAGGTGTCCCTCGCTCTCTAGCTCGTACTCATACTTCAGACCATTAGTCAAACCGTCTGCTAACTTCTGCCTAACGCCTTGTAGGTATACATCACTGTCCTGGGCTGCGTATATCTCCTCAGCTATCGTGGTCGTCTCTATCAAGGCTAGGAGTGAGTATGCTCTCCTGCTCAGAGCGTTTGCCATGACATTCCCTTTACCTTCAGTGTACTGAAGGTTGATGTCATAATCAGCCAGTAGCTTGACCCATCGTCGCTGTCTCAGGTTCAGCTCCTTCTGGGTCCAGATGTACTTCAGACTCTTATGGTCTGTCATAATCCAGACTATGGCTCCATACAAGTAATGTCGCCAAATCTTCAAGGCGAAGACTATGGCGAGGAGCTCAAGGTCGTGTGTGGGGTAATTTTCTTCGTGCTTCTTCAGCTGTCGAGAAGCGTACGCTACCACTCTGCCATTCTGCATCAGTACCCCACCAATCCCTCTGCCTGAAGCATCACAATACACCTCGTATCCCTCGTTCCCTTCAGGGATCACTAATACTGGAGCTATGGTCAGGGCGTCCTTCAGCGCCTGAAAGGAGACCTCACAAGCCTCTGTCCATACAAACGGGCTGTCCTTCTTCATCAGAGAGGTCAAGGGCTTGGCTAGCCTGGAGAAGTCCTTCACAAAGCGTCTATAGTAGCCAGCCAACCCAAGGAAACTCCTAATCTCTGTCACAGTGCGAGGTCTATGCCAGCTCTTCACCGCCTCAATCTTAGCTGGGTCTACTGAAACTCCCTCAGCTGAGATCACATGTCCAAGAAATGACACCTTGTCCAGCCAGTATTCACACTTGCTGAACTTGGCATATAGTTTCTTATCTCTCAGAGTCTCCAAGGCTGTCCTCAAATGCTGCTCGTGTTCCTCCCGACTCTTGGAGAAGATCAAGATGTCGTCTCTGAACACGACCACTGACTTATCTAACTGGGCTTGGAAGACTCTCTACATCAGATCCATGAATCTCGCTGGTGCATTGGTCAGTCCAAACAGCATCACTGTGAACTTGTAGTGGCCGTATCTTGTCCGGAAGACTGTAGTCAATGCAGAGTCTCATGCTCTCGGCTGGAACGCAGGTCAATCTTGGAGAACACCTTAGCTCCCCTCAGCTGGTCGAACAAGTCATCGATCCTGGGTAGTGGGTACTTGTTCTTGATCGTGACATTGTTCAGCTCCCTGTAGTCGATGCAGAGTCTCATGCTCTCGTCCTTCTTCTTGACGAAAAGCACTGGAGCACCCCAAGGTGAGACACTGGGTCTGATGAAACCCTTATCTAGTAGCTCCTGCAGCTGCTTCTTCAACTCAACCATCTCTGCAGGGCCCATCCGGTAGGGAGCCTTAGCAATCGGTCCTGTGCCAGGTATGAGGTCGATGTTGAATTCAACCTCTCTCAGCGGTGGTAGTCCAGGTAGCTCCTCTGGAAAAACGTCGGGGTACTCCGACACAATGGGAACATCGCTCTGGAACTTCGGATCCGTCCTCAGATCCTGGGCATAATAGTAGTAGGCTGTAGCGCCCTTGGACACCTCTTTCATCAGGGATAAAGCCGATACAACCTTCACATTCGGCTGCTTAGGTTGCATTCGGTATGACACTGTGATCCCTGTAGCTGACTTCAGGAGGAGACGGTGCTCTGCACAGTGTAGTCTGCCTTGGTACCGCTGTAGTGTGTCCATGCCCACAATTAGGTCAAATCCCATGCCAGGGAAGACGATGGCATCAAGAAGGAAGTCTGCTCCCTTGATGTGTATACTCAAATCCTTGCATTGCTTACTGCATTTGATCAGCTCTCTGGATGGTAGCAAGACTGAGCAGTCACGGATATCCTCTATAGGGGCATCGATCTTAGCATGGTACGCTTGTGATATGAAGGAATGGGAGGCTCCAGAATAAAACAGGATTGTGGCCTCCACTCCATTAACTAGGAACATGCCTGAAATTATAGGATAGATTTTTAAGATTCTGGGTAAACGTTCCAAGGTAATTATTCAGGGTTAATGTTTATACCTGTGATGACCATTCCATTGCTCTTTGCTTGAGCCTAGTTCAACACATTCAACCTGATCCCTGAGTTTCCAACCCCTACAATGAAGCAATAAAATTCTTAGGATTTCCATTCTTATTGAAAGCTTCATGAGCAACTTAAAATTTACAACGCTGAAATTGTAAAGTACAAGGCTAGGTCTGCCTAAAGGTTAGGTTTAGACGGCCCGGTTTCATGTGGGTCTGGTTAATGATGGGTGTGGGGGCTGTGTTGGGCTTGATTCTCTTCACCCTATGGTAGATGAGTCTAGCTGCCCCACCAAAAATCAGTACATCACCCGACTTCAGGAGGATCTTGGTAGCAAGGTCCATCCTCCTTTGATCACCAAATAGGAACTCCGCGTCATCTCCAAGCGATATGGACACCACTGGAACTCCTCTGGTGACGGACTCTGGCGATTCATCCTTGTCTTGGTGCATCCCTAGCTTACCCTCCTTTCCATAGAAGTTGATGATGCACACGTCGGAGGTTAGGTCTGGGACGGGCTCATCCTCCAATTCTTGTGCTGCCTTAACTGCAGCTCTAATGATGGTTTGCAGTTCCTCCGGGATTGGTGGCACCTCCACCTCTTCATAGCTCTTGGTGGTGTGGTTCTACTTCTTACCTAGGCACATGATCTCCACCTTCATGGTTGAGCCATTCTTGAAGGTAGGGGTGTAAAAATTTCCTTCCTTCACACCTAATTCCCTGATCTTGAGGATCAATGCATATTGGACTGCTGGGGTCAGGTACTCTCGTAGTAAGATCATCCTGGGTCTCAAGACCTCACATTTCTCTGGTGGGTGTGGTTTGGCTTCAAAGGGGATGTTGGGTGTGGAAAATGACAAAATAGGAAAGCAAATATCGAAAGCTGAACAACAATTGTCATTAAATAAATAAGTCAAGGTTCACAACTGCTAATGAAAGGTTCGAAACAAAATAAAATAAAGGGTTTATAGTTCATCCCTTTTACATTGACAAAGAAAAACTAGCCAATGAAATGTAAAGAAAGTAAAAGTCTAAGCCTCTTCGTGAGGGAAGTAGTCCTCACCAGGTGAACTCGGGTCATCATTCGCTGCCTCGACGTGGTCCACCAGCTTAAGGATCGGTGCCTTGCCCGGCCTCTGGGGGTAGTTCTGTCCCGGCCTCTGTGGATGGCTCTGGGCAGGGTGGCTGGTAGATGGTCCAGCACCTCCTGTGCCACCTCGACCTCCTCCAGTAGTAGTAGCTGGGGCTCTAGCAGTGTTCCCAATGTGTGGCTTGTAGTTCCTGGAATCTGGGTTCATGAAGCATTCGAACGATCTATGCCCCTTCTTACCGCAGTGGTTGCAAAATCCACTAGGCTTCCCTTACAATCCTTGCCCGGATGGTCCTTCTTGCACCACTTGCAGAAGTACTTTCTCGCAGGTTGGTTCCCTGTTTCAGTTTCAAGGTTAGTAATTGTGATAACAAAATGTAACCACATTGGAGATTCTAATTTATCTCACCCCTAAATGGCTGGGAGCGGAGGGGCTCAGCATCAGCATGATAAGAGACAATGGCTTTCTCGTTCCCTCCCTTGAAAAATCTTACTCTCTTGTCATGATTCTGGGAAGAGCTTCCTCCATTCCCTCTTCCACCATCTCCCTTCCTCTTGCCTAGCACAGAGTCCTGGTAGGCAATGGTGGTCTCGCAGTCATTTGCGTCATCCGCTACTCCTGTCGTGACAATGTTTAGTGGGGAATCTTGTACTAGGAATTCTAAAATCATGTTCCATACCTGTAAGGCCATCCCTCTGGTGGAACCGATCATAGTCATGATCCTGAAATTCAAGCCAGTGTGGAATTTGTCCACCAGATACCTCGAAGTGTAAGCTCCCTCTCCAATAATAGCGAGCAGCTCCACAAATTTATTATAATATTCAGCAACAGAGGAACTCCCTTGCTTCAACTGCTCGAACTCACTCCTCATCCTCTTCTGTAGGTAGGATGGATAGAACTTGGCTCTTAGGGCCACCAAGAAGGCTGGGAAGCCGAAGTCCGCCTGGGCAGTCAACTCAGCTCTGGCGGTCTGCCACCATCGATGCGTGGGTCCCTGGAGGAAGTAGGCCGCTATGTCCACCTGGCGACCCGCTGGAACGTGCAAAGAGGTGAAGGCCTTCTGCATCTCGTCGATGTATCTCTCTAAGGTCTTCGGTTCTGGCTGGCCTTCGTAGACTGAGGGATGAAGGTCGTTGACTGCCTTCAGCCAGTTGAACTCCCGGGGACCATTGGGTGGTGGCGGTGGTGGCTGTGGGATCTGAGCCTGCTGCTGAGCCAATGCAGTCGTCACAATCTGTGCTATGACCTCTGGGGTGACAGCGTCGGGTCCATAGCCTCCTGAGGGACCAGCTCCTCTTCCTCCTCTTCGAGACATCAAGCTGGTATTGACGGTTTTGTTACTCAGAAGGCATATTATTGAGTCTAAATATCTATGTAGTAAAGTATGTAATATTTTAACGTCCTAAGGAGGGTTCGTAGGTACGTGAAGTAAACGTAAGTAGTAAAGTAATTAAATGTAGATTAGTTTTAATTAAGACTGTTGACTTCCATATTACATAATAATTAAATGTAGATTAGTTTAGTTCCTTGATTTAACATCGGTTTCTATTTTTATTTCTCTCATATAAGTATATATATAATTATATATATGTAAATAATTTTTACTTAACTTAAAAGTTAATTCTCAAAATATTTATAAACATACTGTTACTAAATGTTAGTTTAATCTTTTCATTATTTCCCAACCTAAAAGCTTATTAGTAAACTATACAATAATTTTTGTTACATTAAAAACCATATATTATAAGTTATTCTTATGAAAAATTCATAAACACAATTTTTAAACCCATTTACCATTGTCCAAAAATTCCCAAATTAAATATATAGTAGCTATAACATTTTAGACATATTATAAACTTTTTATTTCATAAAAATATCTTTTAAAATTATCCAAATAATTCCATAATACTCGTAACTTGCAAAAATCATAACTTACGTTTTAAAACTCAAAACCGTTATTAATTTACATCATAATAAACTACATTTTATAAGTAATCTATGGTTAAAACTTCAAGTCAAAAGACATTCGGGAAGGTATTTAAATTAATTCAACAAGTTAGGGTTTAATTCTGGAAATATTAAAACTGAAAACTACTAATTCTATCCACGTTTTAATCTCGGCCGTCCGTTTCTAAAACCTACGATCGGACGGCCACTGAGTCTCGAGTTCTTCAGCAAATCGAAACCGATACCCGAGTACTAATCCCTCAATATCTCTCAATCTACAGAACGAAATTTGATGATTCTTGTTTCATTGGATTCGAAATTAAATTCCGGTTCTAATGGTACCGATTTCGCTAGCTATAATGCAGTGTACATCAAATACGATTCTGGGTTCGAAGTTAGGGTTATTTCGGGTTTCCGAAATCAATTCTAACAAATTCTCTCAATCTAACACGTAATAGATGAAATTGGTACATAGGTTTGGTCGACAATGTAAAACCGATTAAAAACATCGGAAGAATTGGAAGAAAACTCACTGGAATTGCACAAATCGAAAGAATTCAATTTCGGTTTTCTGGAAAAGGTTTGAACTTTACTTGTTCGAGGTGCCAACTTTGAGGATCTACAAGTTATGATCTAGAACAAATTAGAATACGTATCCGGGCTTAATCGAAAGAGGAGATTTAGATCTACAATTTGATAGCAAGAACTCAATCTGACTTGCATTATACGGAAAGAAATTCAACCCGAAAGTTACGAGTTTATACCTTTGCAGTTTCTATGATTTTATGTGCAGTTCGAGTTGGCTACTTCACGGACCAACTCGCGCCAGCCGGAAGGATTCAATCCACCAAACCTACCACATTTTAAAGTAGGAATGTAACTCTAAACACTAGTGGAAGAATCATTGAATTTGATAGATTAGAGAGAAAGTTACAGATCTCACAAGATCTGAGTTTACCTATCATTTTCTGGAAAATTCTGGGCAAAAAACCCACCGTGATCGACTAGCGATCTTTAGACGCCTTTAACTTCTACCGATTTAGAATCAGCCTTGGACATAAAAAGGAAAGTTGTAGAGGGATTAGAGATATACAAAATGAGCTATAGAACTCTAATTTTCATGGAGGGATGTAGGAGATACAGCTCGGAGAAGTTACCTTACAGATTCGGTTTTTTTGGAAAACTGGGTTGCAGGTGTTCGAGGAGGCAACATTAGATCAAGTTTGTGGCGATTTAGAAGGAGTTAGGGCATGTATGAGTAATGGTTGCAAAGAGGAGATTAAGGAGAAGAGAATGAAAGAAACGACATGCAAAAATACACTAGGATGGCTGAGATATTGGCGTCTGAAAATGGGGCAATAACATATGGTGGCTGAGAAGAGTTAGCCGAAATTGAAGGGGTTCAGGCGCTCTGACGTGGCGCGATTCCCGAGGTGGGCGTGGCTGAGTCAGCAGGCCCTTGCCACGTCAGCATCCTTCAAAATTTTGGCTCTAAACTTCATTTTATCATAACTTTGGCTAGGATGATCCGTTTTTGATGTTCTTTTTATCAATCTTCTTGGTTTTCCATAGCCTTTTTATTGGTATAGGTTTCATGGGCTGGTTTGACCATTCTCAAAAAGTCACCCTATCAAGGCTTAATAAGCTTTATGGTTTCCATGATTTTATATTGGCTTTTATGATTCCAATTAACGTTCCAACTCTTTCAAAAATCTTTATAATATACTTGGAGTGTTTAGAAATTTTTCCAAGATTTATTGACTTATAAATTTTATTATTAAATTCATAATACTATATAATAATATATAGTAATCCAATATTTAATAGTATTCTTTAGGATTAAATGGAAGAAATCCCATGATTTAATTTTCATTATTCCATATAAGGATATAATAATTTATTATTCACAATTCCATACTATAATATAATAATTAATGGTATTATTTACGGTTTTAATAAAAGAAATCCCCTAATTTCACCATCATATTTAGAACATACCAGTCAGCGAGGAGCTGGACTTGGTCAAGACCTCAGACATGGCAACGCCATGAAAATCTTATTTTAACTCAAGACCTTTCTTTCAAACTCAATCTTTTCTTCTAACCATAAACTTTACTTTTAAACCTCAGTTTTTAAAACCAAACCAGAGGAATTACGGTAAGTTATCATAGGGTGATACAAGAGGAGTTGACAATAGAATACTTCACCTCGGCGTGTGACTAGCACTATGAGTGTACCCAAATATGGGATGTGGGATGACCACACTCCGAAGGAGCTTGTGGGCGTGACAGACCCTTTTTGCGAGTTAGTCAGGTAAGTGGTAACGTGCCAATAAGGTACCCCACGTATGTATACAAGTGGTGTACGAAACATGGGAAGTAGTCGACTCTGTTCTACGGACCATAAGTAAACTCACACCTTGAACGATTGAAGAGCTCAGATAAGCTCACAAGCTAAAGGAGTCAAGAACTTACTCCAGGAGGACGATTAAGAGTTAAAAGTGCGAGAAGCACTAACAACTGAATAAAGACATTGGATATGTCTCAAAAATCTTGAAGTAAATGCATGGAGCAACCGGAACGAATACCCGGTCTAGACACAGTAAGGCAAATGCCTAACATGAACACGCCAGTGTCCAATGGACATGGTAAGACACCCAGAGTGATCACATAAGGTACCAGAGAATACCATTCATCACCAAAGAGGATATAAACTGGTAATAAACATAAGGAAAAACATCAATGGTCTACCATAAGAACGGGAGACGTTATAACCCTCAACAGGATAACTCAGATCCAGAACCGCATGGTAGGATAACAGACTGGACATACTCATAAATATCAGCCAGATGTAATGGCATAATCAACAACACCCAGGAGCAATCCATAAAGGGTATCAAGTCAATACAGTTGAACGAAATGTCGTGATAAGAACACCAGAATTGGAACGAGCACTCGGTTAGAACACCGGAGGGATCCTGCATACCAGGGGATGCCCTAAATAAATAAATGGTACCGATCAATACCAAGATACCTATAGGGTCTCCAATAAACGGAAGCGTGATACGACGATCTTATCATGGAGTCCAGTATCACCTCCAAACCAAGTGATGGTATACGGAGAAATAACAACTTGGGAACAGTCTAAGATGGGCAGAGCTCAAGGCAACGAGGCTAGTAAGCCATGAACCTACTACAATACGTAGATCCAATAGTTGCAAAACCTAATGAGAATCATAAGGATAATTGCCGATAATGGCACAAATAGATTATTTAATGAACAACAAGCAAGGATACCCCTCGTTAATGTGAGACCGCGAGTACGGTGAACACATAGACTCCAAAAAAGAGGATGCCATCAGTAAACGTCTGAAAATATATTTCTTTCAGAACTACTAATGTAGTGAAGCTTGAGCATACAATTATTGCCAAGCAATATGAAATAAACTTTGAAAGAAATTAAAGGAAACCGGGGAGTAATCGGTTAAGAAGAAATACCGTATGTGGAAATGTGAAGTGGGAAACTAATAACGCTCAAGGAGCACAGGAACACAAGTATAGTATATTCAGTAAACAGCGAAATGAATGGCGAACCATTATATAAATGGTGGAAACATATGAGCGGATGCCATAGAAACTGTAATACCCCAAATTTCTTAAACTGTGATTAAGGTCTTATTTGATTGTAAACCTTAGGAAACCCTAATTTCTAAAGATGGAGAAGGTTATAATTAGTTGGAGGTGCTTGGTGAACATTAGAAATTTTAGTTCCCGGAGTATCACCCGGTAAATCTTAGTTTCACAAGATTTCTGAAATTCCTGAAAATTACTAAATTCCTCAGGAACTGAGAGTGGGTATCAACCTTAGGAAGTGTGTTAGATACTTTTGAGAGTGTTTTGAGGAAAGAAACAATCATATCTTTCTTCTTTTAATATAAGACAATCTAGTTACATTTTTCAGTATTTAGCGGTTCTGGGCAAACGGGGCTTAAGGAGAGCTCAAAAGTGACCCGAGGAAATTCCTTAAACCTGATAACCCACACTAGTATTAACATACCTACACATATAGTCTTAATTCCCATAAAAAGCTCAAGCCAAACATGGCCTAAGATGGGGCCGAAAATATCAAGGAAGGAGGAGAAAAAAATATCTCGGTTACTATTCACACCTCCTTACTATTCACACCTCCTTACTATTTGCCAATGATTACAAAATCAACTTGCCCCCTCCTTATCCATTCAATGGCGGTTTGGCATGAGTGGTTAGGATTGGTTTTTGTCACCTAACACAAATCTATGGCTATGGACAATTCTAGAAGTCATAATTACAAATAGTAAGATAAGGATGAAAAATCAAGTATAAAAGGGGGGGTGGAGGTCGGCCATGGTAGGTGAGCAAGGTGGCCATTCCTCTTCATCTACCTTGCTTCTCCTAAGCTAGAAAACACCATTGGAGCATAGGCAACAACACTCCTCCATTAGAAACACAAATCTAAGGTAGAAATTAAGCTAAAATCAAGGAAAAAGGCAAGTTTAAGGAGTGGAAGCCAAATTCCAAGGAGGGCGACTTGGTTGTTGGAGATTTTGAGCTCAAGCAACTTATAATCAAGGTATAAAAGCTCCAAAATGGCTAGGAGAGGACAGGTAACATCTATGCACATCACTTTCACCCTTTAAGCTTATATTCTTTCTCAAGTCATTCTGTTTTGTTATCTACGAATCCTATCTCTTATTTTTTAAAATTTCTACAGTAAACTAGGGATGAATAGTTAGAGAACATCCTAGAAAATCAAGTCGAAATAAGGTTGGGAAGTAGGAAAACACTAAAGAACTTTGAAAATGAAGAAAAATGAGCTTTAAGCTTTAGAAATTGTTTGGATGGGTTTCCGACATAGGTTTGAGCTAACATTTTAAGGGTAGTCTTGAATAGTGAATATATGGTTATGGTTGAAAAATCAAGTCGAATGGAGAAATTTAAGTCGGTTAGACAAGGTAAGGAAGCTAAAAATGAGAAAATGTGCTTTAAGCCTTTCCGAATGTTTGAATGGGTTTCCGAATCGATCTTGAGCTGAAATTTTGAGGAGATACTTGTGTTGTTGATATTGGATCATGGTTAAAATTTTAGGCCGATAATCTTTTGGGAAGTTGTTTAAGTTGGTGAATAGTGATTTTGGCTAAAAATAAGAATTTAAGCTTTCTAAGGTGGTTTCTTGGAAATTAATTGATTCTCTGATTTATTGGAGCTTGAATGGTATTTTTATGATGTTATTAAGGTTATTTTACAAGTGGTGAGCTTGATGTGTGAATTACTACTTGTGTAAAGCTTGGTTATGATATCTTACTCATGGTTTGCAAATGTGTTTAAGGATAACCTCTTGTGGTGGTGGTGGAAAGTATTGTGTGATGTTGATATCATGGTTATCCTAAGGCTATGCCTCTTGTGAGAGCCTTTAAGGCCAAGCCGACGTTCCGGCAACAATATAAGCTCCTACTAATGAAACTGGAGCTGCCACTATGATCTACTCCTATTGGACAGAAGTTTTCAATAGGGGGGTGTGCACACTTAAGGACATAGGGTGGGTGGTGGTGGTGGACTTCATTTGGAAATATCTTGTATTTGATATTAATTATCTCTTGATAATTCATGGTACAGGTAAATGGTGTGTGATCTATTCTGATTTGTTATATTTGTTAATATTTGCTGGGAACAAAGGTTTTAAAGAGAAAATAAGTTTTTACGGGGTGTGGTAGTGTTACTCAGTTTTTACTGATTTTATTTGGTTGTGTTTTCCTGTGTATATGTATTCTGTGAATTCAGGGTAACTGGGATGGACACCTTCTCTGCACTGAGGACGAGTCCACCGATACTTTCTATATATTCATGTTTGTCACCTATCGTAGAAGTTTACAGCCTGGGGTCACCGAGATAATTTATGAAGAGTGGAACAAGAAGATACAAGGTTTTAGGCACCCGGAAAATGGCACCAGTCAGTCCATCACTCATGATGTTTCCACAATGTACGAGTATATGCAAGTGGTCCCTAGTTAGATGCTAGCGATGTAATAGCCTTTTGATACCCCTTTACTTTTGGTGTAAAATAGGAATAGGAGCTAACATAGTAGTTGGCTGGAAGGGGTCTTTTGGTACTAAGGTGTAAAGTGACGGGTTGGTTGTGTCACTCTTTTGATAGTAACAGTGATGTAAGATAGCTAGTGTAGGGGTGGTGGTGGTAATAGCCTTACACTTACTAGTGGTTAGTAAGTGTGGCGGTAACCCCCGGTGATAGTATTAGGGGACCTTTGTAAAAAGAAGACTGACGCATGTATAATATAAGCAGTTACTTTAGTTATAACATGTCTCTCTAGAAACAAAGAAAAAGAGAAAAAAAAAGAGGCTAAGTAAATGGTGGTGGTAAACCGGGGCGTTACAGAAACCAAGGTCGTAAGCAAATACGAACATATATGGTGCGCAGTAAGCAACCAATGTACCTCAGCAATCACACAATGCTATGGAGTTGTTAAATACGAGATGGCAGACAGACCGGGTAACAAGCCAGTAATTTGCACCAGGTGATGAAGCACCTCACAAAGGAAGTAATGTTCATTCCTATTGCGATCACATAAGAGAATTACTGCCAAGGGATTACGCCTCTGCACTCTGTAGGACTGAGTGTTTTGGTATTGCACTTGTGCAGTTAATGATCTAGTAGGATAGCTAGGAATATGGGAAAATATCAATTGTGGTGAATCCTTCCTTTCACCAACGAACATGGCACAATCCAGTTAAGCGGAAACTTTGAAATAAACCGTGTGGCCTAAGGCTAAAGAAGCACCAGGTGAATCCCATTGGAATAAAAACGGAAGGAAACCTATGAATATTTAGAGGACCAATGAATAGAAATGCAAGGTCGTACAAGTAAAGAAAACTTGTACGGAATTAGATGAAGTGGGCATAATTCAGAAGCCACTGACAACTGAGGAAGCACTACAACTAAGTAGTGGCTCAACCTCAACCGACAATAAGTCGGAGGAACCCAGTGAATAATCATGAAAGTACAAAATAGTGTGTACATAGATTCGAGAGAACTGGCTAGAAAACCTGTAACTCATTGAGTCTGCGTACGGTAAAGGAATACAACACTTGATTGATAAACCTTATTCCCAACATAAAAGGGGATAAAAAGGTGATACATAACACATTAAGAATAACGAGAAGGGTGAACAAACCCAAGCTATCAGGGTCACGCAGCGGAAGCTAGTGGGCCCAAAATTCTAAGGTTTAAATATACCTAGTGAATGAATGGCTAATCATCAATGCCTTTAAGCCTCTAAGGCTAGAACCGAACTCGGTTAAGAGTTAAACAACTCCGATGAAAATTCTTGACGCAGGGACTAACCAGTAATACGGTTAAGACCCATTGATCAAGGAACATTGTATAATAGACCGCATGGAAGTTAGAACACTCCATGACGGCTGGGCGCCTCAGACCAATGTCCAATGTTGACACATGGTAGATTACGTGGGTTGTAATCCCTTTTAAGGGGGTAGAGCGAAAACCGTGAAATGTATGCTTTACATGATAAGCGCGGAAACTACAATGCGCATAGCGTAAAGGAACTTGTTTGGATGATTGGTACTTATGTTACATAAACATTTGTACTCATTCATTGTGTAAACTATGGTTATTTATGAGAGTAGAAGTGGAAAGGAGTAGAGAAACTCCAGGGGAATGAGAACCCCGATTGGTAATAGTATGAGAAATGAGTTCATTTGGGAGATTCGATGAGTATAAATTGGTATGAAACCGATGTATTTGGCGAGAAAAAATCGGTATGAAACCGATGTTGTACCTAGTGGGAATTGAGTCCCCTAGGTGACTTGATTTGATTTGTAAACAATTGGAGGATAGGAAACTAATTGGACTATGCTTTCAAATTTCTTAGGTAAGTAATTAAGAGATGAATGAAGTAATAATCGATGAGATGAAGAGTAAGTGAGTAAAAGAATTCTGGAAATTGGAAAATGTATCTCTTGGTGATTATGACAAGAAAGATTAAGAAGATAGAAAATGAAATAATGTTTGACTATTTGATTGTGTGAATTGAGGTGGGAGGAGGAACTTGATTTGCTAGCGATCAAGTGAAACCGAACACAAATTGGGGTGGAAGGATAGTTCAACACCAATGCTGAACACCATTGGGGTTGAAGGACTCTGGAAGCTCCCTATAAGTGGTCACAGTAATAACACTAGTAATAGGTGTAATTATTACAAATTGGAAATTGGAGTTGTATGAAGTTTTCAAAATGAATTTTCCAAACTAATTTGGTACAAATAATTTTCTTCAAATTGAGAATGAGGACCGGTTTTGAAACCGCTTCCACGGGTGCTAGTCGGACCTTCCCATGGCTAGGCGCCGGTATCGGGTCGAAACCAAGGAAGAAAGACTAGTTATGAACCGGTGAAAGTAATGATTAGTTTTGAAACCACTACAACGGACGAGCAACGGTACTAAGTGACCGGTAGGACGTTTGTAGTGTGTGATTTGTATTTTTCCAAGGGCACTGGGACAGAGTAGTCCTGCAGCAAGTATGAGTTAGTAAGTATGAGTAATAGTGCCTGAGGATCTCTAGAGGTGCAAATGAATTTGATCAGAACCAAAGGACCGTAGGCCCAGAAAACGTAAGTGCCCAATGTCATGACGGCCGTGAACCAAAAAGCGTAAGTGTTCAAACATGACCGGTACCTGAGGGATCACTCGACATGGGAGAAGATGGTACCTTCTTTATCTGTGGTTGGACCCCATGGAGAGATTGGAAACAGATATTTTTTACTGCTATACATGCAGTGACATGTTGTTTGGATGTGTGGTATACATCGAGTCAGACATTTGGAGTCAGACAGGTTATATAGAGGTCATAACCTTTGCATAGAGTACCCATGTGAGTAACAATATTAGATTCACCAACTTTAAGGGCAAAGTTCTTTAAGGGGGGTAGATTGAAATACCCCAAACTTAATTATGGTGATTAAATAATTATAATATAGTATTTAAGGGCCTAATAGTGCCTAAAGAATATTGGAGGAGAAAATAAAGCCAAAAGAAAAAAGGAAACACTTAAAAAGCGTAAATTGTAAAAACGAGTGTTACACAACCATAGGAGGTATGTGACCTCGGTTAGGGTCCTAGATAGATACCTAAGGCTTAGTTAGGCCTAATTAAAATACAGGAATGATTCCCGAAGAAAACGGATCCAAATAATTGATTAAAACGCTAACGGAGTCTTAAAGCACATTTTTTGAGAAAATCCGAAAACATGAAGTTAAGTGGACAAACAGACCCATAAAAATTATGGTTGACCATATAACTATAAATAAACATTAATGGAAGCTTAAGGACCATTAAAATTAAAGAAACGAGGAAAATCCGGAAAACGGGTCCGGTTAGTGAATAGTGCTAAAACCGGGTAATTAACGAGCGTTGTTGTGAAAAGATGAAACCGCCCGCAGTTTAATTACTATTGG
This sequence comes from Limonium bicolor, assembly GCA_023374045.1. Taxonomy (NCBI): domain Eukaryota; kingdom Viridiplantae; phylum Streptophyta; class Magnoliopsida; order Caryophyllales; family Plumbaginaceae; genus Limonium; species Limonium bicolor. The sequence continues at coordinate 208,466,887 of CM041780.1, forward strand.
GGCCAGTTTTTAAGAGGGCTAATTAGCTCTCTCACACACGCACACACTAGAAGACAAATAAGTAAAGTAGTCAAAAAGCAAAAAGTAGAAAAAGTAATAAAAACCACTTTAACACACTCTCTCTCTCCCATTCCTATTCTCTCTCTCACGTACCCTTTCCCCCCACCGGACTTCTCCTTCTTCTTTGTTCTGCTGGAACAATTTTTAGAGCACCACAATAAGCTCCCATGGCTTCTCCTCTTCTCTTGCATGCTCAAGCCATATTAAAGCTCCAAATGAGAAACTAAGTACATATTCTTGCTCCTCTCTCCAATCTCAACCTTTCTATCTTTTCAAAATCTCAAAATGAAGAAGTTTACCACCATGGTTTTTGGGCATTTGAAGAGGAAATTACATTTTCTTGAAGCTTGGAGTCTCCTTTCTCTTTTAAGGTAAAAAGTTCTAAGAAAAACTCATGTTTTTCTTTCTTCATGGCTTGGCCGATTTCATCACCTTTTGACACCTTGTTTCTTTCCTTGTTGAGCACCCATTCAAACCTCCAATGGTGGTTGGAAGTCTTTCCTCGATTGTTGATCAAAAACAAAATCTAGGGTTACAAGGTAATGCCCAATTTTAATAATTTAAGCATCTCCTTGTAGTCTTGAGTTAATTAATGAGTTAAGTGTTTTGCTTACTCTCATTTCCTTATTTAACTTTGGGCTGGAGCATCGGCAATTTCATTGCCTAATGACCGAAAATGAGAAGAAAGGGAGAAGAGGAGAACTTAAAGAGAATTTGAGAATCCGAGGTAAGAAAACTTACCTTAATGTACATTCTATATGTATTAGGATATTGGGATGGGTAATTCAATGAATGAAACCATTGCTAGGAATGTACTTGGTTGAAGTATGAGAAATTGTGAATGTTGTTTGTATTGAGGGCTTAGAAGCCAAATGATTTGAGAGTTGTGTTTATACTGTTGACTTGTGGATTTTGATTGGCAATTGTGTGCTAGTAGGACCCTTTTAGGGTGTGGCTAGCCTTGGATTGATTTATTTGAACAAATTGTGTATTTGGGCAATGTAAGAATTGTAGGTAAGTTATGGCAAAATTTTGGTAGAAATTATGGTGTATTGAGAAAAGTTAAGAGCAAGGAATGACCAAGGGTAAACTAGGTGTTGGAAAGAAACCAATTCGGTTAGTTAACCACCTTGGAGCTACTTTAGAGGTGAGTAAAGTAGAGAGCAAAATCTGTAGCAAAAGGGATGGTTTAGTGTTTTGAATTTCTAGGAAAAAGGCTTATGGTGTAACCTCGGAAATGAAGGATGGATTTGGGTATAGGTAATGCAAATGTCTAGGAAGGATTTGAAGTGATCAAAATGGGTGAGAACAAGAGGTAGGCTGTCAAGAGAAGTTTAGAAATGCACTAGAGTGCATAAGTGCAAAAATGAGGATTGAAGTTTGTAGAAATTGAGCAAGGATTAGGGTAAATAATTTGAGTAATGATTTGAGGAGGTTCAGAGCATGATTAAGAGTGTTTTAAGGTGGTTAATCATGTTAGAAGGCATGTGGAAGGTTAGGGAAGAAATGGGTAAAAGATTGGAGTTGAAACCGAGTCAAAATGAGCATTCTACCTTCGACCTCCCCAGAGAGTAGGGTCGGTCGTGGGTTGGTTGGGCTAGAATCGCTTTCTGACTTCGACCTACCCAGGGGACTGGGTCGGTCGGTCGGTCGGTCGGACTGGAATCGCTTTCTGACTTCGACCTACCCAGGGGGATGGGTCGGTCAGACCTAAACCAAAAAAAATATTGAACATTAATTAGATATATATATACATACATACATACATACATACATATATATATGTATATATATATATATATATATACATACATACATACATATATATATAAGGCATTAGTGCTAGAGTAACGAAGGTTAAGTACACAAGAGAAAAACTAAGAATAACGGGACAACTGGGTAAGTACGTGTATTACCCCCATCCCACAATGGATATGAGTAGTAATGTGAATTGTTTATAAAGATACATATGGGTTGACTACAACAACAAGGCCTTCCACTTTAAGCCCAAGTGAGGATTGAGGGCCTAAAGTGGCTAGTTTTCAAGCTTGAATGGTTTGAGAGCTAGGTTGTTGGACAGTTACCCATGTGGGGTGTAACAAATGGTATCAGAGCTGACTCGGGACCGTGTCGGGATGATCTACCCGACACCTACCGAGGAGGTCCATGGGACTTGGATGTTAGGCTTGCGATGAGGACGCCGTGTTCTTTGAGCGGGGGAGTATGTAATACCCCCATCCCACATTGGATATGAGTAGTAATGTGAATGGTTTATAAAGATACATATGGGTTGACTACAACAACAAGACCTTCCACTTTAAGCCCAAGTGAGGATTGAGGGCCTAAAGTGGCTAATTTTCAAGCCTGAATGGTTTGAGAGCTAGGTTGTTGGACAGTTACCCATGTGGGGTGTTACAGTACGGGAGTAGTAATTATTTACCTACTGCAAAGTATTATGTCAATAGAAACATTTGAATGTTATCAGTGGACCAAGAGTAAACCGAGGAAACATAAGGTGACCCGGTAAAGTTAAACCCCCAGTGAAAGGTATGATTTTCTCATGCCCCGTATGCTAACCGTGTTACACTGATTTGTGTGTTGTGTGCTTGTGTGCCGACCTAATCAAGATAAAAGCATGAAAAATGTTCTATTACTTGATTGTATATCCTGATGCATGTTTTGTGTACTAGCCTCCCTTGTATGGTTGCATGGTCTAACTTAGCGTTGTAGGCCGACTTCTAGTTGTGTAACGAGTGGTTAGTGACTCGTAGAAAGAGTCGTCTCGCAAACTAACGAGAATGTGAGAACACACAAAATTATCGAATTAAGAATAATGATAACGCAAACGTATGAACTCACTAAAGTGTGAAAGAGTGTACAGGACTAGTAAACTCCCGATAACGGTTAGAGAACCGAAATGAATAATCCACAAAACAATTACTAATGGAAGTATATAAGGAACCTCTATTTAGAGGATTGATGAAAATTCAAAGACACCAACTTTAAGAGAAGTAAAGAATGACAAGGGATCTCCAAACCCCTTAGAAAAATAGTCGACCCACATTGAGAGGACCCGACTAGTATAAACAATGTCTCGAACATGAGAGTATTCGATTCGTTGGGGGAAACCTTAAATCTGAGAATACTAGCATTGGTAATTCCCTAAGCTAGTAGAGGATATCGAGAGAGATACTTCTAGGCTAATCCATGAGATTGTAAAATAACTCTGAGAGAAGAGTGTTGGGAATTTGAGTAGTCTGGTAGAAACTGACATTTGAGTATTTGAGGAGCTAAGTGTATAGCTCCGCTTGTATTTGTAAGCCCGGTGGTGAGTCTTGTGTATGACTCTACCCGGAGGCTATAAGTAATGAGTAATGAGTATGTACGAGTAAAGTAATGAGTATTGAGTAAGGAGTAAGTACGAGTAAGGTAATGAGTATTGAGTAATGAGTAAGTACGAGTAATGCAATGAGTGTTGAGTATTGAGTAATGAGTAAGTACTAGTAGAGTACTGAGTAAGTACTAGTAGAGTACTGAGTAATGAGCAAAGCACGAGTAAAGTAACGAGTAAGGTAACGAGTGAAGTAATGAGTGAAGTATGAGTAAAGCAACAAGTAAGAACATGATTGGTGTAAGCCTTATGAACCCGAGCGGGGAGAAAGAGAGCATCCGATTAAATCGGATGAATGAGTAACTAATATGAACGATTGACTGACGAATTATCTTCCCTCGTAGGTATTGAATCTTGTGTATGTATGTAAGTATTGCTGCTTGTGTGTAATGTTGTAGTATTAGTATGTATGTATGCATGAAAATGAACTCCATGTATTCGACAAAGTAATCGGCGTACCCCGGTTAGCACGCGGGGTATGCGAATTTCATATGCAGCAATTTACTGAGCCCCTTGGGGCACCGTTTTTATTTTCCAGGTACTTGAAGCTGAACACCGTTCGAGAGTAGGACGGGGTTGCTACATAAGCATGGGTAGAAAACTTAGTACATTTGTATTTATTTGTAGATGTTGAATTGTAAGACCAATTGGTTATCGGTGAACTTGATGAACTTAGATACTCGGTATAGTATTGAGTGGATATTGTATTTGTATAACATGGATTTGAGGTTTGTATACGATTGAGATTTGATTAAGAATTTGAATGTATTGTTTGGTATAGTATACTCGGTATATTCAAGTCATTAGACCAATAGTATGTTGTATTGTAACTGGCCTTGTTAGTCACGTGGGTGACTAACGGCATTGTACACTCACCGTTGTGTATGTAATATCCGCTGTGAAGGTAAGTAATTGTGAGATAATGACGGGATTAGCGGTAGGGGTGTTACACACATTATCATGAGGCACTCATCAAATGACGGAAACAGTTCTAATATCATATGGGAGCATGAATCCCTTTCTGATACAGAAGAGAGTGATGCTTCAATGGTGGAGCACGAATCACTCCACAACCAACAAGAATCTGCTGGAAGTAATGAATGAGTGGGGGTGTATGATAGTTCCAGACTATAGGTAGTGGAATCACTCCCAGATTCAATATATGAAGACGACAATGATTTTTCAATGGAGTTAGTTGCAAGCAATGAAGTGCATGAAAGTTCAATACTTTGGGAACTCGAATGACTCCTAGATTCATATGAAGACGATAGTGATTCTTCAATGGAGTTAGTTGCAAGCAATAATGTTTGATAATGTCAATTATGCTTTTTTTCCCTAAAGATGTTTTTACATCAAATGTCATCTTGTAATATGTTATGTAACTTAGTTTTTCTTTAACTTAGTTATTGTAACTTAGATATTGTAACTTTGTTGTTTTAATTATTTTGACTCAATTCTGGTCATTCAATTCTCATTAGTTTCATAAAAAAGTGTCTCCCCACAACATTCCAACTTATTCAACAAAGTTTGGAGAAAAAAATTGTACTGCAAATAGTAAGTTTTTACTATTCACAGTCTAAAGTAATTTTAAATCATATTAGTAGTGTAGACACGTAAAAATGTAATCCAACACTTTTTTAAAACAACCAATAATTCCAGTATTGATTAGAACAAAAAAGTAACTAGCAAAATTCGCTACTAATCAACTACAAATTTCTTGGGTTAAATTACTTTTAGATATCATTTTTTGAAAAAAAAAACACAAGGACACTTCATTACATGCTTACAACGTAAATATGATTTAAAAAAATTTTGTACTGCGGTGATTAGTAATTTTGTACTACAAATAGCAACCCCCTTTCAAAATTTCAAAATTCCAAAGGGGTTATTCTCTAAATATTATCCCCTATCATATTATAAAATTTCATGACATTTATATTTTATTTGTGTTTTTTCTAGTGGAGAGAGAATTTTAAAAATGTTTGAATTTCTGTTTAAAAATTTGGGTTTTGGCTCCATATAAGAGTTGTCAGGTTTATGACTGTGTGTAGCTATGTCAACCATGTGAAAATTTTATTTTAATATGTGAAGGCATTTCTTTCTATTTTTAGGCAATTTTGTGTATTAATTATTAAGGAAATTAACTTATAATTTTAAGCTATATTTCCACAATAAAAATTATCTAAAAATTGTAAAATTACCTTCTTAATGACTATGATGTTTGATGATATTCGGAGATGATGAACAAGTAATAAAAAAAGTTTCAAGAATATCTTTGGAATATCCTGACTTATGCATTTTGACCATTTTACCCTTGTCTCCGCTTTTACGCACTAAAACCTTTCCCGAGGGTCAAAACTTTGGGTATTACATAAGGCTTTATTTTGGGGGATGGATTGCCATTTTTTTACATATGTAGTTTCTAGTCGTCTAAATTTGTATCTCATCATATAGATCTCTTTTCAGGTTTTGTTACTTTGGACTATCGGGTTCCTTTGTGGGCAAATAATGTATTGTGACTCTATACCCAGTAAGGATAGTTTCTTAGGCATAGGATGTTCATCAAACAATAATAGTTGGTTTAGCAACTGTGATGTATGTCGACTGGTTTGGCTTAGGCCAAGTGGTAGGGATGTTATGTGAGTAATGCGTATTGGAGATCTTAATGGTTAATGGTAATCAATGTTTGTTTTTTAATCTAAAATTTAACCCAGTGATGTAATTTGAAAAATGGTTCAAAATTGTAACAATTTGAATTAAACAAAATTGAACTGAAAAATAAGTCCAATAAAAACCAAATTATGTTAGCAGAATCACACTAATTTGAACTAAAGTGTGCGGATTCTTATTAAGACCTAACACCTATGTAATAAACAAATTAAATAAAGTTGTTATTTTAACCAAAGCTTTTGAACTGAATTTACTGAATTGATTCGAACACAGTCACAAATATCATAAAATCGAATGTAACTAAAAATCATCTCATTTAAATCCAGCCTAAATAAAAAAATCTTTAATTAGCCTAAATTGAACATATCTGTCTACCCTAAATTAAATGATCCGGATCGTTAAATCTAATATCTGAATCTTGTCAGATCTCATGATATAAATCATGATAGCTTTGTAATCATTAGAAGTGGCTTAAAGCTCTCTTCGGCTAGAGAAAATATAATTTCTCTCTTCATTTCCACCGTTTTCTTGTTCCCATAGTTTTGTTATTTTCTTTGGGTACCATGGATACTTTTTCTAATGGATTTCTTTGTCTTTATTCCTCTTTATGTTTTGGTTTATCAAATATTTCTTTGGTCCTTCCTGTTTTAAGTTTATCTTCTATAGATTTCTGTCTTTGTTCCTCTTTATCTGATATGTGCATAGTTAATAGCATGTTTGGTTAATAGAAGTATCTCCGTATTAGGATTAGTTTGGTTTTATGATGATAAAAATTACCGGAAGCTTGGGAGGAAATGTTGTTTGATATCTTTAGCTTTGCTGGTAGATTAAAAAGCGAAAAAGTATTATGACCAACCTGAAATACCCTAAACCTTAATTACATTAATTAGTCATGAATTAATTAAATAAAAGAGTTAATCAATGGTTAGTTATTGATTAATAAGGTTAAAATATGCCTTAAGATTATTGAGGAACAATCTAAGATTATATATAAGCAATGCTTTATGATCACTTAGGGCAAAAATGTGCTTTAAGAAACCGAAAGGATTGTGTAACCTCAATTAGGGTTCAAAGTGGATTCCTAAAAATTATATCTAAGGTAAGAACAAGATAGAGCCATTACCAAAGAAAACCAAACTCTAAAATGAGTTAAAACACAAAAGAATGTATTAAGACTCTTTAAGACACATATTTATGAAAGTGTCTAGATATTGACTTTGGATGGCTATTAAGGCTTGTATACATCATAGTTAACTAATGGAATATAATGTACCTCATTAGAGAGCATAATTAAAAAAAATGTTAGTGCTCCTGATGCGTCCCCGATCGATTGTGGACGTATCGTTGTCCTATGTGATCTATTTGATACTCGAAGAAAAGCACTTAAATAAACTCAAACTGGAATTTCCTTTTCGATTGAGAATTTTCACACAGAAATTCACCCAGTCTTCCTGGCCCTACCAAAGGACTCCAAGACAGTTTATGGCTTTTATCCCCAAGTCCTCTATCCTTTCCTGACAGTCGGCCTACAGTTCCCTTACCATTCCCCGAATGATCACTCAATCAAATACATGAAGTATTAACTCACAGACCTAGTCCTAGCCATCTCACCAACTCCCTAGTACTTACACACATTTGGTCGGACTCACACTTGCTCTAGTTTTCTCTCTTTTCATATTTGACCAAGTTAATTTACATAAGACATTGTATATCGTATTTATACAGGTATGGTGAGGTGTGTCGCAAACAACCTATGATCTCCTAGTCTCTAGGAGTCATTTGCTTCTTCATCCCAACAAAGTAGCCAATTTCGAATACAAGCTAATCTTCAATTTGCTTTGGAACCGTCAGAACATGTGTTCCCCTATGGTTGGACACGTTGGAGGTGTGTGTTCAGGTGGTCGGTCACCACTTGCACTCTTTACTTGCCTGATCTTGTTTGCCTATTTAATGCTCTCCCAGGCTTTATTTAATGCTGCGTAATGAGTGCCTCTTAATATCCCTAACCTTGTCTTGTTATCTCGTTCATTAATGAGCAAGTTGTCGTGAGCTAGTTGCTTGTGTGGATGCATGAGTGTGCATGAGTTTGTTGGCATACTTGATGTCTTTTGTCTTTCTATTGCGTCCGATGCATGAGAGATATGTTTGTGTAGTACTTGACTTCTTGTGTGTACTAGAAGTTCTATCGGAGCTCTCCTGACAGGTGCCCGACTGGTTAGGCACATGTCATGAACGGAGTGCGCTTGCAACCTTGCGTGCTAAGCCACTCCTTTACCTATTTATCAAAATCTCAAAGCTTAACAAGCATACTAGATAAACAATGCGGGTTTGCTATCATCAAAACTAAAGGATCTTGACTTAACAATTTCCCCCTTTTAGATGATGGCAACCAATAACAAAATTGATTTTGTTCATATGTACTTGACAACTTATGGAAGTGAGAATATTCCCCCCAAAAGGGATTCCCCCTGAGTTCGTTTAAGAGTAAAATAAATTAATTAACAACAACCTGGTACCGGGCCATAGTAGAGAGTCTTTCATTAAGATTTAATTACATAACGCAAGGAAGATAGTCATAAGTTCACAAGTACATATCTTTCTTTCCCCCTTTGCCATACAGTAAAAATAGGGAGAAACTACACAACTCACTTTATTGAAAAGGCCATAACATTCCATAGATGTGGCGAATTCAGAGGAGTGGTCACCGCGGTGTGGCGCTTAGATGTGGTGAAATTTGATGGTAAGAGCGACTTTGAGTGATGGTTGAGTGAAGTGTATAAATATAGGCGAGGGACAACTCACTGTCTGGTCGTGTGGGTTTTATCTTATGGATCAATTAGTTGGCAGTCCTAGGGAATCGACGGCGTGTCATTTGATAAGCACGCATAGGTTACATGAAATGTGTTGTCTCTGATTCAGAGGTAGTTATCATCTCAAAAGAAGCAGCCAATTCAATTAAGTAAGTCAAAAACAAGATTTGCATTCAAAGCAGAAAATGTTACAGTTGCATTTCAGTTGATATCAAAAGTTGACGTTTGAAACAGATAGTCAATGGTAGGGAAAACAAAAAGAGATCAACGAAAAACTAACTTAAAACTACAATTTCTCACAATTCACTCGGATCTCTAAGAGGTATAGAACTTTCAGGCTATAGATATGTATCTATGAAGTCTAATGCTCCTTGAACCATGTGGTGAACACTTGGTTCTTGGGAGACATCCTGCACAACTGTAAGAGTAACACTTACACGCTGAAGAACGTCTCGAGCTAAAGTATCCAGACTGGTCCCCGACCTGACGTAGACTGGTGAGAGACTGCACTTCCTTTTGTGGGCAGAGGTCCTGGCAAGTGGTCGAGGCTCTGACCATGAGTCCTCACTTTTGGTAGGCTTCTAAGGGACCATCAGCTTTTCTCATTGGGTCTTGATCCCCATCTTGGACAGTATCTTTGAGCAAATGCAGTCCTGAGCGGTCCGCAAGACCTCGTGGAACCGGTTGGTGTCCACTCCATGTTGCTGCAGTGCCGCGGTGACCACTCCCCTATGTACCAGCCCTTGGTTGACATATCTACTCTCCTCAATGGTGAGTAGAATCATGGTAGGGAGGTATATCTTCTTCTTAGTCCTCAGGGCGTACATAAGCCTCACATCTCTTGCATTGACGATGTGAGTTCTTCGATTCCTCAGCGTGATATTGTGGGTGAGAAGGTTGAAGAGAACCCTGTCAGGAATGGACATTTGCACAACATGGAAGTTCTTCATTGTGGCTCCCTTGTTGAACATGTGGACCATCTTTCCTTCTTGATGTCCCAAGTCGTGTCCTTGGGAATGACCAATCCCTCTGACTCCAGGTTGAAAGTCTTACAGATCCATGATTTTGTGATGTTGATGTGAGTTCCTTGGACTTTCGAGATGATGTAGTTCTCATCATCATCACTCTGGAGGTGGCCTAGGTGCCTTATGTGCTCCTTGAGCTGCTTAGGTAGATGGCGATAGGCTCCTAGAAGAAGTCGACCCAGCCTTGGAATTCCAGCAGCTCCAAGATCTCTCCGAGACCCATCTTTGTCATCCATTCCTGTCTAGCATCTTTGGAAAGATGGGACAGGACTTGTCATTAACATTCAAATCCTTGATCGTGGTTGGCTCTAGCTCCTTGAGTTTCTTCAATCGCTTGAGCGATTGTTGTGGATGTGGCTCAATAATCACTCTTTTTGAGGAGAAGAGCTCCTCGAGCTCTTGAGCGTGGGGTGATGGAGCCTTTTTTTGTTTGCCTTTGGCTTTCCTCAGCTGCTCACGCTCCTCGAGCGTTGGTATGACTGGTGAGAGTGACTTTGTGTCGCTTTCTCTTCCCGACTTGACCGGGGGAGGTGTCGGAGACCGGTCTTCGACTGGTAGTGTAGCTTGAATGAGAGGTTCTCTTTCCTCCTCCGAGTCCGGTGCGGTCACACCTTCTTCGAAACACCCACGAATTTCGAGTTAGGAGAAGTATAACATATGGTAAGGATGGATAGTCCAGGATTAGTATTGTTAGTGGGCCGAGGGAAGTTAAAAGGTTCTTTAATATTGCTTTCTTCCTCTTCCTAAAATGTTCATAATTATTTACAATTCCCTTACTTTTACCAATAGTATTATTATTTAAATAATTACCTCAACCTTCTGCAGACGTTACAACATCTTTCTAATTTCAATAGTTCAATCTTAGATTTACTTCTTCTAAATTAGTTATTCTTAATTCTAAGAGTTCAAATTCAATTTTACTTCTTCTTAATAAATTATTCTTAACTTTAAGAGTTCAAGTCAAGTTTTACTTCTCCAATATTAATTATATATTAAACCCTTATTCTTCTCCCGATATTTTCATTGTTGGGGTTCTAGACTCTTCTTCTAACGTAATGATATTTCCTTTGCTGGAGTTCCTGATTTTGTTTTGTTTCTAGTTCTACTTATTTATATTTCCTCTTATATCAAATAAATATATTAACTCCTTCTCTAGATATTTTACGCTCTTCTTTATCTCGTTACAATGACTGAGTTACTTTCCTCCTATTATTTGAATTGGGAATTACATATTTATTTCTAAACCAGTAATTGTTTGAGATCTCGTTTCTCCTTCTGGATTTCCACAATGTTAAATAATAGTTATATCCTTTTAATTATCTACAACACTAGTTAGTTGAACTCTCTTTTGAATTATTCATAATGTTAATTATTTTTCTCTCCTTTAAATGGATTATTACTTATTTAACTAATAACATTCCTTTTATTTTAAAAATTAATTCAATTTAAATCATCAATCTTCTATATTTTCTCTTCATGCTCAACATGATGCCACAACGCTCCTTCTCTCCTAAACTCTCAAATTCACGGTCTTCTCCCTGTCATTGTCAAATATCTTCCCTGGTGCCAATTAGGATTATGCCGAGTAAAGTCTACTACTTAGTTAGTATACTAAATTATTTGGTTGTGTTTAGTAGTTTATGATTGTTGATTATATATATTTAGACCCCGATTACGAAAACGAGCGCTACCAGTAGTTCTGTTGGTTGTTCCCTTGAAGTTGTTTGATGAATCGGGTAAATCTCTATGCTCATGTTTGCTTGACTTCGTGGTTTGCAAATTTGGAGGAAAAAGGTTTTGGTTGTATTTTTGTTGGAAAATTATTTATTTTTAGATTGTGGTTTCGTAAATTGGGATTATTCCCCACGTATTGATAATGGTTGAATTGGAATATTGTTGGTGATGGTTTGGTTAAGGATTCTGGGGATACTTTCATACGAATGATTATTATGTCTTTGGAGCCCATAGGTGCTCCTCATTATCGTTATCTTTCACGCTGCATACAATGACTGCAGTTAAGCTCTATGATCTACTCTATATTACTGTTGTTTTATAGGGGGTGTGCACACTTAAGGACTTAGGGTGAGGTGGTGTTTGACGGTCCCCTAGGTGACTGTCCTGGAATTATTGTTTGGGGTCCTATAGGTGACCCCGTATTTAGAATGTGGTTATCTCCTGTTGAAAGCTCCCTACTATTTTATTGTTTATCACGGTCTCTGATAAAAATTATTCAATTGGTCAACTCTCTCTCGTCTGATTGATAAATGAATAAAATGAACTTCAAAATGTATTTTACATATTGGGTACGATTTACTCAGTTATTCTGATTTGTGCGATCATTTCGTGTTTTTGTCTATTGTTTTCTGATCGCAGGTACTGATTGTTGATTTGGGGAAATGGGAATGTGCTACCACGTAGTCTAGGAAAGATGGTCATTGTTCTAAATTCTGAGTTAATCTATGTTGGTTTGAAGACATTTTTCTTTAAGTTATGATGTTTAGGAAATATTTTGAGATGGATTTTAGTTGAATTAAGCCTAAGCACTCAACGCGTGTTGAGTGTGGCGGTAATACCCTAGAGAATTTAAATCCGCTGCTATTTGAAGTTATGTTTTGATTATGAGGTTCAGAATAATGTTCTTTGATAATTTAAAAATTCTCATAAAATGATATAATTGTTGTTTTGTTGTGTTCATATGGGACTTACTGCAATCTATATTACTAAAATTGCTACCTATTGACATCAATTTTGTGAATGTTTTTAGTGTTTTCTTAACTCTGCTTTGTAATAAAAATTGCATCTTAGGACCTGTCCGAACATCTGTCTGGACATCAATGTTCAGACAGGCCCAGAGAGTTCATTTTGTTCCTGCCTGTTTGGGTGTGTCCAAACATCTGTCCGGACGTCAAAGTTCGGACAACATGCGAGGACGATTCCACATGTAAGTTTCGACTTATGTCTGAACTTACAATCTCGGACCAACGTTCGGACACCCACAGGTTTAACTCTCGACTTGTGTCCGACTTCCAATGTCCGGAAACAAGTTCAGACTCATTTTTTTTACACTCTCGACTTGTGTCCGAACTTCCCATGTCCGGACACAAGTTCAGACGTTACTGATTTCCGGTTTTCTAAACTCTCGACTTGTGTCCGAACTTCCCATATCCGAACACAAGTTCGAACAAGAGTTGTTTTGTTGTTTTAGGACTCGTTTGAAGTCCAATTCTGGATCCATTTACGCCGTTAGAATCGTATTTTCGTAAGATTTTATTTAAGGTAAAATCTAGGGTGTTACAACTTTGTATCAATGCCTGGTTTTTGAAATAAGATAAGATTTATTTAAACCGGATTAAAATTTCGGGATAAGCGTTAGGGGAGTTATAGTGTATATTATGATGTGTATTGAATCTATTGTGCGGCACTGGGTGATTCTGTGAGCTAAGTAATATGTTGGAAGGATGCACAAGGAGTATTGGATGTTGTTGCTTACATGTATATATTATATTGTTATTATGCCTATTACATGAGGATTGGAGTAGTAAAATTTTAGTATAACTTGAAGGGTAATTATGAGAGTAGAGATTTGAGTTTCTATAATCATGACTCATAATCAGGAGTTCACTTTGAGCTCAAGCGAATTAGGACTGGCAGACCGACTCAACTTTACGTACAACACAAGAAGTCGAAGCCGAAGGACCAATATGGAAGCCAACAATCCATTGAGACAGCTTCAGGACCTTGCTCTGAATTTGGGATAGATCATTCAACGGCAGGCATAATGAGACAATGTGCCAGAGGACTACACCAAAAGGATTGTCCACCTGAAGCCCACTTCGCTTGCTGGGGAAGAGGATCTGGTGCTACTCAAGGATTGGATTCACGAATTTGACAAGATTTTCAAGGTAATCAACTGCCTCACTAACCAGCGAGTGAATGGGGCCATCTACTACTTCAAGAGCGAGGCCGATATCTGGTGGTCTGCCAACAAGGATGTGCTACTGGAAGGACTTGACTTTGGGTGGGATGAATTGAAGGAGGCTATGCGAAGGCGCTTCTACCTAGAGCATGTCCGGATGCAGAAATATCCTGAATTCTCAGAGGTCAAGCAACAGTCCCGGGGTGTGAAGGAGTACCATTCGAAGTTTTTAGAGCTGGCGAGGTTCGTACCGACTATGGTCCTGGACGAGGCATCGAAGGTGCAGAGGTTCATAGGAGGACTCAACTGAAGTCTCCAGGAGGCCTTGAGCATATTGACCATCCCGACTCTCCAAGACGCCTATGGGAAAGCTGCTAACCTGTACAGGGTACAACAGAAGAGGAGAGAGGTCCATACGGGGCAGAACAAAAAGATGGAGGACGGGGAGGACTCCCAGAGTCGTGATGATAGACCCTAAAGGCCGAACCAGTTGAAAAAGGTGGAGGCCTAATCCAGATGAGAGACGAAGGTTCGACGGGAACCAGAGATATGATCAGAGGAGGGGTAATTGTCCCTAGGGGCAGGTCCAGAGGGGAGAGTACAGGCGAGATAGGCACTTCTACTATAGGAAATGCCACAAGGACCAACCATGAAAGGAGTGCGAAGGGAACTTAGTTGCATGCTTCCAGTGTGGCAAGAAGGGTCGTAGGGCATTTGAATGTTACCAGAACGCTCAGTGGGGCACTCAGGAGAGGGGAAACGGTGGGGACCGTACTTATAGGCCGACAGACTCTCAATCCAAAGGCCGGGACGAGTACCAAAATCATAACTAGCGTGGGGATGCTCTCCAGCGCGATAACAGTGACGGAGGCAACGGAGGCAACGGAAACCAAGGAGATGGTTGGGGCGGTAGCTACAGAGCCCCAGAGAAGATCAACGTCAGGAGCTGGGCTGAAGCAAAGGCCGAAACCGACGTTCTAGCAGGTACCTTCACTATTCTTGGTACTCCTGCTCGTATTTTGTTTGACACAGGGGCCTCATATTCTTTTGTATCTAGTAAATTCATTAAAAAGTTGGGATTAATAGCAAGTGAGACCTCTTCAGTAGCCGTATCTATACATTTGGGGAGGGTAATCTCTTGTACTAGGGTGTTAAATGACGTAACGATAGATATCAAGGGGGAAACCTTTGTAATTGACCTAATTCAATTTGTTCTGCCTGACTTTGACATCATCCTAAGGATGGACTGGCTGAGCAAGTACAAGGGAAGAATAGATTGTGGCGAGCTGAAGATCATTCTAAGGGGACTTTCGGGGCAGAGGATCTCCTACATAATTGTGGAGGAGAAGCCCGGAGCGAAGATTGTCTCAGCAATGTCAATCCTCTCTCAAGTAAAGAAGGGGCAGTAGGCGTGCCTCTGCTATGTCTAGGATTTGAGCAGAGAGACCAGTAAATTATAGAAGATCTAGGTGATGAACGAGTTTTCAGATGTTTTCCCCGAGGAGATTCTTGGCATGCCGCGATCGCCAGACAGGGAGGTGGAGTTCAGTGTCGACCTAGTGCCCAGAGCCGCTCCTATATCTAAAGCCACATACCGAATGGCGCCGTCAAAGTTGAAGAAGTTGAAGGCACAGTTGGAGGGACTCTTGGAGAAGGGGTACATCCGTCCGAGTGTATTGTCGTGGGGAGCCCCTGTCCTGTTTGTGAAAACGAAGGATGAGAGCATGAGGCTGTGTATAGACTACCGGGAGCTGAACCAGATTACTTTAAAGAACCACTACCCATTGTCGAGGATTGATGACCTCTTCGATCAGCTTCAGGGTGCAGCAGTCTTTTCTAAGATGGATTTAAGGTCGGGATACCACTAGCTTTGAGTTGTAGAGAAGGGTATCCCAAAGACTGCTTTCAGGACCAGATACGGGCACTTCGAATTCTGGTGATGCCCTTTGGGCTGATGAATGCACCAGCCATCTTTATGGACCTCATGAACCGGATCTTCAAACCTTATTTAGACCGGTAATAGATGACATTCTAATCTACTCCAAGGACTAAGAGGAGTATGAGGAGCACCTGAGACTGTAGACACCAAAAATTCTCACCCCATAAAGCAAAATTCAAACAAATAAATAAATAAAATAAAAGAGTTGTCGCCTTTCTTTTCAAAACTTGTTCATCATTTTATGACAACATTTTAAAAAAAATTAATTTTCAAAGCGTTCATTTTCAAACCCGTCTCTTTTCGTTATTTAATTATTTTGCCATTTTATTTTTGATGTACTTCATGTTAGTCAATCTTATTTTATTCACTTATTTATTTTCCTATTCGTTTTTATTTTGGTTTGTGCTATTTCGTCACTTGTTTTATTTTATCTCATTTCATTTAATTGATACTTTTACCTGTATTTTATTTATTACTACTTGTTTTTATTATGTCTTTATCATTATTACTTTTGAATTATTGATAAGTGCGAAATACATCTATTTTTAGGGCTTTAATTCTTCATATTTTCATAATAATTCATGTCTTATTTCTCACTTATCATGTTTTTCTCAAGATGTAAGTTTTAATGTGTACTGATATATTTTATATGTCAAATGCAGGAAAAGTCATTATATATATACACTCCAGTACAGAGGCGGAGCTATGTGTTCCATTGGGTGGGCTTGGCCCCCCAATTAAAAAAAAATTAGTAGAAAATACCTATAACATAATATTTTTTACTATATGGCCCCCCCCCTAATTTTTGTATCGGCCCCTTCAACTTTCAGAAGCTGCTCCGCCCCTGCTCCAGTATTTCATGTGCACATGCATGTCACTCATGGTGCAACATATATGCACTCAGGACATGAAATATCTTACGGCAATTCACTTGGCAACATTAAATATTATAATATGATGTTAATGCTGGCAATTCACACGCGACTGATATTCACGATGGGGACCATGCACTCATGAAGCTAATTGTATTGATAAATCTCATTTATCATTGCTGCTATTATATCAAAGAAAAGAAAAGATAGAGATATCAAATGTAAATGCGCAGCGTTGGAGTTAAAGATAGAGGAGAATGTCGTATAAGAGGAGACTGAGGGTTCAACTTTTGGAAAAAAAAAAAGAGATCCACCCACGCCGAGCACGGCGCTCTGCGCCTCAACATTTATTCTCTTCGCTTACGATTCACATCCAACCCCATCACTCCATCTTCATCAATTGCTTACCGCCCACCATCTTCATTCGCACATCCTCCATCATCGATCTACATCATCCATTCGCCATTACCACTGCTCACCATACAACCACCGTAGTCACCCACGTACCACCACATTCACCATCATCATCCTGCTTCACGCCACCACCGCACCGCCATACAACACCATGTCACCACCACTTCCATATATGTTTGTTATTTTTATGTTTATTTTTGAGTAGTTAACTTAGCTCCCCGGATTGGGGTAGCAAATCGGATCTTTACATTTATTTTATAATCTTTTCTCAAATTCATTATTGCAATAGTTTAATTCCAGTTCTTCATGTGCTTTAATCTTCTGATCAATTATTAAAGCAATATTTGTAGTTTTCTAATCAACACGCGAGAGCTGAGATAGATAACAAGACATAGGAATTAAACCTGATTAACTACTAGAAGCGTGATCCCGCCTATATGTTAATCGGTCTCAAATAGAAACTGTTCTTTATGCGATTGGTTGTATCCGGATTGGAGCATTAGTCTGCTGCTAGTTCTAGCAGCTGGTTAGGATTCGTTAGACTTAGCCGTTGACGAATTAATTATAGTTTCTGAGTTTATTGTAGAATTAATAGATTAATAAAGTGAAGGTTTGCAGAACAATCCGGGGTGCTTTCTTTTATTTAGAGAGTTTTAATCTTTATTTCTTTATTCAGTTTATTTACTCTTTTATAGTTTGTTGAGTCTTTGTTTTTATTAAATTAAGCAAAACCCGAAAAAGTGACGTTTCTTGTTTTCTTAGTTTAGTTTCTTAGTTAGTAAATAAATTGTCAATTAATTGAACGAGGTCCCTGAGATCGATAACCCCC
The DNA here is from genome assembly GCA_023374045.1 of Limonium bicolor. Classification (NCBI taxonomy): domain Eukaryota; kingdom Viridiplantae; phylum Streptophyta; class Magnoliopsida; order Caryophyllales; family Plumbaginaceae; genus Limonium; species Limonium bicolor. The sequence continues at coordinate 208,484,813 of CM041780.1, forward strand.
ACTCAATTCACTATTCCGCAAAACGATAGGTACACTGCCTAGATAGAGATAGTAACATATTTCTGCTAACAATTATTTTCATCAATTTATGTACATTTCGCTGTTATGTTCTATACTAGCATATTTCATTTTGCCGCTAATTCGATTAAACTCCCTCTCATCTCATTTTATTTTGTTACTTATTTTTTTTTAATCTTATTTATTGCTATTCGTACATAGCTAATTCAATTTTCATTAATTTGGCATCTACTAGTATTTTACTTCCACCAACTTGTACTATTTCATTATTTCATGTACTTATCATTATGCTATTTTGTTTATTTCATTTTTTTCATTATGTTTTGTATTTTATTATTTACATTCTACAATTTCATGACTCTTATGAAGAAAACAATTCATTGTACTAGATTAAATTTTTTTCATCTTACGGTGCATTTATATTGTAAACGAATACTAGCGTTTTTAAAGATTATTCTGTTCAAATTAAAAGTTTAGTATTATGTTTTGCATTCATATACTGAATTCTGTTATAGTGTAGTTGGTTCCGCTGATTTCAAAACTCTAATATGTTCCTATTCCTTTCTTTATCAGCCGCCACCCATCAGGGAAAACCTACCCACACACATGTTATATAAACATCGCAATCCTACAGTAAAAAACGGGACAAAGGGTAGCCGACATCCTTCTTTTTTTCCTTAACGCCATCTTCTTCAATCCCAAGACTGCGTAGTTACTCCCATTGTTTTTCTCACATCCGGGTGCGCTAGAAACGTTCTTCATTCTTTCACTCACAGTAATCTTCATCCAAAATGGCAACAAGAAACATACATCTCTTTGCCTCCTTCATTCTTTCACTCACGGTAATCTTCGTCTCAAATTGGTGAACAAGGAGAAATACACTCTACTCTCCCAGTCTCTTCATGGCGGTAATTTTGCAACCCAACTGGCGAACAAGGAATTCCCCTTGTTCCTCCCTCTCCTCAACAAACAGCAACAGATTTATTGTTCAACTACTACACAACAGTTGTTCCATCCTTTCGGATTTCAGTAAATGAGATCGAATGTAGAAGATATGCGAGGAAGAAAGAAAGTGGAAATAGTAGACTCTGATGAATACAGAGCTCTTTCACTCTTATTATGTTTTTCGATAGATCTGTACAGAAGTCTAAGTCTATACTTATACTAGGGTGCAAACTGTAGAATAAGCAACGGGTATAAGACATACTCATATTCTAGTATTATACACTACTACAAATTTAAGTTTTTACTACTGATCAATTACAACTGTTACTAAAATGTAGTTGTAAATAAGTAAATGAGTGCGTATGGTGGAAAATTGTCTACATAACACAACTGTTATAAAATTGTAGTTGTAATTAACCCTTTAGATACTTAAAAACGAGCGGAGAATAATCACCGTAGCAACAAGTCTTCTGTTCGAAACACGGTGGAAGCATTTAAGCAGTAAAGTGTTGGAATACACCTGAATAATCACCGTAGCAATCGCGTTGTATCCCGCAAAAGAGAAACCATGAGCGCGAGAATAAAAATTTCAGCGCGAGAATGAAATCTTGAGCGCCTAGACTTCCTGCTTGCGCATTCCTAAATCACCTACTGTGAGCGAATCAGCCAAACACCCTCTTCTTCCGCTGGGGAAGACGAACTCGTGCCCTCTTTTACGGTCTGAAGATGACGACCTAGGTGCTCTCTTCTGCCGCCTATATCATCGCTTGCAATCGACAACCTTGCGATTCCATCCCTACTGGTGTTAACTGCAAATTTAGCTTAAGAAGCCGCACCGTCATCTGCACTATCATCACAACTGGTCTTGTATTGCAGATGTAGTGGACGAAGTCGCGCCTTTGCCTAACATATCTCGCGTGATCGGTTACACTTGAGCACCATCCCGACTGGTATGTCCACTCCTTAAAACTCCTAGAATCTGTCAAATTTCGATCCCACCTAGGTTAGGGTTTCCCCCGTTACAAGCTTTTACGGGTACCAACTTCGACTTTTCTGTCTACTCGTCAGAGCTTAAGTCGGTGCTCGGGATCTCACAGGTTCAGCTTAATTATCTCGCTGTTGCATCTGACCTTGGTAAGGCACTTGGATGGTCTTCCGGGATTGCGTTGTTGTATTTACCTTTACCTGTGGTATTGTTCTCCGCTGCGGTTATGGGGTTATTCGGTTACGGGTTTCAGTGGCTCGTTATTCGGAATGTCATCTCCTTGCCGTACTTTCTGGTATGATGAACGCATTAGTAAGTCATGTAATCTGGATTAATTTTGTCAATTCGGTAGACAATTCTGTTTCTGTTGTAGGTCTGGTCGTCTTCTTCATTTGATTGATTTTACGCTTTCCCCGAATAAATTGGAATCTGTTCCGGAAAGAATATTTTGTCTTTTTCAAGTAGTTGTGTAATAATTCGTTCGTGCCCGTGGGAATCGAAGTTTGACATTGTTAGGTAATTTGATGAGTGGATGATGACGGTAGAAATAGGAATGGAATGAACCTTGAGTTTTATACCAAAGCAATTAATTAATGTCATTTCACTCTAGCAGCAACCAATTATCTGCGGTTCTTTTTATTATGAGGAAAACCATCTCTAATAGTTTATATGAGCATTACTCTTGATTGATATTGATGTCGTTGTCCAGTAATCTAGAGAAAATAAAAAACACCATTGATTATTGACTTCGATCTCTCACCTATGTCAGTACACAACACATTTCTAATTCTAACCTCTTTTCTCTACAGGTATTCCTCCTCTGTTTACTAGCAGGTGAGATGGGTGGTGGTGGTTGCTGTGATAGAGTTGTGGGAAAGGATCAGTTGGTGATACTTGGGGAAGAGCACTCGGCTCGACTTCTTGTTCGGAGGCTTGATTTTTGGTTGTACTATGTTGCTTATTTCTGTGGTGGGACGATTGGGCTTGTGTACAGTAATAACCTTGGACAGATTGCTCAGTCTCTTGGACAGGGTTCTCAAACTGGGACACTCATAACGCTGTATTCATCATTCTCATTCTTCGGCAGGTTGCTGTCTGCTACCCCAGACTACATCCGTGCGTAAGTAGCAGATTTGATTCCTAAACAATGTCTTTCTTATTCTAAGTTGGAGCGGGAAAAATGTCTGTTGTGTCTATTGAACTATTTTAAAAAGGCTTGTTGATTGATAAGTTTTTTTCCATTCAATGTTGTTCAGGAAGTTCTACTTTGCAAGAACAGGATGGCTAGCTCTTGCGCTCATCCCAACTCCTGTGGCTTTCTTCCTCCTTGCTGGATCAGGAAGCAGCATGGTGCTCCATGCTGGGACTGCTCTAATAGGATTGAGCTCTGGATTCATCTTTGCTGCTGCAGTTTCGATAACCTCGGAGCTTTTTGGACCCAACAGTGTGGGTGTGAATCACAACATCGTGATCACAAACATTCCGATAGGATCTCTTGTTTATGGATGCTTAGCTGCCATGATTTATGATGCCAATGCGAACTCTTCCGGAGGGATCAGCATGGTTACAAATTATGTGGTCTGTTTAGGGACTGAGTGTTACTTCTGGACGTTTGTTTGGTGGGGTTGCACCTCTCTTGTTGGACTGGCTTCGAGTGCGCTATTGTTTATAAGAACTAGGCCGGCTTATGATCGGTTTGAAAGGGATAGGATTGCTTATCAGTATGAGTAAGGGATGATCAGGGTGGAAGAATGGTCTTCAGATGGTTTTCTGAATTGTCGATTGTCTTAACAATGTTGAAGCTGTACAAAGAAGATACAGAGAGGCAACAGAAGAACAAGGAAATGATGAATCAGATGCGCAATTTTGTTTTATGGGCTCAAAGATGGAATGAGACCATCAACATTCTTGGTAAGGAGGAGGATGGCCAGAAAAATTGCTTGTGTATCCCTATTTCTCCTAGGGTACATACAAACAAGGGGCGCTGTGATAGGTTGGTTATTGCCTGTGTTTCTACTTCTATCTATCATTAGCTTGCTTGCTTTTGAATCTTGTATAATTACACAAACTGCAGAATTTGTTTGCTTAAGTGTAGTGTCGTAGTCTGTTGGTTGAGCATATGAATATCATCGTCACAGTAGTAACATTTAGCGTGTTAGAGTTGTGTTTCTGTCATACCATTAGGCAAGTTTGTTCTCTATTCATTCTGCCTATTATAGAAGTAGTTTCTTTTTCTTTATTTGTATTGGGTAACTACTCTTATAAGCAAGTATAAATCTGTAGTTGATATCTCTATGTATGCATCTTTGCTATCCACTGATTCGTAATATATGTTCTTCAAGTATTAATTATTTGTTGCAATTGATTTCGAAGTGATTAAAGATTATGGTGAGGTTAAATCTTCTGTGGTGAGTGAAGTTGGATTGTCATTACGGTTTTGGTATTTTTGGTGAGTTATATTATGTTGCAGTCTCAATGATAAGGAAACGATTCTGTTAAGTTTGATTTTCACTAGATGTTGGAAGAAAAGTGATTCTTGGCTATTATGGGAGAAAACTTCAGGCTAGACAAGCTTCGTACCTTCATGTAAGACCTTATGTAATCATAATTTTTCAGTATATACGTTCTAGATTTACAATTGTCACTGTTATCTAATTAAAGTCTCAACTTTTTTGCAGATAACGTTGAAGATGCCAATCTAGGCATTTGAACAAATCTCGACTGAAGTATACTTTGAGTTGTGAGTGCATCTAGGTTCTATACTTACCAGTATTTCATGGGTGGATTTTGTGTGTTTTTTTGTTGCTCGATGTTCATGTCATTTCGAGTGTTTTCTATTTGTCCATTCACAAATGAGTTAACATTATCTGCCGGGATCAGTGGTGGTAACCTTTATTAGGCTGCGGTATTTTATTATAGTTATAATTAGTTCTTAACCATTTTGTTTTTCTATTTAAATTTTCTTCTTGGTACACTTGCGCCATGTATCATAATCTAGGCTTCCTGTTTATTAAGGTGATTAGTGCTGTGCTGCCTCTCATGGACATGGACATATATGTATGTAATGCAACTGTCCAGGTTATTTAAGTAGGTTTAGTCTGTAGGGAGTAAATATTTTTCTTCATCTTATTTGCCAGCTTCTTATCTGTTTTCTTTGCCAACAACAATGTGTTTTGAGCTTTTATTGATGGTTAGAGCTTGTATACTCTTCTTCTCTCTACAATATTGACTATAACAAAACCCCATCTCCTCTCCAATTCCCACTTTCAGTACATCATTTTCTTCTCTGATATGTAATCTCTACTGCTGCTACAATTATGTTTTATATAAGTGCTGCCGTCCAGAAGTTTTATGAGCCAGGAGTTAGATTGTGGTTGAAAAATCAATCGTTTGATTGATCTGCGGAATTAGTATTAACTAATTAAGTATGGGATTTTGCATAATCTGTTGGAAATAATGGTAAGACTTCTTTGGAAACTAGCTCCTTCTGTCTTTAGCTCATGATCTTTTGATCACTGTAAACCCTTGCCTATCTATATCTGCCGGTATCATCTACCTTTTTATTTTCTCTTCAGTTTGAGCAAACAGTTCTAAAAACTGCTATCTAAGAAGGTCAAAATAGATGCTATAAAGTTTATTACCAGTAGGATTTAAAGAAACAAAGACAAATGAGATTGCTTTCAGTTTAGCAGAGTTAAGACTTCTTATTAATTTAGGAATGTGTTCTTTTACTCTAGTTTAATTAGTATTTTCTTAATAGCAAGCAAATAATATTTAAAACTGGATGTTTATTTGTACTTTTACCTAGTTTGACAAGAAACTGAGCTTAGTTTCTTTCTAAACCCCCTCTCTATGTCTCTTATGTCTCTGTCTAGTTTACAGACGTGGGGTTCATATTTCAAAATCGCTGCACATTGCTGCTGAAAATGCATTATGGGATATGACTGTATGGTTTTTGAATTATTCCATGATTGATTATATTATATCCTGTACTTTGTTTATTCTGATCGATGCAAGTTAATTACACATGGCAGAAAACTTCAAGGCTGTCATGTCCAACCATCCAGTGATATATGTATTGATTGCACACTGAATGACTGTAGTTGGATCCTCAAGACACTCAATCAGGTACTGGTTGTATGCTTGTACTTGTTTATGCTACCAGCAATCTATGTTAAGCATCCATTATAAATATTCGTTTTGTTTGTGTTTGCTTAATTACTTTTCCAACACTCTCAAAGAAATGATATAGTTGAATTCTGGTTAGTCTTGTACTAGTTAATATTGTGATCGGCGTTAATCTTTTTGGCTCTTTAATCATGCTAAAACATTGTGACCCTTGCAGTTTTTTTACTAGCTCGATTAGGCTTTGTTGCTGCTATGGCTTGGATTGGAAGAGGCACAAAAGGTATATATTTATACTGATTTTAAATCAATATGGTAATTGTTATATATAAATGTTGTATGTATACGGTCGCCCTCTATCATAATCAATGGTTGTTTTTATATGTTTCCTTTCTATGAGTATGCACGGTTGTGATATTGAAATGCTGATCTATTTAATTAACGTTCTTAGTTTAATATTAGTTTTTTTCAGCAACAGGAAAAACAAGCTAGAACAAGAATTTTTCGTCTTCATTGGTCTTGTTATGGTTCACTAGACATTAGATTGATACGTGTGGTCTGATAGCAATACTATATAATGAGGTGCATATGTTTAAAAATGGACAATATATCTTGGAGTATCAATTATATTTGATGAATTACCTATCTCATATAGAATTCATTGAATGTGAATCTCCTGAAAGTGGAAAATCCACACTTTTCTCAAAGTAGTGACATTGACACATTTTTTTATTTCCAGTGGTCTAGCCTGTATTCAGCTGACTAGTGAGATACCAAGGTTGATCTGTTGGAATGAAGTGCAGCAGTACTTGTAAGTTTCCGTTGTACATGATTACTACTTCAATGCCCCTGGATACAAGAGGCAAGAAGTGAAGCAAGTGGCGGCCGATGAACTCCAAGAGGATTAGAGAATTTGCACATTGAATTAGATTAGTTATATATGGTCATATTTCTTTGTACTGAACCATCAGAATGGTGCTGATCAACTAGAATGCAGATCATGAATATGAATGTTGTGCTGTTGATTTGGAACTATAAGTGTTGTGACGTGGGTTTGTGTATGTTATTGTGAACATATGAATGCATTTATTAACAAGTGATAAATAGATGAAAATCATATCAGTTGTTTAAGACAATAACTTGTGTATGGTAATTTTTTTTCTTTCCAAAAGGATCAAAGACAACTGTTAAAAACAGTTGTGATAGGTGTCGAAAGTGGGAATTTAATAAGACCTATTACAACTGTTATTAACAGTTCTCTTATGTATATCTACTACAACTGTTAATAACAGTTGTAATAGGTCCAGTTACAGTAGTTGTTTGGTGCCATAAGACAACTGTTATTTAACAGTTGTCTAATGTAATGTTTACCTAAGACAACTGGTTCTGTTACAACTGTTAATAACAGTTGTCTTTGGATTTTTTAACAGTTGTCTATAGCAATTTTTGTAGTAGTGATATTCTAACAGTCCCCCTCAAGACAGAGGGTGAGATAGTGATCAGACTCTGCTCTTGAACTTGTTTAGTTGTCGGAATTCTGCACCTTTTGGAAGAAATCGTTGTAGTCCTTTGTTGTTACTTGCTTAGTGAGTACATCTGTAATCTGGTGTTTTCCTGAAATATGTTGTAAGTTGATCAGCCCCTCCATTATCTTCTCCCTTACTAGGTGACAGTCCAAGTCGATGTGCTTGGTTCTCTTATGGAAGAATGGGTTTCTGGCGATAAACACTGCTGCTTTGTTGTCATAGCTGACCTCTATAGGGGTGATTTCTAAAATGCCTAGCTCTTCTGCAAGTCTGGAAATCCAAGTCAATTCTGTTGTCACTCGTCTAATGGATCTGTACTCGGACTCTGCTGTGGACAAGGAAACAGTGTGTTGCTTCTTCGATTTCCAACTGATTGGAGTTCCCCCCAACAATATGATGAAGCCACTCACAGATCGTCGGGTCAGTGAGCAACTAGCCCAGTCTATGTCGCAGTAAGCAATGAGCTTGAGGTCTGATGTTGTGTTAAAGCATATTCCTTATGAGGTGCTTCCTTTGATGTATTGGAGAAGGTGAATGGCAGCCTTATAATGTTCCATTCTGGGCTTGTTTAAGAACTGACTCAGGTGTTGTACAGAAAAGGCTAGATCGGCTCTTGTGTTGATCAGGAAGTTGATTCTTCCCACCAGTCTCCGATACATGGTTGGATCTTCAAAGAGTGGACCATCAGCTTTCTCTAGTTTTGTACCTGTTGGTAGTGGGACAGAAACAGAAGGTGTGTTAGCAGTTAAATACTCATTCACAAGTTCTTGGGCATACTTACCTTGGTGGAGAATGACTCCATTCTTGTTGTATAGAAACTCCATCCCTAGGAAGTAGTTTAATCTTCCTAAATCCTTTATCTTGAACTCAGCATCAAGGGCTTGCTTTATCTTCTGTATTTCTGTCTGGTCATTTCCAGTGGCTATCATGTCATCAACATAAATTCCTAAGAATGTTCTTGACTGCCCATTGAACTTAACATATAGTGAGTAGTCATTTATTGATTGTATATAGCCATGATAATGCAGAAAAGTACTTAACCTTTCATACCATGTCCTTGATGCTTGCTTCAGTCCATAGATGGACTTATGTAATCTGCATGCTTTGTTTCTGTGTAATTCCTTCATACCATCAGGAATTTTCATATATACTTCCTGACTAAGATCTCCGTGCAAGAATGCGTTATTAATGTCAAGTTGGTAGACATTCAACTTTTTCTTGACTGCTACAGCCACTAGCATTCTTACTGTAGTCATTTTAACTACAGGTGAGAATGTTTCCCAATAGTTTTCCCCATACTTTTGATTATATCCTTTTGTAACTAAGTGAGCTTTGTATCTTTCTAGTGTCTCATCTGTATTTAATTTGACTTTGAACCCCCATTTGCATCCTACTATATGTTTGCCCTTTGGGATATCAACAATACTCCAAGTCTTGTTGAGATGTAAGGCTTCCAGCTCAGCTTTTATGGCTTTCTACCATTCTGTTTTTTGGATAGCAGTTTTGTAGGTTTTTGGTTCATAAAATTTTTGAGAGTTAAAGGCAAATTTAGCAGACTTGGGGCTAATGCATTCTGCATGCAAAGCTTTACCAGGTTTGATATCAGTTAAGTACTCAGGAAGGCAGTTGGTGTTCTTTTCTGTGTTTTTCATTCTTTCCTGGAGGATTTTAGTGAAAAGATCTTCTTCAGGAGTTCCAACCTCTCCTAGAAAGTACTCACTCAAATACTCAGGTGGATGCCTTTCCCTAGTAGACCTTCTCAGATTTTCACTATCGTCTCTAGGTTGTGCTATATCAGATTCTCTCTCGGGTTCTATTGTTTCAGAATCATTTCTGTTTCGTTCCAGTAATAGATCTTGCTCATCTTCAAAAGACTGATCATTATTTTGATCATCGACATTAAGGTTATCAACTCTTTCTTCTGGGTGAATCTTCTACAAAGTGCTATTTTATGTCATGCTAGTTTCTTTCCTTAAGGGAAATTCCTTTTCATAAAAGGTCAAGTCTCTGGTTATTACTATGTTTTTAGACTTTAAATCTAAAACCTTATAACCCTTTTTGTTTTCAGCTTCCCCTAGATAGATACAAGCAGTCCCCCTGTCATCAAACTTACTTCTCCCCTTTTCTGTGTAAGTTCTATAACAAAGACATCCAAAGCTTTTAAGAGAGTTATAATCAGGTTTCTTACCATAAAGAATCTCATAAGAGGTTCTACCATTAATGGCCTTAGAGGGAAGTCTGTTAATCAGATATGCAGCATGTTTTATGCAGTCACCCTAGTATTCTAGAGACAAATTAGCTTGAAAATTAAGGGCCAGGTATTTATGCTTTCTCTCCACAACCCCGTTTTGTTGTGGAGAGTGGGCACACGTGGTTTGATGGAGAATTCCATTCTCTCTGAAATATTTAACTCCTTCATTGCTACTTCCTAATTCGAAAGCATTATCGCTTCTTACTTTCTTTACTTTAGCATTGAATTGTCTTTCCACAAGTTTAATAAAGCAAGTAAGAATGTAAAAAGCATCAGATTTATTTTTCATTAAATGTACCCAAGTACATCTCCTGTAAGCATCAACATGAGTCAGGAAGTAGCTATTTCTATCATGAGTGGGGACCTTGAAGGGTCCCCATGTACCCACATGAATAAGGTCAAAGCAGTTATTTGTTTTTATAACAGAGTCAGTAAATGGCTTTCTAATAGCCCTAGCACGATGGCAAATATCACAAGCACCAATTTTATTCAAATCTGGTTCTTTGATCAAACCCAGAAGATACAATTTGTTATATGGGACATGTCCCAACCTATAATGCCACAAAACATATTTGTTTTCGTACTGTATTAGACTAGAACATGTTGTTTCTTGTCTAACTTGATTACTACAAGTATACATTTCATTTAAACTCTCATTTTGCAAGAAATATAAACCATTCACAGACTTTCCAATGATCAGTTTGTCCTTCTTGTTATGGACCTGCAAGGAACAAGAAGAATCATGGAAAATAATTGGTTGCCCAAGTTGTTTTACTAATCCTTTCACAGACATCAAATTAAATTTGAAGCGATCAACAAGAACAACATTTTTCAGTAGGAAGTTTCTTCCTATTTTGACTATGCCAATCTTTCTAACGATTTGAGTATGCCCATCTGGCATTCCTATTCTGCAAATTTCACTTAGACTCTCTAAACTAACAAACATGTTTTCATAACCACACATATGCTCAGAAGCACCTGAATCAATAATCCAAGTATTTCTATCATCAATTTCAGTTTGGCTAGTCAGGCATACTGAGCAAAAAAAATTGTTATATAGAAGGGATTTAGGGTTACCAGCGAAGTTGCAGAAATCCTCTTTTGTGCCTTGCGAAACTTGTTCTCTTTGCAGCAGAGCTTTCAATTGACCGACTTCTTCCATTGAGAGACCCGTACTTCCCATCCTTTTCTCATCTTCTTTCATGGTTTCGAACATGGTTGTGCCCGCGATGGAGTTGGATTTCTTTTTCCACCAGTCTGGGTATCCAATCACCTCGAAGCACGTCTCCCTGGTATGTCCTCGCTTCTTACACTTAGTGCAGTGGAGGTTCTGTTTGTTTGGATCTTTAGCTGCGTTCTTGAACCCTTGTTGATTTCCTTTCCTCACTGGTTCTCGCTTTGCGCTCAACACTAGAGCGTCTTGCTCGTTGATTCCATTCTTTGCAGCAAGCGACTTTCTCTTCTCTTCTTGGGAGATCATAGAAAAAACCTTTTCTATAGTTTGAAGTGGATCTTTGAGCAGTATGTTGGCCGTGACACAGGAGTAGTCGTCGCTCAACGCCATCAGAAACTACATTAGTTTCTCTTTCTCGTGAAGTGTTTGATATTCCTTCTTCGCTGTACAAGAACAAGACGGCTTCGACTCCAGAGCGGCCAATTCATCCCAAAGTCTCTTCATCCTCGTGAAGAAGTTTGACACGCTTTCCTTTCCTTGCTCCATTCTACTGATTTCTTTCTTTAGCGAATATATCTGAGTAGCGTTCACCTGCTCGTATCTGGAGCAAAGGGATTTCCATGCGTCCGCCGCGTTAGTGCAGTATATGATTGTTTCTCCAATTTCTTTGCTTAGACATTGAGTTAGCCAGGCAATTATCATATTGTTGCATCTCACCCAATTGTTGAATTTGGGATCTTGGCGTTCTGGCTGTTCTAGGGTTCCTTCGACGAACCCGTGTTTATTCTTGGCTCTCAGGGTGACCATAAGTTTCTGCTTCCAGCCTCCAAATCTTTCTCCCGATTGATTAGAGAAAACATACCCTAGAATCATCCCTGGGTTATCATTTGGACTAAGGTAGAAAGGGTCGTTGCTGTCGGTCGCTGTCTTCTCTCCGCCACCCGACACTTCTGCTTTTTTTTTGCCCGACATTGAAAATCAGGAGATGAAGGAAGGTAGAAGTCGATTGGAAAGTTAAGAAGCTAGAATCAAGATTGCCAGCTCTGATACCATTTCGGATTTTAGTAAATGAGATCGAATGTAGAAGATATGCGAGGAAGAAAGAAACTGGAAATAGGAGACTCTGATGAATAGAGAGCTCTTTTACTCTTATTATGTTTTTCGATAGATCTGTACAAAAGTCTAAGTGTATACTTATACTAGGGTGCAAACTGTAGAATAAGCAACGGGTATAAGACATACTCATATTCTAGTATTATATTTGTTCGCAGAAATATATGTTACTATACTCCTAGCTAGGCAGTGTACCTATCGTTTTGCGGAATAGTGAATTGAGTGGGGGTTGTCGATCTCAGGGACCTCGTTCAATTAATTGACAATTTTTTACTAACTGAGAAACTAAACTAAGAAAACAGGAAACATCACTTTTTCAAGTTTTACTTAATTTAATAAAAAGAAAGACTCAACAAACAAGTAAAAAATAACAAAATAATAAAACGGTAAAAATAAACTAAATAAAGAAATAAAGATTGAAACTCTAAAATCTAAGGAAGCACCCCGGAATGTTCTGCAAACCTTCACTTTATTAATCTATTAATAAACTCTTCCCTAATTCTGCAATAAACTTAGGAATCTTAATTAACCCGTTAACCGGTCCCTATACAATGAATCCTAACTGGTAGAAATAACAAGCCGCAAACCATGCCCAAGTCAATTACTAACCAAACACATTATAATCAATTCCTATGGAGACAGATTAACCCGATGGGCCAAACCATGCTTCTAGTCGTTAATCCGGTTTAAACGCCTATGTCAGTTAATAATCTCAGCGCCGCATTTTTGATTAGAAAACTACCAAGGATTGCTTTAATAATTAGCTAGAGAATTAAAGCACATAAAAGACACCGGAATTAAACACTACAACTATAATCAGAGAAAACGATTACCAAAATAACTATAAAGATTCGGTTGCTACCCCAACCCGGGAGCTAGTCTAACTACTTAACATGACTCTAAAAATACAACAAAGGAATAACACAATGATATATTAGATAAAAGGTAGAAAAACTCTGTTAGAAGATCTGCTCCGCCCTCTGTTGTCCACATGTCTCTCATTATCCACTCAGTCAGTGTGGGTGTAACAATGGTGGAATTATGGGAGTGTGAGAAAGGAGACCAGAGGCAAAGCCTCTGTTGGAGGCGCTGCGAACTGGCGTGGGGCGCATACCCCCTCGTTTCCAACCCTAACTTCTATCTTATACAGTAGTCATTGTTTTTTTATCTTTCGATTATATGCCATGTCAGGTCGTGAGATATGTGCTTCCCTTGGGAATATCAATCATCAACGGCGTGTGAATTGCCAACATTAACATCATATGATAATATATAATGTTTCCAAGTGAATTGGCGTGAGATATTACATGTCCTGAGTCAGGGTCGTCTCAATTTATTAGGGGGCCCTGTGCGAGTTCAGATAAATAATCATAATATATATAAAAATATTAAATTATGTACAAAATTTTTTTGAAAAATATAAATTAATAATACTTATTATTTATTAATTACTAAATTATCTAATAAAAAATTAATTTTTTATAATAAATAATAAATATTTAATTATGTGATACAATTTTTTTAAATAAAATTATTTATTAATATAATATTTTAGTGGTAATATTTCATTTTATAAAATTGTAGTATAAAATTTTAAAATGTAATTTTATCTACATATAATAATATTTATAGTCGTTATTAAATTATTATTACTTTATTATATCATACTCAATAATAAAGTTCCTAATAAAATATCATATTTTTCATTTATAATTTCTTACTTATAATTTTTTTATACGTTATTAATTACTCCCTCCGTACTAAATTAACCGTATATTTTACTATTTGGACATGTCGTTTGACCTCAATATTTAACATATAAGATAAAATAATTTTAAAAATTTAAGTTTTGCATATGATTCCTTACATGATAAACTATATATTACAAAATTTAATTTTATAAAATTATTTTATCTTATATGCTTAATATTGAAGTGAAAAAACATGTCATAAAGCAAACAGGACGGTCAATGTAGTACGAAGGAGTAATTAATTATATCTACAAATATAACAAGACCCTTAAAAAAATGGGGCCCCTGATAAGTGGGGGCCCTGTGCCATGTCTCTAGTTGAACACCCACAGAGCCGGCTCTGTCCTGAGTGCATATATGTTGCACCTAGAGCTGCTCAAAACCTGTCCGGCCCGACGACTCGGCCCGGTCCGGTCCGGAAAAAGCCCGGTAGGCCCGAATCCGACGAGCTGTCCGGGCGGACTTGGACAAAAAAATGAACCCGAATAAAAAACCGGACTGGGCCGCGGCAAATTTTCAAGCCCGCGGGCTGAGCCCGCCCGGCCCGATTTTCAATATTATTTATTATTTTTTAAAAAATATATAAAAATAATGTATATCTTATATAATTTAATAAACATATATCAAAATTATATAATATAACATACAATATAAAAGTTTACTCAAATTTATATATATAATAATGATTTTGAAATAAAATAATATTTTTTAAAAAAATTTAATTTAAAGAATAAAAATAAGTAAATAACCGGGTCGGGCGGGCCGGGCACCGGCAGAGCTGAAAAAAAACCAGGCCTAGCCCGGCCCGAAGATATAAAAAATCAGACCCGGTCTTCATGAGTAGGCTCAACAGGCCCAAAAAATCTCCCTGGTCCGACCCGTACCCGGCCCGCCCGCCCAGATAATCACCTCTAGTTGCACCATGAGTAATATGCTTATGCACGTGAAATACTGGGGTGCAGCAATATACAGTCGTATATATATATATATATATAGCATTTAACATATAAAATATATCAGTTCACTTCAAAACATAAATCTAAGTAAAAATATATAATAAGTGAGAAATACGACATAAATTTGTTATAAAAATATGAAGAATTAAAACCCTAAAAATGGATGTATTTCGCACTATTCTAACACATCCACCGCCATCGTCGCTTCACCAGCTAAACAACCACCACCTTGCCAACAAGGGATACATACTGCACCTCATTCTCTTCTGATTCAAAACAAGAAAAACGCAGCCATCATCCCTTCACGGTTTCAGCTACCAACAATTCATAACATCGTAAACAGAGACGTGCTCCTCCGACTGTTTCATTCGATAGTTAAAAATCTGCACCATCGTCAACCTTCCTCATCGCCTACTCCTCTTAAAAAAAAGGGGGAATCAGAACGGTAAGGCTTTCACCTGCAAGTACACATGGTCTCCTCGTTTCAATTCTTCTCTGGTCCATTCGATTGAGCTTCTGGATTAGTGTGTTTGCTCATGCCTCATGTTGTTTATCCTGAGAAGCATGCGAAAGAGGAAACATCCTCTCACTACCTTTTCTCTGCATTTCAGTAAGAGGCCTGTATTCCACCGCTTTTTATCCATCTTTGCCTGCTGTCTGTATTAGACAGTGTATGTACACTAACAAAAAAATAACGAACTCACTCTGGGTGCATGGATTAGAAGAGTTACCAGAAACCCAAATGCAGATTCGGGAGTTAAATCTCTGTTAGAATAATTGCTCTTCTCCTTACTCATTGCTTTAACTGTCATTCAAGATCCACCGATGGAACTTCATTTTCGTGCTGATGTTCGGGTCTCGTTAAGACAGGTGTTACAGTGTCCATTAGTTATTATGCTTTAGCCCATCACCTCGTTTGCCTATGTAATGCTTGTTTACTCTATGGCTGTCGAGATTGGGACTCGCTCTCAGACACCGTCAGAGTGAGTTTGAATGTGGGTTATGTTACAAATGTTTGTTCACCATTTTCTTTAGATTTACCTTGCACTACTACTCACCTGTTTGGTTTTGGTTGTCTGTATTTCACTTGCGGTTCATGTTTCATCAAAGCAAGAATACAAACGGAATCCTCCTCTGGGTTCTCTATTTGCGCAAATGAGCTCGGTTCTCTGTTGTATCATCTTGGTGCTACCTAAAAAGGGGGGACATCAGTTGTGCCTCTCTCAGATGGGGGATTGGGGAACGACTTCCAACCAGTCCAATCACACAGCATCGGATGTTTCTCCCTCTGTTTCCCCTTTTGTCAATTTGATTATTCTTGAAACTAATCTAGTTGCTTGTCTTTCTGGTTGTCTTTCTTCACCTTCTCTACAGGTGAAAAACTCCATCGTGCTACCGGTATTGTACTCTGACCAGAATAGCTGTGAAAAAATGATTGTTGTGTGGATTATGCCTGAATGAAGAGTGAGTGTGTTTAGTTTTATGTTCGCTACTACTCCACCGCATATCTGCTTGTGATTCATCCTTGTTAATTTCGTGTGGGGCGTTTGTACGCTGGTTTCTCTTTTCTGCAAAGGAAAATCCAGATATTCATTTTATCAACCTGTAATGTTGTGTTTTAGATTTTTGGTCTCAGTGATTATGTTAGGAATCAACAGTAAGACTCAACCAAAGAGATTAAGAGCTTATGTTTCGATTTCTGGCGCTTAGTTTAGAGAGTATCGAGTTCTCGTCTTTTTTATTTTCATTTTGTTTTCCCTGCGTTTTGACGACCATTACGGAACATAAAGAGCAATCTTAAAATAAAGAAAGAGTTTTGTCTATTCTTGATTTCTGTGGACGGTTAATAAAACGAGATTAGGTTTCGAGCTTCATTAAGTTCCAATTAGATCAGCTTTTAAACTTGAATGTTTTGTCCGAGAGAATGTACATATTGAAGTTTCCGTAATTGTGTTTGAATCTGTCGCTTAATTGAGTTAGCAGCCCATTTCTTTTCGGATTCAGAAACAACATATACCCAGAATGTCGAGTTGAAATCCCTTGTTATATTTACTGGTTGTTTATCTTCATGATTATTTGTTTCTATGTGTTACATATTGTACAATTTAGCTTGTCAATTGTTAGGCCTAACCTAATATAGAGGCCAACCTTAGTTAGCGGTCACCTTTTTAGAAAAGCTTCAGGTTAGGTATCTTCCAATACCTGTTTTCTTTAAAATTTTCCAAATCATCCCCTAATTGTCAGAATAAAAGTCACAATTAATAAAAATCAAATTCAAAATCTGATGTGTCAAATTCTACTTCAATCCAAGAATCAGCCCAATTCCACTTCTCAGAAAAGTCCAAATGCACTTTTCAAAAAATAGTACAATTTCATGGTCCAAAAATTCATTTTCAAATCAGGCCCAAATTCAAATATGGCTCATACCCAAACCAGCCCAAATTCATTGCGGCCCAAAACTTGATCCGGCCCAATACTCGATCCGGCCCAATTCTAATTATAATCTCAATTCGGCCCAATGCAACTCAATCCATCCCATATCACAATTCAGCCCCAATCAATTCAATTCAATCCAATTTCAATCCAAATTCATTCCATTCAATTCATTCAATTCTAAATTCATTCCATTCAATTCATTCAAATTCAATTTCAACTTCAATTCCAATCCAATTTCAATCCCATTTCCAATCCAATTCAACTCCAATTCAATCTCAATCTCAATTCAATTCAATTCACACTAGTAGAAAAACAAGCTATTTCGGCGGTTCCAAATAGCCTATTTCGGCGGTTGTGAACCGCCGAAATGGAGTGCGCCGAGATAGGTGTTCAATCCTATCTCGGCGGTTGTTAGGTACAACCGCCGAGATAGGTGCGTTTTAGAATAAAAAAAAACACACCTATTTCGGCAGTTCCTAGCTAACAACCGCCGAAATAGGTCCTTTTTAAAAAAAAACTATTTCTGTGTCGTCTTCAACCTCTCGATAACACCTATTTCGATACGATCCAGGTTATTCTCAGCCCGACTCTTGATCCAGTTCGGCGTTTGTAGCTGAACCGTGAAGTATCCTCAGAGATTCGTAGAATAGGCAGGTCGAGAACGGATTCCACCATGACTCGTGTGATGAGAGTTTCTTGTCCAACCTCTAGAGGCGCAGACATGAAAATGAAGGCGCAAATATGTATGCAGTTCCAGTGATTTTCAAGAGGCGCAAACACGAGAATGAAGGCGTAGAGATATATGCAGTTCCAGTGATTTTAGACACAGAGATGTAGGCACGAGAATAAGATAAGTTCGAGTATATTACCGGTTAACCAGAGAGAATAAGATAAGTTCGAGTATATTACCATGAGAGAAGATAATGAACACAGCCACCGCGGTTTGGGTTGTGAAATCACCGTGAAAGAAAGTGAAGAAGAGAGGCGCAGACCATGTTTCGCCAGTTAGGGATGCAAAATTACGCTAGTGAGAGAGAAGAGAAGATGAAGAGATAAGGCCGGCGAGCAAATATGTAATGAAATAAAGTCTATTTTGGCGGTTGTTAGTAACAACCGCCGAAATAGACTGAAATTTAAGCGGCCTTTTAAAATTTTCAGAAAAAAGTATCGGGAAATAGGCTCTGCGAAACACCTATTTCGGCGGTTCCAACCTAGGAACCGCCGAAATAGGTGTCTTTTTTCAGACTACATAAATCTCAGAGCCCTATTTCGGCGGTTTTATCTACAACTGCTGAATTAGGGGCGCCGAAATAGGCGTTTTTTGTACTAGTGTCATCATTCAATTTGATTCAATCTCAATTACAATTCAATTCAAAATCATCTCAAGTCCAATTTTAATTCAATTCCAAATTCAATTCTAAACTCATTCAAATCCAAACTCAATTCAATTCCAAACTCATTAAAATCCAAATTCAATTCAATTCCAATTCAAATCAATATTCAGTCAACCCTGATTCAACTTTGATTTTAATTCAGTTTCATTCTAATTTCTTCTACACTCTAAATGTCTCATAGACCCGAGCGTCTCACAGACTTTGTCATTCCAATGATTCGAATGTCTCACAGACCTGAGCGTCTCACAGACCCGAGCGTCTCACAACTTCGACATCTCAAGGTTTCAAACGTCTCACAGACCAAAGCGTCTCACAGGCTAGCATCCCAAACCCAAAACTTTTCAAAACTCCAAACCCTTCTAAATCTCAAACACCTCAAATATCTTCAAATCCTACAAACATCAAAACTTCTAAAACCCAAACACACGTGAACTACATAAGGTCTAATCTTAACATGAAGTTGAGTACGACAACCCATCTAGGGTGCAACCCCATTCCAAACAAAAAACCCTTTTCCCCTTCTGGTGTGGCTCTTATATCTCTCAAAACACTCAAACCTTCTTCGGTTCCCAAAAATTTCAAACCGTCATACTCCAAGTCTTGTATATTCACTTAACCTCATACTTTTCTCAAACCTTCATTCTATACTCATCCGAATTCACTAATTCCTCTCCTTGGCGCAAAGCTTGGCAGAAAAGCTCGCCTCATCCACTCTCTTTCTCTCTTCCTGTCTTAATCCTATCGTTGGCTTTTAAATGAATCTCTTTAATAAGGTTTTGAGAGAAGGTAATCCCGACAATTGGAGACCGAGGTTTCCTCAGGCACCAATCCGAAGTCGTGGTCGTTGCCACTTCTAAGGGGTGTAACCCAGTGCGAACCCACACAGAATCTCTGGTATGATCAGATAAGTCCTATCCATAGCCAACAAATTCCGAGTCAACTAATGGTTCTTAGAACCTTCCTTCTCCTCCCTTCCTAGTTCCTTAGGTCAAACTAGGTGGCGACTCTAGTCAATTTCCGCCCTTAGGGTATAAGTCCGCGTGGGGCCCATCAAGAGCGGGTGTAGTATTCACTTACACTCCCCTTATGCTTTTTGGGAAAGACGGACGATTTAGTAGGTATTTGAGGGATTCCGAGGTGACGGGTTTTCACCCTCCACAGGATGATAGTTTTCTAGGATCTAGACTTCTCAGCCAGAACTATTTAGATAGACCCCCCCCCCCTCATTCCAAAAAATCACCCTCCACAGAGACTAGTTCTACAATCTTTGAGGGAGCATCAGTTGTATGCAAAGTTGTCCAAGTGTGACTTCTAACTGGACCGAGTGGCGTTCCTAGGCCACATTGTTACCAAGGAAGGAATATCAGTGGATCCAGCGAAGATCCAGGCAGTAAAGGAATGGCCTAGACCGAGTAACTTGACGGAGGTTCATAGTTTCTTGGGCTAGGAAGGATACTACAAAAGGTTCGTGAAAGATTTCTCAAAGATTACCAAACCGCTCACCAATCTCATGAATAAAATGGTGAAGTTTCAATGGAGCGACAATTGTGAGGCGGCGTTCTAGACACTAAAGGAAAGGTTAACCACAGTCCCAATGTTAACCCTACCTTCACGGGCCAAGGGATTCGAAGTTTTCAGTGATGCTTCTAAGTTCGGTCTCGGATGTGCTCTAATGCAAAAGGGAAAGGTGATAGCGTATGCATCGAGGCAGTTGAAGGAGTACGAGACTCAATATCCGATGCATGACTTAGAGCTGGTACCAGTGGTGTTTGCCCTTAAGATCTGGAGGCACTACCTCTATGGCGTCTCTTGCAAGGTCTACACCGACCACAAAAGCCTCTAGTACATCTTCACGTAGAAAGAACTTAACATGAGACAGAGGAGATGGTTGGAACTCAACAAGGACTACGACTTGGAGATTCTGTATCATGAAGGGAAGTCCAACCTCGTGGCTGATGCCCTGAGCAGAAAGAGGAGTCACTCAGTGAAACGCGATGTGGGTTCTCTTAGATGAGCTGGTTTGTGACATCCAGAAGCTAAACTTGGAGGTGATGGAGTCAGGACGAGTGGACCGGGAGGTAAAGTTGTTCCATATGAGTGTCTCTTCCGACATTTATGGGGAGATACTCAAAGGACAGCCCGGTGATGTGAAGTTGGAGCGAATACGGGAGAAAATGAAGGAAGGTAAAGCAGAGGGTTTCGAGGTTCACAGTGATGGCAGCCTCAGATTCAGAGGCAGATGGTGTGTGCCCCAGGACTGTGCAGATGTAAAGGAGAAATTGATGAGGGCTCACAATACTCCATACTCAGTTCATCCCGGTGGCGACAAGTTGTATAAGAATCTGAAGAAGCATTTCTGGTAGCCAAAAATGAAGAGGGAAGTGGCAGAGTTCATGTCGAAATGCCTCACTTGCCAGAAGGTTAAGTTCAAACATAAGAGGATGAGAGGTTTGCTGCAGCCACTAGATGTCCCGAAATGGAAGTAGGACTCCATTTTGATGGACTTTGTGATGGGACTACCACCAGCGAAGGGAGGAGTCAATCAGTTTGGGTGATTGTGGACCAGCTCACCAAGTTTGCACGGTTCCTACCCATGAAGAATACCTAGTCGATGAGTCAGCTAGTAGATGCATACACAAGAATGTGGTGAGATATCATGGGGTACCCAAGACCATCATTTCAGACCGAGACTCGAGGTTTCTGGCAGCAGTTTCAGAAGGCGATGGGCACCAAGATGAAATTGAGCATAGCGTTCCATCCAGCTACTGATGACGGAGAGGACCTTCAGACCTTAAAATGATATGCTTTGTGCGTGGGTACTGGACTTCCATGGTTCATGGGCAGATATGCTACACCTAGTAGAGTTCTCGTACAACAATAGTTATCACGCTAGCATTAAGATGGCTCCCTATGAGACACTGTATGGGAGGAAGTGTCGAACTCCATTGTGTTGGAGCGATATCAGTGAGACTATTGTGTTGGGGCCACAGCTAATAGAGGAGACCATGTAGCAGGTCTAGATTATTCAGAGTCGGATGAAGGCAGCCCAGGACAGGCAAAAATTCTATGCCGATCTCAAGCGAAGACCGGTAGAGTTCGAGGTGGGAGATAAAGTCTTCCTAAAGGTGTCTCCTGTGAGAGGGGTAACCAGATTCGGGAAGAAGGGAAAGCTCAGTCCCAAGTTCGTAGGACCTTATGAGGTTTTGGAGAGGATTAGGGAGGTGACATACCGTTTGGCACTTCCTTGTGAGATGGAGAAGGTTCATAACGTCTTTCATGTGTCCCAGCTGAAGCGGTATATCCCCGACCCTTCGCACGTGTTGCAGCCAGAGGTTTTAGAGCTAGAGCAGAACCAATCTTATGAGGAGTACCCTATTAGATTCCTGGACACCAAGACCAGAGAGACCCGATCGAAGTTCACTTGTATGGTCAAGGTCCTATGGTCCAATCATGAGACAGAAAAGGCTACGTGGGAAGTAGAGGAGGAGATGAGGAAGAAGTACATATAGCTCTTCAACCGGGTAATTGTTAAGAAAAGATCCTTTAGTTTTGATGATAGCAAACCTTGTGTTGTCTATCTAATGCATTTGTCAAGATTCATGATTTCAGATAGACAGGTGAGTAAGTGGCTTAGCACGCAAGGTTGCAAGCGCACTTAAGTCATGAGTGGCTAAGCACGCAAGGTTGCAAGCGCGCTCAATCAACGACATGTGCTCTACCAGTCGGGCACTTGTCGGCAAGAGCTCCGGAGAACTTCTAGCAAGACACAAGCAGTCAAGAACCACATCATTACATATCTCTTACATCAGACATCAAACAAGGACCAAACGGAGTTAGCAACGTCGACAAACTCACTCAGATTATTCACAACCACACAAGAAACTTGCTCATGACAAACACATGACAAAAGGTGTATCTCATTAATGTGCAAGATAACAAGATAAGAAAAGGCTATTGATGAACATCATTACATAGCCGTAATACTTCAGAAGAGAGCATTTATGAGCATTAATGAGCCAAATAAGTTCAGACAAGTTGAAGTGTGCAAGTGGTGACCGACCACATGGGGAGACGCGCCGCCAACTTGCCCATTCACAAGGCAATGCGTGTGCTGGTGGCTCCAGATCAAGTTAGACGAAAATCTGCAAGTAGGGTGCAGACATTATATTGTAGAAGAATGATTATTTTACTCTTAGAGTCTACAACTCCTAGGTTGTTAGTTTGCATCTCAACTAACTTGTATAAATACGTGTCTTAATGTTCCTTGTAAGATAAGCCCCTGTACGAGAGAAAAGATAGAGATAATCTGGGCAAGTGTGGATCAGACTTAGGAGTGTGTGTAGGTGATAGAGAGTTGGTGAGCTAGAGAGGACTGGGTCAGAGTATCAATACATTGGGTATTTGATAGGACGACAGGTCGGGGAATGGTCGGTGAACCGTAGGCCGATAGTTAGGAGAGGGTTGACGACTTTAGAGGTAAAGTCGAAACTGTCCCGGGAGTCCGTGTGTGGGGCAAGGGAGGTTGAGTGAATTTCATGTGTGTAAATTCTCAATCGAAATGTGTTTTCCAGTTTAATAGTTGCCTCTTATTTATCAAGTTTTATTAGAGTCCACAATACGTCCACGACACGTCGGGGATGCATCATGAGAGCTTGCGAGTTTCAGTAATAACTTAAGTCAGTACCAACTTAGTCATGGTTACATTATGGGGGGAGTTCTAGCTTCGAGAGAGCAGCTTTCTTTTAAGGGGGTGTGATGAAACACCCACGAATTTCGAGTTTGGATAAGTATAACATATGGTAAGGATGGATAGCCCATGATTATTATTGTTAGTGGGCCCAGGGAGGTTAAACGATTCTTTTATATTTTTTTCTTTCCTTTTCCTGAAATTTTCATAATTATTTACAATTCCCTTACTCTTACCAATAGTATTATTATTTAAATAATTACCTCAACCTTCTGCAGACATTACAATGTCTTTCTAATTCAAAGAGTTCAATCTTAGATTTACTTCTTCTAAATTAGTTATTCTTAATTCTAAGAGTTCAAATTCAATACTTATTCTTAATAAATTATTCTTAAATTTAAGAGTTCAAGTCAATTGTTACTTCTCCAAAATTAATTATATATTAAATCCTTATTCTTCTCCCGATATTTACATTGTTGGTGTTCTAGACTCTTCTGCTAACATAATGATATTTTATTTGCTAGAGTTCCTGATTTTGTTTTGTTTCTACTTCTACTTATTTCTATTTCCCCTTATATCAAATAAATATAATGACTCATTCTCTAGATATTTTGCGCTCTTTCTTATCTCGTTACAACGGCTGAGTTACTTTCCTCCTATTATTTCGAATTGGGAGTTATTTATTTATTTCTAAACCGGTAATTTTTCGAGATCTCATTTCTCCTTCTAGATTTCCACAACGTTAAATAATACTTATATCCTTTTAATTATTTACAACACTAGTTAGTTGAACTCTCTTTTCAAGTATTCATAATGTTAATTATTTTTATTTTCTCCTTTAAATCGAATATTACTTATTTAACTAATAGCATTTCTTTTATTTTACAAATTAATTCTATTTAAATCATCGATCTTCTTCGTTTTCTCTTCATCCTCAACGCGACGCCACTATGCTCCTTCTCTCTTAAACTCTTAAATTCACGCTCTTCTCCCTATCAATGTCAAATCTTTTCCTTGGTACCACTATTACGTCGGGTAAAGTCTACTACTTAGTTAGTATACTAAATTATTTGGTTGTGTTTAGTAGTTCCTGATTGTATATATTTAGACCCCGATTACGACGATAGACGCTACGAGTAGTTCTGCTGGTTATTCCCTTGGAGTTGTTTGACGAATCAAGTAAATCTCTATGCTCATGTTTGCTTGACTTCGTGGTTTGCGAATATGAAGGAAAAAGGATTTGGTTGTATTTTTGTTGGAAGATTATTTATTCTCAGATTGTGGTTTCGTAAATTGGTATTATTCCCCACATATTGATAATGGTTGAATTGGAATATTTTTGGTGTTGGTTTGGTTAAGGATTTTGGAGAGACCTTCACAGGAATAAATATAATCTCTTTGGAGCCCATAGGTGCTCCTCGTTATCGTTATCTTTTGCGATGCAAACAATTACTACAGTTAAGCTCTATGATCTACTCTATGTTACTGCTTTTTCATAGGGGGTGTGCACACTTAAGGACTTAGGGTGAGGTGATGTTTGACGGTCCCATAGGTGACTGTCCTGGAATTATTGTTTGGGGTCCCATAGGTGACCCCGTATTTGGAATTGTGGTTTTCTCCTGTTGAAAGCTCCCTACTATTTTTTTGTTTATCACGGTCTCTGAAAAATTACTAAATTGGTCAACTCTCTCTCTCGTTTGATTGATATATGGATAAAATGAAATTCAAAATGAATTTTACATATTGAGGTAGGATTTACTCAATTTTTCTTATTTGTGCGATCCTTTCACGTTTTTGTCTATTGTTTTCTGATCGCAGGTACTGATGGTTGATTTGGGGAAATAGGAACACGCTACCACATAGTCTAGGAAAGATGGTCATTGTTCTGAATTTTGAGTTAAGCTATGTTGGTTTGAAAAAGTTTTTCTTTAAGTTATGAAGTTCAAAAAATATTTTGAGATGGATTTTAGTTGAATTAAGCCTGAGCACTCAACGGGTGTTGAGTGTGGCGGTAATACCCTGAAGAATTTAATTCCGCTGCTATTTAAAGTTATGTTATGAGGTTCAGAATAACGTTGTTTGATAATTTATAGATTCTGATAAAATGATCTAAGTGTTGTTTTGTTGTGTTCATATGGGACTTACTACTATCTATATTACTAAAGCATTTTGCTACCTATTGACATCAATTTCGTGAATGTTTTTGGTGTTTTCTTAACTCCATCGTAATGAAAATTGCATTTCAGGACCTGTCCGAACGTCCGTCCAGACATCAATGTTCGGACAGGCCCCGAGAGTTCATTTTGTTCCTACTGATTTGGGCGTGTCCGAACATTTGTCCGGACTTTGAAGTTTGGACAGTATGTGGGGAAAATCCATTTGTAAGTTTTTACTTATGTCCGAACTTACAAGCTCGGACCAACGTTCAGACACCCACAGGTTTAACTCTCGACTTGTGTCCAAACTTCCAATGTCCGGACACAAGTTCAGACTCATTTTGTTTACACTCTCGACTTGTGTCCGAACTTCCCATGTCTGGACACAAGTTTGGACGTTACTAATTTCCGGTTTTCTAAACTCTCGACTTGTGTCCGAACTTCCCATGTCCGGACTCAAGTTCAGACAAGAGTTGTTTTGCTATTTTAGAACTCATTTAAAGTCCATTTTTGGATCCGTTTACGCCGTTAGAATCGTATTTTTGTAAACTTTTTATTTAAGGTAAAACATATGGTGTTACATTCTTCTTGAGCCTCTTCTTCTGTTAAGGGTTCCTTTTGTGACTAATCGTCACTCTAGACTTATTCTTCTTCCACATTGTGAGTGATTGGTTCGACAACAGCAGTAGCAGTTGCTTCCTCGTCATCGGTAAAGTGGAGTTTTCGAGTGGATCTCTCAGGTGTTGAGTAAGCTTTCTTTGGTGTTTCTTGTTTAGCTTGGCTACGCTTGGAGGCGCGAGTTGCACGACTTGTGGAAGCAATTGAGTTGCTCTTGCTCTTTGGAACTTTTGAATTTTTGGCTTTTGACTGTTTTGTGGTAATCTTTGAAGTTTTGGGAGATGGAACGGGAGAGGACATGGTTGGATTTACTATTGGGGTTGGAGTAGGCAGAATTGTGGGTTTGAGACTTCCGGAGAGAATGAGATTGTGAATTTTTGGTAGGTGAGTGATTATATAGATTACCTCTTCTGGCTACAGTTCTCCCTCATCCATGATTCGGAGGACAAGTTGGTCTTCCTCCAGTTTGGATAGGAGAGTGGGTGGCAACATTCTGATGAGACTTATTGGTTGTATGTCTGCACTTTTCTCTGGACTAACATCCCTAAGGATGGCCTTGGTCTTTGAGCAAAGAGAAGATTTGGGTGCCATGATTGATCAAGGTTTTTCTGGATTTTTAGTACTTTTTTATCAAGAGTTCTTGAGCGAGGCTGTGAGGTGAGGGTTCTTTAGCACAAAGATCACTAGAGTGTTGTAAGAGAGAAAAGAAATTGATTGTATGCTCAGAAATTTAGAGAGAGTGAGGGCAGTAGTGTGACAAGAGTGGAACTCTCGTTGCCCTTTTATAGATATCGAGTAATGGTTGGCAATCATTCCTCGTCCGTTCGCTGACATGTCCCAATGGTACTATTCACAATGGGCAGCGGTCGTGACGGTTTGTCATCGATCCGTTGAGGTTTTACCGAATCTATCCATTACACTCTTCCTATTCTATCCTTACTTTTATGAAATGGCTGACATATCTGTTTCAAGTAGTCGTTTGACATAACTTTCTTGCATTAAACTGTACATTTGCTAACAAGAAAATTGTGGGGGAAACTATATATAAAGATGAATAAAAGAATAAAAGAAATCCTACAACTCTACTACGAGTAGCAAAATTCTCGGTCGGAATATAGTGTGAGTAGATTACGACCGAGGGTATCGAACCCAAGGGACTAAATTGAAAATTAGTCCTAATCCTCAATAATTACCTATTCTAAACAAAGGGGAAAATGTAAGTAACAACTTAAACTTAAAATAACTAACTAAAATCCTAACTAAATGGTATTTACAATGATTTGTCCTAGATTTGGGATTATATGAACCAAGTACCAATATGATCTCACAATATAATTACAAAACTCGAATTTAACCAAACAAAGTGAACGTGTCGGATGGCCTGCTAGACATAAGATGCACGGCACATTCAAGGACCTTGAATGTGCCGGACACCAGACACCCAGCAGTGTACCCTGCTTGTTGAAAGTGTCAATTGTATTTTCTAGTTTTGGGACCGACAAAAGGAAACTCACTACCCATTGTTGAATCGAACATATTTCATGCCACGAAACGAACATGATAGTGGGGGAAAATGGTGTAAATTTGACAATCTTAAGTATTGATCCCATGGATGCGCAGAAGACAACAGTAAAGATGAACTAAGACTCATTCTTTCCAATCTTACTCTTGACTGATAGAATCTCAAGTAGAACCTTGAATGAGAAGAATAAGAAATCAACATATTCAACAGTACTGACTCAAATCTTAATGTACGTTTGTATTTATATTGAGATAATCATATTGTTTACAAAGAAGGAATCATCCCTAACCAAGAACTAACAAGGTTTTATACTTCACCATCTATACAAATGAAAGAAGGAAAATAAAGGGAAGAAGGAAATTGGTCATAGCCTTAACCCGACAAAGATCTTCTTCTTCTCTTCGCGTGGATGGATCTGTAGACTTCCTTGGACACCAACAGTGGAATGATGCGGAATTTGGCGTGAGAATGAAGTGTATGGATGTGTTGGAATGTGTGGAAAAGTGCAGCCCTTCAGCCTATTTATAGGCATCATTTTCCTTGTGTGCCGGGTGGAATGCCAGGTCAGAAGTACCCGACACCTAATAAAACACGTGTTAACTGTTAACGGTCGAAACCGTTAAATCTATGCAAAAAGGTACTTGTGCCGGACAGGGGATGTCCGGCACCATACCCTGTAGATGTTGGACTCGTAACAGTCATTAACTGCCATCGTCTGGTCAACCGTGGTGACTTCTCACTTGTGCCAGATAGGAAGTACCCAGCACTGGATCCAACAATAACTTGTTTCTGCTCCATACTCATGCCATGCAGAAGTCTCCCGGTATCATATCCGGTATCACTCAGTCTTTTGGTTAGAAATTTGTCCCTTGCATGAAAATCATATAAAAACATAAGTCTGAACAAATAATACACTTTATACATAATAATATAAACACTAACTATTCTAACCTTATTTAGACTAATATACTTATAATTATAGTATATAAAATATGATAAGTTTGTGGCTTATCAACATTGACCATTGAACAACATACTTGAGGTGTTGCTCACATGTCGGTGACCAATCATGGGAGTCAAAAGATAGCCTAATCGTGATTAATGAATATCATTCCAAGATCATGAACAATCTTGTTGAACCTTTCTCTACTTAGTGGTTTGGTAAAAATGTCTGCTAGTTGGTTTTCGGTTGAATTGTATTTTAAACCAACTAATTCCTTTTCACAACAATCTCTAAGAAAATGATGTCTAATGTCAATGTGCTTAGTACGAGAATGAGGTATTGGATTTTTGGAGATAGATATGGCACTAGTATTATCACATATATTTGGTAACATACCTGTTTTGACACCGTAGTCACCAATTTGTTGTTTGAGCCATAAAAGTTGAGCACAACAGCTTGCCGCAGCTATGTATTCTGATTCAGGAGTTGAGATTGCTACGCTTTGTTGTTTCTTTGATCCCCATGCAATCAAACATGATCCAACAAAGAATGTTGTCCCTGACGTGCTCTTTCAATCGGTTATATAACCCCCATAGTTTGCATATAAAAATCCTACAATATTGTAGTTAGTGAATTTTGGATAAAAGAGACCAAGATTCATGGACCCTTTGAGATAACGTAGGATTCTTTTCACAGCTGTGAGTTGTCTTTCTCTTGGATCTGCTTGGAACCTGGCACATAAGTAAACACTATACATAATGTCAGGTCTACTAGTAGTTAGGTATAGTAGAGAACCAATCATCTCTCTGTACGATTGCTGGTCCACCGGTTGGTCACCAGTCGTGATTCCCATCTTTGTACCAACTGTCATTGGTGTGTCAAAAGGTTTACATGCCTCTATTCCAAATCTTTTCAGTAGATCTTTTACATACTTTTACTGGGATATAGTGGTCCCTTCATTATCCTACTTGACTTGAATTCCTAAAAAGAACTTCAATGCTCCTAGATCACTCATCTCAAATTCCCTTTTCAACAATGCCTCAAATTTCTTGCAATACTTCTCATCAGAAGCTCCAAATATTATGTCGTCAACATATACTTACACTATTAGGAAATCCTTTTTGTTGTTGTATACAAACAAGGTTTTGTCAACCTTACCTCTTTTGAAGTGGTTTTCCAATATATAAGATGACAGACGATCAGACCATGATCTTGGAGCTTGTTTGAGCCCATAAAGAGCTTTGTCAAGCTTGAACACCATGTCTTTCCCTTCTTGTGTCTCAAAACCTAGAGGTTGTAGAACATACACTTCTTCCTTGACATACCCGTTGAGAAAGGCACTCTTGATGTCAAGTTGAAAGAGTTTGATTCCTTTATGTGCAGCAAATGCAATCAGCAATCAGATGGACTCCATCCTTGTTACTGGAGCTAAGGTTTCTTGGAAGTCTATCCCTTCATGTTGACGATATCCTTGTGCTACCAAATGAGCCTTGTTCCTAACGAATTATCCCGTCTTATTTAGCTTATTTTTGAAGACCCATTTTGTACCAAGTACTCCTTGATGTGTGGGACGAGGCACAATGTAACACCCCTACTCCTAATCTCGTAATGTCGCAAGTCGTAGCATAAACAAAATATAATTCGCAGTGGAATATAAAACTAACTATCGTTTGGTGTTACACGTCGTCACTCACCCATGTGAGTAACAAGGCAACCTTATTCCATCAATCAACTCCAACTCTCAACCGCTGTGATGACCAGATACTGAGCAATCTTAAAGTTACAACCCAAATCTAAAACCACACAAGTGAGCAACTAAACCCAATACAACAGAAACTCCACAATACAGTACATAATAAGACTAAAAGGTGTCTTATTGAAAATATATCAACTACCCTGCGTCCCGCACTCCGGGTTCATGACTCCGTTCAGTAACCTGAAATGTGTGGCCCACTGAAGGGCTCAGCAAACTATATGCTAAATGTAGTCTTAAATCATTTGGATCTCTTAAGTCATTTAGCCATCTTGATTTTAGATTCATTACATGTTGTACCGGTTTACAATAATAATAACATCTGTAAATGTTTAAGTAAACACACAACAGTTCACCCAAACAATATCATCACATAATCAGTAAACAACACCAAACAAGACACGTAGATTAATTAACCGTTCTTGTTACCTGGCCTTATGGCCCTTATCCTTTTAACCAACCACTTAAACCTTCCAATTAATTTCCACCTCGGGCGTCATGTTTGGACAACCCTTAATAACTTGTTATTGGACAGTAGTCCCCTGGGTCCCAAATAAATGGAACCATTTGCCAGCTGACCCTTTGGCCCTGGTTTACTTATTTGCCTTGAAGGCGTCCAATTCGGCCGAAACCTGCACCAACAGCAGTGCCCTCTGCCACCATCGAGTGTGGATGATGGATTCCCTTGAGTGACTCTTGATAGTAGTCCCTCGTAGTGATCACGCTGCACAACCAGGTAGTCAAAACTAGCTGGATTCCTCTCTCCCAACCTTTATGTAACTTCGTCCTTTAACCAATGAAACAAGATCCAACCCTTAAGTTTAAGACTATGACCATTGACCGCCGGTTAGGTTGTCATAATGCCTAAAGGACATCTAGTCTTGTTCGAGTTTAGATGTATAAACTTTCAGTCATAAGACGTTCGCATAATATAAATCACAATGGTGTCGAGCAATACAGTTTACAAGATCATATGCATAAATCACAGATATCGCTCTTAGCAATTAAACACACAACGTCTGGACCTCAGGAAAATCCTTAGGACATTCAGACCACACAATTAACATACTGTTCACTGTGACAGTTGCTAGTGTGACAGTTCACGCTCAGTAGTTTTCCCCCGTAACGCTGTTATACGTACATGCAAATACCGGGTAACGTTAATACGACTAGCGCTAACTATTACAGTATAGTTGATACAGAACTAATACCCGTGGTATGCTAACCCCGTACGTTCCTTAATTTCTCCCAGTTATGGAACAGTGGTTCGAGGTAGTTATCAGTTCGTTATTTTATGTAGCAACTACATATGATAATGAATTTCCACCTTATAGTATATCTTCATCTCATAAACGATATACTCATAATTGTTTTCACTTATTCTATATATTAATACAATTCGGTTATTTTCATTATAACCACAATTATTTTATAAACTTACATTATACTCTAAAGTACATTTTAATTTCTTAATTAATTAAATCTCAAAACACCCTTATAAATTCGATATTTATACATTGAACACAATAACTTTTGTAAGTTACTAAATAGCAACATAAGTTTCGGCTTTGACAATTATTTTCCTATAATTGCATTTTAACCCCAAAGACTTTATATAAGTTACATATTAACTTATAAACTATAGTTTTAATATTTAATTTCCTTAATAACCAAGTGGACACTTATATTTCTACTAATTGCATCCGCCCCTATTTAAATTCTAGATTTACATATAAACTTTTATAAATTACAATTTCACCCCAAAACTTTTATACACTTAATATTTTATGTCATAAATCATTTTAACTCAAAGTTTTAGGTCAACACTTTGACCGAAGCCTAATTTCATAATTAATACTTTAATATACTCAGAAAATCCTATGAGATTCGGTTTTACTTTATATTTTCCAGAAATTACAAAATAGCCCCAAAACTATATAAATTGGTATTTTTAACACTTAAACACTTGTTTAATTTAACCCAAAATTCATAATATTTATTCCTACCTTATACTATGTCATAATTATGCCAAAAAAACCTTTAACTTTCGGCAATCGCATAAAGTACCCCAAACTTCTCAAAATTTACAATTTAACCACATAACTTAATAAACTAGCCATTTAAATACTTGTAGCTATTTTTAATATACCCAAAATTTATAATATAAGTTAATATACTTATATTCTTCAAAAATTATTAATTGAAACATTTTGCTCTCAGTTTTAAACAATAAATTACCATATGGTTTTAAAACATGATTTATATCTTATAATAAGTATATATAAATGCATATAAGCCATATAACACTTCAAAAAATAATGTTAATGACTTAGGATGATTATAAGCTCAAAATTAAGCATTTAACTCCTAGATAAATCGACTAGAACATATAGGTATCATATTTAATTTTGTGACCCAAAAATTATATCTTAAGGTGATAATCTTACCTTGTATGTTACAAGTTATTTTCTTGGTATTATGACATATAATTTTCGGCTTTAATTTAATTAAGGTAGGGTACAAAAATTGTACCAAAGTTTGAAGCTTAAATCAAAGCTTAAGATGTAATCACCTAATATAGAAACTTACTCGTAAAATCAAGGTGATTTTTGCACTTGATTTCCTCTTGAATTCTAAGCTCTTCCAATGGTATATTAATGTAGAATTTTCGGCCTCCATACATGGATTTAGGAGATCCAAGTGTTAGACTTCTAACAAGGATTTCTAAGTAATATTTGGAGTAGTTTATAAGAGTTTACCTTAGGTAGTTTGTCAAGGAATTTTCGACACACCCAAGGATGATTGGAGGTCCAAGTTTCCTTCATGAAATGATGAAGAAAACATTGATTTAGAAGATAGAATTTTCGGACATATGCTTAGGTATTTACTAGGATTTCCAAACAAGAAATATACCATAACTTGATCTTGTTTGTTCCTTGAGTTGTTGTTGAATCAAGGTGACTACCTTGGTGTTCTAATGTAGCTGAATTCTTGCCTTAGAAATAGGATGAATTTTGCTTCAACACTTGATGGAAGTTGCTAGGAATTTGACACAAAAATGGAGTTTAAGGTTAAATCTCCATTAATGGAGCTTGAAGCTCACGAGAAGAAGATGACTATGGAAGAAAAGAGAGGAGAGCCTTACCTATTTTCGGCCAATGGAGAGCAAGGAGAATGGCTTAGCTACCGTATGTAGGGGTGATCATTTGGATATTCGTTAACCGAAATCTAAATTGTAAAAAATAAATTGGATTTCGGTTTTTCGGTTAAAAACCAAATTATCCAAATTAAGATCAAAACTGAATTAACCCATTATCCAAATTAGCCGAATTCCAAATTTTTTTAAAAGTGAATCCGAAATCCAAACTGAAATCCAAATTTTAACCAGTTTTGATTTCAACTTACCAAATTTTAGGGTTTATGTTTGACTATTGTCACTAAAGACTAGATTAGAAAATAGGATTTCTTTTATAAAGAAAATTTGGATAATTCGGTTAACCGAATTAGATAAAGTCAAACCAAATCCAAACCAAATTATAATTAGGATAATTCGGTTAACCAAAATTTTCAATTCGGTTAGAAAATTCGTTAAAATCCAAAAATTAAAATCGGTTATTCAGTTTTTTGGATAATCCAAAATATCCAAACTGAATGCTCACCCCTAAGTATGGAGTTAAGAGAAAGACAAGGAAGGGAATCTCACTCTTGACACAATAATGTTAAAGTTAGGTAAGCTTTTTCCTTAATTGATTGGCTTTAATTCTTGGCTCCAAAAGTCTCCATTAGCAGCCATACTTTTGGCCATATGAAGGAGAGAATAGATGGTTGACAAGTCAAGAATGTTAGGAAGTTAGGTAAGGTTATTTCTTTTGAGTTTTATGTGTTGATTTGGTCTTATTTTTCCTTGTAGGCTTACGACAATAAGGCTGAAGGTAGCCACTTAAATTAGTTTATTGGAGACATGGAATCAAGCTTAATTAGGTAGATGCTTTACTTTGATTTTTATACAGCAAGCAAACTCCTTTTTCCTTGATGTCTCTCACGGTAATGATGCTAGGAATGGGCTGCTTGATTTGTTTAATTGCATGTATAGATCTAGATCTAGACTTGTATTTAATTCCATGACTTTACAAAAGCTAATCGCCTTGTCTTTTTGTGCAGATTTTCGGTAATGAGAGGACCAGCTTAGATTAATATTCTCTTGTAATAATGTCACATAGCATGTCGAAGAATGAGTCATCATATTCCATGACATTTTATAAGCTTAAAACATGCCAAAGACATGCTAAAAAACGGCCACATGTGTGACCAGATGGGGTTTATTTTTAACTTGTTTTTTGTCACATTATAATACATTAAGATCATATTGTAACATGTTATAGGTTACTACATTTATTTGGTACATTTATACCAAGGTAAATGATGAAAGTTTCTAAGGTAAATGTTGAATTTATAGTACTTTTTGAGTAGATTTTTGGCCCTACTAGTGCTACTGGTTTAGCACAGTAATTGATTGATTTAGATGGTAAATCCATACCCATTTAATATTTCCAATTCGTGGCTCATCAAAAACTTCAAGGTAATAGCGTAGAACGTGTGTTTACGGCACCCAAGAGTGCGTTTTTGTGCTCTAAGGATATTTTGGAAAATAAATTGTTCCAACAAGTCCCAAGTATTTATAAACATTTTTTATGGGCAATAATGATATGTTAAGATGTTACATTGAGTTATATGGGGTTATAGCAACTCGTGACACAATTTCCGGGCTATCGAGACACTCCCGGGCCAAAACAGGAGCGTTAAGAATTTCTCCCGAGCACTTTATGTATTTTTGCAAAACTAGCTCGAGAATTGCTCTTAGAATAGAATAATGATGGTAGGACTCTAATAATGATTATATAGGAGTTCGTTGCCACTTCCGCACCTCTCCGAGGCATTCTCGGGCGTTTTATGGGGCCCACAAGGGTTCCTCCAAGCACTTTGCGTTTAATTGAGAATTCGACATGAGAACTTCATCTTATATGTTTATAAAAGTGTTATGGTGCAGTTGGAATGAAATGTAATGATTTATTTCATCTTATAAAGCATTTCCAGGGCTTTTCGGGCCTTAAGGGAGGTGTGTTGACTCTCCCGGGTCTTTTGCATTTTTACTCAGTTCTGGATGAGGTCCTATGTTTTAAGGGTCATATAATGATCCTTAATTTACTTGTTATGAGTTTTATAGTTTATATATCATGGTTAGCTTAAGGTCCGGCTTAGCGCGCGTTGTTGACCTTAAGGAGTTCCGGTACGTTTTTAACGCCTAAATGTTTATGTGTTTTCTTAGGGTTTCATAATCCTCCAAATAAACTTTTAATTCCCATTATTTAATTATTTAATGGTTAGGGGTATTTAAGTCTACCCCCCTTAAAAGGACTTCGTCCCGAAGTCACAACTTCTACTTACTCATCCTATGGAATCAAATTCCTCATATCTATTCACCGCATACTTATCATTCCTGGGTGTCAATACCATATTGATACTTCTACATTCCATCAGTCATCCGAGCGTGAAATACCCCTAAATTAATCTAAATTAATTTAGGGAATTTCTTTTATTAAAACCCTTAATAATATTATTAAACATCAAATTATTATATGGTATTATTTAAATTTTATTTAGGGGATTTTGTTGATTGAATCCTAAATAATAATACAATTTAAATTAATTTATTATATGCTATTATGAATTTAATAACAAGATTTATAAGTCAATAAATCTTGGAAAAATTTCTAGACACTCTAAATATGTTACGAAGATTTTAGAAATACTTGGACCATTGATTTGAATCATAAAAATCAATATAAACTCCTAGGATCCTTAAAGCTTATTAAGCCTTGCTAGGGTTGACTTTTTGAGAATGGTCAAACCAGCCCATGAAACCTGTACCAATAAATAGTTTATGGAAAACCATGAAGATCGATAAAAAAAACGTCAGAACGGATCATCCTAGCCAAAGTTATGATAGAATGAAGTTTAGAGTCAAAAATTTGAAAACTGCCACGTGTCAAGCTCACACAGCGTGCCAGTACTTAGCATAAAACTCGCTAAGTGTCTTAACCTCCATTAGTGTTTTTGCCCTAACTTTAAACACCGATATCTCACTCGTCTTTGAAAGTTTTCCAGTGTCATTTTCTTCATTCTCTTCTCCTATAATCCCTTTTTCCAACCATTACTCATACACCATCTAAATCATTCTAAATCGACCTCAAATTTGATCCAAAGTAGCCACCCTACGAAACTGAAACCCAGATTTCCAGATTTTGCTGAAATCAGGTAAACTTCATTTGATCATATCTTCTTTGTTTTGAACAAAGATCCACGTTCTATAGCTCGTTGTGTAGATCTCTAATCCCTCTACAACTCTTATGTTTACACCTAAGGCTAAATCCCAACCGTGTGCAAGAACGAGGCGTCTAAAGTTTCTGCCTTGTCACGCACATAAAATCATACAGAAACCGCAGGTATAAACTTGTAACTTTCGGGTTGGATTTCTTTCTGTATATTGCAAGTTAGATTAAGTTCTTGCTATCCATTTTTAGATCTATAATTCCTCTTTCGATTAAGCCCACACACGTAGTCTAACTCGATCTAGAACTTATTTTATAGATCCACAAAGTTAGCTACTCGAACAGCTCAAAGTTTGAACTTTTTTCAGAAAACCGATTACGATTTCTGTCACCGGTGCTTCTCAGGTAAGTCTCCGTTCAATTCCTTCAATTTTGTCACTCGATTTTGCATTATCGACCTAAACTAACTCCAAATTTAATCAATTATGCCTTGTATTGGGAGAATTTGTCAAAACACAAATCGAAACCGGTTTAAACCTAGTTCGAGCAAACCCAGAATCGAATATGTAGCACACTGCATTATAGGTCGTGAAATCGGTGTCATTAGAATCGCAATTAAATTTCGAGTTCAATGGGACAAGAAACAACGAATTTGGCTCTGTGAGCTGAGAGAATTCAATGATTTAGTACTCGGGTTCTGGGTTGAGTTTGCTGAAGAACTTGACAAACGTGAGCCGTCCGATCGTAGGTTATAGGAACAGACGGCCAAGATTAAAACGTAGGTAGATTAAGTTGTTTTGAGTTCTATTAAACCCTAACTTGTCGAAATTATTTAATGACCTTTCCGAATGTATTTTGACTTGAAATTTTAACCATAGATTCCTTATAAAATCTAGTTTATTTTGATTTAAATTAATATGGGTTTTGAGTTTTTAAACGCAAATTATAATTTTTGTAAGTTCTGAGTATTATGGAATTATTTGGATAATTTAAAAAGATATGTTTATGAAATAAAAATTTTATAATATGTCTAAAATGATATAGTTAATATATATTTAATTTGGGAAGTTTTGGACATAAGGAAATAGGTTTAAAAATTGTATTTATAAGGTTTTTAATAAGTTATCTTATAATATAAGGTTTTTAATGTAACCGAAATTAAAGTATAGTTATTAATAAACTTTTTAGGTTGGGAAAATATGAGCAGACTAAATTACATCTAGTAACAGTATGTTTATAAATATTTTGGGTATTAACTTTTAAGTGAGGTAAAAATTCTTTACATATATATATATATACTTATATAGAGAGATAATTAGAAACTGATGTTAAATCAAGGAACTAAACTAACCTACATTTTATTTATTATATAATATGGAAAGTAACATTCTTAGTTAAAACTAAGGAAAAAATATATATATGTATACACATATATAAAAGGAATAAGATAGTGACTTAGGTTAAAACAAGGAGTTAAATAAATCAACACTTATATTAACTAAATACTATAGAAGCTAATATTCTAAAATGGAACAAAAGAGATACTTTACAAAACATACAAGGAATGTAGACATATGTTGAAATTAATAGAGATAATTTATATACAATAAGCTACATAAAGGATGACTTAAATAAATTCTTATACATGTACATGCATATATATATATATATATATATAAATAAATAAAAGAAAATACCTTATTTTATAAACCATATATTGGATATAGATATGTGTAAAAGTTAATAGAAATAATTAAAATATAAAACTACATAACGAATATCTTGAATAAATCCTAATATAATACATAAAAAGAAATAAAAATAAAATAAAAGAAATAAAATACCTTATAAAAATGGAACATGAAGGAATTAATAAGTTAAACTAAACCCATACATAAAACTATTAAAAGAATATTATATGAGACGGTATTAAATTATGGTTATTAAACTTAAAGAGTTATCTTTGAACTTCTAAGATTTATATATACCATATTAAAATACATGTACAATATTATTTGCCAATGATCAGGATGCAAATGTATAGTTTGGTTAAGTAATTAATAAGTTAGGACTAAGGAATATTTGTAATTAGGTTACATAAAATGTTACACCAAATAGATCTTATTATATAATTAATAATAAGTAAATGAAATACTTTTACATCTAAATGTGAAGTGGATTAGTAAGTCTAGATTTAGTGATTTCATAACATTTATAGTATTGAACGATAACTTAATGTTTTAAGATAAATCATTAAAAGGATTATGATATATAATTATATTAAACTATGATTAGGAAATTAACCTAAATAATAATCCTTAAGTGTCTTGGCATTAGATAAGCCATATCACTAGTACAGAAATGGTCTATCGCAGCGCCCCTACCGCAGCGGTTGTAAAAACAACCGCTGAGATAGGCCGTTTTTAAAAATCCCACAAACCTATCTCAGCGGTTGTAAGTAACAACCGCTGCGCTAGGGTCGTTAAAAAAAAAAACTCTATCGCAGCGGTTCCTACTAAGAACCGCTGAGATAGGTCTTTTTTACAGACTTATCTCAGCGGTTCTTAGTAGGAACCGCTGCGATAGATCCCTTTATAATTCGTGCGACTTCTTCTTCTTCCTCCTCACCTGTGGCTAACCCTCTTTATGTGCGACAGCGATTTCCAGAGCGACGAGCTTCGACGCCTGCGACCGCCACCGCCACTGCCGCCGCCACCGTCTCTCTGCGCCAGCCGCTCTGCCTCCGTCCGTCGCGCCCTAACACCCCACCGATTGCAGGCGTCGATTTGTTGCGCGACTGAACAGAAAAAACGAGGTTAGATCTAACTTCGTTTTTTGTTTGTTTAATTGAAATGTTATTTGTATTGTAGTAGATTCGAGACTGATTTGTTCTGATTGTTGGATTAGTGCGATTTTTAGGAGTTGTTGAGTTTTACTGGTTTCTGAAATTGTGGAACTAGAAACCGTGAGCTATATGTTGTATTTAGACATTGAAACCAAATTTAGTTTCTGGCTAACTGAAATTATATGACTGCGAAATTGAGCCCATAAAATTGAACTAGGATCTCGAAATGGTAGAAGTTTGTGGCTGTTATTGATTTCCGAAAATTTGATTCAACATTGGTGTTGTTATTCTGTGCAGAAATTATGGTTCTTAGGTTATTGAAGGGTGTCGAATATTAAGACCTTGTTTTGGAGTTTTAATAAAGTCGGTTTTGAGTAATTAAAAGGAAGTTTATAATATAAAGGGGGTTATAATGTGATTATGGGAAAATGTGGGTGAACAATTAAATTTGAGTAATCTGGGGGGCTTATCCGTAAATATATACCTATGTACGTATATTATAATGTTGAGGTACCTTGAGTTATAAATTAATGGGGTAATAATATAACAAGTATGGAAATTGGAGTGGTTTTGTAAATAAACAAAACATATGGGATGACACAAGAATTTCCGGAAAAGAATATTAGTGCCATTTGGAAATTATATACGTATTATATGTATGTAATAATGTTTGAAAACATGAGTTTATAAACTAATAGGACTAGAAAGGTAGTAGTTAGTATATAAGGGTTGACTCTATAAATAATCAAAATGTGTGGGGGAAGACACTAGTATTACCGAAAATATATAAGGGCCGTTTGGAAATTTTAAAGTTGGGCAGAATATATTATAAAGTTTGGGTGATATAATGTGACGTTATGTTAAATGAGGAAGGATATATTATAAGGGGGTTATTAAGGAGCAAGTATATATTATATAATTTTATAAAATGATGGCTAAGTTTGGTAAATGTTGGAAGTATATATTATATATACTAACACGTGTTACTAATTTAAGAACACTTTGCTCCTCTCCTCTCTTTCATCATCATAATAATAATTAGAAATGGAATCAAATTATCTTATTGATTTAATTCTTGTAGTTTCAATTTGTCAATTTGGTTTATTGAACTATAGGAAACTAAATAGAAGAAATCTAAAACTTAATTTTAATATAAAAATTCTTCAATTATCAATTAACCGACTTACACTTGGTTAAATCGAAACTGAATCCTCAATTGGTGTATTTTGTTTATTGTAATGCAGCTGTTGATTTCTAATTTAGTTGTGTGGATAATTGTATATAGTTATATTGTTTAGTTAGTTAATTAGTTATGCATACAATGTTCGATAAAATACCTGAGTGGAAAATTGTGTTGTTTGCGATAAAGGATGGATGTTGCCAATTGTTGAATTTGTTTGTTGTGGTGAATAAGATATTGGTGAATGCTTAATGATAAGCATGGGATTAGCATGATTACACAAAGGTCATGCCGAATTTTTTCAAGAATTGTATTAGTTTCATTAATTAACTTCAATTATTTGCTGCTTTTGTGTAGCAAGTAATCTACGTCTCTTTCTTCCTCATTCCTTGCTTCTCCGCTGTCTAATTGGGGTGGTCTCTGCTTCTTCTTCCTCATTTCTTCTGCTGTGGAGTAAGAGTGAAAAGGTAACATCTTCATCTATCTTTTCTCTATGTTTGTTTAATTAATTATTGCGAAAAAGTGGTTGTGGTTAATATTGAGTGATTGTGAATAAGGATGGTTGCTGTCAATTGTTGAATTTATTTGTCGTGGTAAATAAGATATTGGTGAATGCTTAATGATAAGCATGGGATTAACACGATTACGCACAGTTCATGCCGAATTTTTTCTAGAATCGTATTAGTCTTATTAATTAATATTATTTGTTATTTGTACCAGTACTTTCCCAGCCCATCACCAAAGCAGTCTCCTGGCTTCCCCCTCTGTACAACCTTAAAACAAGTAAGTAATTAAACTTTATTTTTTGTTTTAATAATGCAATGATTTGTTGAAGTTAAATTAAATGTGTTAGAATTGTTAGAATAAGGCTAGATTATTTACGTTGGAATGTTAGAGTACTTAGGCTACGTTA
Source organism: Limonium bicolor (assembly GCA_023374045.1). Lineage (NCBI taxonomy): Eukaryota > Viridiplantae > Streptophyta > Magnoliopsida > Caryophyllales > Plumbaginaceae > Limonium > Limonium bicolor. Next base: position 208,526,433 of record CM041780.1, read on the forward strand.
GTTAGGTTGTAACCATAGAGTAGTGCTGAGTTTGGTTGCAACCGTACATCCAGTAGAAACATGCTCCATATACAAATGCAGACGAAACTGAAAGACAAATCAATCTTAACATTGTTTTGTTTTCACATATAGAATGGAGCGTGACTGGATGTACGGTGATCGAGGGGATGACTATTTTGATGAGAAGCTGAAAGAGTTTCTCAAAGCGAGTGCAACACAAGGACAGAACAAAGGCGGACAATATTTCATGTCCTTGTGTTGACTGTGGGGTCGTATGGAAATATGAAGACATTGAGGAAATTAGATTTCATCTTAAGTCCCGTGGATTCATGCCACATTACAAAAGATGGAATTTTCATGGAGAAACTGTTGCAGCTAGTGCTTCAACATCAGCAAGTGCTCATGATCCACGTTACCCAAGTACCACCCACACCTTCAATACCATCAATGAGTCGGTACCATTAAGTGATTCAGATTCGATGACAGCGAGACCACTCACCATGATGAGCAAATGGATGAAATGTTAGAAAATGTTGCGGATACTTTTGTCGATAAGCCGGAAGAGTATCAAAGATTGTTGGACGCATCAAATACACCTTTGTACCCTTCGTGCGTTAAATACACAAAATTGACTGTTACTTAATTTGTTCAACTTAAAGGGGAAATATGGAGTTGGTGACAAGTGTTTCACGTCATTTCTAGAGCTGATACATGATATGCTTCCTGATGAGAATGGTCTTCCTACATCCACCTACGAGGCAAAGAAATGGATGTGTCCAATGGGAGTTGAATATAAAAAGATTCATGCTTGCCCAAATAACTGTGTGCTTTATAGGGGTGAATACGAACATCTAGACAAGTGTCCTAAATGTTTGTTGTCCCGGTACAAGGACAAGGATGAGGATTCCTCCTTTCAGAAAAAAAATTGTCCAGTGAAATTATTGTGGTACTTGCCGATAATTCCTAGATTCAAACGGTTGTTTGCCAACCCAAAAGATGCGAAGAACTTACGATGGCACGCAGATGGTAGAAAAATCGATGAAATATTAAGTCATCCCGCAGACGGACCTCAGTGGAAAAATCAACAGAAAATTCAAACATCATTTTGGGGATGAGGATAGGAATCTGAGACTTGGATTGTGTACCGATGGGATGAACCCGTATGGCACGTTGAGCAGTCAGCACAGCACTTGGCCGGTGCTACTAGTGATCTACAATTTACCGTCATGGTTGTGCATGAAACGAAAATACATTATGTTATCACTCCTAATTTTGGTCCAAAGCAACCTGGTCATAACATTGACGTATATCTTGCACCACTGATCGACGATCTGAACTTGTTGTGGAATGAAGGGACAGTGGTATATGATGCTCATGCGAAAGAAAATTTCACACTGAAGGCGATGTTGTTCTGTACTGTTAACGACTTTCCTGCCTATGGGAACTTGTCAGGATACTCGGTGAAAGGATTCAAAGCGTGTCCGGTATGTGAGGATGACACATGTTCAGATCGTCTGAAGCACTGCGGCAAAAATGTTTATATGTGTCATCGACGGTTTCTTCCAGTAGACCATCCTTACCGTTCGAGAAAGCGAAAGCTGTTCAACAATGAGCCCGAGACTCGTGTGGCTCGTCTGTCTTTGAATTCAGAGGAAGTGTATGCAAAGGTAAAAGACATTGAAAATGTCTTTGGAAACACATCCAAGCCGCCGAAGAACATTTGGGAACTAAACTATCACATTGATTCGTTTCTATTGTTCCGGTGCAATTGGGTGGACAACCGACATGGACTCCAAAATGATAAAGGACTTATTTTGGTTGATCTTTCACGTGTTACAACTAATAAGGAAGATCAGTTTGTGTTGGGTAAAGACTGTGACCAGGTGTTTTTGTTGAAGACCCAAAAGCTAGTAGATGGTATGTTGTTCTTCCAGGGAGAAGACCGGTTTTGTTTGAGGATGAAAACAACGACGATGATGATAATGAGATGATAGATGAAACAGTATCGTTGCATACAGGGTTGCATGATTCAACTGATGATTTACAAAATGATGATGTTCAGACCATCTACGCTCGATCAGACCATAATGAGGGGGTTTGGGTAGAAAACAGATCATGATATATGTTACTATGTCTAGGTAACACCATTGGTTGAAATTACATTATATAATTCGTATTATTGTTGTTACAATGTTATCAGAATTAATTATTTATGTTTATTTTTGCAATTATACATCGTTCCATGAATATTGATCTAATGTGTGTGTGTTTTTTTCCTCAGTGGATGATGATCCTATTGATGATCCTATAGGACAGTTGCTCCTGACTGGGGATAGTAGACCGGCAAAACGCACCACACGAGGTGGTAAAAAGAAATCAAAGAAAGCAGACGTAGAGACCACCCCGCAGCAGACCGAGACAGCTGGGCCTTCACAGGAAGGACAAGAGATACAAGTTGCTCCTCCGCCTCTCAAGAAACCCAAAAAACGAGGGGCAACCCGTGGGCTCTCGGGAAGAAGGATCATCCGGGTCGTGCAGTAGGCTTTGGTGGTCATGTCGGTATACGCCAATCCTTCGGTAATCCTGGGTCCAGACACAGTGCTGGAGGGAGCATTACATATGAGGAGCACTTACGCCAGAATGCGGAGCTCGAGCAGCGACTACGAAATGAATTTCAGCAGTCAATCGCTCAAGCTATGGAGATGATACGTTCTGAGAGGATGAGTCAAGAGGTTTCTAGACCGCCTGACCAGGCACAAGCATCAGAGCCCACAGCAGTGCCTCCCAGTAGTGTTCACTCCGTCAACCCATTTCCATATTCATCTCTCAAGGTGAGAACAACATGTTAACTACAAATACAAAAAAAAAACAAATTATACACTTGTTTATGTGCATCTAAAATCTTTAATTTTGAAAATTTAGCAACCAATTGACTGCACATTGTTCCAAGTGATTGGCGTTGACGAAGTCGAAGTAGGGTGGGGAAAACTTTTCAAGTCTTGTGCTGGAGACACCGTGAGGAATGCAGCGCTCCGAGAGTACCATGCTCGGGTGCTTGTTGAAGGTTACGCGCCTGCTTACGCGGATTGTCAGATACCGGTGCCCAGTGCAGACATATCCACCCTTTGTCAAGCTGAATCCAATACAGTACAGTGGCCCTGTAGATTGATTAAGCTTGGGAAGCAGCAGGTAACCCCATGAAAAAACTTATTCTTTAACATATCCTAGAGTAGAAACATATACTTATTAAATTAATATATTAGGAACACATTCAATCAAATTCTAATAAGGCAAAAGGAAAGAGAGTTGTTGTTGCACCAGCTAATCCTTCGATGGCATCCGCGACTAGAGTTGTGATGAGATCGAATTTGCTACAACCGGCGGTTCTGAATGCCTTACCCCCCATGCTGAAACTGTTGCACTCCACACTACTGATGACGCCGCCAGGAAGAGATTCGGTTACAATGGAACCAAGACCGGATCTTTTTTACTATGCAGGCGCTCAGAGTTTTGAAATCTATCTTACTGATTTTGTGGAGTTGTTCACGAAGGATTGGTTGAGTGCGTCGATTCTCAAATCGGCTTGCATGTGAGTAATTAGCATACCTTGTACACATTTTACTCTGTTGAAATACCCCGTAATTAAAAATATTGATTAATTAGGCTAATGAATAATTTAGAAGCTTAATTAAGTATAAATAATCATAAGGGAACAAATCCCGAAGAAAACGGATCCTTAAAACGGATTAAAAACACTAACGAACATTAAAGCGCGTTTTTCGAGGTAACCGGGAAAACGTGACTTTAAGCAGGTCAAATAGACTCGTAGCAATTTTGGTCAACTAAATAGCCATTAATAAATATTAGTGAAGCTTTAGAACCAATAAAATCAATAAAACGAGCAATTAGTAAAAACTGTCAAAAACGGGAAGTTGTGGGGTAGAAACATAAATAACCAAAACTTATGTGTCCACTTTGAAAATAAAAAGTAAAAGTGGTATGTGTGTGCAGTGTGTGTCCGATTGGGACTCCCCCTCTCTCACACTCTCTCACACACTCACTCCCTTATTTACAAAACAACAAAATAATAAAACAACCCCACACTCACCTTTATTCTCTCTCTCCTCTCTATTCTATCTTCACTCACGTACAACCCACCCCCACACTCTCTCTTTTCTTTCTTTCTTCTTCCCATGCGATTTCTATGGAGTTTTGAAGACCCACTCACAAACTCCATCTTCTCTCATCTTGTTAAGTGCTTGAACCTCCTCCTAAAATTGTAAAAATTACACCATTGTCTTCCTCTCACCAAGTAGAGCATTTCTATCTTTCCAAAATTCAAAAACAACAACTTTCATCTTCATGGGTATGGAGCATTTGGAGCTTCAAGACCACCATTAGCACCACCTTCCTCTCCTTGTTCTATTGAGGTAAAAATATCCTTAAAAACTCCATCTTTTTCTAGCCTCAAAGGCAAAACGAAAATCTAGCTAAACTTTGTTTGGTTCCTCTTGTACCCAGCCGATTTTGGCACTCTTGGAAGGTGGGAAGCATTATTCTTGAGCTATTCCAAACATCACTTGTACCCTTGCAAGGTAATGAAGTTTCTAAACCCTAGAAATTTACATTAAAGCTTAAACAATGTTTAGGGTTAGTTTAGTATTGAAATGGTGTGTATGTATGGGTTATAATGTTAGACTTGTTGAAGTACCATAACCGGTAGAGAGAGAAGGAAGAAGCAAGAGAGAAGGAGAAAGAAAATCTAGAAGAAGAAAACAAGGTAATTAAGCTCATCTTTGTATAGGTTTGTAAATGGTTATGTAACAGATTTTTAGAAATGAAAATATGTATTGTAAAATGTTAGTATAGTGGTAGTGTAATGTGTAGGAGGAAACAAGCTTTTAAACCTTTAAAAGACATTCTAAAACTTGTTAAAACATAAATGGGAGCTAATGTTTGAGTGCAGGAAATAAATGTTGCTTAGTGTAGTATTTGTGTATGAGAGATGGGAATATTGATATTGATTATAAACAGGTGGTGTGGATCATTTATGTGAGTAAAACAACGTGGTGAGAGTGTAAAATTATAGGGGAGACTATGGCAAAATTTACCTAGGATTAGAACACTTAGTGAATGAGAAACTAGGTGGATAATGTGGTTTGTAACAGATTTTGTTTGAGGAAGATGGAGGGTAAGTTGAGAGAGATAGATAATGTATTCTAAATGTATTAGGAGTGTTAGAAATGTCAATAGAAGAGGGTGGTGTAGAAGGGGAGTGTTAGAGCAAAATCTGTAGCATAATGTGGTAAGGGAAGAAAACTGTGTAAGTGTTGAATAGAAACTTAGAGAATTGTGTGTATAAGTTAGTATGGAATTATGTAATGAATTAGGAAATGAATTAGCATGATTTAGAGTGGTTAAATTGTACTAAAACATGTTAGGATGTAGTAGATAAAATGGGGAACAATGGGTGAAAATGGGAAAAAAATAAGGGTTGTAGCAAGGTTCTGCTACCGTCCGACCCATAGTCTGGATCGGACGGTGGGTCGGACGGGGCTTAAGAAACGAAAATCAATCTTTCTGGAATGGTCCAACCCAGGACCGTGGATCGGACAGGCAAAAAAATAGTGGTCGAAGTTTCTGACTTCGTCCGACCCAGAGTCTGGGTCGGACGGAGCTGGGACACGGGACCGAAACCTTCTGGAATGGTCCGACCCAGAGGGTATGGGTCGGACGGAAATAGTGCTAGGTCAGACGGGGAAAATTTCAGAGGACGTAAACCTACTGGAATGGTCCGACCCAGGGCTTGGGTCGGACGGTGGGTCGGACGACCCATTACTTACAAAAAAAAACTGTAAGCTTATAACTTGTATATATATATATATATATGTATACCCACCTATACATATGTACATATATATGTAAGTGAACTATGGTTAAGTAATTAAAAGTAAGTAAATAAAATGTAAAGTATAGGAATATAAAGACTTAGTAAGTATGAGTTAGGAACCGTACGAGTAATCAATTAGGTTAATGATACTTAGATTAATCATTCGATTGTATGTATATCATAGGATTTGAATTGTGACACCGGAGGACGTTCGGAAACACGTACGACGGTGAACAGTATGAATTCCTCATGCCCCGTATGCTATCTTGGTTACTCTGATTTGTGTGTTGTGTGCTAATTGATCACCAAATAAGATAAATGCACGAATCGGAGTTACTATGCGTACTTGTGAATATGTAGTGTTGTATGTTGTGTATATTTTCTTTAACTATTACTTTGTATAATTCATGAAATGTTTGGATGATAATGAATGTGTGTATGTATGATATACTGTACTGTGACCGAATGTTGAATGTGCTTGGACTTCTAACTTATTCGTAACAAGCTAACCAGTCTAACTTAAATTGGTAATTAAATTGGAATGAGTAGAAGTCCGATATAGTTTCGGCCACGCGTGAGGATGAGGAGACACAAGAGGTTGGATCCGATTCCTGACTCTTAAACTGGTCCGCGGCCCAAATCCCTTAAGTGGGTAGCATCCCGGATTGGTGAGTCAAGTAAATCCCGGAGGTGGGACGGAGTAGTCCCCAGGGCCGGAGGTCCCGACGACTTAACTTGAGTATAAGCAAGTAAGTAAGAATGAGTAAGTAAAGTAATTGAAAGTAAGTAAGTGTAAGTAAGAGAAAGTAAGTGAAATGAGTAAAAAGTAAATAGCATTCCGATTAACCCGGATGTAATTTGGCTAACAATGTGAAGGTAAGTAATGTATGCACTATTGTATTGATGCCTTGAATTGTGTAATGAATTGTATAAGCATGTATGTTGTATGTAAAGCATGTATGTATGAAAATAATGAATCGCATGTTTAGTGGACGTCAAATAGTCGGCGTGCCCTAGCTAGCACGCGGTATATGCGGAGTTTATTGCAGCTTTTGCTGAGCCCCTTGGGGCACCGTTTTTACTACACGCAGGTACTCACGAAGGATGAAGATGTGAAGACTTAGTTCTATTTCTTTTGTTTTCCTTTGGTTGTAAACAATGAATTATGATTGGTGTACTAAGTAGTACACGGATGTAGCTTTTGATTAGCCGGTGTACCATGGGGTACACCTTTTTGGATATATAGAATGGGAATTGGTATAGATGAGTAGCTTTAGAAACTCATTCTTTTGGGAAGTCGAATTTGGATGTAATTGAATATACTTAAATACTCGGTGATCCATTGATGTAAGTATTTGGTATATGGTATTTTGGCAAGTAATATAGTAGCTCGGTATATTATGTTCATCAGACCGTTACTGTAAGTAGAATAGCCTAGCTAGCCGTATGGGCGGTTAGCGGCGTTGTATCACCCGCCGTAGTAATAGTAGAATTTCCGCTGCGAACTGATAGGATTAACAGGACGATTAGACGGTAAGCATAGGATTAACGGTAAGGGTGTTACAAAAAGTGGTATCAGAGTGTAGTTACGCTCTGATGTCCATAAGTACCGAGCATAGGGGATTACCGAGTTAGGATTTCAACCGTCTTAAGACGAATACTTAGAAACCTAACTAGGAACTACCGTTGTTAACAACGGATACCCTTGACGTTCTTAGGAACGATACCTTGTTTAAATTTCAAGACCTTTGAGTCATATCTTGCGGAGCCTAATGTAACTGCTAAATGTTCAGATGTCAGGAAGAGGTCCAGGTCGCCCTAGAGGAGGGGGCAATGACGGACCCGGCACGCAGACGATAGCTGAAATTGTCGCTGCCACGGTAGCGCAGATGCTACCCCAAGTAATCCAAGCTATGCAACAAACTCAACAAAACCAACAAACTCAAGCGGGGCCAATCCCTCCCCCTCCACCCAGAGAAGTAAACTGGGTAAAAGCTATCGCAGATCTCTGTCCTCCCTGCTTTAGAGGCGAGAGCGATCCTGCAAAACTAGAAGCCTACATCTCCGAGATGGAGACGGCGTTTGAGACCCTCGAAGCTCCTGCTGGAGTTCGAGTGAGAGTGGCGGCTTACTATCTGAAGGATGCTGCTATGGATTGGTGGAAACTAGTCAAACACGAGTATGTCGACGACCCCACCTTTGATTGGGAGTCCTTTGCTGCTATCCTCCATTCCAAGTACTATCCGAAGCATGTAAAGACTAAGAAAAGGCTAGAGCTGGACGCCTTGAAGATGACAGACAAGATGTCTGTGGATGAGTACTACCGCACCTTTACCTCCATCCTCCGTCTTCTACCTGACTTAGGATACACCGGCCAGGTGTTGGTCGATCGCTTCTATGGCGGTCTGAGCCATCACCTTCGGTACGGTATGGGCTACACTCGATTTACCTCCCTTCAAGTAAATGTCGGTTAACCCTTAGTATCATTTCAATTCCTTAAATTCCTTGAATTCCTTGAATCTCTTCCTTATCCTTTCTTAAATGAGAATCCCGGCTAATACCTGAAACTTCAGGAGTGTTATCACGCGGCTTCTCGCGTTGAGATCACTTGCCAGCTAAGGGATGAAGAAACCGCGCTGAAGCGCAAGGCTAACAGTAAGAACACAAGTGCCGAGGAGCAGAACCAGGGGAAGAGCTGGAAGAAGAAGAAGGGAAAGTTCTTTGGTCAGACCTCCAAGAACTTCCCAAGTGAGAGCAGTGCCCATGCTGAGCAGGGCAAACCAGTTGAGCTTCTTCAGCTTGGTTCATCTGCACCGGTGGCTGCCAAGCCACTGAGATCACACCCACCAAAGGGTAAACTTCTATTCCTAAACCGTATTCTTACAAGTACCATAATTAGTATATCCACGCACACATGTGCTAACCCTCTAAACCTCTGGTTCTGGCTCCGGGTTCACCAAAACCTTCTCCGACGGCCGCACCTATGTGTGTAGAAAGTGCAACCAGGACCATCCCGGCAAAGACTGTTATGGGAGAGATCAAATGCTACAACTGCCAGAAACCAGCACACACGGCCAACAGATGCCTAGAAAATGCTAAGTCGAAAGGGAACTTCCAAAGCTACAAGCAAAGGGAAGGCAAGGAGGTTGCATATGGCGATGCACCGACCCAGCAGGCACCACAGGGACAGGGATCCCGGGGACCTCAGAGGGGTGCACCTCAGAGGCAGCCTGTCCTTCATGTGATTGACCGTGATGGGTCCGGTTCTAAATCCGGCCCAGGTAATTAATCTAAACCTTTAATCCTTGAAGTAGCATGACTAAGTAGTAGAGTAACTGTTTGAATGAATGCATGAGTAAATAAAATGAAGTGTGTATTAAGCATGAAAAGAAGTTTGAAACTAGCACTCACCGTAGATGAAATTTGTAACCATAGGAAGCTTTAGTATCTGTTATCCGATACCGGTAAACCTGAATCAAGAAGAGATCGGCATCACCAACCACTACTACACCAACGAACAGTGTCAGGTCATCCGACCAGGTATGATCTTATTAAGGGGATACCTGACACCCGAAGCGCAAATCTCAATCATTCGACGATGCAACAAACTAGGAACGGGTCAAGGTGGATTTTATACACCCGAATTCCCCGGTGGAGCGAAGATGAAGCTAAAAATGATGTGCTTGGGAAAGGATTGGAATCCTTATACCAAGACATACCAGGAGACATGAACACAAGATGGAGCAACGCCACCGACAATACCTCCAGAGTTTCAGACACTCGTCACACAAGCAGTAGAACTTGCACAACAATGCGAACATGAACCGATCCCTGCACTTGAAGCGGACCTCTGTATCGTCAACTTCTATGAGAAAGAAGGACGACTTGGGTTACACCAAGACAAGGACGAGACAGCGGAATCTCTTGAAAGAGGAGTGCCCGTAGTGTCTTGGTCCATTGGTGATGACGCCGTATTCCTGTATAGCGAGCAGAAGCGTGTGGACCTCGCACAGAAACTGGTATTGAGATCAGGAGATGTCCTAATCATGGGTGGAAACTCTAGGATGCTGTATCACGGGATCAACAAGATCAAGTTAAATACGGCACCACCGGCAATAATCAATGCCACACACATGAAACCAGGACACCTGAACCTTACCTTTAGAAAGTATTAAATTCATAGTATCATGTAATCTATTAGTAATGTGTATTAGAGACACGGCATGTATGATGGTTGGTTTATCAATAAAGAGCAGTGTTGATTTAATTCCACTTGTGTCCAACATCAATACTTATCCAATTGTGAATTCAATAGGTTGTGGACTCGGTACCGAAGGTAACCTGAGCATCCTCACCGAAGCACAAGCCGGCAAGAGCGGCACAATTCTAACGGGAACCTTCCCAATGAACGACATTGATGCCAATGTGTTATTCGACTCCGGTGTCTCTCACACTTTCGTATCACCATCTTTCGTGAAGAGGTTGAAGCTAGATGCGGATGAGCTACCAAATTTTGTGGTTACACTCCCATCAAAGGAGCGAGTAAAGTGCACCAAATATTATCAATCAGCCACCATCGAAATCAAAAACGAAGCATTTCCCATTTCCTTCATTGAGTTTAATGGGTTGGGATTCGACTTAATCATTGGAATGAATTGGTTGGAGCGGCACAAAGGTAGAATCCTCTGCACCGAGCATCATTTGTTGCTCAAGAGTCCTTCTGGGGTTACCGTATCTTACCGCCAGAGACCGAGAGAGCCTTCGACCACACTCATATCTGCTATGGCTATGTACCGGGAGCTCAGAAAGGGCCATAAAGTGTATCTGTGTCATGTACAAGACCTGGAGAGAGATCTAGAGTTCAGTGACGATGTACCGATTGTATCCGAATTTTCCGATGTATTCCCTATGGAGTTACCCGGCATGCCACCACCGAGAGCAGTGGAATTTGAAATTGATCTTTTGCCAGGTACCGGTCCCATTACTAGGGCACCGTACCGTATGGCACCTGCTGAAATGACTGAACTGAAGGAGCAACTACGAGACCTTCTAGACAAAGGGTTTATACGCCCGAGCGTATCACCCTGGGGAGCACCGGTTCTCTTCGTGAAGAAGAAGGACGGTAGTCTCTGACTTTGTATTGACTACCGCGAGCTGAATGCGGGCACAGTCAAGAATAAATACCCATTACCACGCATCGACGACCTGTTTGATCAGCTGAAAGGAGCATCAGTCTTCTCCAAGGTTGACCTCCGTTCTGGGTATCATCAGATTGCCATCAAAGAGCAAGATATCGAGAAAACGGCATTCCGTACCAGATATGGCCACTATGAATTCACAGTCATGCCATTCGGTTTGTCAAATGCACCAGCAAAATTCATGGACCTCATGAATCGTCTATTCAGTGAGCAGTTGGACACTTCAGTGGTTGTCTTCATCGACGACATACTTGTATATTCCAAATCAGCAGAGGAACATGAAATTCATTTGAGGAATGTGTTTGAGACACTGCGCGAGAACCAGCTGTATGCGAAGTTCTCCAAATGCGAATTCTGGCTAGATCAGGTATCATTCCTTGGTCATGTCATCTCGAGCGCAGGTATCTCAGTTGACCCTTCTAAGATAGAAGCTGTACGATCATGGCCTAGACCCAAGACTGTTACCGACATTAGGAGCTTTCTTGGTCTAGCCGGTTACTACCGGAGATTTGTAAAGGACTTCTCGAAAGTCGCTAAGCCCATAACTACATTGATGAAGAAAGATGCACCATTTGTATGGACAGACGAGTGCGAGTTATCATTTCAGAAACTAAATGACTCATTGACCTCAGCGCCCATCCTTACTCTTCTAGAGGGCACAGAGGGATTTGAGGTATACTGTGATGCATCAGGCAAAGAATGGGATGCGTACTCATGCAGCATGGCACGGTTGTAGCTTATGCCTCCCGCCAGCTGAAAAAGCATGAGGAGAATTACCCGACACATGACTTAGAGTTAGGAGCCATTGTCTTCGCCTTGAAGATATGGCGACACTATCTCTATGGGTAAGCATCACCATCTACTCCGACCACAAGAGCTTACAGTATGTATTCACTCAGAAAGAACTGAATCTGAGACAAAGAAGATGGATGGAGTTTCTTTCAGATTACGACATCAACTTGCAATATAAGGAAGGGAAGGCAAACATTGTAGCCGACGCCCTGAGCCGTCGAGCACACTCGCTCCATTCGCTACTCGCTTCTTCTAGCTTGGTTGACGAGGTGCGAGACGCTCAGTTGAGCGACCCTTACCTAACCGAAATCAGACAAAAGATCAAGAATGGTACATTTGAGAAGAAGAAGTATACTTCAAGCTACATGAAGATGGTTTGATTCGGTTGAATGGCAGGCTATGCGTCCCCCGAAGCAATGTTGAGCTAAGGGATCACATCCTGCGAGAGTCACACAGTTCCACATTGTCAGTCCATCCAGGAGCCTCCAAGATGTACAAAGACATGAAGAGGTACTTCTGGTGGTCTGGAATGAAATCAGATGTGATAGAATTTGTATTGAGATGCTTAACATGCTAGAAGGTAAAATTTGAACATCGTAGACCGGGCGGAATGGTACAATCGATGCCAGTTCCGGAATGGAAATTTCATGATATCTCCATGGATTTTGTTGTAGGACTCCCACCTGCCAGGGGAGGACTCAACATGATCTGGGTTGTAGTCGATCGCCTTACCAAGGTGGCCAGATTCATACCGATGAAGGACACCTGGAAGGTAGTGAAGCTAGCTGAGCTATTCGACAAGGAGATTATCAGACATCACGGAGTCCCAAAAACAATAGTATCTGACTGCGACACCAGATTTTTTTCGAGATACTGGAGAGCTACACGGGAAGCGTTGGGTACAGAATTGAAGTTGAGTACCGCCTTCCATCCTCAGACCGACGGTCAGACAGAAAGGACCATCCAGACACTGGAGGACATGCTTCGGGCATGTGCCTTGGACTTTCAGGGGAGTTGGTTAGATAAGCTTCATCTTATCGAATTTTCTTACAATAATAGTTATCATGCCTCGATTAAGATGTCGCCTTTCCAAGCTCTATACGGCAGACCTTGCCGTACACCCTTGTGTTGGGATGAGTCAAGCGAAGCGGTCATCATAGGACCGGAGTACCTTGAGCAAGTGCAAGTTGAAGTTCAGCAGATTCGAGCTAATATGAAGGCAGCCCAAGATAGACAGAAATCCTATGCGGATGTGAGACGACGCGACCTTTAGTTCGCCGTGGGCGACCAAGTGTTCTTGCGCGTTTCACCTATGAAGGGTGTCTTCCGTTTTGGTCAGAAGGGCAAGCTAAGCCCAACGTTTGTAGGGCCGTATGCTATCACTGAAAGAGTTGGAGCGGTAGCCTACAGGTTAGCATTACCTGAGGACTTGGGACGTGTCCATGATGTATTTCATGTGTCACAACTCAAGAAGTATATTTCTGATCCTTCTCATGTCCTCGAGCCCGAGAGACTATCTATTGAGCCGACCATGAGATATGTTGAGACCCCTGTGAGAATCCTTGATAGGAAGACCAGAGACACTCGCCATAAGTCTATAAATGGTGAAGGTCCTATGGTCTAACCATGATGTCGAAGAAGCGACATGGGAGTGGGAAGATGCCATGAAGGCTAAGTACCCACAGTTATTCATAGACTAGATAGTCTAGTATTTAGTAATACGGGTACGGGTCGTACCCCTTTTAAGGGGGGTAGAGCTTTTTTGCTTTTGCATTTCTTCGGGGTAAGCATTGCTTAGTACGTAGGTATTGTAGTAGGTTTTGATAGCACATGTAGTGCGGAGCGTATGTGTATGTATGTGTAATCTGTGTGTATGGATGTGTATGTACAATGTGTGATGTATGTGTAATGAGAATTGCAATGCGTATTGTGGAATGGTATGAATTGAAAGTGGTGAATTGTGTATGATGCTTGAACTGTGTATGTTTGTAATGTGGAATGAAGTAAACACCTCATAGGTGGTAGTAAGACACATTATGGCAATTGATTTGCCTAATGAGTAGAACTACTTAAACCTTTAGCCTTGAGCAACTTTGAGGGCAAAGTTTCTTAAGGGGGGTAGATTGAAATACCCCGTAATTAAAAATATTGATTAATTAGGCTAATGAATAATTTATAAGCTTAATTAAGTATAAATAATCATAAGGGAACAAATCCCGAAGAAAACGGATTAAAAACACTAACGAACATTAAAGCGCGTTTTTCGAGGTAACCGGGAAAACGTGACTTTAAGCGGGTCAAATAGACTCGTAGCAATTTTGGTCAACTAAATAGCCATTAATAAATATTAGTGAAGCTTTAGAACCAATAAAATCAATAAAACGAGCAATTATTAAAAACTGTCAAAAACGGGAAGTTGTGGGGTAGAAACATAAATAACCAAAACTTATGTTTCCACTTTGAAAATAAAAAGTAAAAGTGGTATGTGTGTGCAGTGTGTGTCCGATTGGGACTCCCCCTCTCTCACACTCTCTCACACACTCACTCCCTTATTTACAAAACAACAAAATAATAAAACAACCCCACACTCACCTTTATTCTCTCTCTCCTCTCTATTCTATCTTCACTCACGTACAACCCACCCCCACACTCTCTTTTCTTTCTTTCTTCTTCCCATGCGATTTCTATGGAGTTTTGAAGACCCACTCACAAACTCCATCTTCTCTCATCTTGTTAAGTGCTTGAACCTCCTCCAAAAATTGTAAAAATTACACCATTGTCTTCCTCTCACCAAGTAGAGCATTTCTATCTTTCCAAAATTCAAAAACAACAACTTTCATCTCCATGGGTATGGAGCATTTGGAGCTTCAAGATCACCATTAGCACCACCTTCCTCTCCTTGTTCTATTGAGGTAAAAATATCCTTAAAAACTCCATCTTTTTCTAGCCTCAAAGGCAAAACGAAAATCTACCTAAACCTTGTTTGGTTCCTCTTGTACCCAGCCGATTTTGGCACTCTTGGAAGGTGGGAAGCATTATTCTTGAGCTATTCCAAACAGCACTTGTACCCTTGCAAGGTAATGAAGTTTCTAAACCCTGGAAATTTACATTAAAGCTTAAACAATGTTTAGGGTTAGTTTAGTATTGAAATTGTGTGTATGTATGGGTTATAATGTTGGACTTGTTGAAGTACCATAACCGGTAGAGAGAGAAGGAAGAAGGAAGAAGCAAGAGAGAATGAGAAAGAAAATCTAGAAGAAGAAAACAAGGTAATTAAGCTCATCTTTGTATAGGTTTGTAAATGGTTATGTAACAGATTTTTAGAAATGAAAATATGTATTGTAAAATGTTAGTATAGTGGTAGTGTAATGTGTAGGAGGAAACAAGCTTTTAAACCTTTAAAAGACATTCTAAAACTTGTTAAAACATAAATGGGAGCTAATGTTTGAGTGCAGGAAATAAATGTTGCTTAGTGTAGTATTTGTGTATGAGAGATGGGAATATTGATATTGATTATAAACAGGTGGTGTGGATCATTTATGTGAGTAAAACAACGTGGTGAGAGTGTAAAATTATAGGGGAGACTATGGCAAAATTTACCTAGGATTAGAACACTTAGTGAATGAGAAACTAGGTGGATAATGTGGTTTGTAACAGATTTTGTTTGAGGAAGATGGAGGGTAAGTTGAGAGAGATAGATAATGTATTCTAAATGTATTAGGAGTGTTAGAAATGTCAATAGAAGAGGGAGGTGTAGAAGGGGAGTGTTAGAGCAAAATCTGTAGCATAATGTGGTAAGGGAAGAAAACTGTGTAAGTGTTGAATAGAAACTTAGAGAATTGTGTGTATAAGTTAGTATGGAATTATGTAATGAATTAGGAAATGAATTAGCATGATTTAGAGTGGTTAAATTGTACTAAAACATGTTAGGATGTATGTAGGAAGATTGGGGAAACAATGGGTGAAATTGGGAAAAGAAAATAAGGGCTGTAGCAAGGTTCTGCTACCGTCCGACCCAGAGTCTGGATCGGACGGTGGGTCGGACGGGGCTTAAGAAACGAAAATCAATCTTTCTGGAATGGTCCGACCCAGGACCGTGGATCGGACGTGGGTCGGACAGGCAAAAAAAATAGTGGTCAAAGTTTCTGACTTCGTCCGACCCAGAGTCTGAATCGGACAGTGGGTCGGACGGAGCTGGGACATGGGACCGAAACCTTCTGGAACGGTCCGACCCAGAGGGTATGGGTCAGACGGAAATAGTGCTGGGTCGGATGGGGAGAATTTCAGAGGACGTAAACCTACTGGAATGGTTTGACCCAGGGCTTGGGTCGGACGGTGGGTCGGACGGCCCATTACTTACAAAAAAAAAACTGTAAGCTTTATAACTATATATATATATATATATATATATATATATATATATATGTACCCACCTATACATATGTACATATATATGTAAGTGAACTATGGTTAAGTAATTAAAAGTAAGTAAATAAAATGTAAAGTATAGGAATGTAAAGACTTAGTAAGTATGAGTTAGGAACCGTACGAGTAATCGAATTAGGTTAATGATACTTAGATTAATCATTCGATTGTATGTATATCATAGGATTTGAATTGTGACACCGGAGGACGTTCGGAAACACGTACGACGGTGAACGGTATGAATTCCTCATGCCCCGTATGCTATCTTGGTTACTCTGATTTGTGTGTTGTGTGCTAATTGATCACCAAATAAGATAAATGCACGAATCGGATTTACTATGCGTACTTGTGAATATGTAGTGTTGTATGTTGTGTATATTTTCTTTAACTCTTACTTTGTATAATTCATGAAATGTTTGGATGATAATGAAAGTGTGTATGTATGATATACTGTACTGTGACCGAATGTTGAATGTGCTTGGACTTCTAACTTATTCCTAACAAGCTAACCAGTCTAACTTAAATTGGTAATTAAATTGGAATGAGTAGAAGTTCGATATAGTTTCGGCCACGCGTGAGGATGAGGAGACACAAGAGGTTGGATCCGATTCCTGACTCTTAAACTGGTCCGCGGCCCAAATCCCTTAAGTGGGTAGCATCCCGGATTGGTGAGTCAAGTAAATCCCGGAGGTGGGACGGAGTAGTCCCCAGGGCCGGAGGTCCCGACGACTTAACTTGAGTATAAGCAAGTAAGTAAGAATGAGTAAGTAAAGTAATTGAAAGTAAGTAAGTGTAAGTAAGAGAAAGTAAGTGAAATGAGTAAAAGAGTAAATAGCATTCCGATTAACCCGGATGCGTAATTTGGCTAACAATGTGAAGGTAAGTAATGTATGCACTATTGTATTGATGCCTTGAATTGTGTAATGAATTGTATAAGCATGTATGTTGTATGTAAAGCATGTATGTATGAAAATAATGAATCGCATGTTTAGTGGACGTCAAATAGTCGGCGTGCCCTAGCTAGCACGCGGTATATGCGGAGTTTATGCGCAGCTTTTGCTGAGCCCCTTGGGCACCGTTTTTACTACACGCAGGTACTCGCGAAGGATGAAGATGTGAAGACTTAGTTCTATTTCTTTTGTTTTCCTTTGGTTGTAAACAATGAATTATGATTGGTGTACTAAGTAGTACACGGCTGTAGCTTTTGATTAGCCGGTGTACCATGGGGTACACCTTTTTGGATATTGATAGAATGGGAATTGGTATAGATGAGTAGCTTTAGAAACTCATTCTTTTGGGAAGTCGAATTTGGATGTAATTGAATATACTTAAATACTCGGTGATCCATTGATGTAAGTATTTGGTATATGGTATTTTGGCAAGTAATATAGTAGCTCGGTATATTATGTTCATCAGACCGTTACTGTAAGTAGAATAGCCTAGCTAGCCGTATGGGCGGTTAGCGGCGTTGTATCACCCACCGTAGTAATAGTAGAATTTCCGCTGCGAACTGATAGGATTAACAGGACGATTAGACGGTAAGCATAGGATTAACGGTAGGGGTGTTACATCTGTATATTTGAAAATTAAATTCATAATATTGGTTTCTTTATATTGTGCAGGTTTGTTGATGACAAGGCGGTCCAAGTACATGAGAATAGTAGTTTCGGGTTCTTATGCCCTGACTACTGTTCTGAAGCTAATATGGGATCTGACCCCCAAGCTTTGGTCCAGTACTTGTCGACTGTGATATATGCGTGTGCAGTTGCTGATAAATCTTACATAATGCTGCCTCTTCATCAAGGGTAAGAATTTTATCTAATGTTAAGTTAGTTTAAAAATTATGATATTTTTATTATGTAATTGATTGAATTAAGTTCTGCTTGTATTGTAATCTATGAACAGCCGACACTGGTCTTTGCTCGTTCTATGTATAAAAAGCCCAAGAGTCCTGCAGCTTGACTCAGCATCTCGGCATCCCAAGAGGCCACTTATATATAACATGTTGATGAGGTGATGAATTTACTTAACTTGATTAATTATCAATTTTTAGTTATTTCTTAATCATCGGTTGATAACTTTTACTTTATCTGTGCGTATGAATTCTAGTGCCTTTGTATCTGTAATAACGCAAGTCCGAGGAGAGAGAATTAAGAAGATTCCGTGGAATGTAGTCAAGGTATTTTTGTAGTCCTTATTCAAATTTTGTAATATGTTCATTAGTTTTAAAATAGGAACAGTATTATAATTTATGTGTTAAATCGATTTTGAATATGTACGTATATACATGTGCAGTGTCCACTGCAGCCGGGAGGTTCGGAATGTGGCTACTATGTCATTCGGTTTATGAGTGACTTGATAGCGGCACCGAGACTCTTGCCAGAGAAGTCTCTAGACATGGTAAGTAGCATTCTCGAAATATTTTGGTTTTGTAGATAATTTTTAACATTGATTCTTAAACTCAAAGTATTATTAGCAACTAATCATATTTCTTTTTGTGTTAATTTCAAGGCTTTTGAAGAGTTGGTAGACGTTACAACGAAGGACATATAACCGAGGTGCTCGAAGAATGGGCAGAATTCATGAGCGTTAATGTAGGTTGCTTTTAGGGTTTGGTAGGATTGAGTAGGATGATTTGAAATTCTCATGAAACAATTGTCGTTTCTGTAAAGATTTTGTTGATGTTTGATAAATTTGCTCAAATTTGTAAATGTAAGTGGATTATTGCCCGTAGATAGGTTTGGTGGCTAATTAAATGGTTAAATGGTTGATCTAATGCCCCACTGTGGTGGCATTGTTAATTGCTATATCTTAACAGGTTTGATTGATTTTGGGTGTGTGTGGTAGAATTGTAGGGTGGAATGGAAAAAACAAAAAAAAACAACCTATTGCAGCGGTTCTTAGTAAGAACCGCTGCAATAGGCCCCGTCAATATTTTCTGAAGAGACCCTATCGCAGCGGTTCTTAACACGCTGCGTAGAGTACCTTTGTAAACCGCTACGGTAGGTACCTATCGCAGCGGTTGTTAAAAGAACCGCTGCGTTAGAGTACCTACCGCTGCCATAGGTACCAAACAACCGCTGCGGTAGGGTCTTTTTCTACTAGTGTTATATGAAATACATTTATAACATTAATTACCAATACTTGGGATGTGAGTTTATAATTAAGTGATGTGTTTAGTAGTTAGAATTTACAAAAAGGTTTATAAATAGAAATTAGATACTTAAAACCTTTGAACCTTTATTTAGAGGAAACTAAGTTACATAAGAATATAAGGTATGATGATTTTTCAGAATATATGATCTTACTAGATAATTGACAATTTCTCTTATGAATGAGAATTTACTTCTTAGTTAAATTTTCACCTTATATTAAGATATAATACTTGTCCTAAAACATAATAAAGGGAATTAATTTATTAAGTTATTCCTTTGAAAACTTTGGTTTTGTAAACAATATAAAATGTATTTAGGACATAAGTTTATTAAAATTTAGTACAAAAGGATTATACATAGTCTATAGAGAGAATGCGTGTAAAAATTAAATATTTAGGAAATTAAAATGTAAGTAAGGATACATAAAAAGGGTTATGTTAAAACACCTTATTATATAGGTACTAATTAAGCGAATAATATACTTTGCGAATACTAAGTATAAGAGTTGGAAGGGTTTGGGTTAATTAAAATATAGTTGTTTTAGGATGAAAAATAATTGAACATCTTAAGACAAGATTATTAAATGGTTATAATATTAAGTCAATCTAAAGTAAAGATAAAATAATTGAGCCTAGTAGTTGTCTCTGAATTCTAAGATCAATTAAGTTATAATGAAATGCATCTACAACACTATGATTCCAATATACAGGTTGTAGATCTTAATTAAGTTAAGGGGAAGAGTTAATTATAATAGGTTAGCTAGTAGATGTTGATAAGAATGAATAACCGTTACATTGTGAGATAATAATATAGTATTCTAAGATAAATCTATCATGGGTCATGATACAACGTTATTCTAAATTAAGAGTAAGGGTATTGAGCTTAAGAGTTATTATTGACATTTTGAGATAAGTCGAAGGTTATACGTAACATTTAATTGTGACTTTGAAATAAGAGTGAGGAGTTTATTTAAGCTTAACGTAGGCTACAAGTGATTGATGATCGACTACCTTTAATATTCTTCAGAGTACTGTTGATTGTTTGTGCAAGTTGACTAGAACTGCTTCAGCGTTATCCAGGTACGATTTCTCGTACCCAGATACTTTTGCTAACAAACTTTATGGAATGTTTTGGAAAACGCTAACTGACATTGAATGGATTTCAAAAGGAAAATGTTTGTGTGACTAACTCAGCTTGATGTGACTAACTGAGCCTTGAATGTACAACTCACATGATCATTGGTTCCTCTTATCCTGTTGTCTCATTAGATATTAACTGCTGAGGGTTTACGCCTCTGCACTCTGTAGGACTGAGTGTTTTGGTATTGCACTCGTGCAGTTATTAATCTAGTGGGAATATGGGAAAGGTCAATCTTGGTAAATTCTTCTTTTGACTCTGGATATCGTTTCATCCATGAGCCGAGTCTTTGTTCTGATGTGCGCGCGTCTTCATTGGTAATAGTGAGGGGCTGTATATCCCCTGTCCTAAAAGGACGTTGTAAACTGTGAGGGGTTGTATATCCCATGTCCAAAAGGACGTAGTAAACAGTGAGGGGCTGTATATCCCCTGTTCTAAAAGGACGTAGTAAACAGTGAGGGGCTGTATATCCCCTGACCTAAAAGGACGTACTTGACGGTGGGGGCCATCTCTCCCAATTGGTTTTATTCCACTCTTGAGTTGTTGGTTCTTGGAATTCTCTTCTTTCATTCCTAGTCCTTGTGACTACTTAGGTCTTTCTACTCCTAACTGGAACTGAATCTAACACAAGCAATGGATGTTCACTAACTGATGTTGTGATTTCTTTTAATTGACTAACTTTAACTTTCTGTTATTTATCTCTTGTCTCAACATTTTATCTTGACCTGGTGATTTTAAAGTGACTGGTTCCTCTGTGTTGTTTTAAGTGTTTGTATTCAAGTTATTTATTAAAGAGTTATATTTATGAGTTTGTTTTGGATTATTGTACCAGTTCCATTCCAGAGAATTGACTCACCCCTCTCGGGGTGGGCTGCTTGGTTTCATCTTGCAGGTACAAAATTGTTCATACAGGTGGCCACGAAGAGTATGAGTGATTGGGATGGGAATTAGGATTTGTGAGAGTTGTTGTATTTTGCTATTAATGTAGTCGTGTTATGTTTTCTCGAGTTCAGACTGTAACATTTGTAAGTAGTAAATGGTGAGGTTTTGTGTCGGGTGTTTGGAACCCGATGATCTGTAATCGCCATTAGAATTTTATTCCGTTGTATTTATTTTAAATAGGGGTGTTACAAAGCGTATGCAACTCGTACATACACATAACCTTCGCTCATGACAATCAATGTAATATAACATAAATATCCTGATAGATACTGTAAATAAGTGTACTTCTATAACCATCCAAGTGTCACATAGAACACATCAATAACCATTCAAGTGTCACATAGAATTACTAACATTCAATCAAGTGCACATATGCGCAACAACCAAACACAAAACCAGTATGCTCTGCATACACATTATCTAGACTACAAATATGCAAGTCACATGTGGTGCTCTACCCCCCTTAAAAAGGGTTACACCTACGTACCCCCAAAAGTATACACAAACTAAAGGAAAAGTTCTGGATACTTGTCTCGCATGGAGTCCTCTAACTCCCATGTCGCCTTCTCAATGTCGTGGTTCGACCACAGAACCTTGACCATCTTAATGGTCTTGTTCCTGGCCTCCCTCGTCTTGGAGTCTAAAATGCGGATTGGGGTCTCCTCATATTTAAGCGTAGGATCTAACTCTAGTGTCTCGGGCTCTAAGATATGTGATGGGTGAGGCACATACTGCTTTGGTTGAGATATGTGGAACACATTGTGTACTCTCCCAAGCCCAACAGGTAAGTCTAATCTGTAGGCTAATGGGCCCACTCGCTCCGTGATAAGGTATGCCCTATTGCGAACTCAAAGTCTCTCCTCCGGACATCAGCATATGACTTTTGTCTGTCCTGGGCTGCCTTCATGTTCTTGCGTATCTGTACAATGTCCTCCTTCATTTGGTCTAGGTACTCCGGCCCTAAGATGGTATTCTCACTGGCCTCGTCCCAAAAAAGAGGTGTCCTACACGGCCTGCCGTACAATGCATGAAACGGTGGCATCTGACTAGATGCATGATAGTTGTTATTGTACGCAAACTCGATCAGGTATAGACGGTCTATCCAGTTTCCCTGGAAGTCTAAGGCACAAGCTCTAAGCATGTCCTCTAATGTCTGAATGGTTCGCTCACTCTGACCGTCTGTCTGAGGGTGGAAGGCGGTACTTAGCTTCAGCTTCGTACCCAATGCTTCCTGAACTTGCTACCAAAATCTTGAGAGAAATCTGGAGTCTCTATCTGACACAATTGACTTAGGTACACCGTGGTGTCTAATGATCTCTTTCTGGAAGAGGTCCGCCAGCTTGGGAACTTTCCAAGTGTCCTTGATAGGAATAAACCTTGCTATCTTCGTCAGTCTGTCGACGATGACCCATATCATGTTTGCACCTCCCCTAGTCGGTGGAAGACCGACCACAAAGTCCATGGATATATCTTCGAACTTCCAATATGGGATGGGCATCGGCTGTACTAACCCGCCTGGTCTCTGGTGCTCGAACTTTACCTTCTAACAAGTCATACATCGTGTCACAAACTCCGCAACATCCTTCTTCATACCACTCCACCAGAAATGTAACTTCAGATCCTTGTACATCTTAGATGACCCTGGGTGTACGGATAAGGAAGAGCAATGAGCTTCCTGTAATATATTTTCCCCTTCAGGTCAGGGCTGGACTCTGGAATGCACAAACGACCATTTAGTCTAATTAACCCATCTTCACTGAGTACAAAATCGTACTTCTGTCTCTCAAAAATACCGTCAGTTATCTGCTGCTTCATAGTCTGCATGTAGTAGTCATTATCTTGAGCGCAACGTACTTCTTTAATAACGTTGTTGTCTCCCGTCATAGCAAATAAGGAATGAGCTCTACAGCTCAGGGCGTCAACAACGACATTTGCCTTGCCCTCCTTGTACCTGAGATCGATGTCGTAGTCCTTTAGAAACTCGACCCATCGCCTCTGTCTCATGTTTAGCTCTTTCTGAGTGAATAGATGCTGAAGGCTCTTACGATCTGAGTAAACTATAACTGTAACTCCATACAAGTAGTGGCGCTAGATTTTTAGTGCAAATACTACAGCTCCCAATTCTAAATCATGTGTCGGGTAGTTCTCCTCATGTTTCTTCAGCTGACGTGATGCATAAGCGACAACCTTGCCATGCTGCATGAGTACACACCCTATCCCAGAGCCTGAGGCATCACAGTATACCTCAAACCCGTCAGTCCCCTCTGGAATGGTGAGTATGGGCGCCGACGTCAGTAGATCCTTCAGTGTCTGAAAGGAATGCTCGTAATCCTCGGTCCATACAAATGGAATGTCCTTCTTCCTCAGATTAGTCATTGGTTTCGCCAGTTTGGAGAAGTCTTGGACAAATCTTCGGTAGTAACTACCAGCTAATCCCAAGAAGCTACGGATATCTGTCACTGTCTTCGGTCTGGGCCAAGTCTTAACTGCCTCAATCTTTGCAGGGTCGACAGATATACCGCTGGCAGATATCACATGCCCTAGAAAAGCTACACTGTCTAACCAGAATTCACACTTTGAAAGCTTGGCATATAGTTGGTTCTCTCTCATGATCTGTAAAACTTGCCTCAGATGCACCTCATGCTCGTCCTTAGTCTTGGAATAGACTAGGATGTCGTCAATGAACACAACCACTGATGAGTCTAGCTGTTCTCTGAATAATCGGTTCATGAGGTCCATAAATATGGCTGGGGCGTTCGATAGGCCAAATGGCATTATTGTGAACTCATAGTTCCCATAGCGCGTCCTGAAAGCCGTCTTCTCTATATCTCCATCTGGTATTCGTATCTGATGGTATCCAGATCTTAGGTCAATCTTCGAGAAGACCGTAGCACCTCTCAATTGGTCGAATAGGTCGTCGATCCGTGGTAAAAGGGTATTTGTTCTTTACTGTGACTGCATTAAGCTCCTGGTAGTCAATGCAAAGTCGTATGCTACCATCTTTCTTCTTTACAAACAGTACTGGTGCTCCCTATGGTGACGCACTTGATCTGATAAAACCCTTATCAAGCAGATCCTCTAGCTGGATCTTCAACTCCTTCAACTCTACCGGTGCCATTCGGTAGGGTGCCTTGGCAATAGGCCTCGTGCATGGTATCAAATTGATGGAGAACTCAACATCCCGCTTGGGTGGCATCCCCGATAATTCTTCAAGAAACAAGTCAGGGAAATCTGATACAACTGGTATGTCCGACTTTGTCTGCTCTTCGTGCCTCAGGTCTTGGACATAGCATAAGTAAACTGGTTGTCCCTTCCTTACCTTCTTCATCAAGGTTATAGCAGATACCAGTTTGAAAGTCAGCTCTCTGGGAGTACTGCGATAGGAGACTGTCTTGCCCTCCGGGCTCTTTAGTAATAATTTGTGCTCTACGCAATGCAGTCGGCCCTTATACTTCTGTATCCAATCCATGCCAACGATGATGTCGAAGCCTAAATTATCAAGCTCAATCAGGTCTGCATGAAAATTTTCAGTCATGATATTAATCTGGAGTCCCATGTGAAGTTTCGTGCACCTCACTCTCTCCTTCGAATAGTATCGATGCACTCACGCCATTTACAGTGAAGGTACCTGTATTGACATTTCCCTTGTTCTTTGCTTCCGCCATGTTCAACACATTCAGAACAACTCCCTCATTGGGCTTGTGGCCTGGGGTTAACAAATTGTAAGATAGTGAGGTTGGGGTGTATGTCTCAAAGGAATTGAAAATGCCATTTATTAATCCAATGATTCTTACATACACTCTCTATATTTACATCAATATTGTCTAAACGTCAAATTTAACAGTCCGGGTTTCAGATGTGTAGTGTTCACTAAGGTCGATGGGGCAGTATTCAGCTTATTGTCTTTAATCCCATGGTACAATAGTCTAGATTCTCCACCAAATATCAACACGTCCCCTGACTTCAAAACAATCTTGCTCACCTTGTCCATCCTCTTCTGATCACCGTACAGAAATTCAGCATCATCTCCAATGGAGAATGATACAACTGGTATCCTTTTGGTAATTGACTCGGATGTCTCAGTCCTGGTGTAACCCAAGTTTTCCCCCTTTCTCATAGAAGTTCACAATACAAACGTCGGCTTTCATGTCTGGTATGGGGTTTGTTTCTAATTGTTGTGCAATTTTGACTGCTCCCGTCACCAAGGTTTGAAAAATGTTGGGTATCCTAGGCACTCGTGCTCCGTCTATCTTTCTTACCTCTCCATACAACCTAGTTTGTGGATCCCAATCCTTACCCATGCACATCATATATAATTTAAGTTTTGACCCGCTCTCGAATCCTGGAATGTAAAATCCTCCCAGACCCATTCCCAAGGCTCTACACTCATTTACAATGGCTATTTGTTCATCTAGGGTTAGGTATTGCTTGAGTAGGATCATGCCGGGTTGAATCACTTGGCATTCTTCCACTGGATATTCCCGACCTTCGCCCAAAATTTTAGGTGGTCTCGGTCTCATAGGTAAGGGGTAACAGATGTCAAAGTGTCCTATTAGGTGAGAGGTTTCCTAAGTTAGGTTTCTCTAAATTTGTGATTCGCACTAAACACATATAAGTTTCATCGTTTGATAACTGTAAACACTCATTCATGCTTCAAGCTTTTGGTTTAGGTTTTAGGCTTACCGGTATCGCGCTGAGTGCTAGTCTCAGCGCCCGAAGCTCTCGCTGAGTAAAGGGTGTTTCAGCCTGGAACGACCTCCTTTCCCTTCTGATTCGCAGCTGAAGATGGTTGTCCTGTCGGACCTCGGGTGTAAGTGTTGTTTTGAGGCGCCTGGCCTCCTCGTGGTCCGCCTGCATGCCTCGATAGCTGAGGTCCTCGGTGAGTCTTTGGGTCCCTTGTACACCCGACTTCTGGGGTTGGAGTAGCACTTGTATTCTCTGTGGCACTCCTTCTTGCAGTAGCGGCATTCTACCTTTTTGCCTGAGCAGTCTACGCCAGGGTGGTCGTTTCCACAGCGCCTGCAGAAGTAATGGCTGGGGTGGCTTAGTGCCTATTGTTACACAACATGGTTTAGTAAAGGTACAACTAATAAACATTTTGATTAAGTGAGAGGTGGGTATCCTTACCCCTGGGTGGTGCAGACCTAAGCGGCTGGGCATTAATGGCGGGGCCGGTCAGATAAGGGACCTGCTCCTTCGCCTTCTGACCTTGGTAGTCCCTTCGCCCTTTCTTTTTATCGAAGAATTTTCGGCTGAAGGTTTTAGGGTTAGTGACCAATTTTAAGTATAAATAGAAAATAGGCAACTCATTCTCAATTAAAGGTTTCTTACTTTCCCCGCTTGCCGTAACCGCTAGAAGTCGCTCCCCCATCCTCGCCCTCGGAATTCTTTCTCTTTTTCCCTTGGGCCTCATCTCTGGTCTGAAGCATCAACTCGGTCACCGACGCGGCATCGTAGCACGCCTGTATGGTGGCAAAGCGTATAGCCCCCATAAAGCCCTAGATACGGTACTGTAATCCTCCTCTGAACTTTTGGATCTTCACTATGTCTGAGTAGTCAACTCCTGGTATGAAGTCCAGTAAACTGATGAACTTAGCATAGTACTCATCTACTGTCTGATTCCCCTGAGTTAGAGTCTTGAGTTCCTGTCTTTTCCTCTGTTTTAGATGCTCAGGGAAATACTTGTCCCACAGCACTTGCACGAACGTTGTCCAGTCAAATCCTGGTGTGGCTTGATGGTGGTCCTCGACCGACCGCCACCATATATCTGCAGCATCTTTCAGGTTGTAGGCTGTGATGTCAACTCTTTGGTCTTTAGGAACTCGAACAGCCTTAAATGACTTTTGATGCTCCACAATAAATTTCTCTAGCAAGGCGAGGTCTGGTTCCCCCGAATATGTTGGTACCCGTGCGTCAGCTACGCTCTTTAGCCAGTTAGTTTCCCTGGGTTGTGGTGGGTGGGGTATGGCTCCTGCAAACTGAGACCCTAACTGCTTGGCGAAGCCAGCCATGGCCTTTGCCAGGCCTGGTATCTCCGGGATGTCCGCTGGTGTCTCGCCACCACGCCCACCATTGCCTCCATGTGCTCTACCACTCCTCGACATCTATAGGATGGTATATTATCTTTACTATTCGGTACTTCACCACCTTTACATTCTCAATCAAAAATGTGCAGGAAAGATAAATTACTAGCAACAAGATATCCCTAAAATTTTCCTTTCTAAGTCACGAATTCTCACAGGCGTTCTCGTATCCCAAAATTCCTATGCTCACTATTCTTGACTCAGTATCTCGTCATCAGAGTGGAACTCCACTCTGATACCACTTTTTGTAACACCCCTACTCCTAATCTCGTAATGTCACAAGTCGTAGCATAAACAAAATATAATTCGCAGTGGAATATAAAACTAACTATCATTTGGTGTTACACGCCGTCACTCACCCATGTGAGTAACAAGGCAACCTTATTCCATCAATCAAGTCCAACTCTTAACTGCTGTGATGACCAGATACTGAGCAATCTTAAAGTTACAACCCAAATCCAAAACCACATAAGTGAGCAACTAAACCCAATACAACAGAAACTCCACAATACAATACATAATAAGACTAAAAGGTGTCTTATTGAAAATATATCAACTACCCTGCGTCCCGCACTCCGGCTTCGTGACTCCGTTCAGTAACCTGAAATGTGTGGCCCACTGAAGGGCTCAGTAAACTATATGTTGATATGCTAAATGTAGTCTTAAATCATTTGGATCCCTTAAGTCATTTAGCCATCTTGATTTTAGATTCATTACATGATGTACCGGTTTACAATAATAATAACAACTGTAAATGTTTAAGTAAACACACAACAGTGAGTTTCTCCTTTGATTTATGGGTGAAAGCCCCTCTTAAAAAGCTCCAAAAAGGTAAACCCTAACTATGGTGTTTCAAGCCTTTCATTGAATTAGTATGTTCCAAGGGTTTAGAATTTTAATTATGTTGAATTTTGTGTTCCTTGGGTGTTGGCATGGAGTTGGGAAACTCCATTGCCATTTGACCGATTTTGATCAAGAAAGAGAGAAGGAGGAAAATGGAAAAGAAGAGGAGAATTTGTGAGCTTAAGGTAAGAAACTCACCTTAATACCTATTTTAATTGCTTTAGAATATGGGATGGGTAATTTAATGAATGAAATGTGTTTAGTTGATTTTGAGAGAACTTGTGAATTATTGGTTTGAATTGAGGGCCTTGGAGCCAAATGATTTGAGTTTGTGGTTATATTGTGGTTTATAAAGATTTTGGAGCTATATTGTGATTTGGTGAATTTTGGATTGATATTATGAGCTGGTAGGACCCTTGTAAGGGTGTGGCTAGTTTAGGATTGATTTTGGTGATAATGGGTGAGAATGGATGTGTTAGGTTTATGGGGAGGTTATGGCGAAATTCCGGTAGAAAATAAGTGCTTTAGTTGACTTTGGCAATGGAAGAAACTTAGGTGTTCAATTGAGTTGTTAAGAGTGGAGTAGTAACCTTGGAATGATGTTTGGAGAACTATAAAGAGGGAGGTATAAAATCTGTAGCAAACTAGTGAATTAGTGCCATGGAGTTTGGAGAAAAACTAGGTTGTAAGAGTTTGAAAGAAATGGATGAACTTGGGTTTTAGAATGGTATGCATCTAGGAATGAATTGGTATAGTCATTGAGTGATTTGGTAAGGTTGGTAGGAGGTAAGAACTACCAAAAGGAAATAGAAATGCACAAGTGTGCAAAATGCAAGAATGTGAAAAGTGATTGTGTTGAATTTGAGCAAGAATTGGGTGGTGGATTAAACCATAGATTTGGAGTGGTTTAAGGAGAGTTTTGAGGTGTTTAATTATGTAGGAAACTTGTGGAAAGTTTATGGAAATATTAGGGGTGGATTAAGGGTTGATTTGGGGTTGAAAAATCACCTTAATAGCAGTTTTTAGCAGAGTCCGGGACTTAGGACATGTACCAAGTCTCGGACCGCATCAAAAAACATGCCGAGAGTAAATGCAGGAATTGGTCCGGGACCTAAGTCCAGGACCAAGTCCTGGACCAGGTGTAAAATTGAGCCGAAAGTCACTTTCTGTATTGGTCCGGGGCCTTGGGTCCGGAGCAAGTCCCGGACCACCCCCAGAATTCACCCGTGAGTACTTTTTAGGCTTTAAAAGATGGGGGTTTGAATGGCATTGGTTTTAGATGATGTTTAGAAGTTTTTTGGTGACTTGTTAAGGTCCTAAGATGTATAAACAAGTGTTAGAAGTGAGTGAGTAAGTTAAGGATTTAAGTACACTAAGTTACACTGAAATAACGGGGTAAGTACGGGAGTAGCAATTATGTACATACCGTAATGCTCAAATATTAATTGAACCATTTGACATGTAATTAGTGGTTCAAGATTAAGACACGAGGAACAAGTGTGAACCGAGGGACGTGAGAACACCCGGTAAAGTTAACCCCGGTGAAAGGTATGATTTCCTCATGCTCTGTATCCTAACTTGGTTACCCCGATTTGTGTGCTTGTTTGATTATGTGATCGCCTAACAAGATAAATGCACGAATCGCATTGTTTGCACTTATTGGTGCTTGTATGGTATTGTTGTTTGTTGGATTGTATTGTGAACTTAAAGTTTGTATAATTCATGAAATGTGAATTGTGAATGAATTGTTTGAATGATGAATGTGTATGTAGTGCGACTCATAGTTGAGTCTTGTGTGAGTAGAGTCTCGTAGAAAGAGTCAAGTGCGAACTAATAAAAAGGTGGAAACACACTACAACTATCGAACCAATACTCAGTAACATAAACCTATGAACTCACTAGAACGTGAGAAAGTATACGAGAGTAGTAACCTCCCGATAATGGTTAGAGAACCGAATTGATTTAATTTACACGATAAACAATAGTGGAAGCATATAAGTAACCTCTATCTAGAGGATTGATGATTGTTCGAATTATGAACCTTGAGTAAAGTAAAGCATGGTAAGGGATCACCAAACCCTTTAGAGGTATAATCGTACCCCAATGAGAGGAACCGACTAAAACGAACAATGTCCCGAACATGAGAGTATTCGATAAGTTGGGTAAAACCTTAAATCTTTGAATACTAGACATTGAGGAATTCCCTAAGCTAATAGATGTTATCAAGAGAGATACTTCTAGGGTAATCCTTGAGATTGTGAAATGACTCCGAGAGAGGAGTTTTGGGAATTTGAGTAGTCCGGTAGAGAACTGGACATTGGTGAACTTGAGGAGCTAAATGCATAGCCCCTTTTGTATTTGGAAGCCCGGTGGTGGGTCTTGTGTATGACCCTGCCCGGAGGTCATGTGGAATGACTTAACATATATCTTGAGTATTGAGTATTATTTGGTGAACTTGAGTATTGAGTACGTGAGTATTGAGAATGGAGTGGTCACTTGAGAACTTGAGAGTTGAGTTGAGCATTGTAGACTTTGTGAGATTGTGAGTAAGAGTACCCAAGAGAGTGGGTAAGACAAAGAGCAAATGAGTAAGGTATAGAGAGGTAGAAACCCTCAAGCCTAAGTATATAACAAACTAAACTAACCTCTTGTGTGTGTTAGTGTTTGTGTTCAATGTTGAGCTTTGATTGTGAATGTACATATATAATGTATGTTGTATGCACGTTGATTGAAATAAAATGAATCGCATGCTCTCGACCAAATAGTCGGCGTACCGTCGCTAGTACGCGGGGTATGCGGAAGTCATATGCAGCGATTTTGCTGAGCCCCTAGGGGCATCGTTTTTATTTTACAGGAACATTGAAGCCAATCAACCGTTCGAGAGTAGGACGGGGTTGTAATAAATATGGGTAGCCGTTTGAGATTTGTATCTTGGGTTGTATTGTAGAGTTGTAAGACCGACATGTGGTCAACAAGTTTGGGAATTGTAATAGATACTCGGTATAGTATTGAATGGTTGTTGCATTGGTATATTGTGGAATTAAAGGTTGTATTTGATTTATGAGTTGGCTAGGTATTGGAAGTAGCATTGTATAGTGTACTCGGTATAAGACCCATCAGACCAATATTGTATTTGATTGTTGTAATTGAGTTTGGATTGGCCTTGTTAGTCACGTGAGTGACTAACGGCATTGTTTCACCCCCGGTTGTATGAGATTTTCCGCTGCTTAAGTATTGGTAATGGAGACGGGTTAGGAGATAATGGTGTGATTACCAGTAGGGGTGTTACAAAAAGTGGTATCAGAGCGAAGTATCGCTCTGATGGTCTAAATACTGAGTTTAGGAAAATACCGAGTTAGGAACTAGAGACTTAGGGCTAAGGGTTGAGTGTTAGTGTGAGAGGTACGCTAGATCAGAACTTCGAGTATGATCTGGATACCTACATAACCAATCCCGCCCTCCGCAACCCGCGTTATAAGTTGGGAGAAGAACACCAGAGAGACGGAAAGACCTCTCATACTCGGGTAAAACCCGATCTGGCAGTTGTAAACAAAATTTGTAAAAGGAGGAACCAGTCATACGGTAGATTCCAAGAACTGGAAAACCCGGAGACGGTTCCCGCTTGAACGACAATAACCGTGCAAAACGGCAGGAGATTGAAGATCCTAAATATAGGATAATGAAATTTGTGGCACCATGGGGCGACATGCTTCGCAGTCACGAGAACCATGCGCGGCCAACAAGAAGGGAAGCATAACTACGCAATGAAGTGAAAAAGCGAAGTAACAAACCCGAGACAAGAGAGTCTACGGACTGCAAACGTTGACAATACCGTTAACAACATACAAACCGGCTATGGAAATAGCCAAGGTTGGATAACTCCAAACCTACAATGCCAAAAGGGCAGTAATACCCAAACAACATAGTTCAGACAATTATGAGATTATTCTAAAAACATACACCAACAGGACTACGACGTAGCTCCTAAGGATTAATCAAACTTCGGTAACCACCATAAAGGTGTGGAAATGAGCAACTAAGCAAGGTACATGGAGTACCACAAGGATCGGGAAAGCACCTGAATTAACAACAATCATGTTAAGAACACTGAGAAGCCACTCAGGGAGTTGATCATTAAGATCAAAAATCGATGGAAGATCTAATAAAACCACCAAATACGGATGGAAACAGTACCATAAACGGTGCAAGACAACCTGAAAACCGACGTACCCGCGCACTTGCCAAGGCAAGTGCAGCAACAACAAGACAAATTGGAAGACTTTTGGATAACCAACAAATACTCACTAAAGTGCCACCATGAAGACTGAAGCAAACATAGGATCTTTAATCCTAAGAATTGGAAGAATCAACCTTGGAAAGGCCAACGGCCCGACCATTATACTAACAAACACACCAGCCAGCAGGGAGCTAGACTTGGTCAAGACCTCAGACATGGCAACGCCATGAAGCTTTTCTTTCAAACCCTAGATTTTATTTCAAAACCCAGCACTTTTCTTTCAAACCACAAACTTTTCTTTTTGAACCTCAGTCTTTTTAAACCAAACTAGAAGAATCACGGTGAGAATCATAGGATGATACAAGAGGAGTTGACAATAGAATGCTTCACCTAGGCGTGTGACGAGCACTACGAGTGTACCCATATACGGGATGTGGGACGACCGCACTCTGAAGGAGCTTGCGGGCCTGACCGACCCTTTGTGAGTTAGTCAGGAAGGTGGTAACGTACCGATAAGATACCCCACGTATGTATACATGTAGTGTACGAAACACGGGAAGTAGTCAGCTCCGTTCTACGGACCATAAGTGAATTCAAACAGAAGCAGTTGGACACCTCGAATGATCGAAGAACCCAGACGAGCTTACAAGCTAAAGGAGTCAAGAACTCACCCCAAGAGAACGTTAAGAGTTAGGAAGTGCGAGAAGCACTAGTAATTGACTAAAGACATTGGAGATGTCTCAAGAATTTGGAACAAAAGCATGAAATAGCCGGAATGGATACCCAGTCTAAACATAGTAAGGCAATGCCTAACATGAACACACCAATGTCCAATGGACAAGGTGAAATACCAGAGTGATCATCTAAGGTACCGGAAGATACCGTTCATCACCGAAGGAAATACCAAACCGGTTGAAAACATAAGAAAAGTATTGTAGTCTACCCTAAGAACGGGAGACGTATAACCCTAAACGGGACAACTTGAAATCCAGAACCACAATGCGGAGGAGACCGAACATACGCTTTCGTAGCCAAAGGTAATGGCATAACTTAGCAACACCCAGCAATCCTTGAAGGGTGTAAAACTACATGTCGTGATTAAAACACAAGAATTACAGCGAACACCCGGATAGAACACTGAAGGGATCCCACTTACTAGGGGATACCCTAAATTAATAGATGATATCAATCAACACCAAGAGACTTAAAAAGGGCATCCAACGGAAGGAAGCGTGAAGCAATGATCCTTATCACGGAGCCCAGTAAGCACCTCCAAGCCATTTGATGGCATATGGAGTAATGCAAAAATACGTTAACCGCCTATAATGAGCAGAACTCTAGGCAACATGGCTAATATGCCATGAACCCATTACAATACAATTCAACGGTTACAAGATTGTGGTGAACCATATGAAGAGTTGCCAAGAACGGAACCAGTAAAATATTTTAATAACTAACGAGCAAAGGTACCCCTCGTTAATGTGAGACCGCGAGAGCGGTAAACACATAGACTCCAAGAAGAGGATGTATCTCTTTCAGAACTACCGATGTAGTAAAGCTTGAGCATATAGACATTGCCAAGCAATGACTTGAATAAGATGAAACCAAAGAAAGCTTTGATAACAATTGTTGACAACCAAGGAGTAACCGGTTCAGAAGAGACATGGTACGTGGAATCGTGAAGTATAAGTAAATAACGCTCAAGGAGCTTAAAAAAATAATAAGGGTGAACCATAGTATAGATGGTGGAAATGCATGAGCTGAAGCTAACAACAGCGGATGCCGTGTAAACCAATACTGTAAAATCAATAAGAACATGGTGCGCAGCAGGTGACCAACGTATGTGAATAAATTACACAATGATATGGAGTTGGTGAATAAAAATGGTAGACAAACCGGACAACAAGGAAGTAACATTCATTCCTCTTGCAATCTCATAAGAGATTTACTGCCAAGGGTTTACGCCTCTGTACTCTGTAGGACTGAGTGTTTTGGTATTGCACTTATGCGGTAATGATCGAGTGGGGTAGCTAGGAAGTTGGGAAGATGGCAATTGTGGTAAGAGTAGAGGGAATTATGAAGTAAAGAACACTTACAAAGAACCAGTATGTGGGCATAGTTCAGAAGCCACTGGTAATAGAGGAAGCACTACAATTAAGTAGCGGCTCAACCTCAACCGCCAATAAGTCAGGAGAACCAAGTGAATAATAACTCAAGTACACAATAGTATGTACATTGATTCCAGAGAGCTGGATAGGAAACCTGTAACTCATTGAGTTCACGTACGGTAAAAGAATACCACGCATGATTGATGAACCTTATTCCGAAGATAAGAAGGAATAAAAAGATGATGTCTAGTACATTAGGAATAACTAAAAGGGCGAACAACCCGAGTTATCAGGGTCGCGCAGCGGAAGCTAGTGGGCCCAAATTCTAAAGGTTTAATACACCTAGTGAATGAACGGATAAATATCAAGGCCTGGAAGTCTCTAAGGCTAGAACCAAACCCGGCTAAGAGTTAAATAAACTCCGATGAAAATTCTTGGTGCAGGGACTAAACCAGTAAATTGGTTAAGACCCTTTGACCAGAATACATTGTATAATAGACCACATGGAAGTTGAACCACTCCATGACGGTTGAATGCCTTTGACCTATGTCCAATGTTGACACATGGTAGATTACGTGGGCGTAATCCCTTTTTAAGGGGGGTAGGGTGAAAATCGTGAAATGTATGTTTTACGTGAAAGTGCGTAAACTACAATGTGCATAGCGCAAAAGAATTCGTTGTGATGATTGGTACTTATGTTACATAAACATATGTATCCATTCATAATGTAATTAAGGTTGATTGTGAGATTTGAAGTGGAAAGGAGTATTGATTGTGAGAGATTTGAGGTGAATGGAGTAGAGAAACTCCATGGGGAATGAGAACCCCGATTGGTAATAATTTGGGAAATGAGTATGTTTGAGGTGTTTGATGAGTATAAATCAGTACAAAACCGATGTTGAACTTAGTGGGAATTGAGTCCCCTAGGTGACTTGAGTTGATTTAATTTTCTTGTAAATGATTGAGGATAGAAATTGATTTTACTTGTGAACTATTGGAGGATAGGGAACTAATTGGAGAACTAACTTTGAACTTCTTAGGTAAGTAGTTGGAGATAATTAAGTAACAATTGATGAGAAGGCTAATGGAGCAATAATGGATGGTATGAGTAGTAATGAGTA
Source organism: Limonium bicolor (assembly GCA_023374045.1). Taxonomy (NCBI): domain Eukaryota; kingdom Viridiplantae; phylum Streptophyta; class Magnoliopsida; order Caryophyllales; family Plumbaginaceae; genus Limonium; species Limonium bicolor. The sequence goes on from CM041780.1 coordinate 208,562,364, forward strand.
AAAGAATTCTAGAAATTGGTAAATGTATGGTTGTATGATTATGATTAGAAAGATAAAAAGATAGAAAATGAAATTAATGTTTGACTATTTGATTGTGTGAATTGGGGTGGGAGGTGGAACTTGGTTTGCTAGCGATCAAGGGAAACCGAACACCAAAGTGGGGTGGATGGATAGTTCAGCACCAATGCTGATCACATTGGGGTTGAATGACTCTTGAAGCTCCGTAGAAGTGGCCACAAGTAATCATACTAGTAATAGGTGAAATTAACATAAATTGGAACTTGGAGTTGCATTAAAGTTTTCAAAATGAATTTCCAAATTGGTTTTGGCATAAATGATTTTCTTCAAACTTGAGAAGGAGGATCGGTTTTGAAACCGCTCCCACGGGCGCTAGTGAATCTTCCATGGCTAGGCATGGGTATCCGGTTGAAACCATGAAGGTGAAGCTAGTTGTGAGTCGGTGGAAGTGATGAATAGTTTTGAAACCACTACAACGGACGAGCAAGGGTACTAACTGACTTGTAGGACGTTTGTAGTGTGGGTTTTGTATTTGTCCAAGGGCCGCCGGATATGTGTAGTCCGGTCAGGGAAGAGTACCCACTTTGGAACCTGAGGATTCTCTAGAGGTGCAAATGAATTTGATCAGAACCAAAGGACCGTATAGCCAGAAAGAGTAAGTGCTCAATGTCATGACGGCCGTGAACCAGAGAGCGTAAGTGTTCAAACGTGACCGGTACCTGAGGGATCACTCGATATGGAGGAGGACTTAGTGCCTAATTGTCTGCGGATGGACCCCCATTGAGAGGTTGGACAATGATATTTTTGGTTGCTATGCATGCTTGACATGTTGTTTGGATGTGTGGTAGGCATTGAGTTAGGATTTCGGAGTCTGAAAGGTTATAGAGAGTTTATAACCATTGTATTGAGTATTTGGGTGACTAACAATCTTAGACTCACTAACTTTGTGGGCAAAGTTCTTTAAGGGGGTAGGTTGAAATACCCTGACATTAAGTAGGGTGATTAAATTACTCTAATCCTATATTGAGGGCCTATTAGTGCCTAATGAATTTTGGTAAAAAGAATAAATCCAAAAGAAACAAGAAAACGCTTAAAAAACGAAAAACACTAAATTGGGCGTTAAGTGATCCTAGGAGAAATACAACCTTAAAAGGGTATTGGATGAATTTAAAAGGCTTAATAATGCCTCAATAATATACGGGAAAAATTCCCGAAGAAAATGGATCCAAATAATGCGTTAAAACGCTAATAAAACTTTAGTGCATGTTTTTCGAGAAAACCCAAAAACGTGACCTTAAGTGGTCAAACGAACCCGTAAAAAATATAGTTCATCAAATAACTATAATTAAACATTAATGGGAGCTTAATAACCATTAAAATTAAAGGAACGAGAAAATTCCGGAAAACGGGCCCGGTTAGTGAATAGTGCTAAAAACAGGTAAACGAGCGTTTTCTGTAAAAGACGAAAAACGCTCCAGGTTGTACATATATATATATGGGATCAGTTTTTAATTAGTAAAACAGCCCACTCACACACTCTCTCACAACTAGCTAGTTAGGAAGAAAAGAAAAGAAAGGGAAAAAGTAGAAAAGCAAAAAGGTACCCTCTCTCTCCTCCTTATTTTCTTTTCCCCTCTCTCTTTCCTTCCTTCTTCTTTCTCCTCCTTCCCAGCCGGCTGAAACTCTCTTTCCCCCCTTGCTGGCGATTTCAAGATGCCATCCATGGCTACCTCAACTTCCTTGCCTTGCCCAAGTCTCATTAAAGCTCCAATCACAATAAATACATATTCTTCTTCCTCTCATCATCCTCTATCATTCTCTCTTTTCAAAATTTGAAAATGAATAAGTTCATCTCCATGGGTTTTCCCCATTTGAAGAGAAAATAGCATCAATGGGTAGCTTAGCCTTCCCTCTCTCCTAAGGTAAAAAGATTCATGAAAAACTCATTCTTCCTCCATCTTGTAGAGCTGGCCGATTTTCCCTCTCTCACACCTTGTTTTCTCCTTGATTTTGAGCTTCAATTCAACCCTCCAATGGTGGTGGAGTTTCTCCTTTGATTCATGGGTGAAAGCCCCTCTTAAAAAGCTCCAAAAAGGTAAACCCTAATTATGGTGTTTCAAGCCTTTCATTGAATTAGTGTATTCCCAAGGGTTTAGAATTTTAATTATGTTGAATTTTGTGTTCCTTGGGTGTTGGCATGGAGTTGGGCAACTCCATTGCCATTTGACCGATTTTGATCAAGAAAGAGAGAAGGAGGAGATTGGAAAAGAAGAGGAGAATTTGTGAGCTTAAGGTAAGAAACTCACCTTAATACCTATTTTAATTGCTTTAGAATATGGGATGGGTAATTTAATTAATGAACCCAAAATATGAAAAAGAATAATGTGTTTAGTTGATTTTGAGAGAGCTTGTGAATTGTTGGTTTGAATTGAGGGCCTTGGAGCCAAATGATTTGAGTTTTTGGTTAAATTATGGTTTATTAAGATTTTGGAGCTATATTGTGATTTGGTGAATTTTGGATTGATATTATGTGCTGGTAGGACCCTTGTAAGGGTGTGGCTAGTTTAGGATTGATTTTGGTGATAATGGGTGAGAATGGAAGTGTTAGGTTATGGGGAGGTTATGGAGAATTCCTGGTAGAAAATAAGTGTTTAGTTGACTTTGGCAATGGAAGAAGAAACTTAGGTATTCAATTGAGTTGTTAAGAGTGGAGTAGTAACCTTGAATGATGTTTGGAGAACTATAAAGAGGGAGGTAAAATCTGTAGCAAACTAGTGAATTAGTGCCATGGAGTTTGGAGAAAAACTAGGTTGTAAGAGTTTGAAAGAAATGGATGAACTTGGGTTTTAGAATGGTATGATCTAGGATGAATTGGATAGTCATTGAGTGATTTCTAAGGTGGTAGGAGGTAAGAACTACCAAAAGGAAATAGAAATGCACAAGTGTGCAAATGCAAGAATGTGAAAAGTGAGTTGTGAAATTTTCATGATGCCATGAAAAGCAGTTTCATATTTTAATCTCTGGAGTAAGAGCTTCTTTGTGGGATTATTAGTTGGTGTCATTAAGGTTCATTTTGTCTAACTCGTGAACCCACCATTGCCTCTGGTGTTGAGTTCCTGGGTCTGCTTGTATGTATTGTTTCTAACATTGACACTAGTGCAGAAAATGTTTTTTACCACGGTTATTTTGCCTATATACCACGGTTCCAAAACCGTGGTTAATACACGCGTCGTATATTCGAAAAAATGACTAAACCACCGGTTTAAAACCGTCGTTTAAAAGCCAGAGTATAAACCACGGTTGTTCGGTGACCGTCGTTTAAAGCCATTTCTTGTCGCGGGATCAGACCGATTTTATACCACGGTTTGGCCTGATAACCGTGGTATATAAGCATTTTATACGACGGTTCGGAAACATAACCGTGGTATATAACCGTTTCCATTGCATTTTATACGATGGTTTCCTAATCAACCGTGGTTTAAAACATCGTTCCATTGCATTTTAAACCACGGTTTTTACATAACTGTGGTTATTTTTTTCTTTTTTTTGTTTTTCTAGCCTCTACCACATATGTTTTCCAACACAACCCAATTTACAATCGCATATACAACCTGTACAGGGCATCCAACTGGTACTGCCCTTTGATAACCAACCACACTACATGACCATAAACCAAGTTGCCAGTTTGAATTGCAACATTTTAAAAACGAATTGCAAACAAAACTTTCAAAAATAAGAAAGAGTTTAACTTTACAAAATTTGAGAGTCTACGTTGCTTCAGCACAAACAAAGTGTAAGTCTAACTACACTAGTAGGGATAAGATCTAAGAAGCGCTCAAGTAATTTTTACACCAAAACTGCGATAAATGATCTCTTACAAAGTCCAGATCCACTTTGGAATATGTGACCCCCGCATTTATGAAAAAAAAATGATTTGTTCATAAAAAGAAACTGACCATCATTAGAACACACAATTTTATTTAAAATGCAATAACTTTAACTACAACTTTGATTAATGGAATAACTTGTCATCATTGTCAAGCGTGTCAATTTTTTGTACAATCTCGAACATGTACCGCATCACGTAATAGCCATAGCTCCGTGAATCAGGCTGTTTAGGACACTGCCATCACACCATCCATGGATTACCAACTTTAGACAGATCAAGAAATTTAAACGTTAAACTTTAATACAAAAATGCATGCATAAATTAAATGATTACTTACACGTATGTATTGGAAGTTCAAGATGGAGAATGGTTTCTTCTCATCACTTAAACCAAGCTTATGGCCCCTGCATAAATTTTAAAATGAAGCCATTTATTGCCAATAATCCAGGACAAGGTTAAAATAAATACAAAATGCATTAAAATTTTAAATACTCCTTCAAATATTTCTCTACAGCGATCTCTCGAAGGTCATCAGCGCCCAATGGGTCTAGTATCAACACGCATGAGGTGTCGATACACAACACCAACAACATCCAATGATTGCTACCACAGGTAAAACAAAGAATGTTTTGTAGAACAATATTTTTAATTTATCACATAATGTAATTAGGAAGCAAAAAATTCTAGTTATTGTGTACTTACATGTGATGATATAGGATCAGCAAATATTTGCTTCTTCTTCGCATCGCAGTACAAAATCCATGCCTCACGTGCTATGCACATCCTTGCTCATCCAATGCGGCCTGACTTGCTGACATCAATTGCGGACACAAGAAAGAGATGGAAGATAATCTCTTATTCGATATCAGTCTAGTAGTCAAACACCTAAACAACATTTTTTCATAAGATATGTTAAATAGCTTAAAAAAATGAAAGATAATTTAATAATTTAAAAGATACTTACACACAATAGGCTTGAATCACAGAGATGTTAAGCAGGTCTCCCATCAAAAATTCTCTTAGATCGCTCACGGTAATCATCAGATCTCTGGGCTCAGGGGAGTGGAAAACATGCTTAGACACTATCATGTTGAAGTTGGTGACAGACTGCGGCTTCGTCATGAAAAAGTCATACAACATTTTTTGTTTGACTGTCAACTTCTTCAGATACTTGGGTGTCAGAATGGCGGATCTCCTAGGAGTCATATCGAAAGGTTTCACCACTTCCTTTCTCACACTCTGACTCTCCTCATTTGATTTCACAACTTCCTTCCCCTTATCCACTTTCCTCTTCTTAACCGGTCTTAATTCCTTATCAATCTAATAGTATACAAAATTTAAATAATAAACATATCAGTCAACAGTCAAGTTAAAAACTAAACAGTAAGCATGTAAATAGTTTACCTTGTCATTGACATCAATGAGAGAATATGGCCATGGAACAACTGAAGATTGTGCTTGACCTATTTTACTCCACTGATTCCACTCCAACAGAAGCGGAGAGTCCTCATGGCCTCGCACAATGTCGTCTACCATCACACGAGCGTGAAGAGGTGGGATGAGCTTGAAATGTACTATACTGTTCTGTCCGGTCGCTAAAACCCGACCGTATGCAACATGCACAGTCTCACCATCCAACACTTGAAACAGATGGCATGATTTAGCCACCTACATCAACTCACAACAGTAAGCAAGGTAATAAAATTATATTGTTTTAAAAGTAATGTTAAAATAACTAAGGACGAAAAAAGAACAAACCTGAAGGTTTTGATAAGGAAATGTGTCTCTGGTAGAAGAAGAAGGTGCAGAATGATTCACCATCGGAGTATCCGCCGTCGTGGAAGGAGCAGACGTCAGTGTAGGATCATCGACCATCATAGGATCCGCCGTTGTGGTAGGATCCGGAGCAGACGTCGGTCTAGCAGTAGGTGCCGGTGTAGGAGATGCGGCCACTGTCGATGTATCCGCCGTCGCGGGTAGGAGCAGACACCGGTGTAGGAGTAGGTGTCGGTGTAGGAGTATGCACCTGGCCCAATACTAAAGCCTCAAGTCTTCGCAGGCGCTCCTCGTAGGCTTGACGCTCCTCAGCGTGACGTCGCTCCTGCTCCTGTACCCGTTCCTCCACCCATGGATCCACCATTCTCTCTAACATTTCAGCCTGTGATACTCTCGATCGAGATGATGGAAACACATTTTTGGCGAACTTCCCTCCTAGCCCCCGCACTCGCCCTGGATGATCCTTTTGCCCAAGGGCCTTATTCAGTGGATCATCCTGAGACGGAGGGACTAGAACCATCTCCCATCGCTCAGTAGATCCAGACTATTTTAAATTACAAAAACATTAGAAATGAACTTACTAATTAGTAAACAACAACTTTTAAAAATATATACTTACAATCTTTGAAGCCAACTCAGCAGTCTCGCTCTGCGGGAACACATATACTCCCTCCTCATTTTTCTTCATGTGACCCAGCATAAATGTCTACACCCTACTTGCATCGTCAACATTTTCAATAACTGACTGAGTGTCGTCTTCATTAGTTTTCGTCAGTAGGCCCTCACTCTTTCACTCTATCGTCCATATCATCCAACCCCAACAGTAAGTCCTCTTCGACTCTATCGTCTGGATCCTTAATCTGAAAAATAATCAATAATTAACAAGGTTAATACAAACATCTACTGAATCAAATGTTGAAACATGACAAAAATGAAATATATATATATATATATATAATATTGTCAATCAGACTTACAAAATATCATCGTTCAATCCACAATCCTTCATTGTGGTCGGACCTTCGATATTCAAAATTAGTTACATTATCTACCTCCATCGGCAACCGAATAGGTACATCTGTTTCATCTTCACAGTTGTATTCATCCTCATCAACAATATTATCAATCCCAACTATCGATCTTTTACTCTGCATTACAATAGACCATCTGGGATTACACTGATCACGACAGTAGAATACTTGTTTTGCCTTTGATGCAACAATAAAGGGTTCATCAGTAGGAGCCGCTGTTGTTAAATCAACTAGCTTCATGCCATGATCCTCCTCACGATATCCCTGTTTGTTGTCCACCCATTTGCAATAAAATACGTAAGTTTCATAACTAGTGTAATTCAAGACCCAGATATCCTCAATAACACCATAATATTCATTCTTTAGTGTATTGTGACTTGTTCCTGTGAAAATGTCTTGTGAAGCGATAAGATGCACACCACTGTTCTGGTTTGTCGATTTACAATCTTGACGTTCAGTGTAAAAAGAAAATCCATTTACATCATAGCCTTCATAAGATAACACATCGAGATTTGGACCGAGTGCCAACAACTGGATCATTTCATTCACGTTCCTTGGATCTTCGTTCAACACCTTCTATGTGAACCACTTAACAAATGTTGCATTCTGCTCCTTTTTTAATTTGGCATTACTCATCGTTGGGTGTTTTGTTTTGAGGTAGGCTAGGTGTGCATCGAAATACGGTTCAACACCTTCAGAATGATTCAACACAACCAGATGTGCCTTGTTCAATATATCAATATCAACTCTGCATAATTTTTTTTCCACAGGTACTAACCCCTTTAAGCCTGCCATCATGTCTTTCTTTTGGTAATCCAATAACATCAACACCGTGTAAGTAGTGAGTGCAGAAGTCAACTACCTCCTCTGTTACTGCCCCTTCAATTATGCTTCCCTCTGGACGCCGACGGTTTTTCATTTTCTTTTTTAGTATACCCATATATCTCTCAAACGGATACATGTATCGAAGGTATAACGGAGCACAATGTTTGATCTCTCTAACAAGATGAACAAGTAGATGTACCATAATATCAAAAAACGAAGGAGGAAAATACATTTTCCAACTGACACATGGTGATCACAAGGTCATTCTGTAGTTTATCCAGCGTCTCCACATCAAGCACTTTACACGAAATTCCTTTGAAGAAAACACATAAATTTGTAATAGTTTTCCTGACATCAGCTGGAAGGACCCCACGGATTGCAACCGGAAGTAAGTGCTGCATCAGCACATGATAGTCGTGAGACTTCATCCCTACCAATTTAAGATCAGACATTGATACCAAACTTGATATGTTCGATGAGTAACCAGATGGCACTTTAATATGACGAAGAGAACTACAAAAACTTATTTTCTCTTCTTTGGATAATGTATGACAAGCGGGAGGCAAGAATGTTCTTTTCCCTCTTTGTTGTGGCGCGAGTTCTTCTCGTATACCCAATTCAACCATGAAATACCCCTAAGCTTAAAAACTTAATTAAATGATCTATTAATGATCTAAGATGATTAATAAACATCTAAATACCATTGGGGAACAATCTAAAAGATCTCAACAAGGCAAAACATGCCTTAAGATCGGTAAAGCCAAAAATGTGCTTTAAAGCACCATAAAGATTGTATGACCTCAAATAGGATCCAAAGTGGATTCCTAAGTATTATAATGAAGTAAGGAACACAACAAAACTGTTCTCAAAGAAAACTAAGCTCAGAAACACCCTGTGACACAAAATGTGCACTAAAACACCTTAAAGCACGTTTTTGTGTATGAGCTCTAAGATAATGACTTTTTGTCATTTTAAAGACTGGAGTATCATTTAAATCATTAATTTGACATGATAGACTATATTATAAAGTCTAAATCAAAGTTTGAAAATAAAAATCAAAATATGACATTTATTTGTGAATAGTAACCCAAATAGTGCATTTTTAAGCAAATTGACCAAGTTTGGTCAATGGTCAACTAATTGACCATTCTTATCCTTTGGCTGTCGGCAGGCAAGGAGGAGGGAAGACAGCTCACACAGCATTAATGCTAAATATCTTCCTAATTTGATGAATCACCATTTACTATTCCTTTTTATAACATTTTACTCCTTTAAACACATTACCTTGCATTCTCTTGCCTCTTGTCCCATTCCAGCCGAGCCATCAGCTCTTCCAAACCCTCTAAAGCTGTGTTCTTGAGTATGGAAGACAAATCAATCTCTTAAGAACCTAAGGTAATGGTTTAAGGCATATTTTAGCTCTTTTTCTTCATCTCTTCAATACCTACACTTGGAGCTCATGATCTATCACATTCCATGGCTCATTCTCAGTGTTTTAAGGCTTGAACAAACACCAATCTCGGCTGAAGCAAGTCTAGGGACCAAGGTTGTTGAAATCTACATTATAAGGTAAAAACATACCTTAAGGATCTCTACTCTCCATCCGGTTTGTTCCTTCTGATTTTTATGAGTTTATTCACTCATAATCTTCATATTTACATGTTCATTCAGTTGGTTAACCATTTGGAGCAAGGGTGGCCGAAATCCAAGGGAAATATCACTCTTTAAGGCATTTTTCCAAGGTAAAACCTGTTACCATGGCAGCTTGTTGTTGTCTAGCTATTTCCTATGTTCATATGGTGAATTTAACACCATGTGGTGTGTTTAATTCAGGCCGAAATCCTTTGGAAACTTCCTTGCATTTTTAAGGTGATTTTTGCCTTAAATCTTACATTAATTGTTCCTTATGGTTAAGCTCATGCTTGGAGTATAACTATATCTTATTTTGGTGTATTAAACATGTCTAAATGATGTGGTGATTTTTCCTCCAAGCTTCCGAGTTATTACAAGGGATAAACCAAGGTATAAACACCTTAAACTTATGATTTTATGATTTCTTAGCATATATACACTAGTGGAACGCGAGGCTTTAATGACGGTGGTTTAATCACGGCTTAAACAGACACCGTGATTAATAGGAAGGCCGGAATTTATTAGCGACGATGATTGATTAACCCGTAATCAATAATCAATCGGAGGTTGCGCGCCTTTTTTAGGAGGGACTTTAGATGACGGTTTTTAGTAAAACCGTAATCTAAAGTCCCGTGTTGACGCGCGCTTTACGGTCAACGGACTTTAGATTACGGTTTTACTAAAAACCGTCATCTAAAGTCCCTCCTAAAAAAGGCGCGCCAACCTCGTCAACGACGTCGTTTTGACCTGACGAAAAAAATTTCCCGTATTATTTGATTTATTCGACTCCGCGCGTAATCTAAATTACAGTTAACGACGTCGTTTTAGCAGTGTATTTTAGATTAATAAAAACTTTATATTAATGTGTTACCTATGTTTGAAACCCAACATATGGCAAATAATTATCGCGCTATTTTTTTAATTTCGTTACACTTTAGATTACATTTAACGACGTCGTTTTACCAGTGTATTTTAGATTAATAAAAACTTTATATTAATGTGTTACCTATGTTTGAAACCCAACATATGCCAAATAATTATCGCGCTTTTTTTTTTAATTTCGTTACACTTTAGATTACGGTTTTGTGAGAACCGTCATGTAAAGTGTGACTTTAGTTTACGGTTTACATGTAAACCGTAATCTAAAGTCCATTTAAACATTTGCCTACACTCTGCACACTCTACTCACAGTAACTCTTCTCTTTCGCGCTATCTTCCTCACTGAAATTGCCTCCTCTCTCCCGTCACCTTGCTAACGGCCATCGCCGCCGTCGCTCCCACCACCTTTGTCACTCCCATCGCCGCCGGTCACCACCCATCTACCACTGGTCTCACCGTCGACGTCTCTATCGCGTATTGGGTATGCGATCGCGATTGATTGTCGTTTTTTTCTAACTTTGTTCATATACATGCATTTCGATTGCAAGTTCTAACCTCGTTTGTATCGAATCCTGAGAGTGTAATGGCAAATGTTCTAACCTTGTTCATATATTTGTGCCCAGATTCACAGTTAATTGCGACCTAGTTCGTGGGCTGATTTCTACACTACTTGCCCACTTCGGTGCTTAGTTACGGTAACTTTGCAAACCAATCTGTAAACTGCTGTATTTATTTGTTCTTAGCATTTAGTATTACAATTAATACATAATAGTGTAGTTTTAAAAATGCTACTACTTAAAACTGCCACAGGAAAGAAAGTAAGTTCAAGTATATTACCGATTCCTGAAAAATGAATGGTACAGAACTGTAGCATATCTCAGTTTCATGAATGGAACAGAACTGTAACAAGTTGTTTGAGTTTTGGTCTGGATTTAAAAGCTTAATGGAATATTTAAGTAACTGGGTAAGGAGTTAGGAGAAGTATAATCAGTTGAAAGGAAAAAAAACAGACAGGGAAGAAAGCAAGAACACAACTCAGTTTCTGTTTTGATTTCAGTTTGGATTTCAGCTTCAGTTTCGTATCAGATCAGGTTCTGACTAATTCTGCATCTGTAACAAAGTTGCCTTGGGTTTAGTTGAGTTAGAAACTTTATAACACACCAAATTGACAGGATCGACAGTTTAGAAAGGTTTGAGAATTCAAACACGTGAAAAACAGAGGAGTCATACACCAGTCTCTGTCTGTCTGTTTCTTTTCTTTCAGTTTCTATTTCTGTTTGAGTTCTGTGTGAATCTGTTCAGTAGAGGCAACAGAAAGATGTTGTCGTTTTTCTGTTTCTGTAAACTAAATACATCAGTGAAGATAAGTTTATGTATGTTACCAGTTCTAGATGGTGCGTGCGAATTTGACTTTGATAAAACTGATTTGGAGACGTTAGAAATATAGGGGAGATGCTGTCGATTTTTTTCCGCGGTTTAGCTAGCATTTAACCTTGATTTTTTGATGAATTCTAATGTTGTCGTTTTTCATTTATGCATCAGGACTACGACTTTATTTAGGCTTCCGACCTCAACCGTCTTAGCATCGGCTAATCGTCTACCAGAGGTAAGATTTATATATATACATATAATATTTGACAAACTACCAAACATAGTTATCCGCCCAAGATATACCTAATAGAGGTATATCTTCGGCAGTCCCTGTCGGGACTGTCCACGATTGTTAAATCACACACCTAGGGTGTGAATGTGCTTTTAATATGTACTTTATTGATTATTTCAGCAGTATCTCTTTATTGTTCTTCGAATGCATATATTATTGATTAATATCATAATATCGTGCATTTGAAGAACTGTAGGGAGATGCTGCCGAAATTTTCAATAAATTACATATTAAAAACACGTTCACCGGTGGGATTTAATACTCATGGATGGATTTAGGTTGATAAGATACAAAAGTGTAAAGACTCTGCCACGGGTGACGGTATGAAATGGCTGCCTTCATATAAATAGCTAGAAGGAGATGGAACGTTCGTGGATTTACAGCGGAAATTTGGACGACAAGTTTTTAGAAGGAGTTGATAAGTTATGCACGGTGTTGGCGAACAATCTGAAACCTACAGACAAGGGATACATATTTTGTCCGTGTATCGACTGCCAAAACAATCTGAGATATCGCGGCGTTGAAACAATTAAGGAACATCTGATCCGCCGCGGTTTTACAAAAGATTTCCAAGACATAATCCGATGGCATGGTCAGAGTGCGTTCGATGTTATTAAGCCTGACGAAGGGGATAATGGTCAGGCAAACACAGAAACAGAACTTGGAGATGATACAGTTGCTGGTGATCCAGAAGACGTTACAGCGAACGTTGTGCCAGATTTCTGGGATGATGACATTGAGACTATGCTTGAAGATGTGGAACGACATTACTCTAACACGCCAGACAAGCATGAAAATTTGTTGGATTCATCCAAAACACCGTTGTACCCCGGGTGTGACCCTACAAAGTTAAGCAAGTTGAGTGTCGTCCTCAAGCTATTCAACTTGAAAGCGAAACATGGCTGGAGCGACGTAAGTTTCACTGACCTCCTGGAACTATTGAAATACGTTCTTCCGGTGGACAACGTTTTACCAACGACTACGTACTCAGCCAAAAAAATGATGTGCCCAATGGGTATGGGGTACCAGAAAATTCATGCTTGTCCAAATGGTTGCATGCTGTTTTGGAAATCGGATGAATTTGCTGAAAGCTGTTCAGCATGTGGAGCGTCACGGTATAAGAAACAACAAACTCACATCAGCGGTAGTAAGAAAGGTTCACCAGCTAAGGTATTGTGGTACCTGCCCATCATTCCAAGGTTCAGACGTTTGTTCTCCATTGAGAAAGACGCAGAGAATCTTCGGTGGCATTCAGTTCACAGGAAAAAGGATGGCAGATTGAGACATCCCGCTGATGCACCACAGTGGAGAAACATAGACGTAAAATTTCCTGAGTTTGGTAACGAACCGAGAAACCTAAGGCTAGGCTTGTGCACGGATGGGATGAACCCTTACGGTACTTTGAGTAGCATACACAGTACCTGGCCTGTGCTTTTGGTTATTTACAATCTACCGCCGTGGTTATGCATGAAACCAAGACACATCTTGTTGTCTTTGTTAATATCTGGTCCAAAGCAACCGGGCAACAAAATTGACGTATTCCTACAACCTTTGATAGAGGATCTACAACTCTTGTGGAATGAAGGGGCTACGGTTTACGACTCATTCAGTAAAGAGGACTTCAATTTGCGTGCTATGTTGTACTGCACAATCAATGATTTCCCCGCCTATGGTAATCTTTCAGGCTATTCAATCAAGGGGGCGTTGGCGTGTCCGATTTGTGGTGAAAACACTTGTAGCATTCGCTTGAAACATAGTGGGAAAACCGTGTATATGGGCCACCGAAAAATGCTTCCAAAAGGACATAAGTATCGAAAGATGGCGAAAGAGTTCGATGGGAAAACTGATCACAGCATGGCGCGCCAGCCTTTGACAGGTACAGAGATTTACAAAAAGTTGGATAATATTGTGAACAACTTCGGCCGCCAACCAAAAGTGGTGAAAAAAGTGTCTGGAAAAAGAAATCAATATTTTGGGAACTACAGTACTGGCAGCATCTGGAGGTTAGACATTGTATCGATGGGATGCATGTCGAGAAGAACGTGGGTGAAAGTTCACTAGCACCCTTTTGAACATAAAAGGAAAGACAAAGGATCATTTGAAAGGAAGAAAAGATTTAATTGAGTTGGGCATACGCACAGAGCTTGGCCCGCAAGAACGTGGAAAACGCACATTCTTGCCTCCTGCCTGTCACACTCTGTCTAAAGAAGAGAAACATAGTCTATGCAGTACCCTTTACAACATCAAGGTGCCATCAGGTTACTCCTCAAACATAAGAAACCTAGTGTCCATGACAGATTTCAAATTAGTAGGAATGAAATCTCACGATTATCATGTCCTACTTCAAGAATTTTTGCCAATTGCACTACGTGGGATCTTGCCGGATGCTGTCAGACACACAATCACAAACGTCAGTGTCTTCCTCAAATCCATTTCGTCTAAGGTTCTTGATGTGGACACTCTGTCTAAATTACAAAAGGATCTTATTGTGACAATGTGCCAGCTGGAGATGTATTTTCCTCCATCGTTCTTCGACATAATGATACATCTCCTCGTGCATCTTGTAAGAGAGATTCTGATGTGTGGTCCTTTGTACCTTCGCTACATGTATCCGTTCGAAAGGTACATGGGTGTCCTGAAGAAGAAAATGAAGAACCGTCGTCACCCAGAGGGTAGTATTATAGAGGGCACTATCACAGAGGAAGTTGTAGACTTCTGCACCAATTACCTAGAAGGTGTCGATACCATTGGACTTCCACGTTCTAGACACGAGGGCAGATTGAAGGGTGTTGGCACGGTTGGAAGGAAACTGAAAAGAATTGACATAGACACTCTTAACAAAGCTCATTTAGTTGTGCTAAGTCATCTTGAAGATGTTGAACCATACTTTGATGAACACTTGTGTGTTTTAAGAGCACAATATCCAAACATGAGTGACGTCAGACTACAAAATGAGCAGAATAGGACATTTGTCCGATGGTTCAAAGAGAGAGTGTTGTCCGATCAGTCCACGAATGTGCCTGAACTGATTAAAGTAGTTGCATTTGGACCAAATCTGGATGTAATTTCTTATGAGGGGTACGATGTCAACGGATTCACCTTTTTCACAGAACGTCAGGATCAGAAGTCAACGAATCAAAACAGTGGTGTAGAGCTTGAAGCTTATCAAAACTTATATGACGTCGGTGTCGTGGGTCATAGTCCTGTCTCAGTACAACAATCATATTTCGGTGTTATACAAGACATCTGGGTATTGGACTACAACAGCTACGAAATGTGTGTTTTCCGCTGTAACTGGGTTAACAACATTCATGGCTACCGTGAGGAGGAGCATGGTATGAAACTGGTTGATCTGTCTAGAGCTACTCCCACGGTTGAGCCATTCGTTGTTGGGACGAAGGTTAAGCAGATATTTTATGTAACTGATCCCTGTAATCCTAGATGGTCTGTTGTGCTTAAAGGGAGAAGAGGAATAGTTGGTGTGGATGGTGTGGTTGATGAGGATGAGTATGATGCAGAAGATGAACCTCCAACTGTTCCTATTTCATTGGAAGAGGCTGAGGTCACAGGTCATCGTGAGTATATACGATCAGACCATAACGAGGGAATGTGGGTTGAGAGATAATGGTGTATGTAAGTTATTACTATAAAAATTTATATGAAATTACCACTCTTTTATTTATTGCTTGTTTATGACCATTATGAAATGCTTAATTTAATTCAAATTGTATTTCAATCCTTGCAGGCATGGCTGATCAGGACATGGCTGATGCAGAGTTCGATTTATTTTGTCGTGAGGAGGAGGAAAATGAGCAGCGAATGGTACCGGTCCCATCTACATCTGCCGCTGCTGTTGCCCCATCCACATCTGCCTGCTGCTGTTGTCCCATCCACATCTGCCGTGATGCTGTTGGCCCTTCCATGAGTGCACCTTCTACGAGTGCTACTCAGAGACCCAGAGGTAGAGGTCCGACCCGTGGGTTGAAACTGCAGAAAGAGGATCAGATTAGTCTTCTGTGGGACCAGTATGGGAGGTATGGTGGGGGCAGCAGGTCAGAGTTCGGTAGTATGCTAGGGACTCTGGCCAGATCACATTGCTGCATCAACCACACATGGAAACAAGTCCCGCAAGAAGTAAAGGAGACCATCTGGAAGAAGGTGCAAGAACGGTACAAGATCCCAGAAGAAGTGAAGAAGACCGTTCTTTCTTTGGTGTCCGGCAAAGCTAAATCATTCCGCCACTACTTTTTGAGCATTGGATCAACAGGGTGCCCCCACGTGAGCCTCCGCCGTATGTTGTGTACAACGGCATGATCACTGAAGAGGAGTGGAAGGAGTTCGTTGAGCGGCACGCCACCCCCGAGTTCAGGGTATGTTTGTGTGTACTCTTTTCTTAATTAATGCTCATAATGCTTTATCCCTGATTTTCTAATTAATTTCCTGTTGTACTTTCTTAACAGCAAGTACAAGAACAAGCACGGCAAAACCGTGAAGCTAATCTCTACCCCCACACCATGGGACGAAGGGGATATGTGGGCAGCCTCGAGGGATGGAAAGAAGCTGGTTTGCTGACACGGAGGAACGAGGATGGAAGTGAATGCCCGATCGAGGATGTCTCTGAGGCGAGGAGGGTGCAGATGTACATACTGGGACGCCAGAAAACGACCAGCGAAGGTCAGAGGATATTTCCTAATGCTGCGATGGAACAACTGGCTAACCAAATTGTAAGTATTTGAAAGTAGCTGTTAAATAATTTACTTATATACTCAAGTGTTTGTTGATCTTAAATTTAGTGTTAACTTCTTTGAAAATTGGACAGTACGAAGCGGCACAGAGAGGAGAAGTAGACTTACACGCTCCTCCTTCTCAAGACGACGCGCTCAATCAAATGCTTGGGAAGAAGGATCACCCGGGGCGTGTTAGAGGATTTGGGGGAGAAGTACGTCAGAAGAACGTATTCCCGCCATCTGCTAGGAAGGGTCAGATGAGTGCTGCTGAAGTCGAGGCGATGGTAGAGCGTAAGTTCGCTGCTGAGCGCCAAGCTAATGACGAGAAACAGGCTGCTGAGCGCCGGGCTATCGAGGAGAGGCTGCAGGAAGCGTTGAATGCGATTGCACATGCGACTACTCAGCAGCAGCAGCTAGATCCTCCTCGACTGTCTTCCTCGTCTAGTTGTGCTCCGGCCGCTGACCCGTACCCGTTTGCCAACATCCAGGTTAACTTTGTTTAACTATTTTTCTCCTAAAATAAAGTTATTTAAATAGTATTAGATTGGACTCACTTATTTATTTCACGTATTATCTCTGTTTATTAAAGGAGCAAAAAAAATGTCGTCTCCAAATACCATTAGACGGGCACCCTGTAGATGCGGCCTACGGGACGGTGTTGCCATCAGGTCCACTCACGCTCATCAGTTTCGTACGTCTACCCCCATTCTACGCGCGTGTGACCTTGGACCTGATAGTTGATGGATTTGAGCATGCATACCTTCCGATGGCGTTTGACAACAAATGCACGCTGATCGAAGCGAAGGGAGACATATTGCCCTGGCCAGCATGTTATATTGTTGTCACCGATGAGGTAAGACTGTTTGACAACCATTTAGTATCTAATAAAATGCATTATTTAGCATTAAGTATCTAATCTAATCTATTATAGATCCCTGAGCTTCCTCGCCGCGTAACCCGGCCCAGACTAGAAGAGACCAGCGCGCCGGCGAATCCTGAGATCCCTGAGCTTCCTCGCCGCGTATCCCGGCCCAGAGAAGAAGAGATCGCCGCGGCGAATCCTGTCAGAAGTACAAGGGTATGTTCTAGATAATTGTTTAATGTTACTATAATAATCAATTAGTAATTATCTTTACATTGATGCTTTACTGTTTGTGTGTGAAGGGTAAGAATCCAGTGAGTCGGGGTGCGAAAGGTAAGAATCCAGCGCCCGTCCGGGGTCGCACCAGGACTTCTGAGGCGCCTAAAATAAGCTCGCACTGCCACAAAAACTTGTTAATGTTTTGGGGCCAAGCAGATGAATCTCTACGACAAGATCATGTTGAAGTCATCTCAAACTAACAACTTCATGATGACGCTTCCAAAGTCGATGTTTCACTACGAAGAAGATATGATGACGGCAATCAACTTTGAGGACATCAGAGAGATGATGTGTGGAGATTATCTGAACATTAACATTATTCAAGCTTATCTAAAGTAAGTGTTCTTTCCTCATACTGTAAAAACATATAGAATAAGTATCTATGAAGTTGCATTGGCTAACTTTTTATAGTACATGTGATATAATAGATGTCTGCTTGAGAGATGTGCTGAGAAGGACATGACCTCCATTACTGCGGTGTGCCCGGAGCGTTTATCGTACGACTCAGTCACTAGGGACCCGGGGAGGTTTTGTGAATACATGATTCTGCTTCAATGTTGTTGATCAACAGAATAAATTATTCATTCTAATGCCGTATCACCAAACGTGAGTTCTAATATAAAATTACATACTAATTAGCTAACTTTTTACCTTCATTTCTCATTTCATTTTGTATTTGACATTGTAGCCACCACTGGGCTTTGTTTATATTCTGCGCTGCCACCGCTACTCTGCTCGTTCTAGATCCACTAGGGCAGTGGACAGAATTCAACACTGAAGACTTAATCAAAGAGTAAGTTTTTATTACTATTTAATTGTTTGTAAGTTTTTTGAACCAAAATTAATGTACTTGTTCATTTTGCTAAACGCTTTTGTTAATATATGTAACAGTTGTTACAAAAAAACCCCTCAGGGAGAGTTTGGTGATTTGACCGTCAATTACATCAAGGTTTGGTAATTCATGTATTTCATTCGTGCTGCTATTATCTTTGTACAATTGTTTTACATTTGTGAATTTTGGTGATTTAGTGCCCTACCCAAAAGGATTCTAAGAGTTGCGGGTACTACGTGATGCGGTATATGTACGAGTTCTGCGGGTACTTCCCAAGTTTTAAGAATGATATTGACAAGGTAATACGAACGCTGTCTTGTATTTAATTCTTTCGGCAGATTTTTTGTGTCTTTATCTTAATCTCATTATGTGTTCCATTCCTTTTCTTGTTGCAGATTAAAGAGCATTATGCCAGATTCAAGACTTATGCTCCTGCCGACTTGTTGCATGTCAGAGAGAGCATGGCAGCCATGTTTATGAGAATGGAGTGGTAGACTAGCTAGCTGCTGCTGTAACATATATTGTGTAGTTATATTTTTGTTAGTTGCTGCTGCAACATTGATTTGTGTAACAAATTATTTTTTGTTAGTTGCTGCTTGATTCTGTTGTTGCTGCAGCTGTAACAGATTATATTTTTTGTAATGAATGCTAGCTGCTGCTGTAACAGATTCTATGTTGTATTGAATATTTCTGTTACAATTGTGCGCAGAGAATGAATTTGCAATTGTGTCTCTGTTGCATTGCAATGTGTAACAGATTGAATATGTTACAGATTTTCGATCTGGTGCTTTATTAGATGTTATCTCTGTTGCAATTGTGCGCAGAGAATGAATTTGTGTTGTTGGTATTTGATTCAGGTGGTTCAATTGTGCAGTTTCTGCCCTCTGATGCTTATCTGTTACAATTCTGTCTCTGTTGCAATTGTGTAGATTTGTAAAAAATAATAATAAAAAAAAATTACACTTTAGATGACGGTTCTAACAATAACCGTAATCTAAAGTCCTTTGGGCGCGCGCGCCAAAAGACTTTAGATTACGGTTATTGCCAAAACCGTCATCTAAAGTGTCGACTTTACATTACGGTTATTGGTAAAACTGTGATCTAAAGTCCTTTGGCGCACGCGCGCCAAAGGACTTTAGATCACGGTTTTACCAATAACCGTAATGTAAAGTTAATGACACGCGGGCCGGAAAAGGGCCTTTAATTACGGTTTAAAACCGTAATTAAAGATGTCACCATCTTTATTGACGCCCGCATAGATTACGGTCCAGAACCGTAATTATACACGGTTTTGGACCATAATTAATGGGTCACGTTCCACCAGTGATATTATATGTGCCGAGAGTGGAGTTAATTATATGGGTGATTTTAACCTAAATATGGAAAAAAATGACTTAGATAAATTAAGCTAGTCATTTAAGTTGTTTAATTAACATAATGGTCAAATTATGACATTACGTGGAAATATAATTAAGCTACAGCAAGGCCGTGAGCTTATGTTATATTTTGAGCAATTTATGTGTAATTTTATGTTATAAAGCAAAGTTGTAATAAGGCTATGTCATTAGGCCATTTTATTTAAGTTTAAAAGCTTAATTAATTTATTTACACTTACTATTAAGTAAGGGGTCAAAGCCATAAATAAATATACATTAGAGGGTTGTAGGTGAATATAGCTGAAATTTGGGATTTAAAATGTATTTAAATAAAAACTATAAGATTTTATAAAGTTTTGGGGTGAAATTGCAAATATTGGAAAGTTTGGGGTAATCTATGTAATTACCAAGGAAGTGGGGTCAAAATGATGTTTGGAAGTCAAACATTGACCAAGCAAAAGACTTTGACCAGATTTGATGATTTATTAATTTAATTATCAAATTATACTAAGTTATGTATTTAAATGTAAAAATTACATAACATATGGGTAAATAGGTAATTACCAAAAGTTTTGGGTATAAAATGGTATTTTATACACCTATGAGTTATTAGGAATTTTTAGGAATTTATTTGGTTAAATTTGGAGTTAATATGGATTATATAAGTATAATACATGATATTTTATATCATTGTTACATATAGGTAACATATATGGTGGAAACCGTAAATATTGAAAGTATAAGGTTAGAGATAATATTTATAACCTTTTGGTATAGTTTGGTAATTTTTGGAGTTATATATAAGGTTTTATTAATATATATGTATAATATATAGTTTTAATGACATTAGAAACTATATGTTATAAAATGGGGTTATTTAGTGAATATGGAAAGTTGGAGGGTTGGAAATTAATTTAGAATAGGCCTAGGGTCTGTTCAGTTATTTTGGGATTTTATAACCATAGGTTATAATTATAGTAAGGTTTAAGGATTATAATATAAGGTAAATATTATAAGTGTGACAATGGAATATAATTTGGGGATTGATTTGTAAAATCTGAAAGTATGGTGGAATTAAATAAAACCGAGAATACTATGGTACATATAGTATTTTATAACAATTTATAACTATAGGTTATAATTGTTTTAATGACACAAATGTCATAATATATGTTATATAACTATGATATAACATTATATAAATTATGTGGTGGGTTTTGTAAATATTTAAGAAAGTTAATGCTGTTCGGAAACAATGGGAATTTTAGAACAAAAATTTATAATATGGTTTCCAATGTGATAAAGGTTATAACATTTATAATATAAGAAATATTCATTAAAAGAGAATGAATATATTATAAAGATTTACCATATAATAAATGGTCCCATAATACTTGTATATAAATAAATATATGTTATGGTGTGAAAAAAATATAATATGGTTCAATAACCATATATTATCATAATTAAAATGATATAAGATGAAGAGAAAAGAATTACGAACATTAGATATGGAAATTCCAATGTTAAGAGTATACATGGAATAATAAGGATTTATATAATTCAAAGTATTTTTACCTATGAATTATACCACATTAAACTTGGAAAAACAAACCTTAGGAAAATAAATACTAAGGTGAAATGTATAGTATATGATTAAGATTATACATGCAATATAGTGATAAACTATATAATATACAAATGTGTATTAAATTACATGCAATAATAAACGTTTAAAGTTAAGTATTTAATATACTAGACGTAATCACGCATGAAATATGACGTTTTTTCCAAATCCCGAGTTAAACCGAAAACCCGACAAACGTTAATAGTTAACAACGGGGAATAAACTGGGATGGATTAGTAACAGTATGGGGTGCCGTAGTGTATTGTTAATATGAGATGCTGATGCATAGTGTGATGCATATTAATAGATTGTTAGAGGCGTCTCAAGGATCTCTAGAGATTTTAGCAGATTCATACTCCACGGTCTTATAATCCCGGTGCACGGTATGTTATTTATGTGGCTTGATTGTCTCTAAGGATTTCCTCAGTTCAGACATTGTGTGAAAATCTGTGGTAAGATTGAATGTCTGCTTGTATGAATTAATATGCTTGAGTTGTGTATTAATGCCGCTTTATTATTATTACTGTTGTACGATAACAGTACCGTTTGTATATATGAACATATTATAAAACAAACTAGCGGCAATGATGTTATCTTATATGTGTAATATGAGGAACGTAAGTAAGACGTTGTAGCATTAGGATAATAAAGATATATATATATATATATAATATCCGAGACTTATATACGGAGCATTGGCCTTCATAACGCCGCTCTCTTATCTAACACTGGATCCCGAGTCGACGTACTCAGGATTGGACTAACGACCTTAGTCTGCTGTGTTAGGAAAAATAGTAAAACGATGCGATGGTATAGATAAGGTTATCAAGAGGATGTGGCTCTTGCTGTGAACTGTGATCCATTAACGATACTGGGATACCGTGTGGTAACCGTAAGTATCTGGATAAATTTCCAACGGACTACAGATGGTTCGTCGGTCGGAGACTCTACCGCTGGAGTGGCTACTGTCGTGGGTGACCCGCCATAGGAGATGGGTAACTTAGAGACACGTCGTTTTAACGAGACGTTGCCATTAGGCATGACTGAACAATTACAAACGACTATATTAGCTCGTACATTAGGCGAACATTATTTGGGCTTGTATGCCAAAGACGGGAAATTATACTTGTTTATATTTCTCATTGTTTCGCCTTGTTGCTCAGTGGTTATGCTTTGTAATTATGTGTGGTATGTTGTTGGATTTGTTTGAACGAGCCATTGTGCTCATATTGTGCTGTAAACTGGTTGAGTCGAGTCGCTGTACTCATGTGTGTATTATGGTGGATTGTTTGGTCGAGTGAGTCGCCGTACTCAATTATGAACTATCAAGTGTTTGTTGGAATGGAGTCTCTGTACTCATATTGGCGTTGTAACGCTTTCAGTGGTTTATTACGATGCGATGTGTGAAGCCGGGGGCTTGTTTGCTATTTGAGTTTACTGCAATATATACTGTTGCTTTACAGTTTTAACATTAAACTACTTGCATGAAAATGAATTGCATGCTCTCGACCAATTAACTGAGGGTCCGAGGAGGCATGACAGTCATGTAGTAACATACTCAGCAGGGGCTGATTCCATACCACAAACAACCATTTTGCAGGTATGCAGCTTCCGATGTCGACAAAGAGAGGGACGCGTTGGGTAGTTTAGTTACAGTTGTTTAGATATGCACTGTTGCATTTTGATACGAACATAGAAACGTGTATAGGATTGGGATACTTAGAATGCTCACTGTGAATGTGTTTTATATTGGTTTGAGAAGTTTGGATCTATCTCTTGTTGTCACTGTGGGAAATTGTTTCGTATTTATATATATATGAGTAAGCACGTTATTACTCGTATGGGCGAGTGAGAACGGTGACACCAGTAGTTCAATTGTTTAGATTACCGCTGCGATTACAATGTTAAGTAAGACGATTAGGAGCCGATTAGAGTAGGGGTGTTACATAAAGTGGTATCAGAGCGGAGTACCGCTCTGATGACAAGAGATAGTAGGATTTATACAGTGAGCATAAGTTTTGGGAATACGGGAAACGTTGTGAGGATATGTGACCTTGCGGGGTTGATGCAATGCTTAAAGATTGCACACCATAGCCGTAGAGGCACTTCAATATTAAACGACCGAGAGTACGGTATTAGACCGAGTAAAGGTCTAACCCGTCCTCTTGACATATGTCAGGGAGAGGCCTGGGTAACAGTACTAAGGAAGAACGCGGAGCAGCGGAAGGTGGTGAAGGTCCAGCAACCCCAAGTAACGCGAAGACGGTATGAACCGCTCGCACTTGGTGGGAGAGCATCCCGGGAAATTTGCAATGGTACCCCACCCGCCGCAGCCCGTACCTCGAGTACTATCTAGTGAGGCAATGAAATGAGAAGCACCACGGAGATAACCCTCCTGATCGGGAAGACCCGATGTGGATGCTATGAGAATTATGCTAAATGTAGTAAATAAAACTTTGAGTTGTGATGAGTTGTTTAGGACCGGGGGTCCTAGTAATGACGTAATATCTACCATACGAGTATGAGATGAATATTAAACCAAGGTTGAGGAGAAAATTCCCGTAGGACTAATGGGGCTTGCTTGCTATAAGCAAGGCAACCCTGTCTTACATCCAGGAAAGCACCGATAGTGCGCTTGGGGGGAAAGAGGTGGAAACGACGAGTAATGATTAGTGTATGAGATATATAACAGATGGAAGGAATGATTTTTTTTAAGTCTCACCCGAAGCGAGTAACTCTAAACCATGCAACACTGAAGGTTCACGATGGCCTGACGTGCATGAGGAGAGATCATGAGAACTGTAGAAACAAGAACTCGGTAAGTTGCTATCATGCAACGCTTCGAGAAGGGAGTGAGACTGCATTAATTTGAATAAGAACTTTTGACAGGAATAGGAACCCGATTAGGGGATAGCACTACACTGAAACACGTCGTACCGGTGACTCAGTCTGCATGGCGCACTTGCCACTGCAAGTGCCACATTAACCAAAGTATTAAATTTCAACCTGCCTTACGCACTTGCTACAACAAGTGCAGCGACGGTAAACTAACCCTAAAGGACCGAGTGGTCCAGGTGGTTACCATAAATACTAAACTTTATATGAGTCCGTAAAGTAATGAAGCGGATCATAGCCTTCTTAAAGGCTGGGGTACGAAACCCTTGGGTTTGAGGTCGATAAACCTCGGGAAGACCTAGCCGGTCTGACCATTAAACCTGAAAAGAATATACCATTTAGTAGAGTATTAAGAGGGGAGTAATGAGAATAACGGTAATTAGTGCCTACAAGCCTAACCCCAGTGCCGGTATGGACATTAAACGTCAATCATTACCGGTGGGAAGTGTCGAGTCTTCAGGACCAGCATAACCATATCTAGGGTGTGCGCGACACTTGTGGTTAAACCACTACCGTTGAAAATTGCCAGAGGGCTAGAAGTGAGCTATACGAGCCAAGACTTTAAACTAAACCTAACCGAACTGAGTAACTCCAGCTTATAACTCGAGTGAGGGTAACAAGGGATGTGGACATGATATCTGAGATCCAGTGAGTGCTGAACTTGTTTACCCCGTCCAAGTCTGGAGTTGGGCATCTTGATTTGGCCGAAGAGAACGGCTCATGTTATGCCCACACCACACACACCGGGGGTGTTGTTAATCCATTATGCTGCTAAACTCCCGTACGGAGGGCAGTGGATATTAACTGAACAATGAATTTGTCTGAGGACGGAAGATGCCGTTACCTCGAAGAGGATGGAGGAAATACGAGTTGAATAAGAAGTAAGGACTACACAATGAAGAGCGATGATTAGCGGAACCCACTAAGTTGCGGGTATCCAATTATAACCTTAGAAGAAAGTATTAGAACCAACTGGGATTAAATTTAATAGCAAGACCAACAATCATTAATTATCAGAATAAGCACTGAACCTGAATATCGTATGGCATAGGCCTATGGAAGGATACCCTTAGTATCACCAAAATGACCCAAAACTAGAAGAACAAAGGTGATGAATCACAAATACTGATTAATATCAGGCTAAAAAGGGACTACCATAAGGCAGGAGAAACACGATGTGTCAACCCTTGTCATGGAGTCCATACTACACCAGAGAGTGTAACCCAATGGATTGGGTGGAGTTCGAGAACTGAGAACTTATATCTGAAGGCGTTAACAGCCTAGGAGTGAACGGGAGAGATAGTAAGTAGTTACTGATCCTCACTCACAGATACCAGACGAAGA
This sequence comes from Limonium bicolor, assembly GCA_023374045.1. NCBI lineage: Eukaryota > Viridiplantae > Streptophyta > Magnoliopsida > Caryophyllales > Plumbaginaceae > Limonium > Limonium bicolor. The sequence continues at coordinate 208,588,019 of CM041780.1, forward strand.
GCATGTGGAAACCAGTATTAGGGCGATAAGTCACAAACACCTATCTTACAGAAGGTAAGGGAAATATACATTAATAAAGGAAACCATAGAACCTAGTATTAGGGCCATTCCGACATTAAAGGTTGAGAATTGGCAGCATAGTTACTTAAACATAAATTACCGGGACTAAGAGTACGATAATCACCGGGTACAAACGCTACAAGTGCACTAAACGAGACATGGGACGACCGCACTCCTAGGAGCTTGTGGGCCTGACAAAACTTACATTAAGTTAGTTGGGTAAGTAGTAATGTATCAGTATGGTACCCCATGTATGTAAACGAGTAGTGTAAGGACCCAGGAGGTAATCAACTCTGTGTCTAAGTCAGTGAATGGAATCCTGACTAGGTAAACCATGAATTAACGAGAGCGATCTCACTCAAACTAACAAGGTTAGAAAAAAATATAAAATAAAATCAAGGATAGCTTGATAATTAAACGACATAAGGTCGCAACTCTGCAGTGGATGAGTTAGAACACAAGTTTTGGAAGATATTAGTAAACGAGGAAGCCAAGGCCTAAATTATGGTAAAGGCAAGGTGAACCCATGAATGAAAAGAGGAATTGCGGTATCTTAGGAAGTTATACTAGAGAAACATTTGTAAGAAATAGATGCTACCCAAAAGGGGGGGCACAGAAAGAGCTATATAATGTGCTGAGGGCGCCGCGATGATGTCGCGTTAAACAATAATAACCACATGCTCCAGCCATAAAACGTTAGTATGTTAGTACCAATTAGGGTTGAACAGAAAACGAATGCCAAGCTAAAACCCACAGTCGTATTGTATGTTTACAACAGACGAAGGGCAAAAGCGAGCAATAGCGGATAACCGTCTAATCGACTGGTACATGGTGCGCAACAAGCGGCCATTGTGATAACTGTTAACAGAATTATGTGGGTGAGAAGTAGAACGTGGAAGATCAGATAAACCAAATGGATTCCCCTAATCGAGAAGAGGGATGAACTATATGTGTGTAGTAAAAATACCAGCACACGAGGGATACGAGTTCACACCAATACAGGAGGACCTACAAGGTACCTAAGGAACAAACTCATTCCGAAGAGAAATAACATGGAATCATGAGGCGCCAGATAGTTGCGCATATCAGACTCGTCTTGAGATTTTAGACACAACTACTACGAGCACTAGGCGCTAGAGCATAGCTCGACAACCCTTACACCGAGGGTTATTTTGGTATGGTAGCATGAACTTCTGGAAATATACCATGAGCATGTATAGAATTCAAAAAGCTGAATAAAAGAGCTAGTCAAAATAATAAGCGTGTGTGACAAACGATACCACGCAGCAAAAATAATTTACTCCATTCCCATAATTATGGAAGACCGTGTAGAAAACACCGTCAAGTGGAGTTGAAACCTGCATGAAACTACTACCTAAAAGGGGTAAAGTAACCATTAAGTAGTTGGGCATACTGCTTGCAGAGCGAGTGGGCCCGTATTGCTTAGGATTGACGTACCTAGCAGGTTTGGGGAAAACAAATGATGTGTTTACATCTCCCGATCAGACCGTATATGAATATTAATACACCTAACCGAGATAGGAAGTATAGCCAGTGGGGCTAAAGCCCGACCCTAGACAAAAGGGGTAATGAAATATGTAGCGCATTAGTGCACAAATAATTCCACTAGAATGGAACATCTTGAACCTGTTACTCCAAGATGATATATGCGTAGATTACGTGGGTGTAATCATTTTTAAGGGGGGTAGAGCGATTTCACACGCTTAAAATATACCGTACGTAGGGGTACGTAGCGCATGGTACACATGTTGCAAACTATTATTGTACGTAGAATACAAGTATTATGATTGTGTTATATTACTCGAGGTAATATTGTGATGTATTATGTGTATGAACATAAATATATTTTGGTTCGCATTAGTTGTGGCGAATAGGAAAGGGAGAACAGATAGAGTGTTCTTATCCTATTTCCGATTATTTATGCAAACGTTGCGAACATTAAACACATAAACGCCTAACTTGTTAGCTCCGGTTGAGAGTTCAAGTAGGTCTATCTGGTAGCTCCGATGGGAGATTTCAAATAGAAGGAGTAGAGAGCTCCAGGCTATATGATTTGTGACTCGGTATGAAACCGATTATTGAAATGCGATGAGTGAATCGGCATGAGGCCGATGTGTAACCTAGTGGAGGTAAAACCTCTAAGAGTTGTATGAATAATTATAAGTCGAGAGAACTTGGTACATGGTTAGGATACATGATCCTATTTGCCAATGACTAGAGTAATTACACTAGTTGACTTGTGTATCTATAGAACACAAGGTGGCAAATATCAAGAGGAAATAAGATTAGAAATGAATAAAACAATTAAATGATTGAATTTGACGTGGGAAGTTGAACTTGATCCTGGTCCAATCAAGCGAAGCCGAACATAAATTAAGGTGAGAGATAGTTCAACACTGACGCCGATCACGTCAGGGTTGAATGACTCTCGAAACTTCCTACAAGTGGACACAGATATGATTAGAAATTGGAATTCAGGGCGTCACTCGAAGAGCCGTGGACCGTGGAGTCCTTCGTCATTAGACCGGTGTGTCTGTGAGTGACATCACCCAAAGAGCCGTGGACCGCAGAGCCCTTTGTCATTAGACTGGTGTGTCTGCGGGTGATTAAGGAAATTAGGTGATACTATCCGAGGAGCCGTGGACCGCAGTGCCCTTCGTTGTTAAACCGGTGAGTCCACGGGTAGTAGACTTTGGCTAGCATGGGGATCGTCAAGTCCTGGTCTTTAAGACTGCTTCCCCCTGATTTGTCATCGTCAAATATACGTGCACACATACATGTGGAGTGATGTGTGGGTATCATCGCGAGATATGTTGGGTAAAAACCTAACGGAAAGTATACCGATCGATTATAGCAAGTTTTTCCTAGAAGTGTCCCTCCAGGTTATCGAATCCAAGGGAGGCAGCGTTTTAGTTGAATTAATATTCAAAAAAACAAACTAATAAATCGGTTCACTCCAGTGACAAGGGGGTTTTGGTTGTTGAATTACTAAAGTATGAAACAAGAGTGTAAATAAGAGCAAAGGTAATAAATGCAAGACAGTGGGCAAATTAATAGTATTTTTGATTTAATAAAAGGGAAAATTCCGGTTTACTAATCCTCCAAATTCTTAGGTTCCTTTCTCAGTGTGTTTACCAAAATTCAGATTAAAATCCTAGATCAGAAATATTCCACGTTCGGTCTCCCGCTCGGTGGAATCTAATTAACAGCTAATAAATTTTAACTCTCGTTACAAATTTACTAATTGCTAACAGCTTTAAGAAAATCCAGTTTATTGATCAGTTAATATCCTAGACGAATTACCATCTCTAAATTAACCGGTATTGTTCATGTTGTCTATTATCTACCGCAGTTCTCACTTATAAGCAGATAAACTGGTAAAATCAAGTAATTGGCCAAATCACAAGATTTATAAAAATAAGTAAGGAACAACACTTTAATCTATTAAAATGTTAAATCACAAATATAATGGAACCTTGAATTTGGATTACATAGTAAACCGAAATTTATAAAAACTACTCAGCCATGGAAGTGAAAATACTATGAAAATATGTAAATAACATTAAAGAAGAAAAGAAGAAGAAACTCTGTTTTAAGGCTCTATGATGGAGTCTCTGTGCTCGACCAGTGTTTTCTTCTGCTCAATCTCCAAAAAATGGTGGAGTCTCCAGCTGCTTGTGTACTCCAGATTTCTGTGGATGTGTGTGGTGTTTAATGAGATGGATAATATGAATGGAACGTGATACATGAAATGGAAATGGATGGAGTGAGTGTGGAATGCTCTCCAGAATTGTGTGTCTAAAATGAGTGAGATTGAGTTCTATTTATAGAACTCATTTGATGAGTACGTAGCAGGAGCAGCTGGTGGTGGACAGTGATGCTGGAGTTTGTAAGTGGAATGATGGGTGGTTAACGTCGGTGTTTTTGCTGGATTTTGGGAGATAATTGGATTAGTGGAGGGATGATTGGATAGTAGCAGTGGAAGGGACACAAATAAGGCTGGAAAGGGAATTGGTAGTGCATGGGCGGCAGTTTAATTATAAAGAGAATAAATCTCTTCTCTTCACGTTCGCGCGCTACAGACTGTCGCTTTCAGCAGTATGGTCCGGGACTTAAGTCCTGTGTGAAGTCCCGGACCATAGCATTGAAATGGGTCGAGCGTTGGCGTCTTATGTGGTCCGGGACTTAGGCCTTGTATAAAGTCCCGGACCATGCCTGAATTTGATTCGAGAATTGCTCTGCTTTGTGGTCCGGGACTTAAGGTTTGTATAAAGTCCAGGACCATGGTGTAGAAATAGGTCGAGAGCAGCTTCTTGTGTGGTCCGGGACTTAAGTTGTGTATAAGGTCCCGGACCATACCTGTATTTAAGCCGAGAGTGGAGTCAATTTGTGGTCCGGGACTTAAGTTATGCAACAAGTACCGGACCATATCTGAATTTAGGTTGAGAGATGACTTTCCTGACTCCATTTAGCTTGTTTGAAAAACTATGGTCTCCAACAATGATATGAACATGTTTCTTTTGAGATTAAATACCTGAAAAAGCACATAAAAGCCATAAAAGAAGACAATTGCAGCAAGAGACATAAAAACACTTAAAAGACGGGAATTTAGCAGTAAATAGCAAAGAATTCAGTATTAAAAGACCATGCAAAAATAGGTAAATTCTTGACTTATCAACATCCCCACACTTAACCTTTGCTTGTCCTCAAGCAATTACTGCAATCAAAATGTACCAGAATTTCAAAAGCGGGGATTATCAGGTCAGGGAAAATGTACAAGGAAATCTAATGCTGAAAAACAGTCATAAGAAACAACGACTAGTACTGCAAGTTTTCTTAAACAGTGAAGCTAGAGTGTTTGAAAAATGCATGAGACTATCATCATAACTATTGAATCCAAACTGTACTCAGGGCTTTACTTTCCGTTTGCTTTCCACAATTCATTGGACGACAAGGGGCAAGAAGTAATGTCATATTCCACATTACCTTTCATTGCCACATACTCATAATCAAGGAAGAATTTGCAATAAACTGTTTAGCATGAAAGAACTTTCCTTCCAATTTTTCTGAGTAAGCATTATTCATTTCATCCCCTCAGACTTTTTCTCCCCATCCTTGTAGCGGTGTTGGGCCTTCTATCCCAGATCAGATGATCTTAGGTAGATAAGTGATGAGGCACTCCATGGGCTTAATTACCGAATGACAGAGTCCTGTTCCGGTTCAGAGTAGATTAGAGGAGTACCTTGCCTTTTTCCTTTCCTTCCATTCATTCCAAAACTTTCCCAAAGTCCCAAGTTAGTTCAAACAAAATAGTCACAAAATGGTCTCACCTTTTTATTGAAGGAAATAGAAAAAAAATTTAACCAAAAATGACAACACAAGTAGTATAACCAAAGTTCTTATGACCGAAGTTTCAGATTAAATCTCAAAAATTTTCGCTACTCGTACGTTATTCCCGACTGATGCATCTGACCACAAATGAAAACCAAGTATGTTAAATTTAAAATTTTGTGGAGGGTCATCAAAGGTTAATGAAGTGAGAATTAGTAGTGTCAGGAACCATAGAAAATAAGCAATAAACGCATAGCCCCCTTACTACTAACTTCCCCACACTTAGAAAATAGCAATGCCCTCATTGCTGCATGAATATGATCATAGTGCGAAAGAGAGAATAGAACTCCCCTGAAAAATGGGTGAAAATGACGTCCCCACACTTATGAAAAGGAACGGGAGACTTATGGAGTGGTGTAAAATTTTTGGCAGAGTCTCCTTTGTATTCTTTCGATATCGCACACAAAAGATGGCAATCCTTTGGAATGAAGCAGCAGCAGACACTATGTTGCAATAAAGTCAAGGAACATAACCAAGCAGTGGCAGTAGTAGAAGTACCAAAGTATTCATAACAATCCAAAAAGAAAATGAAAAGTACCATAAGATGCAACCTAACAAGCTAAAAGACATTAAAACACCAGAGTTAGGAAATAAAAGAGAATGCGTAACAGCAATAACAAGATAAAGTGTTATAACCCGTACAATTTGTACCTTATATTATATCTGCTACAACGTTGTTCTAAAGTTGGATTAAAAATCCCTTGCCATCAGTTGGGACGTCAGCGACATTCTTTTAATTGCCAAGGACGAGGAGGTCATTTGATTCATTAGTTAAGGTAATTAATTATTTGGTTATAAGGAAAGGAATTCCTTAAATTCTTCTTTTCCTAATCATTGTTATTCACGTCAGATAGATCGTGAGAGCGTCTCTTCATCGTGCCTTCAGAGCGACAGTTTTGGCTCCTTCCTTCCTCTCTTCTCTCTCTCTTTTTCATCTGCTGAGATTTGTAATTCTGCTGCTGCGTTTGGATTGGAGTTCTTCGTTGCTGGTTTTCCTTCTCCTCGCTATCAGGTTTGCGCTGCAGAATTCCGAATTTCGTCGTTGGTTTCCTCTCTCTCTCAGTTCTGATTTTAGGCTTTCGATTGTGGTTGAATCAGTGGCGTTGGTTCTGATTGGAGTTGCGAAGTTGCACAGGCTGTAGACTGTTTGGACTGTGGGATTCTAGACTTCCGAATCCAGGTTTGTGTTACAGTCTTTCGAGGTTTTGAGTTTGGGGGTTCCTTCTGTGTTTTCTGATTATGGATTTGTCATTGTGGAAATCAGTGCTCGTTGATCGGTGTCTGGTTGGCGGTTTCGTTTCGTGTTGCTGTGGACTGCTCAGATCGTTGGATTGTGCTGATTATTGAGGTAGGTGGTTACTCGATTCAGTTTGGAAGTTCAGCCATGGGGTGTTGCAAGGATTGTTTGTGGTTTATGTGTGTGGTTTCTATTAGCGTTTTGTTGTGATTTTTGGATGGCTAAACCCCCATGGTTTCCTGCTTTAATGTCTGATTTGGTGTGTGTGCTTAATTGGCAATTCGTGGTGTTGAATTGCGTTGTTTTTCTGCTCTGTTCGTCTTCTGGAATTTGCAGTTTTCGCACTGTCCGAACTTCTGTCCGAGCTTTGAAGTTCGGACAGTGCGTTCTTGTCTTACTAATTTTCAAGTTCGGGGTATGTCCGAACATCTGTCCGAACATGGATGTTCGGACACACCCTCAAGTTTTCCCCTCTGGTTTAAGTTCGACCTGCGTCCGAACTTCAACGTCCGGACACAAGGTCGGACCTTCTGCGTGCTTTCCCGTAAAACCTGTCCGAACATCCGTCCGAACTTGGATGTTCGGACATGCTGAATTCCTCTATCTGATTTCAACTCGACTTGTGTCCGAACATTGATGTCCGGACACAAGTTCGGACATTTGGCTTTCTTTGGTTTCTGAGTCTCGACTTGTGTCCGAACTTCGACGTCCGGACACAAGTTCGGACACCCCTCTGTTTTCAGCGTAACTTCTTCGTTTGAACTCCGATTTGAGTGCCGTCTGCGGCATTGGATCCCTTATGTTCTGTACTACTGATTTATGAGTGTTTTGGCATATTTAAATGCAACTTTGCTTCTGTTTAAGCAACTCTTCTGTTTTGGGACATCGCACATTGTTTCTGAGCCGTGAATGGCTGGGTCGAGCTATTCCGTGGTATACCATGTAGACGTCATTCTGAGTGTGGGTCAGTCCCTTTCTGTTCTGTGGGGTTGACGAACCCTTTGGCTCTTTCGAGTCATTTCTGCGTTGCCGAGAGACCTGGTATGGTCTATGGGTCTCCGACCCTTCTGAGTGTGTGCATTGTGTTTTGTCCCCCTTTCTGTTTAAGTGCTCCGACTGTTTCTGATGTGGGAACCCCCCTTGAGTTCCACTCTGTTTCTGCTCTGAAAGCTTCTGGATATTGAGAATTGTGGATAAATGCTTATCTTCTCCTTCTTCTGATTTCAATTGTTTTGAGCGACCTTACTGATGACGGTCGCTGCTTACTGGGCATAGTTGTGTGCTCATTCCCCTACTTCTAACCTTTTTGCAGATTGATCAGCGAGGATCATCTTGAGTTCTGGAGCTATAGTATTTAGCTTTTTGTGTTCATTCAGTTTGATACTTTGAGATGTTGTAGCCTTCGGGCCTTATGCTTTTGACTTCCGTTTCTGACTCAGTTTCGTATTTGGGATTTGGTATTTGTTCCGCTGTATTTGAGTACATTGGTTTACAATATTTATGTAAACTTTGTTTTGGGCCTTTATTGCGTTTGCGTGTTTTAGAGCCTTGCGTTATTAGGTAGTAATACGCAGCGTGTAGCACCCTTAACTCTTAGGCCGGTTTTAGGGGTGTTACATAAAGAGTCTGAAAAGAACAGATCATAAACCAGCATAAGATCTACTGAGGTGGTGGGTGATCCTGAGGCAGATGTCAGGACTCCAGCTGAGCGAAGCGGGCGTCTTAATCAGTAAAGCGTGCCTCATAGCGAGCCGCATACTCCGCAAACCGTGCGTCCTGTCCAGCTGTATACTCCGCGTACCGTGCGTCCTGTCTAGCTGTATACTCCGCATACCGTGCCTCCTGCCTAGCCTCATACTCACTCTGTCGAATGTCCATCTGAGTCATGTGAGCAGCAAGACCATCGACCCGTGCAGTGATCATCCCCTGCCAATCAGTAAACTGACGAAACATCTCGTCATATCCTGGTGTAGGAGTAGTGGGCATCGGAACGTCTGGGATGTCACCATCAGCGGCAACAGCAGGTGGCTCAGCCTCAGCAGCTGCACCAGGTCCGGGAGCTCGTGCACCCGGCTGTGCGCGTCGGCGCTTGACCCACTGATCATCTATCTTCTCCCACTGATAAAAGCGCATCATCATCATGTCTATGGGAGACCGGGGGTACTGGGGCTGCTCATTTGAACAATCCACTTCAGCGGCAGCAAAGAAGGACTGCAGTAGGTGTGGGAAAGGAAAAGAGGCGCTAGAATCTGTGTCAATCACCCGCATCATTGACTGAAAAATGATCCCATGTAGTGCAATGGGGAATGCTTCCTGGGCAAGCGCGTCGTCTAGCAGGTAGTGCAGCACATAACAATCAATGGAGTTTAGGTCCGCACACTCCCTGGGGCGGATGTTGTACATGATAATTCCTAGGAGTAGGCGCTCGACCGGGGTTTGCAATTTATCTCCCGTAACAACCTGCTTATCCCGGGTGTTGCGCCTTTGGCGGTTCTGAACCGCGGGATCATTCACAATCAAGTTAATGTAATGCTCCTTGGCCTGCCTTTCTCGGATTGCTTGTTTTTCCCGGTCCGCATCAGTTGGGATCCTAGGCCTAGTAGGGATTTGTAAAGCATGTCTAATACGGCTCGATGTTATCAGAATATTCTTTCCCTTAACCGTTGATTTTATCTCCTTCCCGTCGTCCCGAACCGTGGCATTAGCATAAAACAGTTTTACTAGCTCGGATAATAAGTACCACCCGTTCAGCAGCAGACAAATCCAGTTTCGTGCGCTAAATATGCTTTCCAGATTGAATTCAGAAATCAACGAGGGATGGAGTGACCTTTCGGCTATTATTTTGCGTTCCTTCGCTTGGAACCACTCCCAAGCGCCTTCGGTGATGAATTCGGATCGTTCGGTGTCTCGTACCCGGATTGGTGCATCGTCGAAGAGAGGCCCTGCTGTGGAAGCATGTCTTGCTCGTTTTGGGGCCATGTCGATATGTGAATTATGCTGGCACGCGTTTGGTAGTTGGTGAAGGTTGCGCGAGGGTGGAGAGGTGACAGAGGGAGGTGGATGTCGGGTGGTAACTGGAACAAGATGGAGCAGGCGACAGAGGAAGGTGGATCGTGGTGTGGTGCGGGTGAATTTTGGAGCAGGCGAATGCGAGACAGGGTGAGGATAAGGTGGTTACGATTTGAGCGGTTGGTTTCTGGGTGCTGGAGAACGAGTCGGTGAAGTGCAGTGGCTTGTGCTTGGGTTTAGAGTGCGATAGATGGAATGGTGGTGGAGTTGAATGCTTGAGTCGAAGTCGGGTGGGGCGTGGATTTGGTGCGAGTGTCAGGGGCGATGGCGGGTGAAGAATTGTGAGGCTTGTTTGTGTGCGGTGGTGGTCGTAGGTGAGACAACAGAGAGGGGGTGAGTGAGGGAGAAGGCGGATACGGGCGGTGAGGCGAGGGAGTGTGTCGGGAAATTTAGGTATTGGAATTGGGGAAGACGACAGTGGAGCCCGACCTTCTTTATTTTCTGAACGAGTGTTGGTCCGGGACTTAGGTTTGGTATGAAGTCCCGGACCGCTATGTTAAAATAGGCTGAGAATTGCAGTCTCTCTTGGTCCGGGACTTAAGAAATGGAAAAGGTCCCGGACCACCCCATGATTTCTGTCCGAGAGTTCTCATCGCTTCCGGTCCGGGACTTAGGATATGTAAAATGTCCCGGACCACCCCTGTTAAATATGTCGAGACTCCATGCTCTATCTGGTCCGGGACTTAAGTCACGGATCAGGTCCCGGACCGCTCCATTTATTCTACCGAAGGATTGCCTCTTAGTACTTTGTTTCTCTTCCTTCATCAAACCTACACTTTTAACAAAACCAACCAAAGAAAAATAGCTAACAGAAGAATTAGAACAAGTAAATACATGAATTAAAACGAAAAACAAGAAGATAAAAGAAAGGAGATTGGGTTGCCTCCCAATGAGCTGCCCGTCTTTTCGGTCTTTGGCTAGACCATGTTTTGTTCTCAGGAAATTCCGGAAGATTGAGCTGTTTTTGAAATTTGGTGACACGAACTCCGAGAAACTTCCAAAACTTTTTTAGAAGACCGACCATCATAAAACAGTAGCTTCTCCCCCTCTACATTTAACGTGATCGTACCAAGAGCAACTTCGATTCGAGCGTCGGCTGTTGCTAGGAAGGGTCTTCCAAAGATAATAGGGACCGTTGGATCTGCAGCCATGTCGAGTACGACAAAGTCGCAGGGGAAATACAGATGCTCCACCTTAACCATTACATCCTTTGCAATTCCACAGGGATAAACCATTGAGCGATCTGCTAGCTGAAGCGTCATTCGTGTAGGCTGTAAGTCTCCAATTCCAAGCTTTTCAAATAAAGTGTATGGCATGAGGCTAATCGATGCTCCTAAATCAGCAAGACAATGGTCGAAGTCAATGTCTCATATTCTACATGGAATTGTGAAGCTTTCGGGATCTTTACATTTTTCTGGTAAGCGCTTCTGTATGATCGCTGAACAAGTCTCTGTGAGCTGAATAGTTCCTGTCTCAACTAACTTTGCCTTATTAGATAAAAGCTTCCTTAAATACTTGGCATAGTTAGGCACCTTCGCAACTAAATCCACAAAAGGGATATCAACAGATAGTTGATGAAGTAAAGTAAGAAACTTATCAAACTCACTATCCTCCTTGGAACGCTTGGTTCTGTTTGGAAATGGAACTGGGGGGGGCAACTTCAACTGTAGGTGGTGTAGGTGAAGGAGATTTGGTAACTTCACAATTCCGCTCATCCTCTAGTACCGGTTGCTCTATGCTCACCACTTGAGGCTCAGTAACTTTACCTTTACTACTCCTAGTAGTTACCTTCTTCGCTATTTCCTTTTCCTGCAGTAGACATTTGTTAGCCAAGATATCATCCACCAGTGTAGCAAAATTGGGCATTAACTTAAGCATATCCAAAAAAGGAATATCTTTAGTTGATTTCTTAAAAATTTTAAGAAATTTTCCATGCTGTTCATCAAGATCCCTTTTCTTTAACCTGTCAGGAAAAGGAATAGGTTCTTCAAATTTGCGATTGGAAACAGAAGAGTAAGAAGGTTGAGTTTCAGGAGACTCCTTCTCCTTGGGTTTTTCAGAAACTTTAATGGAGTCCTTAACCTCTTGTTGAACAGGTAAAACTGTAGCGACAAGTGGAGTATCTTTTTCCACCACAAAAACAGCTTTAGCATACTCTCTTGGATTCATCTCTGGTTGACTAGGCAAAGACCCTGCAGGTCTCTCTGAAAGCTTCTAACTTTTGAGCCAATTGGGTTTCCATTCGCTTATTGTAAGCCTTCTGTTCTTGCATGAACGCCTTTTGGTTGTTGTTGATTTCATATTGCTCATTGAATCTGGCTTTTGTTGATGTAATGACACTAGTACAAAAAATGTCTATTTCGGCGCCCCTATTTCGGCAGTTGTAGATAAAACCGCCGAAATAGGAGCCCGAGATGTATTTGCTCTGTAAAGCAGGGGTCTATTTCGGCGGTTCCTGGATATGAACCGCCGAAATAGGCTATATTTAATTATTAAAAAAATAAAAGAGACCTATTTCGGCGGTTCCTTACACGAAACCGCCGAAATAGGTTTTTCTATTTTTCTTTTTTTTTTTAATTTGAGGACCTATTTCGGCGGTTCTTTGTTAGAAACCGCCGAAATAGGTTTCTTTAATTTTTTTATTAAATATGGCCTATTTCGGCGGTTTCTAACAAAGAACCGCCGAAATAGGTCCTTTTAATTAACCCCCCAAGCCCGCCCCGACGCTATTACGCGATTAACCTAAATTAACCCCTCTTCTCGATCTCTGTTAGCAGCGGCGATTTGGACGAACCTCCGACGCCACCACCACCTACTGCCGTCGCCGCCTCCTCCTCCCGCCTTCGCTGACGTCGCGCCGCCGGTGGTTGTCGCGTCGGTGGTGTCGCCGCCCTCCTCCCGCCCAGCAAACAGACGCGGCAAGGTATGCAACCCTAACTTTCATTTTCGTTTTTGTTTACTTAATTGTTAATGTGTTGTTAAAATTGATAGATTGTTGTCACATTGTGATTGTGGATGATGATATTTATTGTGTGTGTGAAATCTTTGCAAGATTTGGTTGTTAAACTATTAAATTTATGTATGCACACAAGGTGTTCGACGAAATGTCCGAGTGAATTTTTTGCTGTTTTTGGCCCTTCTTTTAAGTATAGTTAGGTTAGCTTATTTGGGCTAGATTTATTATGCTTATATATGGGGTGGAACAATGTTTGAGCATTATTTGTTTAAGTATAGTTAGGTTAGCTTATTTGTCCACTTAAAATTACTTGTTATTCACATTTCATAAGTAAATATACATTGTAAATATACATTGGTGAGTGAGATCTCTGCTAGTTATATAAGTTAAGCAAAATTTGTACTAATCACAAATGTAAGTTTACTTGTTCGAACAAGTAATATAAGTTAAGCAATTAAGAGTTTCTCCTTGTCTTCATAAACAATGTAGTCGAGTTGATGAGTTATCATCTTTGACACTAAGTTCCCCACTCTCTGTAGATTGTATTATAGTTATACTAAAAAAATTCTTATTGTGCTTGTTTGAATGAGCTAACGATAATGTTTATAATTTATATTTGATTATGATATTATTATCGTTAATACAAGAGTGTGATGCATAAGTGGTATATTGAAAATTATGGATAACATGTTAAACATGAAAAATACAATTTAGGTTGTTATGTAAGTTATAGTTTGATCTTGTCATTTATGAGTTGTTATGAACAACTTCATTCATTGGTAAAAATATATTAAACATTCGGTAGTGTATATATATATATATATGAGTATGTATAGTCGTTAAGTTTAATATAAAATTATTCTAATTGATCTGAATGTTGTTCAATCTTTATGCGTTGCCTCTGTAGAGATTGGTGTTGCTACACGCGTCTCGCACGCCCGATTGAGAAGAGGGGCTGAAAACAATTCATTTAGGAACCGGTAATTTTTTTTTAATTTAACTCTTCATTCTCTTCACTCACTGTAAATTTGCAACCTAACTGCATATAAGGAACAAACACAACTACTGAGTTTCTCTTGTGTCTATACGTATTTGTGTCTCTACAGATAAATACTTAAGAAGGTTCTTTACCATTTGATGGTAGATTGAAAGCGGAGAACAATTCATTTTGGAACCGGCAATATAATCTAACTTATCATTTTCTCTTTTGTACTTTGTATTTGATTTCCACAAATTATTGGAATTTCGTTTGATGAATAAATTTGGTATATATTAGTTTGGTTTATGATGAAATTTGTGTTGTTGAATAATTGGTGAATGCTTAATAATAGGCATGGTTGTGTCTTTTTTTTACTTTGTATTTGATTTCCCAAATTATTAAAATTTGGTTTGATGGATAAAGTTGGTATTAGTTTGATTTGTGATGGAAATTTGTGTTGATGAATGGTTGGTGAATGCTTAATAATAAGCATGGGATAGGTAAAATTATGCAAAAGTCATGCCGATTTTTTTTTAAATCTCTTCGTAATTAATATTGTTTGATGTATGTGTATATGTCTAACAATATCTAATTTTTTTATCAGGTCTCACTACATTCAAGTCCGTGAATCACCTCTCTTGTTTCCCGCCTTCTTCCATTACTGTTGCACTTTCCTCCTCTGTGCACAAGTAACTAAACCTTATTTTTTTGTTTATAAATGCAATTATGTATTTAAATATAAGTGCTAGTACATAATTTAGCTTCATTCCTATTTGTTGATGCATTTCTTTTGTAATTTATTTTTTGTTGCTCCCTTGCAGAGACATATCAGAAGTGGTATTGCTGCATCTCTCGCACAGAAGCCTACCTCTCAGGCACCAGTCTCCCCTGTCCATAAATCCTTAAAAAACAAGTACGTATTTTAACTCTCGATTCTTTGTTAATCTCTAAACCGGTTTGAACTTATACAGTGGAGAATTGAAAGCGTTGATTTGATGATCTGAATTTGCAATTGGTTTTCAGTTAGCTAGTAAAGAATTGATTTATTTTAATTGTTGGTTGCTGCCATTGTTGGAATGTTTGTGGTTGTGATGACTTTGGTGAGTGCTGAATAATAAGCACGGGATGTGTACAATTATGCAAAGGTCATGCCGAATTTTTTGTAGAAAAAGTATTCGTAATATTTTTTAAACACCGGTTTCTGTTTTAGAAGTGCAACAATTTCTTAAATTTAAAATGCTAGTTTATTTTGTGTTTGCAACCTTAGAGTTAGGCTAGACTAATTGACAATCATCCCAGTCATGCTCCATTAAGAAATAAACATGTGCAACTTAATACAGGCCATATTCTACAAAGGCTCTAACTCACACCTGTGATCTGTTGCACATGTAGTATGGAGCGTGACTGGATGTATGGTGATAGAGGCGAACATTTTGACAAAATGCTGAAAGAGTTTTGCAAAGCTGCAGTGCAACACAAGGACAGGACAAAGGCGGAGAAAATTCCATGTCCTTGTGTTGATTGTGGTGTGGTTAGACATTATTCAAGCATCAACCTCGTACAACTCCATGTGAAGACCCGTGGTTTCATGCCACATTATACAAAATGGATTTTTCATGGAGAACGTGTTGAAGATAATGCTTCATCTTCCTACAGTCACGATCGGTGTAACTCAAGAACCGAGCAGACATTCGATACTACTAACGAGTCAGAACTCCCAAGCGCTTCCGGAGTCAATGTTGACAGTGAGTCGACTTATCATGATGAACAAATTGACGAGATGCTTGTAACGTTGAGGATAACTTTGTCGACCGGCCGGATGAGTATCAAAGGTTGTTGGACGCATCCAAAACGGCGTTGTATCCTACTTGCACTAAGTACACGAAATTGACAGCTATATTGAATTTGTTCAACCTGAAGGGAAGATATGGATTGAGTGACAAAGGTTTCACGGCATTCCTCGAGCTGATTCATGATATGCTACCGGATGAGAACGGTCTCCCTACGACCACGTATGAGGCAAAGAAATGGGTGTGTCCAATGGGAGTAGAGTACAAAAAAATTCACGCGTGTCCAAACAACTGTGTGTTGTACAGGGGTGAATACGAACATCTGGACAATTGCCCGAAATGTTCGTTGTCCCGGTATAAGCATAAAGATGGTGAGTACTCCTCCGTTCAGAAAAAAAGCCCTCCAGCAAAACTTGTTTGGTATTTGCCGATTATACCCAGATTCAAACGGTTGTTTGCGAATCCGAAAGATGCAAAGAACTTACGATGGCATGCGGAGGGTAGAAAGAGTGATGAGAAACTAAGACATCCAGCAGATGGGCCTCAGTGGAGAAACATCAATAGACGGTACAAAGAACATTTCGGACATGAAGATAGGAATCTGAGGCTTGGGTTATGTACTGATGGAATGAACCCGTACGGCACATTGAGTAGTCAACACAGTACATGGCCTGTTCTGCTAGTGATCTACAATTTGCCCTCATGGTTGTGTATGAAACGAAAGTACATCATGTTATCTCTCCTGATATCTGGTCCCAAGCAGCCAGGTAATAGCATTGATGTGTACCTTGCCCCTCTGATCGACGATCTGAAGCTATTGTGGAATGAGGGGACCGTGGTATATGATGCTTATGCAAGAGAGAATTTCACGCTCAAGGCTTTGTTGTTCTGTACCGTCAATGACTTCCCTGCGTATGGGAACTTGTCCGGTTACACGGTTAAAGGAGCATTTGCATGTCCCATTGCGAGGAAGACACTTGTTCGGACCGTTTAAAACATTGGGGAAGAATGTTTATATGTGTCATCGACGTCTTCTCCCCGAAGATCACCCTTATCGAGTAACGAAGAGAAAGTTGTTCAATGGTCAAGCCGAAACTCGTGTGGCCCGTCTACCTCTGAGCTCTGAGGAAGTGTACGAAAAGGTTAAGGACATTGCAAATGTATTTGGAAACACATCAAAACCGGCGAAAAACATTTGGAAAAAGTGTTCTATCTTTTGGGAACTACCTTATTGGCGTCATTTCTGTGAGACACTGCTTAGACATCATGCACATTGTGAAGAACGTTGGTGAGGCAGTGAGTGGGACTTTACTCAATATACCCGGAAAAACAAAAGACGGATTGAAAATCAGAAAGGACATGCAAACCATGGGTATACGAAAGGAGTTACACCCACAAGAGAACGGGAAACGAATCTACCTACCTCCTGCATGCTACACGCTCTCAAAGGATGAAAAGATTAGTTTCTGCAAATGTCTGCACTCGGTAAAAGTACCGTCTGGGTACTCTTCAAACTGGAAGAACATTGTATCGATGAAGGATTTAAAACTTTTAGGCATGAAATCTCACGATTATCATGTACTGATGTTACATCTTCTTCCGGTCGCAATTCGAGGGATATTGCCATCTGATGTCGGTTATGTTTCTTTTTCAATGCTGTTTGCTCCAAGGCAATTGACGTAACGTCTCTAGATAATCTACAACGTGAAATTGTTATCACATTATGTCAACTGAGATGTATTTCCCACCATCTTTCTTTGATATAATGGTACATCTAATTGTGCACATCGTTCGAGAGATACAGTTCTGTGGTCCGGTATACTTACGGTACATGTACCCTTTTGAACGGTACATGGGTATTCTGAAAAGTAGAATGAAGAATAGGTATCGACCAGAGGGGAGAATTGTTGAAGCAACAGTGACTGAGGAAGTCACGGAATTTGTGACCGATTATTTGAGTGAGGCAGAGTCTATTGGTATCCCAAAACCACGACACTATGGCAGGTTTAAGGGTAAAGGTGTTATTGGTAGAAAGATCGTGCAAGTTTCGCGTCTACTTATTCATCAAGCACATTTGTTTGTCTTACAACATCTTGAGGTTGTTGAACCTTATTTGGAAACCCATATGGTTGAGTTAAGGCATCAAAATCCTTTGAAAGCCACATTTGGCTGACAAAGGAACAAAACCGAGTTTTTATCCAATGGTTCAAAGATCATGTGTTGACATTAGCATCATCAGATCCAGAAGCTGTAAGCGAAGAGATCAGATGTTTGGCAATCGGACCTGAAACTAATATTACATTTTGAGGGGTATGATATTAGTGGGTATACATACTACACTGCACGCCAAGATGCCAAATCGATAAACCAGAATAGTGGGGTAAAAATTGAAGCTGCTGCCACTGAGTACCACAGCGGTAACCGATCTCAACCAGTTAGTAATTGGTATTATGGTGTCATCGAGGACATCTGGGAACTAGACTATGACATTGATTCCTTTTTGTTGTTCCGGTGCAAGTGGGTGGACAACCGACGCGGGTACCAAAATGATGGAGGGCTTACCATGGTTGATCTTTCACGGTTACACGGTTATAATGATGATCAATTTGTTCTGGGAAAGGATTGCGAACAAGTGTGGTATGTTGAGGATCCGAAAGACTGCAGATGGTCTGTTGTTCTTCCAGGAAGAAGGCCGGTTGTAATCGAAAATGAAAATGAGGATAACGATGAAAATGGGACTGTAGAGGAAACATCCTTGTTTCCTACTGGATTACCGGATTCGATTGATGATACCGAAAACGATTTGCTCTACGCACGATCAGACCATGATGAGGGTGTTTGGGTAGAAAATATGAAATGATTTATGTTTTTGTACGTGTCAGGTAATGTTGTTAGTAGAATGTAGACTGTAATATCATCTTAACTGTTATTGTTATGCATCATAGTATTTATGTTATGAGTTTATCTGATGAAAATGCTTTATTATTTTTTTTTGCAGTGGATGATCACCCTATGGATGACCCCATTGGACGGCTTATCTCGACTGGAGAACCTGAGCCACAGCAGAATAGACCAAGTAAGCGGTCACAAGAGAGGAAAGAAGAAGAAGGACCAGTTAGCAGTACACGAGACTGAGGCTGGCCCTTCACAGCAGACCGAAGAGGAGTCAGTTGTCCCACCAGAGGCGAAGAAGCAAAAGAAGAGAGGTGCAACACGTGGGCTGAAGGCTAACAAGGGCCCTCCTACAAAACCGGTGGACTTCAATCAGTTCAACCAACCCCATGGAAATTGGAAGAATGACTTCACCGCTTACGGTAGCCATTTGGTGAAGTCATATTGCAACATAAACCACAACTGGAAGCAAGTGCCTCAATCATTGAAGGATACTATGTTTCAGCGTCTTCAGGTAAATCTCTACATTATTACTATGATCTTTTGTGAAATAATAGAACATTTATGTTTACTTTACTAACTGAATGATCATGTACGTAGTCTCGTTTCTCCGTGGATCCCGCACTTAAAAAGGATGTGCTATCAGCGATGTCGAAACAGTTCCGGGACCACAAGAATAAGTTGGCTGACAAGTCATCTACAAGATGCCTACTCCAGAAGATCCAGATGATCCAGATCATGGTGGAGACGGTGAGAGACCACCATGGGAGGTTTACGAGGGCATAACAGAAGAGCAATGGTACAATTTGTTGAGAGGCGTCACACACCGGAGTTCCAGGTGCACTTTATTGTCATACATACATAAATTAATCTTAATTTCTTATGTTTTTTTGTGTTCAATTTCACTTAACATGATCCCATTAATTTATGCAGGCTCTCCGTGCGCAACAACAAGCAAATGCTAAGAAGAATCTGTACCCTCACCACTTAGGTGGAAAAAGTATTGCTCAAAGGGTACCAGAATGGGAGCAAAAGGGATATCTGCCCACGGATGGCTCATTGGATGCCAGTGGCAGAAGAATGAAAGTGTGGGAGTTAAGCCACATTCCGAAGAACTCTACTCCCGAAAATCCTCAATACGATGAAGCCACGAGAGCAGTTATTGCTCAAATGGTAAGTGATATCATTTCATTTTAGTCAAACTGTTCATTTCATTTGTATATGAACTTATGTTAAACTAATAACTGTATTTGTGTGTTGTATTAGGGTGAATTAAGCTCTCAGCTCACCCAGGGCACCTGGACCTCACATAGGAATGATGATCCTCTTACACGCGCTCTTGGTAAGAAGGATCATCCAGGTCGTGCCATTGGGTTTGGTGGGCACGTTGGTATCCGCCAGGCATTTGGCGTACCCGGGTCCAGAATGCACAGGGAAAGTCGATTAGCTACGAGGAGCACCTGAGAGCGTTGGCTGAGATGGAGCAGAGGATTACTCAGAACGTCGACGAGAGGATCGCTCGCTATGTCAAGGCTTCAGCCACAGCAGCATGACAGCCAAGAGGTTTCTCGACCACCAGTTGATCAGTCACCCATTCAGCAGCAGAGTGCACCGGTAGTGAGAAGTAGTGTCCACTCGGCTGATCCGTTTCCCTATGCATCTCTAAAGGTTAGACTAACATTTCAATTGAGTACATGACGATTAAGATTTTTCACTTGATCACTAATATCATCATAGAAGAATTCTCAATTTTTATCTAAACAAGTTCCACATAACACTCAGGAACCCACTGAGTGCCATCTGTTTTTACAAATTGGAGTAGAAGAGGTCATGGTTGCATGGGGAAAACTTTTCCCCTCTCTTCCAAGTGATATTGTGCACGGTGAACCACTCCGACATTACCATGCACGAGTGCTTCTGGACGAATTTGTTGCAGAGCATGCTGACGTCGGTTTACCGGTGCCGTCAAACAAAGACCTACCTTGCGTTCCGCACAAACTGCGACAGTGCAGTGGCCTGTACGATTGGTCAGACTCCCTGGGCAGGTATTTACTCTTAACCTTGCTATAAAACTATTGGTGTACCACCTTGCATCCATATACTTAATTACTAATATCATAGGATATGAGCCGACCGAAGACTGATAAGGGCAAAGGAAAAAAGATTGCGCTGTGCAATCAAAGGCATCCACAAATTTGTGCTTAGACCTGCTTTGGTGGAGAAAGAATATTGGCCGGCTGTCGACTAATATGCAGATTCTGCATTCATCCTTGTTGCTGCTACCACCTGATTGTGATTCCCTCACTGTGGAAGATCCCGAGCGGATATTTCACTTGTAGTTCAAGGAGAAGATATACATCGATTTGGGATGTATATGTCCGACTTCGAGGAGTGCTTCAGGAGGGATTGGTTGAATGTGTCGATTATCAAGTCAGCCGCCATGTGAGTGACTTCTACCTTTTGTATTTTGAATTCATTAATGATGAATTAGATGTTTGAATAAAAAGTTATGATGACTAATGATATTGCCTCATAGGTGGGTGCATGATAAGGCGATCAATGTCTATGAAGATCACAGATTGGATTCCTGTGTCCTGCTATGTGCAGTGAAGTCCAGATGACAAGTGATATGGAAGGCCTTATGCATATATGACGAATGCCCTCTTTGAATGTTCTAACAAGTCATTTATTATGCTGCCATATCATTCAGGGTATGATATTTGACTATTTCTCTTAGTATTATCTAAAACATATAGTTTGTGTTAGTTGCTTAATGATTCAACACATTGTGTAATTTGTGGACAGTCGACATTGGTCATTGATTGTGCTGGTGATGTTGAAGCACCCACGAATCTTGCAATTTGACTCACTTGGTAAGGCTGCCAAGAGACCGAAGATCTCCACCGCAATACTGGGGTAATTAGTTTGTTATCGTAAACAACAATTATTATTACTTAACATTAACTGTTTCATAACTTGCTACTGATGCTTAAAACTATATGTATTGCTGATGTATATAGTTCCATGAGAGCTGCATTATCTCTCCAGAATAAAACAATGAAGCGTGACATCCCTTGGAACCTAGTCAAGGTACTCTATTAATTGATAAATTTGTGTTATAATGTTTAAACTTGTTTATAACTGTCAATATGTGCGTTTGTATAGTGTCCGGTGCAGCCTGGGGGTTCAGAATGTGGATACTATGTCATGAGATTCATGAGTGACATAGTAGGAGCGGCAAACCTTTTACCAGAGCACTCGTTAGACATGGTAACATTCTTTGAAAGTTTCAGTTATGCTCTTTACATGTTGTTAGACTTGTACGTTTTAGATTAATGTTCATTTTTTTTCAAGGCTTACGAACAAGTGTTCAAAGGTGGTCAGTATGATGATGCTCAAATTGTTGAGATGCTTGAGGAATGGTCGGAGTTCGTCTGCACAAGTTTAATGAATTGATGATCATGAAGATGTTTTGTGAACTTTTTGAGTATGTAATTGTAACTCTGTACACTTGTGGATGGTGTAATGGTAGATTTGAATTGTAATGTGTTTTTTATTTGTAATGAAAGTGTGTAAATAAGTGTAATTGCATTGGTTTTGTTAACTCTCAAATTGTGGTGCGTCGTTGGTATTAATTGGGAGCTTTTATAACTTTTTAAATGTGCTGGAGCTCCCTGTATGGATGAAGCTTTATTACAGGTCTCATTGAACAAATGCGTGAATATATATATATAAGCTAGGATGGAAAAAAACAAAAAAAATCCCTATCTCGGCGGTTCTTAGAGCACAACCGCCGAGATAGACCCATGGGATTGACCGATGCAGTTTGACCATGAGTCTATCTCGGCGGTTGTTCTCAAGAACCGCCGAGATAGACTCATGGTCAAACTCAGCATCGGTCAATCCCATGGGTCTATCTCAGCGGTTGTGCTCTAAGAACCGCCGAGATAGGTACACCTATTTCGGCGGTGCTCATTTCGGCGGTTCACAACCGCCGAAATAGGCCCATTGGAACCGCCAAAATAGGCCCTTTTTCTACTAGTGTGAATTCGCACATCATAGCTTCCATGTTTGAGGAACTACTAGCTCCTTGACTTTGCATCTGTTGGTTCTGAGGGGGTCTCTGATAAGACTGATTATATTGTTGTGGTGCCTTCTGATTGTAGTTGTTGTTCTGAAATCTTTGTTGTTGATATCCCTGATTGCTTTGGTTGTTATAGAAGTTTCCTTGTCTGTTTCCCAGGTAATTTACCTCTTCACTTGGTGGAGCTGTACACTGACACAATTTTGAGCTTCTACCATAATATTCACAAGATAGAAAAACCTCAGGAGATGCTGCTGCATTTGACTGCGGGTTCATCACTACACACATACGCTCAAACTGCTTTGACATCGCTTCCATCTTGGCAGCCAGAAAAGTATTCGAATCTACTTCATAAACTCCAGCAGTTTTCTTTGGTGCAGCTTCTCCGGTTCTCGCACCTCCCCATTGATTGGATGCATTGGCAATGGTCTCCAATAATTCCTTGATTCTAGCTATTGGTAGCTCCATGAGGCTTCCTCCTGCACAAGTGTCTACCAACAAACGACTTGAATGATCCAAATCTTTGTAAAAGGACTGTAAAATTACCTCCTCTCCCAAGCCATGGTGTGGTACTCTATGCACAATCCCTTTGAAACGCTCCCAAGCCTCAGATAATGTCTCACCGGTGAACTGCTTGAAGTTGGTAATCTCTCCTCTCATAGTCAGCATTCGAGAAGGAGGGAAATACTTCGCCAAGAATACATTTGCTAACTCCGTCCAGGTAGTGATACTGTTGGGTGTTAATGAGTTTAACCATTCTGCAGCTCTATCCCTCAGGGAAAATGGGAAGAGAGTCAATCTAGCAACCTCTTGTGAAGCTGGTGTAGAGCATGCTCCTACCAATCTCAGGAAAGTGGTGAGATGGACATTGGGATCTTCGGTGATTGTCCCGCTGTATTGGGCTGCGTTCATGACCATAGTAACATAGTGCGTCTTGAACTGCCAGTGTTCTCCTGCTGGTAACGCAGGAATTACTATTGGTGAAATAAGCCCTTCGACGCTTGGGCGGGTGTAGTCCCTCATGTGCCTCTCCAAATTCAAATTCTCCATATTGGTTCCTGAGGTGTTGTTTAGAATCTCTCCTTCAACTAGTAACTCAGAAACAATCTCCTCTGCTGGTGAATCTTTTAGGAACACCTCCTGCTCAATTGGAGGATCCAGCACTAACTTTTTTCGAATCCTTCTTGTTACTCTGTCTATCTCTGGTTCAATTTCGAATTCAGGGTTTCCTTCAGAACGAGTTTTAACCATAAACCAAAATCAGATAACTGACAGTAATGTAGTTGTAAAAGAACAGAATAAAATAAAACAAGGGTAAACTAAAAAGAACAAAAACAAAACAAAATTTAATAAAATAAATAAAAATTAAACTAAGCAACCGTGCCTCCCCAGCAACGGCGCCTTTAACTTGTTGGGTAAAAACCTAACGGCAAGTATACCGGTCAATTATAGCAAGTTTTTCCTAGAAGTGTCCCTTCAGGTTATCGAATCCAAGGGAGGCAGCGTTT
This sequence comes from Limonium bicolor, assembly GCA_023374045.1. Taxonomy (NCBI): domain Eukaryota; kingdom Viridiplantae; phylum Streptophyta; class Magnoliopsida; order Caryophyllales; family Plumbaginaceae; genus Limonium; species Limonium bicolor. Next base: position 208,612,006 of record CM041780.1, read on the forward strand.
TAGTTTAATTAATATTCAAAAAAACAAACTAATAAATCAGTTCACTCCAGTGACAAGGGGGTTTTGGTTGTTGAATTACTAAAGTATGAAACAAGAGTGTAAATAAGAGCAAAGGTGATAAATGCAAGACAGTGGGTAAATTAATAGTAATTTTGATTTAATAAAAGGGAAAATTCTGGTTTACTAATCCTCCAAATTCCTCGGTTCCTTTCTCAGTGTGTTTACCAAAATTAAGATTAAAATCCTAGATCAGAAATATTCCACGTTTGGTCTCCCGCTCGGTGGAATCTAATTAACAGCTAATAAATTTTAACTCTCGTTACAAATTTACTAATTGCTAACAGCTTTAACAAAAATCCAGTTTATTGATCAGTTAATATCCTAGAGGAATTACCATCTCTAAATTAACCGGTACTGCTTCTGTTGTCTATTATCTACCGCAGTTCTCACTTATAAGCAGATAAACTGGTAAAATCAAGTAATTGGCCAAATCACAAGATTTATAAAAATAAATAAGGAACAACACTTTAATCTATTAAAATGGTAAATCACAAAGATAATGGAACCTTGAATTTGGATTACATAGTAAACCGAAATTTATAAAAACTACTCAGCCATGGAAGTGAAAATACTATGAAAATATGTAAATAACATTAAAGAAGAAAAGAAGAAGAAACTCTGTTTTAAGGCTCTTTGATGGAGTCTCTGTGCACGACCAGTGTTTTCTTCTACTCAATCTCCAGAAAATGGTGGAGTCTCCAGCTGCTTGTGTACTCCAGATTTCTGTGGATGTGTGTGGTGTTTAATGAGATGGATAATATGAATGGAACGTGATATATGAAATGGAAATGGATGGAGTGGGTGTGTAATGCTCTCCAGAATTGTGTGTCTAAAATGAGTGAGATTGAGTTCTATTTATTGAACTCATTTGATGAGTACGTAGCAGGAGCAGCTGGTGGTGGACAGTGATGCTGGAGTTTGTAAGTGGAATGATGGGTGGTTAACGTGGGTGTTTTTGCTGGATTTAGGGAGATAATTGGATTAGTGGAGGGATGATTGGATAATAGCAGTGGAAGGGACAAAAATAAGGCTGGAAAGGGAATTGGTAGTGCATGGGCGGCAGTTTAATTATGAAGAGAATAAATCTCTTCTCTTCACGTTCGTGCGCTACAGACTGTCGCTTTCAGCAGTATGGTCCGGGACTTAAGTCCTGTGTGAAGTCCCAGACCATAGCATTGAAATGGGTCGAGAGTTGGCGTCTTATGTGGTCCGGGACTTAGGCCTTGTATAAAGTCCCGGACCATGCCTGAATTTGATTCGAGAATTGCTCTGCTTTGTGGTCTGGGACTTAAGGTTTGTATAAAGTCCCGGACCATGGTGTAGAAACAGGTCGAGAGCAGCTTCTTGTGTGGTCCGGGACTTAAGTTGTGTATAAGGTCCCGGACCATACCTGTATTTAAGCCAAGAGTGGAGTCAATTTGTGGTCCGGGACTTAAGTTATGCAACAAGTCCCGGACCATATCTGAATTTAGGTCGAGAGATGACTTTCCTGACTCCATTTAGCTTGTTTGAAAAACTATGGTCTCCAACAATGATATGAACATGTTTCTTTTGAGATTAAATACCTGAAAAAGCACATAAAGGCCATAAAAGAAGACAATTGCAGCAAGAGACATAAAAACACTTAAAAGACGGGAATTTAGCAGTAAATAGCAAAGAATTCGGTATTAAAAGACCATGCAGAAATAGGTAAATTCCTGACTTATCAACATCCCCACACTTAACCTTTGCTTGTCCTCAAGCAATTACTGCAATCAAAATGTACCAGAATTTCAAAAGCGGGGATTATCAGGTCAGGGAAAATGTACAAGGAAATCTAATACTGAAAAACAGTCATAAGAAACAACGACTAGTACTGCAAGTTTTCTTAAACAGTGAAGCTAGAGTGTTTGACAAATGCATGAGACTATCATCATAACTATTGAATCCAAACTGTACTCAGGGCTTTACTTTCCGTTTGCTTTCCACAATTCATTGGACGACAAGGGGCAGGAAGTAATGTCATATTCCACATTACCTTTCATTGCCACATACTCATAATCAAGGAAGAATTTGCAATAAACTGTTTAGCATGAAAGAACTTTCCTTCCAATTTTTCTGAGTAAGCATTATTCATTTCATCCCCTCAGACTTTTTCTTCCCATCCATGTAGCGGTGTTGGGCCTTCTATCCCAGATCAGATGGTCTTAGGTAGATAAGTGATGAGGCACTCCATGGGCTTAATTACCGAATGGGAGAGGCCTGTTCCGGTTCAGAGTAGATTAGAGGAGTACCTTGCCTTTGTCCTTTCCTTCCATTCTTTCCAAAACTTTCCCAAAGCCCCAAGTTAGTTCAAACAAAATAGTCACAAAATGGTCTCACCTTTTTATTGAAGGAAATAGAAAAAAAAAATTAACCAAAAATGACAACACAAGCAGTATAACCAAAGTTCTTATGACCGAAGTTTCAAATTAAATCTCAAAAATTTTCGCTACTCGTACGTTATTCCCGACTGATGCATCTGACCACAAATGAAAACCAAGTATGTCGAATTTAAAATTTTGTGGAGGGTCATCAAAGGTTAATGAAGTGAGAATTAGTAGTGTCAGGAACCACAGAAAATAAGCAATAAACGCACAGCCCCCTTACTACTAACTTCCCCACACTTAGAAAATAGCAATGCCCTCACTGCTGCATGAATATGATCATAGTGCGAAAGAGAGAATAGAACTCCCCTGAAAAATGGGTGAAGATGACGTCCCCACACTTATGAAAAGGAACGGGAGACTTATGGAGTGGTGGAAAAATTTCGGCAGACTTATATACTAGACCTCAATCCAAACCGAACTTGACCTCAATCTAGACCGAACTTGACCTCAATCCAAACCGAACTCCAATTCAATTCAAACCTATTTCATCCAGCTCAATTCAACTCGAACCCAAATACATTTCATTCAATCCGCACTCACCTTGTAAATTCCTTTCAAACTCCAAAATCCAAAAAGAATTTCAAACCATCATTTTATCCAAATTTCATCAAGATTTTCAGATTTCAAAGAAACTACTTTGTGGAATTTTAAAGGAAAAACTCTTCTCACATCACAGAAAACTCTTCTCAAATATAGAAAGTTCTTCTCACGTATACAGAACGTTTTCTCCTAAAAACATTTCTCAAAATCAGCGTTTTTTATTGAGAATTCTGAACAACTTCAAAAGCTTTCAAACTTAGTTTTTTACTCAAATAAACCGTTTTCGGGGAACATGAAATGTCTAACACTTTCAAAACACTTTCCTCCTAGTTAGACATCACTTGTCTCCCTTCCTGAATAAAAATCCGAGGCGGGGCACTAGGCTCATAACCTTCCCTTGTCGCAGTCTGGATCTCTTTGGGCGGGGCATTAGGGTGACAAACCTCCCCTAATTTCAGCCTAGATTTTTACAAGGCGGGGTGCTAGGGAAGTAACGACCTTCCTAGTTGCAGCCGGGATTTTAGAATCATCTAACTCCCTTCCACTCAATTTCAATGTTTTCGGTTTTTAGCGTTTTAAAACCCAGGAGTTAGAGACGTTATTAGGGTTCGACCGAGAACATCTTATTCATGGTGTTTCTCTCTGAATCCTATTTTTCGACATAAATTCATTGCCCTATCTTTCGAACCTCGGCACTTACATTAATTAAGTGTCGTGTTCGAGGGGGTACATAGGGTAATCCCTCGGGATTATCCGCCCTTTTTACAACAAAATGATTTTTCGGTTTTAAAAACTTTAAGAGAGACAATTCTGAATAAACCATTCCAACCCTTCCATTAGAGCTTCAGGACACATTAACACTCCTTAATCCTTCCCTGAACCAACTCCAAGTCACATAGGACCTCCAATTCCTGAATACTCCTGAACAACCTTAGTCATCTGAAACCTGAAACACCTTCAAGATCCGAGCACCTGCAAACCGAATATCCTCTCCTGCACTCGATCATCTCGAAAACCCGAACTCTTCTTTAACACCTTTGGCTTCACAAAACGCCTCAAAACTAACCACTTCAAAATTTGAACCCCTCAAACCCAGGAAGCTCGTCAACTCCAACAAATGACCAAAATGCCCTTAACCCCACAAAAGCTGAGACAAACTCAAACCCCTCGAAAATAATCAAAGCCTCTCAACACTTTGACCATTCCCACGAACCAATACTTTAAGAACAGCTCATTTCTTCAAACTCTTCAAAATCATCTACTCCTCAATCTACACTCAAATCCTATCCTTTGCCTTTATTCAAATCTCTCTAATAAGGTTTTGAAAGATGGCAATCCTGACAATTGGAGACCGAGATTTCCCTGGGCACCAATCCAAAGTCGTGGTCGTTGCCACTTCTAAGGGGTGTAACCCAGTGCGAACCCACACAGAATCTCTAGTATGACCGGATAAGCCCCATCCATAAGCAATAAATTTAGAGTCAACCAATGGTTCTTAGAACCCGATCTTCCTTCCTAGTTATCATAGGTGAAACTAGGTGGCGACTCTAGTCAATTCCGCTCTTAGTGCATAAGTCCACGTGGAGCCCATCGAGAGCGGGTGTAGTGCACACTTGCACTCCCCTTTATGCTTTCTGGGAAAGACGGACGATTTAGTAGGTATTTGAGGGATGCCAAGAATAACGGGTTTTCACCCTCCACAGAATGACATTTTCTAAGATCTAGGCTTTTCAGTCAAGAACCAATTAGACAGACCCCCCCTCATGCCGAAAAATCACCCTCCACAGATGCATCCCCAATCGATCGTGGATGTATCGTTGTCCTATGTAATCAATTTGATAGTCAAGGAAAATCACTTTAATAAACTCAAACTGAAAACTCCTTTTTGATTGAGAATTTACACACAGAAATTCTCTCAATCTCCCTTGTCCTACCTAAGGAATCCGGGACAATTTAGGACTTTTATCCCTAAGTCCTCTATCCTCTCCTGACAGTTATCCTATAGTTCCTCAACCGTTCCCCGACTGATCAGTCTATCAAATACATGAAGTATTAACTCACAGACCCAATCCTAACCAGCTCACCAACTTCCTAGTACTTGCACACACTTGGTCTGACTCACACTTTCTCTAGTTATCTATCTTTTCGTATTTGACCAAGTTAATTTACATAAGACATTGTATATCGTATTTATACAGGTATGGATAGGTGTGTAGCAAACAGCCTATGATCTCATAGTCTCTAGGATTCGTCTGATTCTTCATCCCAACATAGTAGCCACGTTCGAATACAGGCTAATCTTCAACTTGCTTTGGAACCATCAGGACATGTGTCGCCCTGTGGTTGGACATGTTAGAGGTGTGTGTTTAGGTGGTTGGTCACCACTTGCACTCTCCACTTGCCTGATCTTGTTTGCCTATTTAATACTCTTTAATGCTCTCTCATGCTTTATTTAATGATGCTTAATGAGTGCCTCTTAATAGCCCTGACCTTGTCTTGTTATCTTGTTCATTAATGAGCAAGACTTTGTCGTGAGCTAGTTGCTTGTGTGGATGCATGAGTGTACATGAGTTTGTCGGAATACTTGATGTCTTTTGTCTTTCTGTTGCGTCTGATGCATGAGAGATATGTTTGTGTAGTACTTAACTTCTTGTGTGTACTAGAAGTTCTATCGGAGCTCTCCTGACAGGTGCCCGACTGGTTGGACACATGTCATGAATGGAGTTCGCTTGTAACCTTGTGTGCTAAGCCACTCCTTTACCTGCTTATCTGAATCTCAAAGCTTAACAAACATATTAGATAAACAACACGGGTTTGCTATTATCAAAACTAAAGGATCTTGACTTAATAATTAGAAATGTGCACTAATTTGTATATAGTGTCAAGTAAGGCCTTATTCTCATTAGCTTGGTCAATGGTCAAGCTAGACCCCTCAAAATATCTTAAAAGTGTTAGAATTACATGGTGACTCACCATACCAACTCTAGATTCTCTTCCTTAGATAAGAGTAAATTAAGAGATAAGTCTTCATTTCTTACTTATCACTTAAGAAAGGACACCTCACATTTTCTCCCTCCTCTCTCCTACCAGCCAAAAACTTCTACCCATTTCTTCTTCCACCATCCTTTTTCTTGAGCTTGAGTTCTTCAAGAACACTCCCATGGTGAAGTGAACCCACAAATTCCTTCATTTCTTCCCTCCAAAGCTTCTCATTTTCTTCAAAAATTCAACACAGAGAACACAACCAATAACTCTCTTCCACAAACAAGGCCTAAATCAAGAGATCTTTAGGGAAAATTTTCGGAGATCAACCAAAAATGACGCAAGGAAGATCCATGTAAGCTTAAGGTAAAAATGGTGCCTTAAAGTTCTATTTCCTCTTTAATTTATTAAAAGCCGAGAACACACATGTTCCTTACACCTTTCTTCTTCATCTTTTCATACATGAAATGAAGAGTCTTCTAGCTCCTTTTGTGGGCCGAAACTTCATCAAGAAATCACCCTCCAAAGCGACTTCAAGGGTAAGTCATATTTTAATGCCTAAGTACCTAAATCTACATTATATCCATAGATCTACAAGAGATCTAAAGTTTCTCTCATTTTTCTTTAGTAGCCGAGAGTATATGAAGAAATTTCCTCCAAGAATACCAAAGGTAAACTCTTCTCCTTAAAGCTCAATTTGATGCTTTAAGCTTATTCATCTTATTTAGCTATGTAAAAGACCCTAACTTGATTCATTTTCCTTTGTTCAACCATGACCGAAAGTTGTGCTAAAAACCCTAAGGTTGGCCGAAACCAAAAAGGATTAAAAAGGTGGGAAATCAAGCTTTGGAAGGGTAAGTGGCTAAACTAAGCCATAAAACAACTTAATCATTATCTATCCTTGTGATTCATACAAAAATCTAACTTAACTCTATTATGAAACTAGAGCCGAGATGAGAGGTGGAGAAAAGTGTTTGTGGTGCATCAAACGTGTAAGTAATCTCTTAAAACACATTTTATGCTTTAAAACAAATTTATATGTGTAGCCAAATGTGGCCGAGAACATAGACGGGAAATGGTCAATTAGGACCTAATAATACGCATAAAATTATGGGAACACATTTGACTAAGTTACCTAAGTGGTTTAATGACTTACATGTCAACATTATAAGGTTATGGGGCTAAAATGCAATTACCAAAAAGTTATGGGGTAGAACATAAAATGGCCGAGAATTATTTATGTTCTTATAGTTATTTTATGTCATTTTAAGTTAAGTTTGTGTTTTGTAGTAAGGCCAAGTATTTAGTCCAAGCTTATAAGTTATTTAGTTCTTTTTTTGCATTAAAAGTTAAGTATTTGTTTGGTATTTAAGTTTGTTGAGAAAATATGGTATTAAGGGGTTATTTACAGCATTAAAACCACATAAAATATTGGGATACAAATACCTACGAGTTAGGTGATGTTTGTTGGAGTTTAATGCCAAAAATAGGTTTTAAAAGTGATTAAAAACTTAAAGGTAGTCCTAGTGAACAAATGGGCAAAATATGAGTAGTTAAGTGTAAATAAATAATATTTATGGTGCCAAAGAGTAATAAAGCCGAGAGTTAGGCTTTGTTTGACTTAAGAGATACAAAATATAAGTTTTAGTAAATTTAAGGACTTAAATGAAAACCCTAGGAAATATTAGGGGGCAAAGCATAATTTTGGAGAAATTATGGTCAAAGAAGTGTGTGGTGGTTAACCTTGACTAAACTAAGGGTGTGGACCAAATTACATGGAGGAAACAATTAAATTATGAATTTAATGAAGTTTATGAGTTAATTATAAGTTTTGAAAAACTTATGGGGCCAAAGTGTAAAATTCAGAAATTTGGGGGGTGATGTAATACCCCTCATCCCACATCGGGATATGAGTAGTAATGTGAATAGTTTATAAGAACACATATGGGTTGACTACAACAACAAGGCCTTCCACTTTTACGCCCAAGTGAGGATTGAGGGCCTAAATTGGCTTGTTTTCAAGCCTCAATGGTTTGAGAGCTAGGTTGTTGAATAGTTACCCATATGGGGTGTTACAAATGGTATCAAAGCTGACTCGGGACCGTGTCAGGATGATCTACTTGACACCTACCGAGGAGATCCATGGGACTTGGATGTTAGGCTTGCGACAAGGACATCACGTTCTTTGAGTGGGGAAGTATGTAATACCCCCATCCCACATCGGGATATAAGTAGTGATGTGAATGGTTTATAAGGATACATATGGGTTGACTACAATAACAAGGCCTTCCACTTTTACGCCCAAGTGAGGATTGAGGGCCTAAAGTGGTTAGTTTTCAAGCCTGGATGGTTAGAGAGCTAGGTTGTTGGATAGTGACCCATATGGGGTGTTACAGGTGAAAAAGAAATAGAACTTACCTGGGGGTCTGTTAGGATATTACTGGAAGTTTGGGGATAGAGTTTGGAATTTAATTATGGAGATTATATGATATATGAGTTAAGAATGAAATTTTAAGTTTGTAAAAGTTTGTAAGCCACTTTGTAATTTAAGAAAAATGTGGTGAAAGTCATGAATGACATTAGGGCCTATTCGGCAATATAAAAAATATTTGGGTTAGAACATTGGAATGAAATAAATGTGGAGTTAGGTTTATAATATATGGTTTGTAAGTTTAGATAATAATTGTGGGCAAAAGTGTAATAAAGGAAAAATAGAGTGCTATACCGAAAATGATAGAGTCTTTAAGGATTATTATAGCATATGGCTGAGAGATTATATGACATAGCATTAAGAGTATGATCATAATGTTATTTTATGGAGTTAGTAGTAATTATAGAAATTTTATAATTCATAAAGGAATATATGAATATACATGGTATTATAAATTATATACCAAGGTTGAGGATGTTATAGATTAATATTGGTGTATATATTCCTGGGAACCATATTAAATAACATTAGATGTATGATCTATGTGTTAGTATGTGAACATAATACAAGATAAAGGGAGTTTGTAGTTCACATAAAATAATGGAATTGTTATGAGTATTAGGGGATTTTATAATTCATACAAGTGGAGTATGAATACTTGGAATGTTATAAGACATATAACATAATTAAAGAATTAATCAAAGTATTATAGAGTTTATTATAAGATGGGAAACCTCATTATGTAACCTTACAACAATAAAGACAATGTAATTGTATAAAGAGTTGCATAAAGTAATTATATTATATAATTCAAGGAATTATATTATGGGCTATATATAGTAGTGTTGACTTGTACAAATTGACCAAGTCAACCAAATTGACCAAAGAGGATCAAGTTGACCAACTCATAAATTAAATGAGAATTTAAAGATTAATAATACTATAAGGTCAATAGTATAAGAAACATATAGTAACAAACTATATGGATATATATAATAAACCTAAGAATAAATGAGATAGGTTGTTAGGATTATATCCTAAGCGGTAAATTAATACAACATGTTATTTATAACATAATTAGAGGATGAAATAACGAATCCCTGACATGAACTAAAACTCGAACAATAATGATAATTAATCACGGGGTAAATATCTGGAGGATTAGTAGTTATTCAGGATACCAAATTATTTGAATTAGGGTGTATTAATACTTATCGTATATGTATGTATTTTCCATAGCTAAGTATATAGAGGACGGACGCGGGGTTCGGGCATCTGCTCTCTCTCTCTCTCTCTCTCTCTCTCTCTCTCCCTCTCCGTCAAGTGTACGGTATGTTATTGTGTGGTCTGAACGTCCTAAGGGTTTCCTTGGGTTCAAACATCTCGCGTTATTAACTATGCGCGAACATCTTTTGAACTAAAGTAATACCGATTGCAACTCGATTAAAATTACGAGTAAGATTAGGAAAGATCATTACTTATGAAAGTTCAATGAAATATCATATTATTCCTAATCAACCTAAGTGGATAACTTAGGAAAGAGATTCGGTAGTACCAATCTCTAGAGCACATGTATTTGAACATGAAAATGACCTAGCTGACTTCTAGGTATTATGTAAGACCTGAATGGCAACTATATGATAATGTATTTTCTATAACCTAAGATTAGATCTTAGGTGAAATGACCAAGTTACTTAATCACATGGTGAGAATCGGTATATGAGGAGAAAACCCAGAGTAGTCTCAGTTTACCTAGTTACGCAGAGTGACCACTAGAGAGGACCACTAAAATGGGTCCACTTGATATGGAAATCCGACGAGGCACATTTGATCGTTGGTTAGAGGGCACTGCTGTTGGTGCATGGCTACGACCGCTTGAGACACCTTCATTTAGGCAAAGAGAAAATCCAAAGATCTTCGGATTGTTGGTCGAAGGGCACTGCTATTGGTGCACACAGGATGACTGTCCAATTAAATAAGTAATGTGAATTATAAAGGGGTTGTCCTAACATGACACCCATCATGAGTTTAACAGTAAACTTAAAACAAATGAGATTACGAGTATTAGTTATACCTTAGTACGAGACTTCAATAAACCTCGTAAACATGGATAACGAACAATGTGCCTTGAAGGCCGAGTGACGAGAACCATTCCCAAGAAACAACTCTCGCATCATTATCATATTTACTCATTTTTTGATTTGATAATGTCGATGATTTATTTGTGGAATGATGTGGGTATATTAGATGAACTGTTGAGTGTTTAATTATAACATTTGCAGTTTTAATATATGATTGTAAACCGAAACAACATGAAATGAACCGTATGTTAAGATGGCTAATTAACTTAAGAAGTCTAAAGGATTCTAGGATTACACTTTAGCATATTTAGCGGTTGTGTTGAGCCTATACGGAAAACATATTATAGGATCTTGATCGAGACCGGAAAACAGAGTGCGGGGTACTTCGGGTAGTAGCGTTTATTTTGTTATCACACTTTCTGACTTGGTTAGAATCATGTACCACGGTTGTGTACGGGTTGGAATACTCAGACTCCTCACTTATTTACGAATTTGGTTATGAATTTGTTGTTATATATATATATTATCGGTTATCAATCTCTAGTAATCATAATGGTTATGATTAATGTGGTAATTGAATGCTTCATTAGTCATATGGGTGAGGAATGGAGGTAGAGGTAGCACCCGGGTTAGAAAGATTAGTTTTATTTTTCTCTACAACTCGCGTATTTAATTATGCTACAAACTGCCGATTATACGAGTTTATGAGTAGGGATGTTACATAAACTATCATATCACAAGGGTTGGTTGATGCTAGCTCTGTTTATACAACTTCTTGCTGGAATTGTTGCAAATGGCAGCTAGTTGGTTTGCTTGTCTTTTTTGGGTTTTGTTGCTGGGGTTATTCCTGATAGTCTGTAGTTGGCTTGCTATGCTATATTCGATCTATTTTTTTTAAAAAAAAGATAACCTATTAATACTCCATTAAGCACAATTACATCATAGAATTTAAATTCTAGAAGAGAATCTGCTGCAGTTAGACAACCCTGACCCTTTGGGAGGCTGTTTCTGCAACAACCAAGTCAGATGCATCACATACGATGCACACAACCAAAAGACGAGCTTATGACCAAAGAACCATGAGCTCAAAGGACTTAGAACATGGACAATCCAAGACCAAGAAGCAACAAACATGCACAAATCAAACCACATAATAATAGTAACATAGTTCAATAGATAAACAAAGCAACTAAGCAAAAGACACCCCCTAGCAACTAAGCTCGAAATCGTGGAGGCAGCCACAAAAGACGATCCTAAATAGGTGTGATTGCCTAACAAAGCGATCATCTGCCCTGGCGACTCAAGTTTGAATCTTGAGTGATGCCCAGATCCAGTCCATGCTCTACCATTCTAGAGGATTTTGGGCCAAAGTAAAGCATTGGCCTCTTACCTTCTCTTATAGCATCATAATAAACCTGATCACACGGGCGATCGGGGGGAAAGTTTGTGTAAATCTGATCCAAGGCCCTCTTCCAGTGAGGAAGAAGAGACCTTCGCCGCCTACCCAAACTGTCACGGCTCCTAGGATTTAGCTGGCACTCATCTTCTTGATCACCAATTCGAGGGGGTAGTAAGTCAGCCACCATCATCCTAGAGAACGCCATGCACATCCCCCCCCCCCCCCTCCTCTCAAAAGGGCACTCTTTCTTTAAAACTGCTCAAAAAAACATTTGTGTGAAACCACATTCCATATGTAAGCTCGTCATATATAGAATACTTTTAAATGGATGGACCTCTAAAGCATGAAGGAAGTGTCCACAACTCATACACAATTCCGATAAGTCATCATATGGAATCTTAAATGCAAAGTCTATACGATCTTATGTCATAGGTAGCGATCGCATGATCGGCATTTGGACATTGATGAAGACTTTAATTCGTAGAAAGGAGAGACCCGCCATAAAGATTTCCTTCGCCAATCCAATGAACCGCCCCAGCTTGGTGGCCACCGAACGAGCAAAAGAGATAGAATAAGCGTGAGGAATGTCATAAATCCTTACCTAGTAGGGGAACCATATGAATATGTGATCTCTAGTGGCTAAATAAGGGTCAAGCTACTAGAGGGTGAACAAACATCCATTGATGAGCCATGGACCACGAACCATAACTGCCTATATGGTGGCTACGGAGTCAAATCGATGAGGAAGATTTTTGAGGAATGGTTTGACTCAAGACTTAATGTTGCCACTGTTGTGCATTCATAATATAAAATTGTCAACATTAATCACAAGAAAATGTTTAGGAACTATGAACCTTTGGTTTTGGCGGTACAAGTAGCTCAAGTTTACTTTTGCCCTTATCTAAGTAAAAGAGGTGAGAAGGTTGATTGGTGGACAGTTTACAAGGTTAAAGATAGAAGTGATTTAGACATGCCTCAATCAGTGAGAAATGATGCAATCTTGCCTTCAATGCAAGATGATGACATGCGAGACCGTCGATCAAAACTTGTTTTAGTTGACATTGATAGTATTGAATTTTTTGACTTGATTGATGACAATGATGCTGAAGATCTTTTTGTAGAAACCGCTCAGCAGATGGTCGAGGATGAAGCTCAAGTTTCTGCTTCTAATGAAGACTCTAAGGACACAAACAATGATGAAAGTGATAGTGAATATATTGTACAGTGTCTACCATAATTATATTATTGGTTTTATTTTTATCTAATGAGTATATATCATACAACTTAGAGTTGGAGTTTAATGTGAAACCAAATAAAGTAATTCATGATTTATTTGTGCTTTACTTATTTTAATGTTTGAATGCAGATATGAGGAATGAAGAATCAGGTGAATATCAACGATAAATCTCTTCTACACCTATTCTTAGTCAACGACGAGCTCCTTTTGATATAACCCATTTTTAATACATCAACGAGCGCCAACAACTTCAGCACTACCACATCACCATTCATCTTTTTTTAGGCCTTTATTGGCAGCCTCTTCCAGGTCTTCATCAGAGCAACAAACTATAGAGAATAATCAATGTTGGGCAAAATAATAGTTAAACTATCTTGCTTACTATGGGCAGTGAACCCAATCTTTGTAGTACAACAAGGTCGTATCCACAGAGACTTCGCAATTATTGATTAATTATCCAGTTTAGTAAATGTACAAAAGGCAAATAAAAATGCTTAAAATGTAAAAAGGGGTTTAGCCGGAGGCAAGCTTGAATTTTGGGATTAGTACAGAAAAAAAATACCGTAAATAAAATAAATGGATGATGGAAAAAGGGTATCCTAGGATTGGGGGGAATTTCCTAAATTACTTAAACAATTAATAATCCTAATTTGCTCTTATTTGTCTGTTAAGAATTTATCTTGTGACCTTTCTAAATCATAGATAAGGACAGCTCTTAATTAATTCATTAAACTTCTTACAATCAGAAAAAGTCTAAATCATTAATTAGCTTTAAGTGAGAATTCTTTTTATAACAGCGATGGATTTTATCTGCTAATCAAGGAGTATAATATCTAACGTTTATCTCTCTTTGTGGTCTATTCTCAGATTTACAAAATCATTGAAATAAGAGAAACGTAAATGCATAAAAATGATCAGTTCTTAAGCATTTAATAATTTAGAGAGACAAAACAAATATTATAAGCAAACTTGGTATTAATAATAAGTCTGAATTATTTAAGGTCAAACCCACATCCTAGATACGAATAAAATCACTCAGACATTAACAGTAATAAAAAGGAAACAGAAATAGCCATTAATTTGGAGACTGTCGGCGGAGACTGGACTGCGATTCGCTTCTGCTCCAGCTCCCTTTTCTTCTGTTTCTTTTTATAGTGTTTCTGCTTCGTGGTGAAATGTAGAATTAAACTAAAATGGAGAAGTGGAGGATTAGAGGATGGAATGGAACGTAGGTGTGGAAACTGTGGTCTAATAATAACAATAACACTAACGACTAACAATTTGGATTCGGAGGAAGGGAGTTGATTTTATTTGCAGAAGGGGCGTCGGTTTATATAGAGGCAGAGGAGAAGAAGCTCCGTACGATTTTGTTTAACTGTTGTTCTTTGATTGCGCAGGGGATAGAGCTCACGCGTGATGAGGAGTAGATGGATAAGAGGCTCATTAATGCAGGCAGACAGTGGACGAGTTGCGGAGAGTCGGCGCAAGTTGCAGACGGGCGAAGAAGATAAGCTCGGCGAATTTTATACACGACCGCCTGATAAGTGGCGGTCTTCTCTGTCTTGTCCGCGAGTGAACCAGGCGGTAGCCTGTGTCTCGTCCGCCTGATAAGGAGGCGGTAGCCTCAGTGTTGTCCGCGAGTTAAGAGGCGGTAGCCTCTATATTTACCGCGAGGCGGTCTTCTGTGTGTTGTCCGCCTCTTTGTAGGCGGTAGCCTAATGTCACGTCCGCCTCCCTTTGAGGCGGTAGCCTCTACCTGTTCCGCCTCTGTAAGAGGCGGTTGCCTTAGAGTAGACCGCCCAATACGGGGCGGTTGCCTCTGTTTGTGTCCGTGCGATATTATATATATTATACATATATATATAACAATCTTCAACCGGCTCTACATTCTTCGTTATAAGTCCGTTTTCTGAGCCGTTTGCGTCTATGTGTTCGTCTCTTTATCTACTTCACTTCCGGCTTGGTTTCCTCATGTTTAAACCAATAAATTTGTGAGATAAACAATAAAACATAAACTAGAGGAAAACTAACCAAGTGGAGAAATGAGCAAGAAAAGTGCTAATATTATATATGAAATACACCTATAAATCATGCTCATTTGGACACTTATCACACCCCCACACTTATCTTTTTGCTTGTCCTCAAGCAAAATACACCCAAGTAGGGAATGCTCAATACTAACAAATATTATGAAGGGTAGGATAAACATGATCTTTTTAACTTATTGAGGAGTGTGAAAAATTAACTGCTGGTGGCATAGGTGTGCTCAGGGTAAAAATAAAATATAGAGTTTCGGGGTATGATCCAAGGTACTCCAATGTTTCTTTTTAGGTGACTCTGAGAATTTTCACCATGGCCAACTTCTCTCAAGAATGGGCATTGAGGAGAAAACAAAAGGAAAAATAGATTTATGCATTTGTTTCACTTTGCATAAGAGATGAGAAAATATAGGCATCACGCCTTTGTATTTAAGAACACTCAACTCTCTTTGTTGGTTACCAATGGTGTCTCGCAAGTCCCTTATTTTATTTTTGTATTCTTTTTTAACAGAGAAATACCCCTTAGCAATCCCTAAGAGAGAAGACAGAAAGAAACCCTGAGCAATAAAATCCAACCATTTGCAGATTATTTGGTCACACCGCATATAAATGCTCCTCAAAAGTAATCAAAATTTTAAAATTTGTACATTTATCCCACAATTCATAACAATATTTATTTTTAAAGAGAACAACCCACATAAAAGGGTCCATAATATTTGAATTGGACAAACGCATGATAAGGAGAGAGATTAAACATTTAAGCACAAAATGTCACCGAAAAGGGCACACTCCCCCACACTAAATTGAACAATGTCCTCATTGTTCACCAGAAAACAAGGGAAGTTTCAGAAGACCTTTTCGGTAAGTAGATAAAATAGAGATAACACAAAGATCACAAATAAACATTTAAGCACATAAACGCTCCTCTGCAATTTTATTTAAATAAAAGCAAATTAAAGAAACTGGTACTCCCCTGATTTTATTTTGCTGCGTTATAGGATTCCCCCACACTTGAGCTTCAGCCTCAAGTAGCGTAGCTTGGTTGCGGTGTCCACATGGAGGTTACCTGCATAAGACACTAGAAGCAACCACACTAAAAACGGGGTTTAAAAGTTAGCAAAAATAAAAATTTAAAGAGAACCTGAAAATTAAAAGACATAAAGCAAAATAAATAAAAGTACACCAGGGTTGCCTCCCAGGAAGCTGCCCTTCTTTAACGTCTTTGGCTAGACGCTTTGTCGTTATCCTGGATCAAAACAAAATGTTACTCGGCATATAATGAAAATTAAAACTCCACAAAATCCGGTGTTTGAGGAGGTACTGCCGGGAACGTAGTTCTAACAGAAGACCCGGTGGAAATAACTTTTCTTCCTCAAATTGGAGGATGTAAAAATCCTCCTCTTGTTGTTGAGGCTTATGGTAAGAACTTAGATGGAAATCTTCAGAGGGAGTGGCTCCTTGAAATTTACTATAGCACTCTCTTCTGATGGCTCGGAGGGAGGCGGCATCTCCTCCTTCTCAAGATTGAGGATGTGTCCACCCTCATCTTCTGGGTAAAGCACGGTGAAGGAGGGGAAGTAGTAGTTGATTTCAGAGGGAGGGGACTCCATGAAGTCCAAGGAGAAACTCTCTTCTGAGGGGTTGTCTCCATAATCAAGCTGATAGTGTTTGGTGATGGATTCTCTAATTCGAATAGGGGAGGAGGTGGAAAGTAGCTTAAGTCCTCAGCAGGTTGTTCTTCCTCGTGAACCACTGCATTCAGTTGTGGAACGGGTTGTTCCATGTGTTCTACCTGATCTAGCGTTCTTTGCCGGATCATTTCAATGGTTGAGGTAAAATTTGCCATCATTTCCCGTAAAATGGCGTTGTCTTTCTACTGCAACCATAGGACAATAGGAACTTTCATGGTCTCCTCCACACTCTTGGCAGACACTCCATTGACTGTAGTCCTCTGCGCTATAGGGGTAACCATACCAATCTTCTGCTTGATCGTAGTGACCATCCATCAGAATTAAGTACCTTTAAAAACAAAACAAAAATTTATACAAAAAAGGGTAATTACAGAAATAAAAGAAAAACTAAACAGATAATGAACCAGATAGTTGGACCGAAGTCCCCGGCAACGGCGCCAAAAACTTGTTGGGCAAAATATAGTTAAACTATCTGCTTACTATGGGCAGTGAACCCAATCTTTGTAGTACAACAAGGTCGTATCCACAGAGACTTCGCAATTATCTGATTAATTATCCAGTTTAGTAAATGTACAAAAAGGCAAATAAAAATGCTTAAAATGTAAAAAGGGGTTTAGCCGGAGGCAAGCTTGAATTTGGGATTAGTACAGAAATAATAAATACCGTAAATAAAATAAATGGATGGATGGAAAAAGGGTATCCTAGGATTGCGGGGAATTTCCTAAATTACTTAAACAATTAATAATCCTAATTTGCTCTTATTTGTCTGTTATAGAATTTATCTTGTGACCTTTCTAAATCATAGATAAGGACAGCTCTTAATTAATTCATTAAACTTCTTACAATCAGAAAAAGTCTAAAATCATTAATTAGCTTTAAGTGAGAATTCTTTTTATAACAGCGATGATTTTATCTGCTAATCAAGGAGTATAATATCTAACGTTTATCTCTCTTTGTGGTCTATTCTCAGATTTACAAAATCATTGAAATAAGAGAAACCGTAAATGCATAAAAATGATCAGTTCTTAAGCATTTAATAATTTAGAGAGACAAAACAAATATTTATAAGCAAACTTGGTATTAATAATAAGTCTGAATTATTTAAGGTCAAACCCACATCCTAGGATACGAATAAAATCACTCAGACATTAACAGTAATAAAAAGGAAACAGAAATAGCCATTAATTTGGAGACTGTCGGCGGAGACTGGACTGCGATTCGCTTCTGTTCCAGCTCCCTTTTCTTCTGTTCTTTTATAGGTTTCTGCTTCGTGGTGAAATGTAGAATTAAACTAAAATGGAGAAGTGGAGGATTAGAGGATGGAATGGAACGTAGGTGTGGAAACTGTGGTCTAATAATAACAATAACACTAACGACTAACAATTTGGATTCGGAGAAAGGGAGTTGATTTTATTTGCAGAAGGGGCATCGGTTTATATAGAGGCAGAGGAGAAGAAGCTCCGTACGATTTTGTTAACTGTTGTTCTTTGATTGCGCAGGGGACAGAGCTCACGCGTGATGAGGAGTAGATGGATAAGAGGCTCATTAATGCAGGCAGACAGTGGACGAGTGCGGAGAGTCGGCGCAAGTTGCAGAGGGCGAAGAAGATAAGCTCGGCGAATTTTATACACGACCGCCTGAAGTGGCGGTCTTCTCTGTCTTGTCCGCGAGTGAACCAGGCGGTAGCCTGTGTCTCGTCCGCCTGATAAGGAGGCGGTAGCCTCAGTGTTGTCCGCGAGTTAAGAGGCGGTAGCCTCTATATTTACCGCGAGGCGGTCTTCTGTGTGTTGTCCGCCTCTTTGTAGGCGGTAGCCTAATGTCACGTCCGCCTCCCTTTGAGGCGGTAGCCTCTACCTGTTCCGCCTCTGTAAGAGGCGGTTTGCCTTAGAGTAGACGCCCAATACGGGGCGGTTGCCTCTGTTTGTGTCCGTGCGATATTATATATATTATACATATATATAACAATCTTCAACCGGCTCTACATTCTTCGTTATAAGTCCGTTTCTGAGCCGTTTGCGTCTATGTGTTCGTCTCTTTATCTACTTCACTTCCGGCTTGGTGTTTCCTCATGTTTAAACCAATAAATTTGTGAGATAAACAATAAAACATAAACTAGAGGAAAACTAACCAAAGTGGAGAAATGAGCAAGAAAGTGCTAATATTATATATGAAATACACCTATAAATCATGCTCATTTGGACACTTATCAATCAACAATCAGATTATTCCTATGATGAGCAGCTAGGATCAAGTTGTGATATAGCTAGATCACAAACAACAATAAATTCAACATATTCTTGAGTGTTTATTTTTATTGGTCCGTATGGGTAAGTATACAAATTCATATGGACTCATACTTTGTAAGATAAGTAATTTTTTTATAATTCTCTCTATTTTATTGAGTTCTTTTTAGGTTGCATGATGGTAATGCATCAGGTAGGCTTTCTAGAATACAACTTGACATATTTGACGAAGGATGGTTTTTGAGGGATAAAGGTGGAAAGAATTATTTCTTAACTTATATCCTAACTCGGTGGCTACTCAAGTCCGGTATTTCTTGATTAGAGTGTAACTACGCTTTGATACCACTTTTTGTAACACCCCGTCCAAAGCCAAATCGTGGTTATCGCACAACTTAACACTTAATCGAATTTGTCGCAGCGGAAATAACAAACACTTGGACCTTGCCACAGTCTGATCGTTAGAACCTACCGGCCTTATAATATTACAACACTTATATAACGTAAACAGCCGACCAAAACATCACCATCCAAAATACCACCAACCAACCGAGTTTGAGTATCTAAGTCATGCACAAACTTACATAGTTTCAATATAAACAGACGGGAGCACAAGCGCAACCCGTACTCAAAATAAACTGCCCATCCTAAGTCTAACCGCTCCTACTCTCGTGGTGCGACTTCATGGGCCTCTTACCTGCAAGTGTAAAAACAGCCCCCAAAGGGGGTCAGCACGAATGCTGGTACTCCCTCTCATGGCCCCCAAGCTAACGGGGCTACGACGACTAATTGTCGATAGCATGGAAATTGATTAAGTACACAAGCATGATATGAAGTGCAATAAACAACAATCCACAGATGAACATACATAGTTCACACACAATGAACGACACAAGCGTTCCCTTATCAAGCGGGTTAGTAACCCCCTCCTTAGTCCTGATTCCTTAACCTCAGTTCCTTATCTTACCTAATCTTAACCTTAACTTATCTCAGTATACAAACCGTTCCTAGAAAGGAAATGGTTGTAGCTTAATCTCAAACCTAGGATTTAGGTGATCCTACCGCACCATCTTAATGCCACCTACCTGGACGGGAGTCCAGCGTAGCTGAGCCGGCAACCGGCCCTAGGCAACAAGTCCGAAGACAAGTCCTTAAGCGGAGGGCGATCTGATTCAGATACCGTCCCCCTTTCCTTAGCATGCATGACCGGAGTCAGTCCCGGGTTTCCTCACTCAAGTTCCAGTTAGTAAAAATCTTACCCACCATGTGTTAGTTAACCTTATCGGGTATTAACCAACATTCACCAATACTTAACTCTTATTCTTAACTCAGTAAGTACTAAACTTAGTTAGTAACAATCTCAAGTCTCGTGGGTTAGTGTAAGGAAAACACATTCACAACGAGAAAAATATAACCGGTTGCATGCTTTATCTTGTCTTAGTCATAGCAATTAAACAGATAGCACACAAGCCGAGGGACACCTCGTTAGCAAGCAGGTCACAAGAAAGATTGTACCGTTCACCGTCGATCGTCCCGGTTGTTTAATACTCCTCCGGTTTCCAACTTTCAAGTCCTAAAATATCCATCCAACTTAGATGATTAAGTATCTATACATTGCTTAACTTATTTAACTTATTTAACCCTTAGTGGTCCCCAATTAACACTTCTTAAGTCTTATAACTTAACCTTGCAACTTAACCTTAAACTTATGAACTTATACTTAACTTAACTTAATCCCCTTAGGTCTTTAGGTTTCTAATCATCATTGCCCTCTTAATGGTGTACTATTAACACCATCATGCATCCTTAAATTTTTTTTTTAAGTGTTAAGGGTCGTCCGACCCACCGTCCGACCCAACTAACTGGGTCGGCCCATTCCAGCAACTCTCGGATTGAAAAATTCTACTTCGTCCGACCCACATCCGACCCAAGCCCCCTGGGTCGGACCTTTCCAGAAACTTTCCCGTCTTCTAAGACTTACCCGTCCGACCCATGTCCGACCCAAGTCCTCTGGGTCGGACCACTCCAGAACAATTACGGGTGACTTAACAGAGGACGTCCGACCCATGTCCGATCCAACCAACTGGGTCGGACCAGTCCAGAACAAGCCCTAAAATTGTGCAATCCTCTCCAACTTTTTCCTCAAGCCTCCTAATGTGTTCTAACATCATTTAGACCCTTAAACTCACCTTAAATCATCCTCCAAACTCATTAAAACAACCTCCAAAGATCATTCCAATCCTTTACTCAATTCTTACAACAACTACCAACACTTAACACTTATTTCTTTCCTACATTTCAACATCCCTTTCACCTAGAACTTCTACTAGCCAAAAGTTCCCTCCTTAAGAACTTGACCACACCATATACACTACTTTCCACCCCTATTACAATTTCCAAGCCTTCCTTAAATTCTAAACTCTAGTTTCTACCTAAATCATCTCAAAGTTTTACACTCATTCACATCAAACCTACTAAAGTTTCCTAACTTCTTTTTATCAAGGTCTCGGTGCCTAAAATTCACCATTGTAACCCCTAGTTCCTCCTAGACATACCTAAGTCACCCTAGTTCACTAGAACATCTTGAACTCATTCTTTTTCATCAAAACAACTCCAAGGTTTCTTAACACTTCCTCGGTCATGAAATCTCCCTAACACATCTTAAACACTTAGGTTCTTCACAAAATTTTGCCATGGGTTCTCTAGGACATTGTTACACCAAAACACTTATTTTTTCACCATTAAATAGCTATTAACATTCAAATTCTCGCCAAACCTCCTTAGCACACATAGAACATCAAAACTACACTACATCACAATATAGTGCATAAACTTAAGTTGCTTGGCACTTAGGCCCTTAAATGACTTGGCTCTTAGGCCCTTAAATGCATAAATCTTAAACACTAAATTTCCTCATTATATATAGCCTTTGACCTGCAAATACACACAACAAGGCTCCCATTGCAATTCAAATGTTCTTACAATTCACCTTGACATTCTTAAACTATCTCCTTTTCTCATTTGCTCCTTAGTCACAAGTTCTCAATATAATAGTATTCTTTCTCCTAAGTTTCATATCCCTTTTCATTATAAACTCTAAGCTAAACTTGTTACCTATCCATATCCCATCCCTTAATACATTAAAAACACCTTAAGGTAAGTAATTTACCTTGTTCTTTTACAAGCTCACAAACTTTCCTCCTTAGACTTTTTCGCTCAATCTCGGTCACCACTTAAACTCTCCTTGCCAATGTTCTAACCAATATTCAATGACTCCAATGAGTACTAAACAACACACCAACCTTAAGGAACAAAACCTAGGTTAAAAATGTGTTTTAAGGTATTAAATTGATTGTTTTACCTTGGTTTCTCAAGACAAGCTTGGATATGAAGCAAGAAGGACCTCCTCTATCCTTTGGAGAGTAGAAAACAAGCTAGAACAAGGCATTAAAATGAAGCCCCATGAGTATGTATTTTCGGTCATGAAGAAAAGTGATGGAAACCTAGATTTTCTTACACTTTCTTTACCTTAAGAGAATGGAGAAGCCAATGGAGTCTCCAAGCTTGAGTTTCCTCCTCTAATGGTGGTTTGGCTTGGCACCAAAATGGAGCTCTTGAAGTTTTGAAAAGATAGAAAGAAAGAGCTTGAGCTAACTAAGAAGAGTATGTAATTTGTTTTGATTTTGGAGCTAAAATGAGCAAGTAGTGATCAAGGGAAGATGAAGCTCACATGGGGGCTGTTCTTCACGTTGGAGAAGAAGAGAGGAGCAGCTCAAAACCGGTGGGAACAAGAGAGAATGAAGAGGTGAGGAGAGAGGTGAATAAAGGTGAGATATTTATGTTGCTTTACAAAAGCAAATAGTGACTAGTACATTTCTCTCTTATTTACTAATAATCTAGCTTACTCACATGGTGAGTCATCCCCTTAGAAACCGGCCCCCATTAAGTAGCAAGGGGTAATTTAGTCTTTGTTGACCAATTAGCTCACTTATATTGACTTATGTTATAAACTAGCTTAATTTAATTACTATTCACAAAACAAGGCACATAGTTGTGAAATTTTTGATTTCCCATTGATTTAGACCTCCTAATGTGATACTAAGTAGTACACATGTTAATTAAAGAGTAATGATGGACATTTAGCCATTCAAAACCCATTTACAAGACAATTTTTCAAAAATGTGCTTCAAGAGTCCTTAAAGCACATTTTGTGTTTTAACTTGTTTTCAAGCTTGGTTTTCTTTGATAATTGGTTTAAAATGACCATTAGGATGTTACTAAGGTCTTAGAACAATATTTGGGTGCTCACCCAAGTCTCTCCAAGCTTAAAGCACGTTTTTGCTTAAACTGCTCTTTCGGTGTTTCCTTATATTTTCTTTGATTAAAATAGTTTCTTAATGTTTCTAAGGCATTATTTTGCCTTCTTATACCTTAGTTTATCCCTTAAATACCATATCTTGGTTTGGGATATTTCGATCTACCCCCCTTAAAAGAACTTTGTCCCCAAAGTTCACATATATGCTTAACCATTCACGGTACTCAATTCCCTTAATCTTAACACCACATCTTATATTCACATTCACACATCTCAAGACACGAAGGTCAATCACAAATACAATACATAAGTATTATACATAACTCAAACTTATCACCAAAGTGTAGCAACTTACACAAAATTACATCTTAAACACCCAAACAAACGACAAACATGCTCGTTTCCTAACTCAAAAACGAGGAAGCTCTACCCCCCTTAAAAAGGGGTACGCCCCGTACCCTATACAGACGATCTAGTCAGTAAACAAAGAAGGGTACTTCACCCTCATCTTATCCTCTAATTCCCACGTGGCCTCTTCGACATCCTGGTTAGACCAGAGAACCTTCACCAGTCGCACTGACTTATGGCGAGTGTCCCTAGTCTTACTGTCCAAGATTCTCTGAGGAGTCTCCACGGATCTCATATTTGGTTCTAAAGTCAACCTCTCAGGTTCTAACACATGGGAGGGGTGGTGCATGTATTTCTTTAGCTGTGAGACATGGAAAACATCATGCACTTTACCCAGTTCAGCAGGTAAATTCAACCTGTAAGCAACCGGGCCCACCCGCTCCGTAATCTCATAAGGACCAACAAACTTCAGGCTTAATTTGCCCTTCTGCCCAAACCTGAATACACCCTTCATCGGTGAAACTCACAGAAATACCTGGTCGCCCACTGCGAACTCCAGGTCCCGTCGTCGAACATCAGCATACGACTTCTGCCTATCTCGAGCAGCTTTCATGTTCTCCCTGATTTGCTGAACTTCAGCCTTAACTTGCTCTAAGTACTCTGGTCCTATAATGACCGTCTCACTAGACTCATCCCATTAGAGCGGTGTACGACATGGTCTACCGTACAACGCTTGAAAAGGTGCCATCTTGATCGAAGCGTGATAGCTGTTGTTGTATGAAAACTCGATCAGATGCAATTTGTCAATCCAACTGCCCTGGAAGTCTAAGGCACATGCCCTCAGCATGTCCTCGAGTGTCTGAAACGTACGCTCAGTCTGACCATCTGTCTGAGGATGGAACGCGGTACTTAACTTCAGTTCTGTACCCAACGCTTCTCTAGTAGCTCTCCAGTACCTCGAAAGGAATCTGGTATCTCTATCTGACACTATGGTCTTTGGTATCCCGTGATGTCTCATTATTTCTTTTTCAAATAACTCAGCTAATTTGGTCACCTTCCAAGTATCCTTCATCGGTATGAATCGGGCTACTTTGGTAAGGCGATCCACCACCACCCATATCATGTTGAGACCTCCCCTAGCAGGTGGGAGTCCAACTACAAAGTCCATGGAGATATCATGGAACTTCCACTCTGGAACTGGCATCTACTGTACCATTCTGCCCGGTCGTCGGTGGTCGAATTTTACCTTCTGGCATGTGAGACACCTCAAGACGAACTCGGTAACATCTGTCTTCATCCCCGACCATCAGAAGTATCTCTTCATGTCTTTATACATCTTAGAGGCTCCCGGATGGATGGAAACTGAAGAACAGAGTGATTCCCTAAGTATACGGTCATTCAGATTCGTGTTGCCCCGTGGTATGCATAACCGGCCCTTAAGTCTGATCAGATCATCGTCGTGAAGTCTGAAGTCATATTTCTGACTCTCAAAGGTACCATCTGTCAGCTTCTGTCTGACCTCTCCCATGTACTCATCTGTCCTCTAAGCCTCTCGCACCTCATCAACCAAGCTGGAGAAAGAGACTAGCGAATGGAGTGAGTGTGCTCGACGGCTCAGGGCGACTCCTACAACATTGGCCTTTCCCTCTTTGTATTAGAGGTCAATGTCATAGTCTTTCAAGAATTCTAACCATCTCCTCTGTCTCAGATTCAACTCCTTCTGAGTAAATATGTATCTTAGGCTTTTATGATCGGTGTAGATCGTCACACTAACCCCGTATAAGTAATGGCGCCATATCTTCAAAGCGAAGACTATAGCTCCCAACACTAAATCATGTGTGGGGTAGTTCTCCTCATGTTTCTTCAACTGGCGTGAGGCATATGCCACCATCTTGCCATGTTGCATGAGCACGCAACCCAGTCCTCTGCCGGATGCATCACAGTAAACCTCAAAGCCCCCTATACCGTCTGGAATGGTCAGAACTGGTGCAGTGGTCAGTGAGTCTTTCAAACTCTGGAATGATCTCTTACAGTCAGTCGTCCATAAGAACGGTGCATCTTTCTTCATCAGACTGGTCATCGGTTTCGCGACCTTGCTGAAATCCCTAACAAACCTCCTGTAGTAACCTGCCAGACCGAGAAAGCTCCGGATGTCGGTAACAGTCTTCGGCCTTGGCCAAGTACGTACGGCATCAATCTTTGCTGGATCCACTGAGATCCCAGCATCTGAGATGACATGACCTAGGAAAGAGACCTGGTCAAGCCAAAACTCACATTTGGAGAACTTAGCATATAGCTGGTTCTCCCTCAGTATCTCTAATACCTTCCTCAGATGTTCCTCATGTTCAACCTTAGATCTTGAATATATCAATATGTCGTCGATGAATACCACAACCAACTTGTCCAGCTGCTCCCGGAACAAGCGGTTCATCAGATCCATAAACTTCGCCGGTGCGTTCGACAAACCGAACGGCATCACTCTAAACTCGTAGTGGTCGTAATGTGTCCGGAATGTCGTCTTCTCAATATCCCCTTCCTTAATGGCTATCTGATGATACCCCGATCTAAGATCAATCTTGGAGAACACAGATGCTCCCTTCATCTGAATGAACAGATCGTCAATGCGGGGTAGTGGATACTTATTCTTCACTGTCACTGCATTCAACTCTCTGTAGTCGATGCAGAGGCGGAGACTACCATCCTTCTTCTTCACGAAGAGAACTGGCGCTCCCCATGGTGATACACTGGGTCTAATAAATCCCTTATCTAACAAATCTTTCAGTTGTTCCTTTAATTCATTCATTTCTGCTGGAGCCATACGGTATGGTGCCTTGGCTATCGGTCCGGTACCAGGTAGCAGTTCGATGGTGAATTCTACCTCCCGAGTGGGTGGCATGCCGGGCAGTTCCCGTGGAAATAGATCGGGGAACTCCGACACTACCGGTAAGTCGGGGTTGAACTCGGGGTCTCTCTCTATGTCCTGTACATAGCAGAGGTACACCTCTTCCTTTCTCCTCAACTCCTTATACATTGCCATGGCGGTGATGATCTTAGTCGAAGGCTCTCTGGGCCTCTGGCGGTATGATATTGTTACTCCAGACGGACTCCTGAGCAGCAATTTATGCTTGGTGCAGAGGATACGTCCCTTGTGCCGCTCCAACCAGTTCATCCCGAAGATAACATCAAATCCTAACTCACTGAACTCAATAAAACTGACTGGGAAGTCTTCCCCCTTAATCCTGACAATGGCTCCTCGGTAGTAGCGAGTGCAACGAACCTTCTCCTTAGACGGGAGCGTAACCGTGAAGTCGGGTAG
The DNA here is from genome assembly GCA_023374045.1 of Limonium bicolor. Classification (NCBI taxonomy): domain Eukaryota; kingdom Viridiplantae; phylum Streptophyta; class Magnoliopsida; order Caryophyllales; family Plumbaginaceae; genus Limonium; species Limonium bicolor. Next base: position 208,639,093 of record CM041780.1, read on the forward strand.
CTCATCAGCGTCTAGCCCCAACCTGCTCGCGAAAGATGCCGAGACAAAGGTATGCGAGGCCCCTGAGTCGAAAAGAACTGATGCCTCAATTCCATTAATCGGAAAGGTGCCGGTGAGGATAGTGCCGCTGGCGTCGGCCTGTGCCTCTGTAAGTATGCTTAACGCACCTTCCGTACCGAGTCCATGACCTAATTGTGTTCATAAGCTTCATGAGTATTGATGGTATAACAAGAGTCGTAACAATATATGTGAACAACACTGTTATTTTATTCATAACCATCCTGTTTACAACATGCGCTTAAATCTTACATCTCATTCCTTATCCCACACTAAAGCATTACATGACTAATATTGTCTAAAGGTTAGGTTTAATCTTCCTGGTCTCATATGTGTCGCGTTGATCACAGTTGACGGTGCTGTGTTCAGCTTGATTCTCTTAATCCCATGGTATAACATCCTTGATTCTTCTCCCATAACTAATACATCTCCAGACTTAAGTACCAACTTATTCGCACGGTCCGCACGCTTCTGCTCGCCGTATAAAAACTCTGCATCATACCCAATGGACCAAGACACTACGGGTATCCCTCTTTCGAGAGACTCCATTGTCTCGTCCTTATCCTGGTGTAGTCCAAGTCGCCCATCCTTCTCGTAGAAGTTCACAATGCAAATGTCTGCTTGAATGTCTGGAATCGGTTCAGCTTCCAACTGCTGAGCGATTTCCACGACTTGTGTAATAACTGGATGGAACTCTTCGGGTATTTCCGATGGTGAGACTTCATCTTGCATCCTCGTGGTTTGGTAGTTCTTGGCATACGGATTCCAATCCTTGCCTAAGCTCATCATTTTAAATTTCATCCTTGCTCCCCCTAGGTACTCTGGTGTGTAAAAACCTCCCGGTCCCATTCCTAGTTGACTGCATTTCCTGATGATGGCTATTTGCGTTTCGGGTGTCAGGTATCCCCTTAATAAAATCATACCTGGGCGGATAACCTAACATTGTTCGGTTGGAAAGTCAATGGTTTCGATGTCGGTGTACTCCGGGTTAGGTGTAAATGGTATTGGATAGCAGATGTTGAAGCTTCCTAAAGTGGTAATAGGTTATATCTTACTTAAGTTTTAATCTCATCTCATTCTCACTTAACTCATTTATTCACCAAACATGCATGATAATGCGGTAAGCAGGTAGTTTTATCACTAAATGGTTATAGCGGTACCTGGCCTCGATGAGGGTTCAGGCTCATCGTCCCGGTCCACCATGTGAAGTGTGGGTCCCGACTTCTGGGTCACCCGTGGGTTCTTGTCTGCAGCTTGCTGCACCTTCCTCTGACCGTCAGATCCAGCTCCCTGATCGGTCTTGCCCTTGCCCCTAGTATCGGGCCTATAGGCTCTGCTAGCGGGGTTCCAGAAGCACTCATATGCTCGGTGTCCGTATACCCCACAATAGTTGAACTCCACCTTGTTCCCCTTGCAATCGAGCCAGGGGTGGTCCTTGTGACACCACCTACAAATGTAGCGTCGCTGGTAGCCACCACCGGCTCCCTTCTCAGTCTTAAATCCTGATCATTCGCAATATTAGTACTCATATCTCATACGGTTATTAGTTGTCTCATGACTCACTCAATATCAATCTCTTACCCTTTGGCGCCCTAGAGCGCAGGGGTGTAGCTGCGTATGCGTACGTCAACTTCAATGGCTCTTCCGGAGCCTTCTCCTTTTCCTCCTTCCCTTTTGGGTTCTGATTTTTCTAGGCCTGAGGCTGGTACTTCTGCTTCTTGTACCCACCTTGCCCTTGGCTCTCCGTGCTCTTACCAGCATTCTTCCTCTTAGCATTCTCCTCGTCCCTCAGCTGGACGGTTATCTCAACCTTAGCAGCGGCATGATAGCACTCCTGTTTTCCACAGTATTAGTCACTCTTATTTCTCATAATCTAAATCTTAATCGTTTAGTTACTCAAATCTCAATCATTCTCATTACCTGCAAGGTAGTATAACTCGTCGGCCCCATGCCGTAGCGGAGTCGATGGCTAAGCCCGCCATAGAAGCGGTCCACCAGGATCTGGTATGAATATCCAAGACCTGGCAGAAGACTAGCCGCGCAAGGCGGTGAACTCTGAGTAATACTCGTCCACCGTCATCTTGGTCGTCGCTTAAGCGCATCCAACTGCAAGCGCTTCTTCGTCTGGACATGCGGGGTAGTAGTTTGCTGGTACAAGGCGGTGTACTGCTCCCAGCCGAATTCTGGATTGGCCACATGCTCGGCCCTCACCAGCTTCCACCAATCGCCTGCCCCCCCTTCAGATAGAAAGCAGCCATACGCACCTTGTCCCAGCAGGGACGTCAAGGGTCTCAAAGGCGGTCTCCATCGGAGATATACGCCTCAAGCTTGGCGGGATCGGTCTCCCCCTCCCTTTAAGTGTGCGGGTCGAAGATCTGCAAGGCTCTTCACCCAATTTGGTTCTCGGGGTTGCGGCGGTGGAGGTGGTGCACCCACACCAGGCTGATAGCCCATGTGCCCTAATGCGGCAGCCACGATCTCTGCGATCGTCTGCCCCTCCTGTATCTCAGTCTCGTCGCCTCTGGGACGGCCTCGGCCTCTCCTTCCTGACATCTGAACAAGCATAACTCACATTAGATTCGCATCCACCACTGTTTCGGTTAACCAATTTATAACGTCCGTAGACGGTAAAGACGATCCACACTTATTAGTGGTCATCTGACTCTACTCACTCTAACTTCTCACACCCTTAACTCATCACTTATTTCTTAACTTATATCCTAACTCGGTGGCTACTCATGTCCGGTATTTCTTGATCAGAGCGTAACTACGCTCTGATACCACTTTTTGTAACACCCCGTCCAAAGCCAAATCGTGGTTATCACAAAACTTAACACTTAATCGAATTTGTCGCAGCGGAAATAACAAACACTTGGACCTTGCCACGGTCTGATCGTTAGAACCTACCGGCCTTATAATATTACAACACTTATCCAACGTAAACAACCGACCAAAACATCACCATCCAAAATACCACCGACCAACCGAGTTTGAGTATCTAAGTCATAGCCACAAACTTACATTAGTTTCAATATAAACAGACGGGAGCACAAGCGCAACCCGTACTCAAAATAAACAGCCCATCCTAAGTCTAACCGCTCCTACTCTCGTGGTGCGACTTCATGGGCCTCTTACCTGCAAGTGTAAAAACAGCCCCCAAAGGGGGTCAGCACGAATGCTGGTACTCCCTCTCATGGCCCCCAAGCTAACGGGGCTACGACGACTAATTGTCGATAGCATGGAAATTGATTAAGTACACAAGCATGATATGAAGTGCAATAAACAACAATCCACAGATGAACATACATAGTTCACACACAATGAATGACACAAGCGTTCCCTTATCAAGCGGGTTAGTAACCCCCTCCTTAGTCCTGATTTCCTTAACCTCAGTTCCTTATCTTACCTTAATCTTAACCTTAACTTATTCTCAGTATACAAACCGTTCCTAGAAAGGAAATGGTTGTAGCTTAATCTCAAACCTAGGATTTAAGTGATCCTACCGCACCATCTTAATGCCACCTACCCTGGACGGGAGTCCAGCGTAGCTGAGCCGGCAACCGGCCCTAGGCTACAAGTCCGAAGACAAGTCCTTAAGCGGGGGGCGGATCTGATTCAGATACCGTCCCCCTTTCCTTAGCATGCATGACCGGAGTCAGTCCCGGGTTTCCTCACTCAAGTTCCAGTTAGTAAAAATCTTACCCACCATGTGTTAGTTAGACCTTATCGGGTATTAACCAACATTCACCAATACTTAACTCTTATTCTTAACTCAGTAAGTACTAAACTTAGTTAGTAACAATCTCAAGTCTCGTGGGTTAGTGTAAGGAAAACACATTCACAACGAGAACAAATATAACCGGTTGCATGCTTTATCTTGTCTTAGTCATAGCAATTAAACAGATAGCACACAAGCCGAGGGACACCTCGTTAGCAAGCAGGTCACAAGAAAGATTGTACCGTTCACCGTCGATCGTCCCGGTTGTTTAATACTCCTCAGGTTTCCAACTTTCAAGTCCTAAAATATCCATCCAACTTAGATGATTAAGTATCTATACATTGCTTAACTTATTTAACCCTTAGTGGTCCCCAATTAACACTTCTTAAGTCTTATAACTTAACCTTGCAACTTAACCTTAAACTTATGAACTTATACTTAACTTAACTTAATCCCCTTAGGTCTTTAGGTTTCTAATCATCATTGCCCTCTTAATGGTGTACTATTAACACCATCATGCATCCTTACATTTTTTTTTTAAGTGTTAAGGGTCGTCCGACCCACCGTCCGACCCAACTAACTGGGTCGGCCCATTCCAGCAACTCTCGGATTGAAAAATTCTACTTCGTCCGACCCACATCCGACCCAAGCCCCTGGGTCGGACCTTTCCAGAAACTTTCCCGTCTTCTAAGACTTACCCGTCCGACCCAAGTCCTCTGGGTCGGACCACTCCAGAACAATTACGGGTGACTTAACAGAGGACGTCCGACCCATGTCCGTTCCAACCAACTGGGTCGGACCAGTCCAGAACAAGCCCTAAAATTGTGCAATCCTCTCCAACTTTTTCCTCAAGCCTCCTAATGTGTTCTAACATCATTTAGACCCTTAAACTCACCTTAAATCATCCTCCAAACTCATTAAAACAACCTCCAAAGATCATTCCAATCCTTTACTCAATTCTTACAACAACTACCAACACTTAACACTTATTTCTTTCCTACATTTCAACATCCCTTTCACCTCGAACTTCTACTAGCCAAAAGTTCCCTCATTAAGAACTTGACCACACAATATACACTACTTTCCACCCCTTTTACATTTTTCAAGCCTTCCTTAAATTCTAAACTCTAGTTTCTACCTAAATCATCTCAAAGTTTTACACTCATTCACATCAAACCTACTAAAGTTTCCTAACTTCTTTTTATCAAGGTCTCGGTGCCTAAAATTCACCTTTGTAACCCCTAGTTCCTCCTAGACATACCTAAGTCACCCTAGTTCACTAGAACATCTTGAACTCATTCTTTTTCATCAAAACAACTCCCAAGGTTTCTTAACACTTCCTCGGTCATGAAATCTCCCTAACACATCTTAAACACTTAGGTTCTTCACAAAATTTTGCCAAGGGTTCTCTAGGACATTGTTACACCAAAACACTTATTTTTTCACCATTAAATAGCTATTAACATTCAAATTCTCACCAAACCTCCTTAGCACACATAGAACATCAAAACTACACTACATCACAATATAGTGCATAAACTTAAGTTGCTTGGCACTTAGGCCCTTAAATGACTTGGCTCTTAGGCCCTTAAATGCATAAATCTTAAATACTGAATTTCCTCATTATATATAGCCTTTGACCTGCAAATACACACAACAAGGCTCCCATTGCAATTCAAATGTTCTTACAATTCACCTTGACATTATTAAACTATCTCATTTTCTCATTTGCTCCTTAGTCACAAGTTCTCAATATAATAGTATTCATTCTCCTAAGTTTCATATCCCTATTTCATTATAAACTCTAAGCTAAACTTGTTACCTATCCATATCCCATCCCTTAATACATTAAAAACACCTTAAGGTAAGTAATTTACCTTGTTCTTTTACAAGCTCACAAACTTTCCTCCTTAGACTTTTTCCTCGCTCAATCTCGGTCACCACTTAAACTCTCCTTGCCAATGTTCTAACCAATATTCAATGACTCCAATGAGTACTAAACAACACACCAACCTTAAGGAACAAAACCTAGGTTAAAAATGTGTTTTAAGGTATTGAATTGATTGTTTTACCTTGGTTTCTCAAGACAAGCTTGGATATGAAGCAAGAAGGACCTCCTCTATCCTTTGGAGAGTAGAAAACAAGCTAGAACAAGGCATTAAAATGAATCCCCATGAGTATGTATTTTCTGTCATGAAGAAAAGTGATGGAAACCTAGATTTTCTTACACTTTCTTTACCTTAAGAGAATGGAGAAGCCAATGGAGTCTCCAAGCTTGAGTTTCCTCCTCTAATGGTGGTTTGGCTTGGCACCAAAATGGAGCTCTTGAAGTTTTTAAAAGATAGAAAGAAAGAGCTTGAGCTAACTAAGAAGAGTATGTAATTTGTTTTGATTTTGGAGCTAAAATGAGCAAGTAGTGATCAAGGGAAGATGAAGCTCACATGGGGGCTGTTCTTCACGTTGGAGAAGAAGAGAGGAGCAGCTCAAAACCAGTGGGAACAAGAGAGAATGAAGAGGTGAGGAGAGAGGTGAATAAAGGTGAGATATTTATGTTGCTTTACAAAAGCAAATAGTGACTAGTACATTTCTCTCTTATTTTCTAATAATCTAGCTTACTCACATGGTGAGTCATCCCCTTAGAAACTGGACCCCATTAAGTAGCAAGGGGTAATTTAGTCTTTGTTGACCAATTAGCTCACTTATATTGACTTATGTTATAAACTAGCTTAATTTAATTACTATTCACAAAACAAGGCACATAGTTATGAAATTTTTGATTTCCCATTGATTTAGACCTCCTAATGTGATAATAAGTAGTACACATGTTAATTAAAGAGTAATTATGGACATTTAGCCATTCAAAACCCATTTACAAGACAATTTTTCAAAAATGTGCTTTAAGAGTCCTTAAAGCACATTTTGTGTTTTAACTTGTTTTCAAGCTTGGTTTTCTTTGGTAATTGGTTTAAAATGACCATTAGGATGTTACTAAGGTCTTAGAACAATATTTGGGTGCTCACCCAAGTCTCTCCAAGCTTAAAGCACGTTTTTGCTTAAACTGCTCTTTCGGTGTTTCCTTATATTTTCTTTGATTAAAATAGTTTCTTAATGTTTCTAAGGCATTATTTAGCCTTCTTATAGCTTAGTTTATCCCTTAAATACCATATCTAGGTTTGGGGTATTTCAATTTTAGCTTCGTACAAATTTTATATTATGCTTACTGAAACAATTGTTGTTCTTAACGTAGAAACATTTTTTATGGGTGGATAAGGATGAGGCTATTTATCGTACATGGAAAACATTTACGGAAGTAAGGTATAAAAATGAAATGTGGAAGATGAGGGTTCGAAACATTAAACCTCGTCCATCTGTTATAAAGGAAGTATGAGCATCGTGGAAAGAATAATGGAAGGATGAAAATTACAAGATGAAGCGTGAACAAAATTCTACAAATTGTAAGTATGAGAAATGTGGATCGGGAACGGGAAAGTCTAAACATTCATATGGTTCACGGTCTATGATTGCACATCAAGAGCCATTGGTTAGTCCACTATCCCTAAATCAAATGTTAAGTATTTTTGAAAATATAGATGATCATCACCTTGAATTGAAGCTTGTTATGTTTATATATGTTCTTTCTTTCTACACTTCATCAATGATGAAACTAGGTAAGATTCTGCCACAAATTTGTTTTGGTAATATAAAGTAACTTCAACGATCAATGTGATGCCACAAATCCAATGCAGCTGCCTCCTCACCTTTTTTCTGTCAAGTTTTATTAAACCATTGTGTTGTGTTATCTTTGCTTCTCTGAGTGTCATGTATAGTTGTATTAGCTAGAGAAGGTGATTGAAATCTATGAGTTTTTGTTGAAGATAACCGTTTCTAATCTCTTAGATAAACTTAGCATGGAAGACAAGTCATCTAGACAGACTACAAATCATTAAGCTTTAGTTCAATAGTAGTGTTTCCTAAAAAAGGTTAATTTTCAATGAACAACCCTTAGCTCGAAGCTCTGTATTCAGTGTGTAAGGTGTTACTAGTCTGAAAATCAACAAATATATATATGTCGCTTAGCCAGGTGTCTAACCAGGTTTTGTAGCAGTCTTTGAGTGATCAAAATTGGTATCACTGAGAACCTAAATGGGGGCTTATTCCCAGAAGACCAATCAATGATATGTGTGCCGGATACCAAATTATTTGTATTGACCCAACGAAGGGCCGAATGAGAGCTTTAGTTGGTCATTTTGTTCCAGAGTACATGTGAATGGGATGCTAGAGGAAGTTATTGTGGCCTGCCTCAGTGGAAAAAGACAAATAAATGTGAGCAGTACAAAAATATCAATCACAGTCTTTCATTACATGAATGGTGAATGAAGTCACATATATAGCCTTGTCTATTGATTGTTTTATTTGTTTATAAGGTTTGTGTTTCATAAGATTTATACAAAGTTGTCCCTAGTAACAGTATATATTATTTGTAGAAGGGAAGGGACAATGACTAGACAATATTGGAAAGCATATTTATTGTGCATTTTTTTTCCATTATGGCATTATCCTTTGATTTGCTAATGTGATATCAATTCCTTTTAATAACATACTGTAAGGAGTGGTAAAAAGCCTAATGCATTTGAATTGCACAAGTACACTCACATGAAAAGAAAGGACACAGAGAATCCTGAGTGGGTTGATCATAGATCCCAAATGGTTCTTGTAAGTCTACTTTGGTGTGGACGAGGTTTATTTACATCCTTATAATCAAGTATATATTTACAGGCTTATAATTTTATATTCTTTTAAAGGAAGGTTATCAAGAGAAGCTAGATGTTGCAAATCAACGAGTTGAAGAAGGTGCTTTGGAAGCACATAGTGTCAATGAGGATGAGATATTTTTAGATGCTAGTGATGGTTGAAAAAACAAAAGGTCCATGGTTTGGGAATTTGTGGGCCTATCTATTACCATAAGTTAAATGCGGGCAGTAAATACTTGATGACACAACAAGGTTTTCAAAATCACAACAGTTTCAAGACGCCCTTGCAAGAGAAAAGTTGCTCAAGTCATGGCACATATAGAGATGCAGATACAGGAGAGAGAAAATCAGCTACAAGCTATGATGTAAGAAAGAGAGTCACAGATGCAAACTTATATGTGGGAAAGGGAATCTCAATTTCAATCTCAGTTGCAAGTTCAGATGGAGGCTCAGATGAATGCTGTTTATGAAATAGAACTAAGCTAAAAATTATCATACTTCAGATTTTAGCAATATCCAATAGAACTAGTGACATGACAAGTTTTAAGCAAAAAAGCACTTCTATATAAATTACAAAAAGCAACTGAAAACTTAGCATAAAGACCATTGCAATAATGCCCAACCTCTGACTTTTTAAAAATTGCATAAAGATGCAAACTGATGTATAAAATCAAACCATAAATAATATTGCAAATTAAGTCAAAATTCAGATCATGAACATGGTCCACAAACCCGTAAAAGAATGGGATCATAATCTTATTTAGCAATCAGCTCTATTCTTGCTATTGATACATAAAATAATCATCTTTTCTAGCTAACTAGGCTTGATTTACAGCAGTGGAAAGGAGAAGAAGATGGGTTAATTGCATGCCCACATTTTGTTAGAAAACAAGAAACCGATATAGAGTATTACAGAGAGAAGAGTGAAAGAAATATCATGTATTAGGATATGAGTATATGGTATATTGTCTGTACAGAGGGTATGGATCTCTATATATATGAATATACCAGAGGCATATGACTAGTCTAAACGATGTGTTTAGACTGAGATATAATAGAACTATGTATGTATGTATATTACATTGGATCTACATGTATATATTCTAACACACCCCCCTCAAAACATGGGTATTGTAAGCTAATCTGTGTTTTGAAGAAGTTGGAGACCAATGTGCTGTAGTATATCTCTGTAATCTTTGCCGCATAGAGGTTTAGTTAGAAAATCTGCTACTTGCTGTCTGCTGGGAATGAACGGAAGACTGATCATTCCTTCTGATAACTTTTGACGTACATAGTGGACATCGATTTCTATGTGCTTTGTTCTCTGGTGGAAGACAGGGTTCTTTGCGATGTATATCGCAAATTTATTATCACATCATAGTGGTATGGGCTGCACTACTGGTATGTCGAACTCATGAATGATTCTGCTTAGCCAGCGAGCTCAGTGGTCACTAATCTCATCGAACGGTACTCCGCTTCAGCAGAAGAGAGTGAGACGCTTGTCTGTTTCTTGATTTCCAGGAGATAGCACTGCCACCTAAGAAAACATAGAAACCAGAAATGGATTTTCTAGTGTTTGGGCAAGATGCCCAATCACTATCACAATATGCTAAGAGACGAAAGTCAGCAACATTATTCATATATAATCCATAAGAAATTGTTCCTTTCAAATAACGGAGTGTATATAAAGCTGCTTGAAGGTGTTGTTCTGTTGGTTCATGAAGAAACTGGCTTAGCAATTGGACAGTAAATCCTAGATCTGGTCTAGTATGAACTAGAAAATTTAATTTACCAACCAGACTTCTGTATATGATGGGTCTGTCAAGAGGTTTTCCTGCATTTCTGTGAAGCTTAGTATTAACAGGTAAAGGAGCAGAAGCAGGTTTACTATTTATATCATCAAAAGTATTCAAAATCTCCAATAGAATTTTCTTTGTGTGATTATCAGCCCTTTAGGATGATGGATAAACTCCATTCCTAAAAAGTAATGAAGTTTTCCAAGATCCTTTATTTTGAATTGCTGATCAAGACGAGTTTTCAAGCATTGTTTTTCAGAGAAACAATTTCCACAAACAAGGATGTCATCAACATAAATTGCAAGATATGTAACAGATTGATGATTTCTTTTTGAAAACAAAGAGTAATCGTTTTCAGATCTGGTATATCCTACTTGAGTTAAGAAATCACTCAATTTAGCAAACCATTGTCTTGATGCTTGTTTTAATCCATAGAGAGATTTTTTTAATTTGCAAGCGTTCATGTTGCTTTCTACATGGAGACCTGGTGGTATTTGCATATATATATATATATATCTTCATGAAGGTCTCCATGTATAAAAGCGTTATTAACATCAAGTTGGTCAGTAATCCACTGTTTCTTAACAGCAATAGCCAAAAGGGTTCGAATAGTGGACATTCTGACAACAGGGGAAAATGTCTCTGTATAATCTAGACCATATTTTTGACTAAAACCTCTTGCAACTAACCGAGCTTTGTATCTTTCAACAGATCCATCAGCTTTCAGTTTGGTTTTGAAAACCCATTTACATCCTATGAGTTTTTTGTGTTTAGGAAGCTTAACTAAATCCCAAGTCTGATTAGCAATGAGAGCATCTAGTTCAGTTTTCATTGCCATATTCCAATGAGAACTTTGAGAAGCTTCTTCATAGGTAGTTGGGTCATTTAAATGAAGAATATTCTCAAAGTTGTCATTGCAATCAGTGGTCAGAATGTAATTGGGAGTTATGTTTATTAAAGAAAAAAGATTAAGCTTACTGTTATCAGTTGAATTGCTTCTGCTGAAATTGATTCTACTAGACATTATGGCTGTAAAAGAATCAGTTTCAGGCAATTCATCATGAATGTAATAATCCTGTAGGTATGAAGGGATTGTTCTAGTTCTGGTGGACCGTCTCAGATCTAGATTTTCTGGTGATTCAGGATTGACAGAAGTAGTAGGAAGAGGTTGGTCATTTGGGTTTTCTAGAGAGTCATGTATGGTTATGGTGCTATCAGGAAAACCTGCTGGAGTGTTTCTGTTGGTTTTGGTAGGGAAATCTGTATCATCAGAGTCATATGGGATAGGCATATCATTTTGAGCTGTTTCAGAAGGGAGATTGTGTGGCTGTTTGGTGTGAAAAGGGAAAGTTGTTTCATGAAATTTGACATCTCTAGAGACAACTATTTTCATATCCTTGAGTCTAAGCAGTTTATAAGCTTTCTGAGTATCCATTAAACCAAGATAAATGCAAGCATCAGAACGAGGATCAAGTTTGCTTTTGTTTTTATCTAGATTAACAGTATACGAAAGACAACCAAAAACTTTTAACCTTTTGTAATCAGGAAGACATCCATAGATAACTTCATATGGCGTTTTCCCTTGTAAAGTACTTGAAGGAAGTCTATTTATTAATTGGGTAGCAGAAAGCATGCATTCCCCCCAGTATTCTATGGGTATTTTAGAAGAAAAATACAAAGCTCTGGCTGTTTCAGCTAAGTATCTATGCTTGCGCTCCACAACTCCGTTTTGTTGTGGAGTGTAAGCACAAGATGTTTGATGAGTAATGCCTAACGATTTATAAAAGGCTTTTCCTTCTACAGAAAGACCCAATTCAAAAGCATTGTCAGATCGAACGATCTTGATTTTCTTATTAAATTGTCTTTCAACCATGAGTATAAATTCCTTAACATATCTGAAAGCATCATGTTTTGTTTTTAAAAGTTTAATCCATATAGCACGGGAGAAATCATCAACTATGCTAAGAAAGTATCTATTTTCATCATATGCTTTCTGCCTAAACGGACCACATATGTCAAGATGAATAAGCTTAAAAATATCTTTTGTGGTGATAACAGAATGAGGAAAAGGAAGTCTGTGGTCTTTTGCCAAATGACAAGCATCACATACAAAATCAGAAGGGAGTTTCCTTTTATTTATAAGACCAAGTTTACAAAGCTTTTGCAAAGGCACGTGGCCTAATCTATTATGCCATAGAGAAACAGAATTCACAGCAGAGGCAAAAACATGTTTATCAACAATGGGTTGCATTACATTTTCATTTCTTCCACATTTCAAAGAATTCCTAAGTTGGAGAAATCTATCAATACTCAAAACATTTAAAAGGTACAGACCCTTCTCTTCTGTTGCAAGCATCAAACAAAAGGATGTTCCACGGTCTTGTATATAACAATGGTTCACAGAAGTTACAAGACAAGCATGTAATTGATGAACAAATTTTCACACAGACAGCAAATTGAATTTAAAAGATGAAACATGGAAGACATTTAACAAGGTAAAATTTGCAGTCAAATGGATATTCCCTATTCCTTCAATTTGACCAGGATGACCGTCAGGCATAGTAACCTTTTGATTGCATTTTTATAACTTTCTCTATCAAAAAGTGATATATTTCCACAAACATGGTTAGTGGCCCCCGTATCTATGATCCATTTACAATCCAAACCTTGAATCTTAGACATGCAGAATTTATTGTTCGAATTCCAGGCACTAAAAGTTATGAAAGTCATACCTGCGAACTGATCATATAAATCAGTTCGAGAAGCTTGTTGTAGTTCTGGATCCATTTGAAGGTAGGACATTAAACTTGTAAGCTGAGTTTGTAAGAGACCTTGAACTTCTTTTATTTGATTCTTGAGGTAAGCCTTTATGCCCTCAAGTTACTGTTGATTCATGCCTGGAACTGGACAGTTTCCTTGTTCCGGAGCACAGAAATTCTCTTCACCCATGATGCTTCCTAGAGCTTTACCTTCTTTGTTGTGTTTCCAATGAGCCGGAAAACCCTTAACCCAGTAACACTCTTCATAATTGTGACCGGGTTTCTTACATTTCGAGCATTTGACTCTTTTGTCATCATTCTTCCCATTCCTGGTATTAAGGTTAGATTTTCTGGCTTCTGAAGCTTTCTTCGAGAAATTAGGGTTTTCGGTTGATAGACGATTAGAAAATAAGGGAATATCCTTTGATGCTTCTGGATTTCTGATTGTTCTTGTGGTTCTCTTCTTGTTTTGCCATCGCATAGACACGTTCAATGTTTGGTAGTGGCGACATCACAAGAATTGCGCTTCGCATTGTTTGAAACCTTGGATTCAAACCCATAAGGAAATCAACAACTCTAGCATTTTCTGTGATCTTTGCCAAATTTTCTGAAGCTCTGCACGAACAGACGGGAAGGTCTTGTATTTCTTGCTCCTCATTCCACAGCTGAACCCACTTTGTGTAATAATCATTCAAGCTGTCTTCTTCTTGTTCCAGCTTACGATATTCTTTGCGGATTGTATAAAGACGGGTTCCGCTGGTCTCGTCGAATCATTGACGAAGGTTAGCCCAAATTGCAGCTGCTGTCGGGAAATATATCACAGATTTGCGAATCGTGTCTTCAAGCACGGTGAAGATCCACCCCATTACCATTCTGTTAGCCTTATCCCATTCTTTTTGCTGTGACCCTTTGTAGTCTCTTCGTTTGACAGAACCATCGACAAAACCTAACTTCGATTTTGATATCAGGCCGACCATAAAATTGTGTTTCCAGTCTAGAAACCCTGCTCCTCCATGTATTTATAAGCTAATTGCATTCCTGGAAAGTCAGAGGAATGTAATCGTAGCTCGCTGGGTGTGGAGTCTTCTGAATCTTGCGATTCGTCTGGAACTTTGTCTTTCCCCTTATCTTTTGAGGTTTGATCATCCTTTCCACCGGTGTTTTCCTTTCCGCCGGTATCTGTCATCGTCGAGAAATCGTAGAGGAAGGAAGGAAGATTTATGAATTGAGAATTTGGATGTTGTCAGAGAATATGTGCGTGGTAGAGAAGACGATGAAAGGAATATGAGAGTTTCTTGTTTTTCTGGTTGCTCTTGATACCATGTTAGAAAACAAGAAACCGATATAGAGTATTACAGAGAGAAGAGTGAAAGAAATATCATGTATTAGGATATGAGTATATGGTATATTGTCTATACAGAGGGTATGGATCTCTATATATATATATGAATATACCAGAGGCATATGACTAGTCTAAACGATGTGTTTAGACTGAGATATAATAGAACTATGTATGTATGTATATTACATTGGATCTACATGTATATATTCTAACACATTTCAGTAACAAAATAGTAGTAGTAAGTAGTATTAAGTGCAAATACATCGATGATGAAACTAGCTAGAACCAGGCGGGATAAGATTGCATTGTCTCTACAGTTTTAGCAAAAATATTTGGTTTCAGTTTTCAATCATGCCCCTATAAATAGGTGTGTTTTTAAATGGAAGTCACCCACAGAAGGGAGAATGATTATGAATACATGTAACAAACTAATTGATTCTAAAAAAAATACACACAACCACACACAAAAAATAACAAAATAAGTTAAACAGCAAGAAAAACTGGTGACCGAAAAGATAGATGGGAATAATGAAAGAACAGTGCGCAGGAGGACACTGTGCAATAAAACAGAACAGAATAGAACATGTACGTATTTGTTCTAGCTAGTTGATTCATTCAAGTAGCTTTATTATTGAAATAATAGGAAGGGAGGATGGTTTGGAAGTTTATGTACTCAAAAGATCAATTTTATTGAGATCATTGAACAGAATCCAGAGGGACAGGGTCAATTTGTAGACAAAATCAGCTAGCAATTCTACTGCAAATGTTCCAGAGGAACAGATGGTGTATCCGAGAGAACGTTAGAGAATGAATTCTAACATTCTTGAACCTACTATTGTACTGACGTGCTACTCATGAGTTTTCTTGTTTACCAGGTCTCAGCTGCTTATAAGAATGCATTTCCTAAACCAAAAGAAGTTGCTGTAGCGGGAAGGGAAGAAGTGACCATAAATGTGAAGTGTGGTGGAGAAACACAGAAGAGAACCTAGCAGTATTGAGTTTTGAAAAGCAATTTCATCCAGAATATGGAAGCTTCTTGAAACACAAATGAGGAGTAATTTATGGTAAAAGTTTTCTATTTATGACAGTTTTAGGTATCTGTTATAAATGTTGGTTGCTTTGGATGATTTTTTTTCTCTTTATTGTGGCTTATCATTATGACATACCAAGCTTGCTTAAGAAAACCTCTACTGATCATAGCTAAGAAACTTGGCTCCTTTAGTAATCAAAGGCTATAAATAGGTATCAGTTTTGGGTTATGGTAATAAGTTCATGGTAGTTGCCTGGTAGTGTTAAACAAACTCATGAACCTAGCCATATGCTGGACTGTCTAGATGATTGACTAGATGATAATGATTAATTCTTCTCATAATATTACAATTTATTCTGGAGTTTACAAAACTTGTATCGCTTCAGACATGTTCAGATTTTTGAATAGCTCAACACAACTTAAGGTCATTCCATTGAAAAGGAAATTTCTGTTACATGAATGTTCAATCTATTTGATTAACCAAACAATTTAGGTAGCTGCCAGTAAAAGATTAACCAAACAGTTTAGGTAGCTACTTGTAAGAATTAAAAAGATTGAGATATGACATGTGTACCACAACTACTTAGTGAAGTACACAGCAATAGTTGGGTGTTTACAAGGGCAAATAACCTCTGTACTTGGATGATTCTACAGAAAATAATCTTGGGGAAACAATCTTCTTCTAGCTGTTCAAACGAAATATCCTGAACTTCTTTTTCTTTCAAAATCTGTTGTTCTTATTCTTTCTTATCCTTAACAAATTCCACTCCAATTGCTGCTTAAATCAACAAGTTGTGATATTAGTTGGTAAGTTTCTTATTTTATAATTGCTTCCACTTTTATTGTTAACCAATATATTGTTGTTTCCATATATTTAACTCTGTATTTTAGATTTACATATTAGGAAATCCTTTCGGTGGTTTTGTTGAATCAGACAGTTGGAAATCGGTGAAACCTTTGTCGAATCAGGAGAGTAAATCTTCAATTCTCTCAAGAGTTTTATATATACGATTGTTTTTACAAAATTATTCTTATACTTGTTTTTAGATGTATGAACTTACTGTTGACATTGACTATGAACATAGAGAAATACTGGCTAAATGTATATAAACATATATTTATTAATCATGTACATCAATTACGTGTTTGAGTAGCTATATGGTAAATACAGAACTACCTCGCTAAATAATGTATGGTTTCTAGATCGGTGAGGTTAAAGAGAAAGATTTTGGTCTAGGGTTACAACATTTTGATAGGGGAAAATTTGAAAGAGGAAGAAATTAGGAATATACAGTTAAGACTTGCAATTTCATAGCTCTTTAAACTTTGATTCACCAAGTATAAACATAAATCATCCTACTGATTCAATAATAATGCCAATTGAAAATTCAAACCAATCAGATTGTGAATCCATTGCCAATTCAAGCATCCTACTGATTCAATAATCATGTGACAAAGCTCATTAAGGAAACTAAAATTAACACAAATCCAAACCTAATCGATTCAAATAGTGGACAGAACAACATGTTACAGGAGGAAAATGGGTCAAAATTGAAGAAAAAACCCTTGACTACGTCGATCAATTCACAAGTATTAGCAGCTATTACATGTATGCAGTAGGTTCAATGAAGCAGGGTCAATTTAAAAAGGAGATGAAATTAATCTCACAACACTCACAGCCTTTAGGAGCTATTACAGCCACCGAGGAAACTATTGTGTTTCAGATAGGGGAAAATCACCACCGTAAACACCTGCAACACTCATAGCCTTTAGGTTACTACTACTGATGCTGATGAAAGAAATTTGTAGAAGATTAAAGAGAAAGCCTAACCTGGGATTCCTTCCTCTTCAAGCCGGCCTCAGACAAGGAGCCCAGAAACGGAAAAAACTGCGGTTGAATAACTTGTTCAGACATTTGCCGGGAACAAGCAGAGGTAAAAATGTAGCAATGGAGAATGTCAAGAAATCTAACCTGATGTCGAGATCTTCTTCTTCAATCAGCTAATTCGGAGAGAGTGCAGTACGGGGTTGATGTGCGAAAAGGAAGAGGGAGAGTTTCGCGAGTTTGGCACACTTCACAGACAGGAAAGTATTGAATGTTGAAAATTTTCAGAAACTTGGAGAAGAAAACACACTTATTTCCTGTCATGTAAAAACGTTGTCGTTTTACAATTTTTACCTACGGAATCTGTCCGTGGATAAATAGCTACGGGACATTCTGTGGGTAACTGTGGACTAGATACAACTAGTTACAAGGGGTGAGGGACGGTGTCGTTTTCCTATAATTTTACCTACGGACTTTTCCGTGGGTAAATAGCTACGGTAAATCCCATGGGTAAAAGTGAACTGAGTACGCAACTAATTATCGGGATGGGAAACGCTGTCGTCTTGCTACTAATTTGCCTACAGAATATTCCGTGGGTATATAACTATGGGACATTCCGTAGGTAAATGTGGCCTAGTAGTAAGCAGCCAATTTACCAGAGAGTGGGAACACAGTCGTTTTACTAATATTTTACCTACGGAATTTTCCGTGGGTAAATAGCTACGGGAATTCCCGTGGGTAAATGTGGCCTAAGCACGCAGCCAATTACCGGCGAGGGAAACGCTGTCATTTTACTATAATTTTACCTACGTAATATTCCATGGGTAAATAGCTACGGCATTTCCCGTGGGTAAATGTGACCTGAGTACGCAAGCAATTATTGAGGTAGGGAACGCTGTCGCTTTGCTTATATTTTACCTACGGAATTTTCCGTGGGTAAATAGCTACGGGACATTCCGTAGGTAAATGTGACCTAAGTAAGCAGCCGATTATCGGGGAGGGAAACGCTGTCGTTTTACTATTATTTTACCTACGGAATTTTCCGTGGGTAAATAGCTACGGGAATTCCCGTGGGTAAATATGACGTGAGTACGCAAGCAATTACCGAGGTGCGAAGTGCTGTCGTTTTGCTATTATTTTACCTACAGAAACTTCTGTGGGTATAGTTTACCACCAATTTACCCACGGATAAAACTCGTGGGTATTTTTCGCGCCACTTAGACTGCCCACGCCATTTACCTACAGAATAGTCCGTGGGTATAGGTGTCCGTAGGTAAGCCGTAGGTATTGTGTTGGGAAACTATTCCTTCACTATACCGTAGGTATTTCGTAGGTAAAGCGTGGGTATTTACCTACGGTACCAGCTCGTGGGTAATTTTCCGTGGATAAACAACAACTTTTTAGTAATGGGCTCGAATTCGATAGCGGATGGAAGCAATGATGTTGGCATGGGTGTACGTCTTGCTACATCCTCTTCTACTGCTCAAAATGCTGATACAAGTGGTGCTACTTAGAAAAATAGAACTCAGTGATTTTTACTTTTGTCGGTTTTGATACTAAGATACATCAGTCCTACTTCTTGACTTCATTGCTCTGACCTCTATCTATCAGGGATTTAATCTTTCAGTTCATTAATAGGCTATTACATATTTTGTATTCATACTATAGATTACTTAATATTATTAATATTCAATCTTTTGCTTGGTAATGAAGTTGTGAGCATTGATGGTTTAGATTTGATCTTAGTAGCAGGTGAAAATACCTTGTTAGCATATATGAGACTTGTATGAGATTGAATTTAGTGAGCATTGAGCATGTGTTGTCAATAGTTACTGGTGATTTATACGATAATTTCCAGGTTTATTGGTTTTGTTTAGTAAATAGCTTCCCTACCGAATTTTTTGTCAAAAAGTGGTCGGTAATGTGTTTCGGTCGGGATAAAGTCTATGAGGTGTGTGGTCGATAGGTTGTCGTTGATCAGTCAAGAATTAGTGACCAACAAAATGGTTTGGATATAATGACCACGAACACCGTCGGTAAATCAACCAGTAATTTACTGACCAATTAACTTTTCGGTCAAGAGGAATTTCCCGACCAGTACTTTACCAACCGTTACTTTTCAGTTGGGAATCCATCAACAAATAAAATTTGTGATTGATTTTTAAAAATTCTTCACCAAATTTTCAGTCTTTTTAGTAGTGGAACCTCTCTCATGGGTCTGATGTGTAGCAGGAAGACCCACATTCTATGCCCATTTGAACCGCATTCTCGCTTCTCTATGATATATTCCGTATAATAAAATAGTCATGTTTGTGAGGGGTTGATTATGGCTAGTGGTTGTGTTCAGATCTTTTGGTTAGGGAGAATCCGAGGGATCTTGTGGCACGTTTGAGTTCAGTAGTTGTTTTGGTGAGAGGCAGTTTATGCCCCTGAGGACAATCTTCTTTGTGACTGATTGTTGGACCCATAGTCTATTCAAAACGTAAGCTTCTTCTAGAAGTGCACTACATATAGTAGATAAGTTGGAAAAGTTTTCGTCCGGGTTGGTGGCTTGGGCCATAGCTCATCCACACTTTGGTTAGACCCTTTACTCGATGGATATTAGGCTTGTAGTATCTTCCTAATCAATATATTATATTTACGAGAAAAATAAGATAGTAATGTTTGGTTTAACAAAAGTTTAGGATAGCTTTTATACGTTTTTTAATTGATGCATAATCTCAATGATTCCTCTGGTGAATTATTGTGTTTAACCATTTAGGCGCCACTATGCTATTAAGGTGATACTGATAGTATTTTAATCAAAAGGTGTAATAAAAAACACCGCAGATCTGTATTCCCAAAGCGACATGTTCATAGAGACATACCGCCCCCCACGTTACCACGTATAACGCTGCCACCAAATTTTGGAAGATCTTGAGGGTTTCATCAATAATGTGCCAAACTTTCTAGCCTATCTCCATCACGATCATTGTTATCAATTATCACAAGCCAAAGCATCAAACATGTGATCGATTGTACAGAAGTTATACAATCTTATTTTTAATGACTACATATCTTGATTTCAAAGATATTCTAATCCGTTCTGGTCTTGTTTGTTTTATGACACGTTTTTTCACATCAATATTAATTATATAAGATAAAATAATTTTATAAAACTAAAATTTATAATATATAGTTTATTGAATTAAATAATTTAATTTTTAAAATTATTTTATTTTATATGTCATATATTAAAATCAAACAAAATGTCCAAATAATGAACAAAACGGTCAATTCAGGACAAAGGGGTATGATTTAAGCCGGTAACTATAAATAATATAAGACTCGAAATAAATAATAAAATTGTATATGTGTTAGTTGACATGATTAAAAACTAAGTTAATCTACAAGTTGATAACGTAATTATATTATTATATGATCCATTTACGATTGTGTTAAAAGAAATCATGGGGTGTCACTAAAATTTTGTACGTCCCCTTAGCATGTGAGAGACAGCACGTCAAATTCTATACATTTTTAAAGGTAAGCTAGTCATATTCTATACTTAAACCGACCAGGAGGGCCAAACTAAAAGTGTGTATATAGTGCGTGGCTATGAGTGAATCCATGTGAACCGCATTCGAAAAGCATATATTGAACTAGGAATTAGAATAGAGGTACAAGTATGGAGCTAGAGAGTCTGCTGCACATGAATGCAGGAGATGGTGAAAAAAGCTATGCCAGAAACTCGTTTTTACAGGTATGTAGTATTAATTTGTATATAGTATTTAGTACATTGATCTGATTGGGCTGTAGCAAGATCAAATTACTACTGTATAACGCACTACTTTTATTTTAGCGAATCAATTTATTGCTTTGCAGCGGAAGGCTTTATCCATTTCAAAGCCTATAAAAGAAGAGGTCATTGGTAAACTGTACGAGAGCAGTAGCAGGACGACAAAGAATATAACTATTGCAGATTTGGGTTGCTCCTCAGGTCCCAATGCCATTTGGTCATTACTGCGACCTAATAAAAGCCTTCAATCAAGTTCGATTAAACTTAGGAGAGCAAAATTCTCCCCTAAACTTTAGTTTCTACTTGAATGATCTTCCGGCAAATGACTTCAATACTATCTTCAAGACATTGTCAAGCTTCCAGGAGACATTGAAGAAGGAAGTTGGTCAATGTTTCGTATATGGTGTGCCTGGCTCTTTCTATGGACGACTTTTTCCGAATCACAGTCTTAACTTTATTCATTCATCATTTTCTGTCCACTGGCTTTCTAAAATCCCACAAGATATAAAAACAAGCAACAAGGGCAACATTTACATTACAAGGACTAGCCCTGCCAGTGTCGTGGATGGTTACTATTATCAATTCAGAAGTGATTTCTTGAAGTTTTTAACATGCCGTTCAGAAGAAATCGTCGATGGAGGCTGGATGGTCCTAACCTTAATTGGAAGACACAGTGAACATCGATCAAGTAAAGAGAGGTTTTACTTATTCGACCTTTTAGCAATTGCGCTAAATCAAATGGTCTCAGAGGTATAAACTATAACCTTACTGTAACACAAATATTTTTGCAATTGACCATATTATTGAGCGGTTACACACGAAATTTTTGAAAATAACTAATATTTTAAGTCATGTCAATTTTGACTAAATAAAAAAATTATTAATACTTTATCATGAATATTTAAATCTGCACTTGTCTAACTGAGTAGGGATTAATAAAGGAAGAAAAGATGGATTCCTTCAACATACCAAACTACTATCCATCACCCAAGGAGATCAAAGATATAGTCAAAGATGAAGGGTCTTTCACTATTGATCGCTTGGAAATGTTTGAAATAGATTGGAACAGTGATACTTCTCTTCCCAGCATGTACGTTGACAAAGACAATATTCAAGAAAATGCAAGAGATCATAACAATGGTGACAACAATGAGAAATTGCCAGATATTGATGACCAGAAACCCGTTGATATTGCGGGTACCATTAGAGCAGTGACGGAGCCTATACTAGCTGATCATTTTGGAGAAGTTATAACTGAAGAGGTCTTTAAGAGATACAATTGTATCGTTGCAGATGTCATGGCGAAGGAGAGAGATAACTATGTAATCACTATCACAGTATCTTTGTATAAAGATCTTGGATTAGGTTCACCAAACCAAAATACTAGTTAACAAAGAATATAGAAAGGATCGGATGTAAAACCAGTGATATTAATTATGATGCATAAAGTCACACTCATATTAATTGTACTACAAAGTGATAACATTTTATGTACCTTTGATTTTATTAATTGTTCATCATGTAGTAGCTACATTGTTGGTAAAATTTATAATATACCCCTGAATTTCATAATTCATTTTATACACAGATTTCAAAACAGGCTCTTCATATATACTTATAAAGTTTTAAAATTCACAATATGCTACTTTTTATATTCATGAACCTTTTATGAATTTTTTTTATTTAATACTACAAAAACATAATTAATTAAAAAAATATTTAAAAAGATATAAAATTATAAAAAACTAACTACAACATATATAAAATTAAAATAAGATTAATATTATTAAATTTTAAACGTAAACTTCAAACAAGTTAACTTTTTTTTCTCATTTTTTTATTTTGTTTTCATCTTTATTCAAATATTTACAGTTATGGTTAGATATTGATAAAATATTATATTATAAGCATACATATGTTAATTTATAAACAAAACTAATATGGTTATTGTAGACACCAAAAATTCTCACCCCATAAAACAAATTCCAAAATAATAAATGAAATAAGAGGGGTCGTCGTCTTTCTTTCTCAAAACGTATCAACATGCATGCTAAAACGAAACCATCATTTTATGATAAAATTCTTAAATCATTTTCTCAAAGCATTTCAGAAAAAAAAAACGGTTTCCAAAAACGAATTTCCAACAATCATCCGATTTTAAACCCGTCCCTTTTGTCTATTTACTTATTTTACCATTTTTATTTTATCGTTGCATATTTTGTTTTTTCCCATTTTGTTTCATATTGTTTTTATTCTATACTATTTCATTACTTGTTTATTATATCTTATCTTCCATCTTTCGTACATATCCAATCCGTATTTCACTCTTTACGGTATTCACTTGTATATTTACTTCCATCATACTAGTACTATTTCATTATTTTATGTACCATGGTATTTCGTTATTTTGTATTTTTATCACCTACGTTCCATAATTTCACGATCCTTAGGAAAGAAAATTTTTGTTTTGTTGGATTAAAACTCATACATTTCACTGTACATTTCCGTTTAGAACAATAGCATTTTTAGAAACGTCACCCGATTCGAATACGAAGTTTAGTTTATTTCTTGCAATGTACATATCAAATTTGGTGTAGCACACCCGGTTAAAGTGTTTACTTGAAAATCTATAGGTCTTGTGTTTGATTCTTGACATGGGTGCGGGCTATTTTCTTTTTCCTTCTTTCCCCTTAACTTGTAATAGAGATTAGTTAGTAAATCTCGTGTGAATATGTTTAATTTCGCCTTAGGGCAGCCGGTTGATGTCCTTGGGGAGGAGAGCACAAACCCGGTTTTGATATTGGGGGATGACATAGCCCTGTTTTATTTTTGCCGCTGGACCAATATCTGTTCATCATGTAGCTAGAACAAAATATACCCCTAAATTTCACAATTCTATTTGTATACGGATTTCAAAACCGGCTCTTCATATATCCTTATAAAGTTTTAAAATTCACAATAAATCCCTACTTCGTGAAATGACGCCGAGTAATGACTATTATCCCTAAGATCATGTTTTAAGTTCACAATATTCTACTTTTTTTATTCAGGGACTTTTTATGAATTTTTTTAAAAAAAAGTTTAATACTACAAAAACATAATTAATTAAAAAATATTTAAGAAATATTAAATTATAAAAAAATAACTAAAACATATATAAAATTGAAATAATATTAATATTATTAAATTTTAAACGTAAACAAAACTTCAACCAAGTTAACTTTTTATTTTCTTCTCATTTTTTTATATTGTTTTCATCTTTATTCATATATTTGCAGTTATAGTTTGATATTAATAAAATGTTATATATATAATAACGATACATATATCAATTTATAAACAAAACTAACATGGTTATAGATTTACAGTTTCTCTCCTCCCGAGTCCATTCAGCTCTTTACTAACACATCTCTACCGTTCACCTCGTTGAGCATGTCCCATCCTTCTAACGAAGAGGTCTTCTATGCTTCGATAGAAAAGCATTAGAATTAAAGGTGACCCGTTCTAGTTCGTCTGGTTCCGGTTCTGGAATATGTGTATTCAGATCCAGAACCGGTTAGGAGTGGTTCCGGTTCCGAAGATTGTATTCAGTTTTGGATTTATTTAAAATCTGGTTCCGGCAGATCCGGTTCCTTTAGATTTGATTCCAAATTTAAACTTTTTGAATTTTATTGAATTTTTTTAATTTTTTTTAAAAAAATCAAATTTTTAAAAGGGGAGGTGGGAATTAACAGATGCTTTGTCCAATTCCAGGGCAGTTCCATCGATTCCGGTTCCAGTTCTTTGTATTCATCCTTACCCCAAATGTACAGGTTCCGGTTCCAAGGCGATTCCAGATCCGGTTCGGACCCGAATCTTCAAAGTTGTATTCAGATTCGCTTTACTTGCATACGGTTTCGGTTCTGACCGGTTCCGAGTTCAACCGATTTCGATTCGGTCCCACTAATTCAAGTTCTATTCGGTTACATTGGCCACCATTAATTAGAATGGACAAAGATATGGCCTAATAGGATGAATATGATTTTTCAAGATAGATTGGAAAGTCTAGTGTTGGTGCTAGGGTGGTGGGTGGCTTTGAGGACACGTGGAGATTATCTGTTGGAAGAATACAAAAATAAAGAAGAAATAAACCCCCCCCCCCATGCGCATCTTCTTCAATGTGTGAATGTGGGTATTGTAGAGAGAAATAATTTTTTTCAAAATGTTATAAGTTACCAAATAAAAATAAAAAAAATTATACCATTGTTCTTCATAATTCGTGCTCTTCAAAACAATATGCATCATGGATATGTTTGGTAAGCTTAAAATTTAATGTTTTTAGAATGAGTATATATTACGTATTTTTAAAGGAGTCTTATTCATTAACAAAATGAATCTTCTTTCATAATAAAATGAACCTTATTCATTAACAAAATGAATCTTCTTTAAGATTTACTTTTCTTAAAATTTAAATTCACTTTTAGATTTACATTAATTAAAGTGAAAGGTTCACTTTTCTTAAATATAAGATTCATTTTTCTTGAACTTTTGATTAACTTTTTTTCAATGAAATATTCACTTTTAAATAATGAAAGGTTCATACTGTTCTCCATAAGTTTGTGGTAAGATTCACTATTCTTAAACATTTAGTTCACTCTTTTTAAACAAAAAATTCACTTTTCTTAAATGAGTGATTCATAAATTCATGGGAAAATTACAT
The DNA here is from genome assembly GCA_023374045.1 of Limonium bicolor. Taxonomy (NCBI): domain Eukaryota; kingdom Viridiplantae; phylum Streptophyta; class Magnoliopsida; order Caryophyllales; family Plumbaginaceae; genus Limonium; species Limonium bicolor. Next base: position 208,664,848 of record CM041780.1, read on the forward strand.
GCCCCACCCTTGATGTTTGGCAAAATTACATACTCCACCCATGAGGTTTCAAAAATTGCTTTCCCCACCGATGTGGTTTGCCCCCGTTTTACATCCAACAACTTTTCAAACTTTTGTTCAATTCAAAAGATGCTTAAGTGTCTTTCGAAATTGATAAAACTTTACATGGATGATACTAAAGTGTTATATTTTGATCTTATGTCAAATTTGATATTTTTAAGCTCACATGTGACCCGTGGGCCCCAATGAAACATTTGACATGTGAGCACGTTTTCATTGGGTCCCACAGGTCACTTTGAGCTTAAAAAACTTTAAATTTGTCACTGAACCAAAATATAACATTTTAACTTCGTCCATGTAAAAGTTCATCAATTTCGGACAACGTTTAAGCATCTTTTAAAGTGAACAAAATTTAGAAAAGTTGTTTGATGTAAAATGTGGGAAACCACATCGGAGGTGAAGGTAATTTTTGAAAACTTGTGGGTGGAGTGTGTAATTTCACCAAACTTCATGGGTAGGACATGTAATTTTCCCTAAATTCATTTATATTAAACGTAAGATTCACTTTACATAAACATGTGATTCACTTTTAAACGAAATATTCACTTTTCAATAAACCCTTAACCATAAACCCTAAAAAACTATCGAGTCAGTGACGACAATATAAAGTATAGAACTAGTTCAAAAAAGATTACCCTACACCACCCAACCTAAAAAACACCATAGGAAAGCTAAAATCGTCAAAGTCATTTTTAGGGTTTATAGTGCAGGGTTCCTAAACCATAAAAAATTGTCGAGTCTGTGACGACATTATAAAATATTGAACAACTTCAGAAAAGATTACCCTACACCACATACCCTAAAAACCTCCCGATGAAAGCTAAAAACGTTGAAGGAAGTTTAAGGGTTTGTAGTGCAGGGTTTAGGTTCAATTTCTAACAACCTTTGATTCACCTTTTTAAATCTCTTATTTGTTTTAGATAAACAATCCCTGTTTATGAAATTCTCTTTTCTTAAACCTTTGATTTACTTTTAAAAAAAACCTCTGATTCACTTTTTAGCAACCTTTGATTCAGTTTTCTTAAACTTAAGATTCACAATGAATCTTAAAACATATGTAGATACAAAAATTATAAAATTTTAAATTTATCAAAATATATTCATGTTGGATCTTATTTTGAAGAGCTCGAATTATGATGAACAACGGTATAAATTGTATGTTATTAGAACTTATAAATAATAAACTATAACATTTTAAAATTTCAAAAAAAACAAAAATAGAAAAAGGAAAAAATGACTAGTCATCACCATTTACTTCACTTTTTAAATTAAAGGGACTTTCCACCAATTTGAAAGTTTAAATAAAGTTCAAAAAATAAAGGGAAATTTCATGAAATACCACTATATTTTTGGCTAATTCATGAAATGCCCTTAAAATAAAAGAAAGTCACACAATGCCATTATATTTTTACCAAATTCCATTATGTCATTGACCAGAAGCAAAAAAGGCAAAAATACCCCTACTAGTCAATGAAATACTTTTACAAATCACAATATGCCACTAAGTGTTAAAAAATTCACAACAAATAAAAAATGCTATAAAAATATTTTAAATATTATAAATATTTTAAAAATAGAAAAATAAAAAACAAAATTCAAATAAAATATATATTAAAATATCATAAAACATTGAAAAAATATAAATATTTCTTAGATTTAAAAAATATATTTAGTACCATAAACATATAGTGTTTAAAGAAACAATTTGTACCAAATTTTCTAGTAATTTAGACCAATTAAGTACCATAAACTATACCAATTAATTACGATACCTAAGACTTTTAAAAATTTTTTTCTACCAATCTAAATTATTTTATATTTTACCTAATATTTAGAAAATTGATTTTTTTTACATTTATATTCTACTTTGCAGATGACTTTATGACATAATTTTTTTTATCTACAAAATACTATGTCATAAAGTTATCAAAAAAATAAAATATAAACTTTTAAAATAATTTTTAATATTATTTATAAAATATAGAATAAATAACTCGGAACCCCCTTGAGGAATGGGCATAATACGGTTAACCCCCTTGTGTTTATCATAATTATTGGTAACCACCTTGAGGTTACGGTATCTTTGACCATGAGCCCCCGAACTATAACTTTGTCATCAAAACATTAACTACATACTGACCCATCAGCTTAATCACATTATTAATGCCAGTCTGGACAACAAAACTGCTTAATCAACATCGTTTAACTCTCCTTCATCCCAATTCAGATGCATTTTCAAGGCAGGGCTAATGTTTTTCGAACAATAAGAATGATGATTTTAGCACTGTTTTTTGTCAAGCATGTCATTAATAATGTCATTAAGTTGATGGGTCAGCACGTGGTTAACGTTTTAATAATGGAATTATAGTTGAGGGACTCATAGTCAAAGATACTATAACCTCAAGGTGGTTACCAACAATTATGATAAACACAAGAAGGTTAACTGTATTATGCCCAATCCTCAGGGGGGTTCCGAGTAATTTACTATAAAATATAATATAAAAATTTTGTTAAATATAATCATAATAATTATGTTTTTCAAAAAATATAATTAATTTTGTATTTATACAATATAAATTTTTAAAAAAATTTTAACTAATGTTTAGAAAATATTTTTAAAAATAATTATATTCTATTATGTAGATAACTTTATGACATAAAATTGTTGTTTAATTTGCAGATAAATTTTTTTAAAATATATATTTTTTGTATTTTGTTCAATTTTTTTTATATTTTTAATGATTTATGATAATTTAAATATTTTTATAGTTATTTATATTTTATAGCATTTCTATTTTTTGTGAACTTTAGTGATTTTTTAACACTTAGTGGCATATTGTGAACTTAAAAAATAGTACTTTGTTAACTGGTAGGGCTATTTTGTCTTGTGGGAAATTGCATGAAATGTCACTATATTTTTGGCTAATTCATGAAATGCCACTAAAAAAAGAAAGTAACAAAATACCACTATATTTTTGTAAAAGTCCATGAAATGCTACTATGTCATTGACCAGAATAAAAAAGGACAAAAATACCCCTACTAGTTAACAAAGTACTTTTAAAGTTCACAATATGCCCCTAAGTGTTAAAATATACACTGAAATTCACAAAAAATTCAAAATACTATAAAAATATAGATAACTATAAAAAATATTATAAATATCAAAAAATATATAAAAATATCATAAAACATTGAAAAAAGTAAATATTTCTAAGATTTTTCCAAAATTATTTAGTACCGTAAAAAAGAATATAGAGTTTTAAACTCATACTCCCTCCGTCCCATTCACTTTGTCCCCTATACTATTTGAGCTTGTCGTTTGATTTCAATATTTAACATGTAAGATATATATTTTATAATTTTTTTTTATAATAGAATCTTTATGTGAAAAACTATATATTGTAAAAATTATTTTTAAAAATTATTTTATCTTATATATTTAATATTGAAGTGGAAAAGCGTGCCAAAAAGCAAATGAGACACTTATGACGGGACGGAGGTAGTAATTTATACTAATTTTTCTAAAGTTTAGACTAATATAGTACCATAATTTATACCAAGTAATTACCATAATATTTAGCATACTTTTAAAATTATTTTTTCTACCAATTTAAATTATTTATTCAAAAATTAATTAATTTTTTAATTAATATTTGGAAATTTTTTTATTTAATTTATATTCTATTTTGTAGAAGATTTTATGATATTATATAATTTATTTTGAATAAATAATTTAAATTGATAAAAAAAAATCTGAAAATTATGGTAATTAAATGGTAGTAGTTAGGGTGCCTAATTGGTAGAAAAATTGGTATAAATTATGTTAATAATTATAAGTAGTACCAATTTTTCTACCAATTAAGCACCATAACTTATACCAATTAACTACCATAATTTGTACCATACGTTTTCATATTATATTTTTTTGTCAATTTAAATTATTTATTTGAAATAAATTATATTATGTAACAAAGTCATCTACAAAATAGAATATAACTTCAAAAATTCAAAAATAAAAAAAAAATTATTCTGAATAAATTTAAATTGGTAGAAAAAATAATTTAAAAATGTATGGTAAAAATTATGGTAATTAATTGGTATAAATTATGGCACTATATTGGTCTAAATTTGTAGAAATTTTAGTATAAATTATGAGTCTAAAAGTCTATTGTTATAACCCAGGTTTTGCTACGATTTATATTAAGTCGGTTTTATATTTTACTTTAAGTTGGATTACATTGTGTTAGTTGGGACTAGCGTGACATTTAAGAGAAAGGCGAGGGCAAGCAATTCCTTTCCTCTTCTTTTTTTATGGTAATAATTTATAACGAAATATTTCTTATTTACTTTCCCCGATCAATTATTTCCTCACAATGTCAGTTTCCTCGTAGTTCAGAGCGATGGTTTTCTTTCTTCTCCTCCTCAAGTTCTTCTGCTGTTGAGTTTGGGGATCCTTCTTTGCTACTCCGATTCGCGTGATTGTTGGCTTCCTCCCTGCTGTGGTGTGCTCCTTCTTTAGTTCAGGTTTGATTCGTAGTTTGGTTGTTGGTTTGGTACGGTTTTGGTTTCCCCTCTTCTGATTTTGGAATTCTGTAATTGTTGTGTTTAGTGGCTGTCATCATTGTGTGGTTTGGGTTTCAGGTTGCTCCTGCTTTGGATTGAGATTCTTCTGCGCTGCAATTGAGCTAGGTGGTAGTTCTCATCGGTGTGGAAGTTCACCCATGGGGAATTTGAGATATTGCAAGAGTTCTAGTTCTGAATCATGTGTGATTCCGTGTGACGTTTTAACTTGCTTGATGTGCATTCCGAGGGCTAAAACCCCATGGTTTGTGTGTTTTTCCGCTTGGCTTTGTGTGTGTGTGAATTGCTTTGATTTGAGAAGGTTTTCTGTGCATTCTTCTGCTTCTGCATCTGATTTCTACGTATGTCCGAACGTCTGTCCGAACACTAGTACAAAAATGGTCTATTTCAGCGCCCCTATTTCTGCGATTGTTACATAACCGCCGAAATAGGGTGGTTTCTGAAAAGATCGAGAACCTATTTCGGCGGTTCCTTACTAGGAACCGCCGAAATAGGTCCTCGTAAATAATGAAAAAAAGGACCTATTTCGGCGGTTCCTTATTAGGAACCACCGAAATAGGTGTTTTTATATGTTTCCTTTTTTTTATTTTATCATCTATTTCGGCGGTTCTTAGTTAGGAACAGCCGAAATATGTCTTTCTTATTTTTTAAAATAATCGAGGACCTATTTCGGCGGTTCTTACCAAGGAACCGCCGAAATAGGTTCTTTTAAAACCACCCCTGAACCCAGTTCATCGCATTCTCTCACCGGAGTTAGTACTCCCCTCCCCTATTGCGAACGGCAAAATGGACGACCACCATTTGCGCAACCATCACTCTCGCCGCCTGTGGGTGCCGCTGTCGTCTCCGCCGCGTCGTCCACCGTCACTGTCGCCGTCACCGCCATCCCCTGCGCAGTTCGAGTTGTCTGATCAGCAGCAGCAGCTCGCAACAGAGGGAGAGGTAAGTTCGAAGTTTAGGGTTTAAATCATGTATTTGTTATGTTGATTGTTGATATTAAGATTGTAAATGTGTATGTGGATGTCTAAATTTGTGGTGTGTATAAGATTTATTTATATATTCAGTTTTAAATAAGTGAAATTACATGTGCACATAAGATGTTCAATGAAATGTTTGAGTGAAAATTTTGATTTTTTTGCTCATTTTGTGTGTTTGTGCCTTTGTAGGGAGTAATTACTAAGTTGCTATTGTAGATTGAACTCGTACGGGGCTGAAAACAGTTCACTTGTGAACACGTATAATAGTCAACTTATGTCTTCATTTTTCAGTCCATTATAATTACAATCCTATATTTACGAACAAGGAACATACACAATTACTGAGTTTCTCTTCTATCTACATGTATTTGTGTCTCTATAGATAAATACTTAAGAAGCTCCTTAACCATTGCATGGTAGATTGAAAGAGGAGCGAAGAACAATTCATTTACGAACCGGTAATATAATCTAACTTATCCTTTTTCTCTTTTGTACTTTGTATTTGATTTCCATAAATTATTGGAATTTGGTTTGATGAATAAATTTGGTATTATTAGTTTGGTTTATGATGGAAATGTGTTGTTGAATGATTGGTGAATGCTTAATAATAAGCATGGTTGTTTCTTTGTAGAGGAAATCACTAAATGGGTTCACCAGATTGAAGTCGTACGGGGCTGAATACATTTCATTTGTGAACCCGTAATATACTCAACCTACATCTTCATCTTTTTAGCTCATTATGTATAATTTTGCAATCCTAATTACAAACAATTAACATACGTAAACTAATGAGTTTCTATTCTATCTACAAAGAAGTGGTTAAGAAACTCCTCAGTCATCGCACGGTAGATTGAAAGTGGAGTGAAAGAACGGGTAATATAATCTAACTTATCTTTTTCTCTTTTTTACTTTGTATTTTATTTCCACAAATTATTGAAATTTGGTTATATTAATAAATTTGGTATTAGTTTGATTTGTGATGGAAATTTATGTTGTTGAATGATTGGTGAATGCTTAATAATAAGCATGGGATAGGTAAAATTATGCAAAGGTCATGCCGTTTTTTTTAACAAAATCTCTTAGTAATGTTGTATTTTGTCTTAATATAAAATTTTTTATTATTATCAGGTCTCACTATATATTAGCCTACGACTTCCAGCAAAGGCAAACCACTCTTGTCGCTCCCTGTCTACCAACCATCCTCCTTCTCCCTCTATACATCGTACAAACTATAAACAAGTAAGTAGTTTAACTTATGTGTTTGTTTTAAAAAATGCAATTATTTGTTGAAATTAAAATGCTACTTTATTTGGGTTTGAACCTTAGAGTTAGGCTTGAATTTTGAAATTAAAATGCTAGTTTGTTTGGGTTTGAAAATTAGAGTTAGGCTAGATGTTTGAGGCATAACTGCTAGTCTATTTGGGTTTGAACCAGTCACGCTTCACTAGGATATAAACATGTGCAAACAAATGCAATCTATACCATCGATTTCGGTAATGTGATTCTCATACCAGTTGTGTGTTTGACATATAGTATGGAGTGTGACTGGATGTATGGTGATCGAGGAGATCACTTTGACAAGATGCTGAAAGAGTTCAGCAAAGCGGCAGTGCAACATAAGAACATGACAAAGGTGAAGAAAATTCCATGTCCTTGTGTTGACTGCGGTGTGTTAAGACAATATTCAAGCATCGAGGAAATTGAATTTCATCTGAAGACCCGTGGATTCATGGCACATTATAGAAGATGGACGTTCATGGTGAGTCTGTTGATGATAACGACGTCTCCTCATCCAATCATGATCAGAAGAGGATGAGAACCGACCACATCTTTGATACTACCAATGAGTCAGAACTCCCAGATAATTTAGGTGTCAATGAAAGTGATCAGATGGCTTACCATGATGAGCAAATACACAAGATGTTTGACAATGTCGAGGATAATATTGCTGATAGGCCAGATGAGTATCAAAGATTACTAGACGCATCCAAAACAGCCTTGTACCCCATGTGCATTAAGTACAGCAAATTGACCGGTGTACTGAATTTGTTCAATCTGAAAGGGACATATGGGTGGAGTGACAAGAGCTTCACGACAGTTCTTGAGTTACTTCATGATATGTTTCCTGATGGTAACGGTCTGCCTACTACCACCTACGAAGCAAAGAAATGGATGCGTCCAATGGGAATTGAGTACAAAAAGATTCATGCATGCCCAAACAACTGTGTGCTGTATAGGGGAGATTACGAACAATTAGACAAGTGTCCAAAATTTTTGTTGTCACAATACAAGCATAAGGATGGTGACTCCTCCGTTCATAAAAAAAGTCCTCCAGCTAAACTGTTGTGGTATTTACCGATCATACCTAGATTCAAACGGTTGTTTGCCAATCCGATAGATGCAAAAAACTTACGATGGCACGCAGAGGGAAGAAAAAGTGATGAGAAGTTAAGACATCTAGCAGATGGACCTCAGTGGAAAAACATCAACAAACGGTTCAAAGATTTTGGTGATGAAAACAGGAATCTGAGGCTTGGATTATGCATTGATGGGATGAACCCGATGGTATGTTGAGCAGTCAACATAGCACTTGGCATGCTTTGCTAGTGATATACAATTTGCCCTCATGGCTATGTATGAAACGAAAGTACATAATGTTATCACTCCTGATATCTGGTCCCAAGCAGGCAGGTCATAACATTGACGTATATCTCGCCCCACTGATTGATGATTTGAAGTTATTGTGGAATGAGGGTACCATGGTGTATGATGCCTATGCAAGAGAAAATTTCACTCTTAAGGCGTTGTTGTTCTGTACAGTCAACGACTTCCCTGCCTATGGTAACTTGTCTGGATACACAGTGAAAGGAACATTTGCATGTCCTGTTTGCGAGGATGACACATGTTCAGAACGTTTAAAAAACTGTGGTAAAAATATTTACATGTGCCATCAAAGGTTTCTATCTGAAGATCATCCTTTTCGAAAGAAAAAAAACTGTTTAACGGCAAAGCTGAGACTCGTGCAGCCCGTCTACCATTAACCTCCGAGGAAGTTTATTCAAAGGTTAAGGAGATCGTAAATGTTTTTGGAAACACATCAAAACTGCCAAAAAACATTTAGAAAAAGTGTTCCATCTTTTGGGAGTTACCGTATTGGCGTCATTTGCCTGTCAGACACTGTTTGGATATCATGCATATCGTGAAAAATGTCAGTGAGGCAGTGAGCGGGACTTTGCTCAATATACCGGGTAAAACAAAATACGGGTTAAAAGTAAGGAAAGACATGCAAGCCATGGGTATACGACCAGAGTTACACCCACAGGAGAACGGGAAATGAATTTATCTACCTCCTGCGTGCTACACTCTTTCAAAAAATGAAAAAATCAACTTCTGCAAATGTTTGCATTCAGTAAAAGTACCCTCCGGGTACTCTTCAAACTGGAAAAACATAGTCTCGATGAAGGATTTGAAGTTGCTAGGCATGAAGTCTCACGATGATCATGTGTTAATGTTACATCTTCTTCTAGTAGCGATCCGAGGGATTTTACCTGATAATGTCAGAAATGCTTTAACCAGATTATGTTTCTTCTTCAATGTCGTCTGCTGCAAGGCAATTGACATGAACTCCCTTAGTGATCTACAACATGAAATTGTAGTCACATTATATCAACTTCAGATGTACTTTCCACCATCCTTTTTTGACATAATGGTGCACTTAATTGTCCACATCGTTCGAGAGATCCAATTTTGTGGTCCGGTCTACTTACGATATATGTACCCTTTTGAACGATACATGGGTATCCTAAAGAGTAGAATGAAGAACAGATATCGACCGGAAGGGAGCATAGTAGAAGCGACGGTCACTGAGGAAGTCACATAATTTGTGACTGATTATTTGAAAGAAGTAGAGGCGATTGGTATTCCAAAACCGCGACACTACAATAGGTATAAGGGTAAAGGTGTCATCGGCAAAAAGATTGTACATGTGCCACGTGGTCGGTCCCTGGGTCGGTCCTTAGGGCAGTCAAGACTAGAATGTATTCTGGAACGGACCGACCCAGAGACCGACCCATGGTCTAAGGTCAGTCCATCACAGAAAGCCTTATGGTATTGACCGCCCTAGGGATCGACCTTGTGTCTATCTCGGCGGTTGTAAGCTAAAACCGCCGAGATATATGTGGTTAGATTTTGGTTTTCACAACCACCTATTTTCGGCGGTTTTTTTACAACCGCCGAGATAGGTGCTCAGACCTATTTCGGCGCACTCCATTTCGGCGGTTCACAACCGCCAAAATAGGCTATTTGGAACCGCCGAAATAGGCCTTTTTTCTACTAATGGAACATGCAAGTTCGGACAGTGTGTTTGGGCGCTCTGAGTTTTCGAAAACCTGTGAGTGTCCAAACATGTATGTTCGGATCGGACAGGGTGCAAGGATGAGTCTGGACTACAAGTCTCAGCATGTGTCCGAACTTGTATGTCCGGACGTATGTTCGGACACCCCTTTGTCTTTCCCTCTGATTTAAGTTCGACTTGTGTCCGAACATCTATGTTCGGACACATGTTCGGACGCCACCACGAATGATTTTCTCGGAACTTGTCTGAACTTCTAACGTCCGGATATAAGTCCGGATATCTTTGGTTTTGAATCTCGACATGTGTCCGAACATTGATGTTCGGACACATGTTTAGACATTTGGCTTTGTTTTGCTTCTGAGTCTCGGCATGTGTCCAAACATTGACATTCGGACATGGTTCTATATTTGCCTAAAATGCTCGGTTGAGCTCCGTTTTGCATTCTGTTTGCGGGGTTATGTTCCCCTAAGTCTGTATAATCTATTTCACTTTGTTTTGAGCATGTTTGAACTCATATTTGCACTGGTATTGCAAATCTCTGTTTTGGGACCTAGTTATTATGCTTCTGAGCCGAGGATGGCTGGGTCGAGCTATCCCGTGGCATGCTACGTAGACGTCGTATTTGTATGTGTTGGGTCATTCCCATTCTGTTCTATGGGTTTGACGAACCCTTTGGTCTTCAGACCATTTCTGCATTGTCAAGGAATCTGTTAGATCCATGGGTCTCCGGCCCTTTATGTGATTATGTGTGCTTGGTGCTAGTGTCCCACTCCGTTTGTGAAATCTCTGAGTTTATTCTGATTTGGAAACCTTCGAGTTTCATTTTGTTTAATGAGACAACCATCTCTCTGTTTTCGATTTCTGATTATAATTATTATTCGGTTATGCTTCTACTTTCTGTTTTTAACTGTTTTGAGCGACCTCATTAATGATGGTTGCTACCTACTGAGCATGTGGTTGGTCACCCCTTTCAACATAATATTAACTTGCAGATTGATGAGCTGCTGATAGTTCTAAGCTTGGAGTTTAGTTATTTCCTTTTGTTTGGCTAAGCATTTGGACATGAGATTTGGAACATCTTTACCTTGAGTTGTATTTGACTAGACTTCAGAATTGTAGCCTTCGGGCGTTAGCTTGTTATACATTTACTTTGGTTTCAGACCTTGTAAACGTTTGGTATTTATGCAATTGGGTTTACTTTTGTTTTCGAGCAATTCGTGTTAGAGCTTTGCGTATCTTAGGTAGTATAGGGCGAGGGTGTGGCGTGTGCGGCCTTAGAACTAGCCCGTGTTTGAGGTTGTTATATCTATACTTTTTTTATGGTACTAAACAAGTTTGAAAAAAATCTAAGAAATGTTTACTTTTTTTCAATGTTTTATGATATTTTAATATATTTTTATAATTTTTTTAATATGTATAATATTTTTTTATAGTTATCTATATTTTTATAGTATTTTGAATTTTTTGTGAATTTTTTAACACTTAAGGCCATATTGTGAACTTTAAAAGTACTTTGTTAACTAGTAGGGGTATTTTTATTTTTATTTTATTCTAGTCAATGACATAATGATATTTTATGGACTTTTGTAAAAATCTACTGACATTTTATGACTTTTTATTTTTTAGTGACATTTCATAAAATTTCCTTTGTCTTTTTTACTTTGAGCAGGGACATAGTTACAATTAATGGACTTTTACAGTTTACGATTTTTTTAAGTCACCTTTCATGAAATTTCCGCAAAAATAAAAAAGAAAGCAACCTACCTCGCTCGCCTGCCACTGCACCATACCCTTTTTTCACTTTTTTTTGGAAATTCACGATATACTCCTGTTTTCTTTCGTAATTCACAATATATCCCTGTGATTTTCGTAATTCAACTTTAAACATGCTTAAATGTTGTCCAAAATTGATGAAACTTTACATGGACAATACTAAAGTGTTATATTTTGGTCCAATATCAAATTTGAAGTTTTTTAATCTCACATGTGACCTGTGGGACCCAATGAATATGTGACTGTTCATTGGGTCCCACAGGTCACATGTGAGATTAAAAAACTTCAAATTTGATATTGGACCAAAATATAACATTTAGCATCGTCTATGTAAAATTACATCAATTTTGGACAACATTTAAGTATGTTTAAAGTTGAATTACTAAAATCACAAAGGCATATTGTGAATTACAAAAAAAAAAAACAAGGGTATCTCGTGAATTTTCCCTTTTTGTCTACCCCACTTTCTTCTATTCCTTTCCCTTTCTCCCCCGTCCCCACTGAGCACACTCCCCACTTTTCCCTTTTCCCCTTTCTCACACCATTATCGTTTTTTCTTTTTTCCTTCGGTATACCTGATTCACGTGGGCTTCCAGCCTTCCGGCACACAAATCCACGGGGACCACCAGTCTGAGACAACTTGATTTGCCGACATCTATTATAGTTTGCAAAAACCGTCGTGTCAAGTGTTAACCTAGAGTATGGGTAGACATGCGGACGAGTATGGGTATCTCTCATTTTTTAAGAAAGGAAAAATTACATTTATCACTCATGAGCTATTGGGAATTATAATGCCTATTTATGAGCTTTAAAAAATTATAATATCCACCCATGAGATATTAAGAAATTACAATGTTCATCCATGAGTTTTAGAAAATTACAGTGTCCACCCATATACTTATCAAAATAAGGTGAAAATCAAAGATCTAAGTAAATTTTACATTGATTAATCAATTCAACTATGTAAAGCAATAAAAAAACCTTATTTACACCGTGCAACGTTAGAGTGATGAAATGAAGAAAAAACATGCAAAAATTACGAGGAATCACATATATGTTCAACTCATTTTATTGATTTTATTTCTTTATTTTGTTATATTTAGGCATGTTTCATTAGTTGACTTCTAAGTGGTCATATAAGATTAATTTAGGGTTTTTTTAATTTTTTTTCCATTTTCTAAGTTATTTATTACGGTAATCATTACTTTACATATTCAATTTCACCTCTTTTTGATAAATACACGAGTGGACATTGTAATTTTCTAAAACTCATGGGTGGACATTGTAATTCTCCGATACCTCATAGGTGGGCATTGTAGTGGTTAAAACGTGGTCGAATACTTTATAAATATTCATATAATAGCTTTTGTATACTTTATATATAAACAATCTAATATTTTTTATATCACTTCATATACTTAGTAGTTAAATAGACAAATATTTTATTCTACAAATTTGTATATTAACTTTAGTATACTATGTATCCGAACATTAGAATATTTTATTTATATTGATTCGTACACTTAGTAGTTAGTATTTAAACAGTAGACTATATTATTTATATTGATTTGTATACTTAGTATTTAAACAGTCAAATATTTTAGTACACATTGTATTTAAAGAATCAAAAACTTTATTTCTACCGATTTGTATACTAAATTTAATACACTCAGTATTTGAAAAATCAACTTTATTTATATTGATTTGTACACTTAGTATTTAAACAGTCAATTACTACTTTATTTATATAGATTTGCATATTTAGTATCTAAACACTCGAATACTTTGTTTCTATAGATTTTTTCAGTATCTAAACAGTCGTATCCCTAATTGATACAAAACAGTCAAATACTTGGGCTCTGTTCGGCATGACTTCTTTACGGTTGTTTTTGTAGCTATTTTGGTCTGGTTTTTTTATGGTTGTTTTACAGCGTTTTGCTGGTTGTTTTGTGCTGGTATATATGTGGCTGTTTTGAAAACTGTAGTTGGCAGTGTGGTTGTTTCGTTCGGCGTTTTTGAATAAATTAGTTAAGTTAGTTACGTGTAGTGCGTTACCGATTTCTGTGATACAATTACAAATTTTATATTACATTTTAAAATAATTTATTGTTAAGTTATAAATAAAAGAACTACTAACAAGTATACAAACTAATATATACATAATTTATTAACTAGGAAGACAACAAATTTTTATTACAATCAATTTTTGTTAACATTTTTATTAAGGTCTATACAAATAATTTCACTATTATCAACCACAATTCTATCAATGGATAACAACAATTACAACTATACATGGTTTTAACACACCAGACTACTTGTTCACATTTGAATAAAAGAAAAATATAATAATTAATTAGTGAACTTTGTTAATGTTTACATCATACAAAACAAATAAACAATTTAGTTGTTAAAAACGTATGGCATATATATTACTATGTACATATAATTAAATATTCAGGTTTTTGTACCTTATTTTTAATAAAATGAAATACTACCATTACAATGTGGTGTTGGTAAATAATTTGTAAAAAGTACTACTCAATGACATTTTTATAAAAACAAATAATAATTGACTTTTTTAAAAAAATTAGTTAATTTATTAATATCAATCGCTACAATTTCGCAACCTAACTTTTAAACAATAATATGCATGATATTCATTCTCTTCATTACTAATTTTATAAATTTACGCTATCACTGGTGGAACGGAACCCTTTAATTGCGGTGGTTTAATCACGGCTTTATCACAAACCGTGATTAATAGGAAGGCCGGAATTAATTAACGACGTTTATTGACTTAACCGTAAACAATAATCGATTGGAGGTAGGCACGCCTTTTTTAGAACGGACTTTAGATGACGGTTATTAGTAAAACCGTAATGTAAAGTCCCATGTTGACGCGCACTTTACGGTCAACAGACTTTAGATTACGGTTTTACTAATAACCGTCATCTAAAGTCCCCGCTCATTGATGTTCAACGACGTCGTCTTGACCTGATGCCAAATATTTCCCGCATTATTTGATTTTTTCAATGCCGCGCGTAATCTAAATTACAGTGAACGACGTCGTCTTACCAGCATATTGTACATTAAAAAGAACTTTATACTAATGTGTTACATATGTTTGATCGAATAAAACTCATGGCATAATGGCTGTGGGTACATGAGTCAACACCATCGATCTTGAGTTCAAAACCCAGCATAGGCCAAAATATTTTTGTGCTTTTTTTTATTTCGTTAGACTTTAGAATACGGTTCTTTAGGAACCGTCATTCAAAGTGTGACTTTACATTACGGTTTTCTTGTAAACCGTAATCTAAAGTCCTTTTATCTAGAACATTTGCCCGTTTACTCTGCACACTTACAGTAACTCTTCTTCTCTCTCGCGCTATCTTCTGTATGAAATCGCCTCCTCTCTCCTGTCACCTTGCTAACGGCCATCGTCGCCGTCGCTCCCACCACCTTTGTCACTCCCATCGCCGCCGGTCACCACCCATCTACCACTGATCTCACCGTTGACGTCTCTATCGCGTACTGGGTATGCGATCGATCGATTGTCGTTTTTTCTAACTTTGTTCATATACATGCATTTCGATTGCAAGTTCTAACCTCGTTTCTATCGAATCCTGAGAGTGTAATGGCAAATGTTCTGTTCATATATTTGTGCCCAGATTCACAGTTAATTGCAACCTAGTTCGTGGGCTGATTTCTGCACTACTTGCCCACTTCGGTGCTTAGTAACAGTAATTTTGCAAACCAAACTGTAAACTGTTGTATTTATTTATTCTTAACATTTAGTATTACAATTAATACATAATAGTGTAGTTTTAAAAATGCTACTACTTAAAACTGCCACATGAAAGAAAGTAAGTTCAAGTATATTACCGATTCCTGAAAATAGCTCATTTTCAACTGCTCAATCTGCTATGCCAGATGCTCACTGTTTGATTCACAAGCTGTGACAGGAATCAACAATGCTATTGTTATAACCACCAGAAAGAATAAGATGAATTTGGGTATTTTAATGGTTCTAGAATGACTAGTTTCAGTCCTTCAATCTGAAGTACTGTAGAGAAGGTCATAAACTTCATTTGCAGTAGAAGAAGATAAGTTTATGTATGTTACCAGTTCTAGATGGTGCGTGCGAATTTGACTTTGATAAAACTGATTGGAGACGTTAGAAATATAGGGGAGATGCTGTCGAATTTTTTCAGCGGTTTAGCTAGCATTTAACCTTGATTTTTTGATGAATTCTAATGTTGTCGTTTTTCATTTATGCATCAGGACTACGACTTTATTTTGGCTTCCGACCTCAACCGTCTTAGCATCGGCTAATCGTCTACTAGAGGTAGGATTTATATATATACATATAATATTTGACAAACTACCAAACATAGTTATCCGCCCAAGATATACCTAATAGAGGTATATCTTCGGCAGTCCCTGTCGGGACTCTCCATGATTGTTAAATCTCACACCTAGGGTGTGAATGTGTTTTTAATATGTACTTTATTGATTATTTCGGCAGTATCTCTTTATTGTTCTTCGAATGCATATATTATTGATTAATATCATAATATCGTGCATTCGAAGAACTGTAGGGATATGCTGCCGAAATTTTCAATAAATTACATATTAAAAACACGTTCACCGGTGGGATTTAATACTCATGGATGGATTTAGGTTGATAAGATACAAAAGTGTAAAGACTCTGCCACGGGTGACGGTATGAAATGGCTGCCTTCATATAAATAGCTAGAAGGAGATGGAACGTTTGTGGATTTACAGCGGAAATTTGGACGACAAGTTTTTAGAAGGAGTTGATAAGTTATGCACGGTGTTGGTGAACAATCTGAAACCTATAGACAAGGGATACATATTTTGTCTGTGTGTCACTGCCAAAACAATCTGAGATATCGCGGCGTTGACACAATTAAGGAACATCTGATCCGCCGTGGTTTTACAAAAGATTTCCAAGACAAATCCGATGGCATGGCCAGAGTGCGTTCGATGTTATTAAGCCTGACAAAGGGGATAATGTTCAGGCAAACACAGAAACAGAACTCGGAGATGATACAGTTGCGGGTGATCCAGAAGACGTTACAGATGACGTTGAGCCAGATTTCTAGGACGATGACATTGAGACTATGCTCGAAGATGTGGAACGACATCACTCTAACACGCCATACAAGTATGAAAATTTGTTGGATTCATCCAAAACACCATTGTACCCCGGGTGTGACCCTACAAAGTTAAGCAAGTCGAGTGTCGTCCTTAAGCTATTCAACTTGAAAGTGAACCATGGCTGGAGTGACGTAAGTTTCACTGCCCTCCTGGAACTGTTGAAATACGTTCTTCTAGTGGATAACGTTTTACCAACGACTACGTACTCAGCCAAAAAACTGATGTGCCCAATGGGTATGGAGTACCAGAAAATTCATGCTTGTCCAAATGGTTGCATGCTGTTTTGGAAATCGGATGAATTTGCTGAAACCTGTTCAGCATGTGGAGCGTCACGGTATTTGAAGAAACAACAAACTCACATCAGTGATAGTAAGAAAGGTTCACCAGCTAAGGTACTGTGGTACCTGCCCATCATTCCAAGGTTCAGACGTTTGTTCTCCATTGAGAAAGACGCAGAGAATCTTCGGTGGCATTCAGTTCACAGGAAAAAGGATGGCAGATTGAGACATCCCGCTGATGCACCACAGTGGAGAAACATAGACATAAAATTTCCTGAGTTTGGTAACGAACCGAGAAACCTGAGGCTAGGCTTGTGCACGGATGGGATGAACCCTTACGGTACTTTGAGTAGCATACACACTACCTGGCCTGTGCTTTTGGTTATTTACAATCTACCGCCGTGGTTATGCATGAAACCAAGACACATCTTGTTGTCTTTGTTAATATCGGGTCCAAAGCAACCGGGCAACAAAATTGATGTATTCCTACAACCTTTGATAGAGGATCTACAACTCTTGTGGAATGAAGGGGCTACGGTTTACGACTCATTCAGCAAAGAGGACTTCAATTTGCGTGCTATGTTGTACTGCACAATCAATGATTTCCCCGCCTATGGTAATCTTTCAGGCTATTCAATCAAGGGGGTGTTGGCGTGTCCGATTTGTGGTGAAAACACTTGTAGCATTCGCTTGAAACATAGTGGCAAAAACGTGTACATGGGCCACCGAAAATTGCTTCCAAAAGGACATAAGTATCGAAAGATGGCGAAAGAGTTCGATGGGAAAACTGATCACAGCGTGGCGCGCCAGCCTTTGACAGGTATAGAGATTTACAAAAAGTTGGAAAATATTGTCAACAACTTTGGGCCGCCAACCAAAAGTGGTGAAAAAGTGTTTGGAAAAAGAAATCAATTTTTTGGGAACTCGAGTACTGGCAACATCTGGAGGTTAGACATTGTATTGATGGGATGCATGTCGAGAAAAACGTGGGTGAAAGTATCACTAGCACCCTTTTGAACATAAAAGGAAAGAAAAATGATCATTTGAAAGGAAGAAAATATTTAATTGAGTTGGGCATACGCACAGAGCTTGGCCCGCAAGAACGTGGAAAACGTACATTCTTGCCTCCTGCCTGTCACACTCTGTCTAAAGAAGAGAAACATAGTGTATGCTGAAATACCATGTAATTAAAAACAGTGATTAATTAGGCTAATTATATTTTTAAATGCTTAATTACACTTAAATAAATACGAGGGAACATATCCCGAAGAAAACGGACCTTTAAAATGGGTTAAAAGCATAAACGAACCTTAAAGCGCGTTTTTCAAGGAAACCAGGAAAACGTGACTTTAAGCGGGTCAAATAGACTCGTAACAATTTTGGTCAACTAAATAGTCACTAACAAATATTAGTGGAGCTTTAGAACCAATAAAATTAATTAAACGAGAAAATTCTGGAAAACGGGTACCGGTTAGTGAAAACTGTACACCGGTAACCGGTAATGTGGGGTAAGAATGCAAATAAACAAACTTAGTGTGTCCACATTGCAAATAAAAAGTAAAAATCAGATTGTGTGTGTGTGTAGGGGGCGGCCAGCACTCCTCCCTCTCTCACTCTCTTTATTTCTCTCTTATTAACTAAAAGACAAGGAAATAAAGAAAGGAAAAAAAAATAAGACTCTCTCACTTCACTCCCCTCTTCCTCTCACGATTTCCCTCCTCTCTATTCTCTCTTTTCTTCCTTCTTCTTCTACCTTGCGACAACCATGGAGAATTAGAGAAACTCACACAACTCCCTCCTTCTCTCCTCTTGTTAACCCATTAATCTTGCTCCAAAAAAATTACAAAATTAGTACCATTGGAATCCCCTTGCAAAGGAGAACATTTCCCTCCTTTCAAAAATCCAAAAGCTTCATTTTCGTTTTTATGGGTGTTCCCCATTTGAAGATTCAAGTCCACCATTAGAAGCACCTTCACCTCCTTATCATCTTGAGGTAAAAAGAAGTTCGAAAATCCATCATTCCTAGCTCTCATTAGCATTTTAAGAATTTTCAGTTTTGAACTCTTGGTTCCTTGTTGTTCCAGCCGATTTTGGCTCTTTTGTTGGGCTAGGAATCTTGTTCTCTTGCTAGTCAAGAACTTCATCCATTCATTGGAAGGTAATACTCTTTCCTAAACCCTAAAACATTAAATTCTAGGGTTAGAGTAAAAATGAATGCTAAATGGATAGTGTGTATTGGTATGGTGGTGTAGCATTGAGTATTGTGTGAAGAAGAACAAAGGAAGAAGGAAAGAGGAGAAGGAAAGGAAAGAAGAAAGAAAACTAGAGAGAACAAGGTAAAGCCTCTTACCTTGAGCTAGTTTGTATTGTGTATTGTAACAGTTTTTGGAGTAGTAAAATGAGTAGTGAATTGAGTAATGAGTAGTGAGTATGTTGTAGTATGATGAGTAATGGTATTAAACAGTTTTGAAGTTTTTAAAATGAAGTTTAAAAGCTTGGGAAAACCATGGGTAGTATGTGTAGACACCAAAAATTCTCACCCCATAAAACAAAATTCAGGAAAATAAATAAAATAGAAGGGTCATCTTCTTTCTATCTCAAAGTTTCTTGGTGCGTGTGTCAAGCTGAAGCCCCCATTTCATTAAAAGATTTTTGGATCTATTTGCAAACATTTGAGAAAACATATTTCAAAAATAAAAGCATATGCTTTCAAAGATACATTTTCAATATTATTTCATCTGTCTGCTAGTCGACTCCTAATTCGGCTCATATTTTAGTTCGTTTTACCTCTTATTTCATCCAACCCTCATCTGTGAATATGTGTATATAACATTCATTACATTAATGAATCAAGGAATTGCGGCACTGTATTGGTAATAACGTCATATATCCAACCCACTTGTGTTGGGTTCAAATGTGCTTGGAGTGAATCAAGTTAGCTCCATTTTTGTAGGAATTCCTGCTTTTCTTCCCTGGACTTTGTGTCCGTTTTTACTTTCCTTCTCCCTGATGCGGCCCAACACAGTCAGGTCCAAATTGAACCTATTACAGATCGGCTCAGCTAAAAATCTATCGGACGTTTCTTTTCAATCTCTCAGCCTTCCAAAGCGTAAAACCACACCTGTTGTTGCATATATATACCGACAAAACTAAAAAAACCTAGAGAGGTGTGCTCCTCAGAATCAACAGCCGCCTCAAAACACTCCCTCTATTCCATCTCGATCTTCCCCTTATTCCTATCCATGGATAACTCTTATTCAACCCAAAAGAAACCATGAAATAAGGCGGAGTAATCGCCACCTCCATTGATCGATTTTTATCGACCACCTTCTCCTGCTTGTTCTCTGGATCTCGATCTCCATTTTCAAAAGAAAAAATACAGTAGCCTCCTGCATTCGTGCCCTTCACTGTCGTTATTTTTGCAAACCCAACTGCCGAACAGGAACATATAACTCTGACCCTCTGTTCAGTCTCTCTCACGGTAAATTTGTAATCCAAACCGGCGAACATAGTATACTCTACGCTTTCTTCCTTCTCTTTTTCATTCCCGAACACATTACAGACAACTCAACACCCTCATCATTCACGCTATCCATCATCATCATCATCGTCATCTTATTTATTCACCGTAAGTTTGCAAGCAAACTGACGAACAAGAACATGTTACTGCACCTTTTCCATTCTCTTCATCGAACATTCACGTCATGCACCTGTAATGGTATGAAATATACCATGCGGAAGGTCAAAACGTCTACCGAAGGCCTGCTAGCGGAAGGACTACTATCGGAGACCAATTGTCGGAAGGCCTGCTACCGAAAGGCCCCGATGCGGAAGGATCTACCAAGAGAGTCTACCGGAGGCCAATTATCGGATGGCCTATCGATGGAAGCCGCTACTACCGGAGGGATTATTGTCAAAGTGACGGTCCGGAAGAGTTAGTCCAATACGGAAGCGGTTTTCCAGTCCGGAGAGACTACCCGTAAAAGGACTGATAGTTATGTTTATGTAATACCATCACATGTATAGGGGCAAAAGGGGAAACTTAGTAATAGAAAGTCTATAAATAGGAGTAGAAGGGCTCATTTGTAAAGGGGTGAAGTTAAAAAAAAAGGGAGCTCACACCCCAAAAGCTCTCTAGAGTTGTAAACCAAAGCATGAATAATAGCTCTGTCTAGAAGTGGACGTAGGCCGGATTATTGGCCGAACCACTATACATCATGGTGTGGAAATTGTGTTGGGAGAGTAACCTCTGTTACATCTTCATTGGCGCCGTCTGTGGGAAACGAACATCAACCACGATTCAACCACGTTCTTACTCATCTTCGATCCAAACGGACGATTCAACCAAAAGTTCGTCGAGGTCATTCATTGTAATCTCCAGTATCCTCAGTAAAATCTATGGAGCGGGAGAGCCTCGAAGCCTCAAAAATCTTTGTAAGATCAAAAACCACGGTTCGTCCACGTGATTTAGGAAACCATGAAGAATTCAACCGGCCTACATCTTTGAAAGAGATTATGAGCGATGATCTTGAGGTACGAGGATGCAAGGGCCAATGACGGTCGAACATCCGAGATGCACGGTTCAGTCAAGAGGAATGCGAATCCTCTTTCAGAATGAGATCGAAAGAAGGGATCTCGACAGGAAATCACAAACTCACAGCGAGAGAGCTTGAGAGATCATCATCGGAGACTGGCGTTTGGAGCGAGGGACTAGTTCTTCATTACCGGTAAGAATCGATTCTCGACGATCTTGGAATATGTAAAGAGATCGGTGATGAGAGAGCAGTTAGACAAAAGCAATCCGTAAGGCAACCACGATTTCACCGCGGTTCACAAAAACTAGAGAGTTATCTAGCTTATCGTTGGAATTCAACACCTACGATCAAGAAGCTCAAAGATATTCACGAAGATGGACAAGGAAACAGCAATTGCGGGATCCATCGACATTCGCCACAAGGGCGAGAATCTCGAAGTTATCAGGAAGTCGACCGCGATGCAGATCGCCACGGAAAGGTGGATCGCACCAACAAAATCAGGGATTCAGGAGCAATAACTCCACACCTCTTTACTCCGAGGCAGTAGGAGAAGAATTTCGGCAATCGTCGCTTCGAGACAATCACGCTCAGAAATAGGAAGTTGCACTAAACATCCGAAATAATCAGAAGGAGTTTCAACCTGGAACGTCTCAACCTGTAGGGTGACGAGGGAACTCTTTAAAGATCATCGGAGGAATTCATTCGCACAGCCAGGATCTTAAAATTTGTTCACCACGATCTCGTTCGCAAACGCGTAATAACTGCAGTAGTCGCTCTTGTCGGGAATGTTGCCGAAGCCAAAGAGCAACAAGAAGGTCGGGGAATCGGAAGCGAAGAAATCATCATCGGACGAGAATATTTGTCTCCATGCAATTATCGGCAGCAAGAGATTGAACGCTTGACATGGCTAGCGCCACAAATAACCTCGGGGGCCAAACGCGGAGTTTCTGAGGCAGAAGCAACAAAGGATTTCAAAATCAACCTCCGCAAGTGACTGGCGATATGCATCCACCTACTGGCCGAAGGACGATTTGTCTTTGTGCATTCCTTCGGAGGCCAATCTCCTTCGGAAGCCATTTTCCTTCGGAGGCCAATCTCCTTCGGAAGCCATTTTCCTTCGGAGGCCAATCTCCTTCGGAAGCCATTTTCCTTCGGAGGCCAATCTCCTCTCGGAGACGAATCTCTTCTGAGAAATGAAATTCCTCTCGGAGTCCGGTAGAAGTTGTGATATCGCGTGAGGTTACGTCGGAGTGGAAGAATAAAACCAACTGACGCATATGGCGAATGTGGCGTCAACAAATGAGTAACTTATCATCTTCACCGGTGGTAACTTGGCATCATTTACCGGTTGAACTTGGGGTTGCAGCGACATCACTGAGATAAGTCAATTCAGTAAAGCATCTTTAAAATACTTTTGCATGTTATTTTGCTTCTTCAACTCTGATTAGCGATTAAAATATGTTTGCTGCTATGAGTTGCGATTGGTTATGTTGATCTGAATCTTGACTGAGCATGATTTTCACCACATTATTGCTTCAGTCTTTCCTATTGATACAAACCACAGTATGACATATATAGTAAACATGCTTTTTTACCTCTATTATACAATGGTTCCATAGCTTTACTTCACTTCTGATTCTTACAAGAGGCGTAAGACCTGTTTTGATCTGATATTCAATCAGCTGTCAGTAAAGCTCAAATTATCTTCAGTTTTTATTGCATTTAAAATTTCGGAATCTGGATTGCTGCTGCTATGGTTCAATTTGGCCAGAACTTTGACCATTTTTAAGGCCTCATCCATACGTTGTTTCTAACCTATTAGAGAGATGGGCAGCATATGCCGCTTGAAATCCAACTTGCGCTATTAATAAAGGGCTTGCTATAACTAGGAAGTAATGTCTGGTTCTAGTTATGATTATTAGTTCGGTTTAAGAGATCTTATGGTATTATATTAAAACTAGTTTTGCTAGGCTCGAAAGTTATGCTTAGGATTGCTGGTGAGAAGAAGATACATAGCAATAAGAGGCTAATATCTTGAGCCACAATTTTGTGTTACTTGCAATTTTTAGTTGGATGTTTGTGCATGTAGCAGCAGAAAACTAGTTATGTTCGATTTTAGTAGAATTTGATCCGAGCTGGGAAAACAATGTCATACGGAGGCATGAATTGCTTGCTGATCTGCCCTGCTCCAGCTCGTGGTAATGGTGCATTTAAATAGAATAAGGAATGCTAATAATCCTGCCCATACTGATGTAGCATAAGTATGACATCATTTCAGAACCGTCTAATTCTGGCTTAGGTAATCATTTCTGCACGTGCAATGTGTACAAAAAGTGCTTTAAAAATTTTAATTTTACAGTAGTAATATTATCTGTTCAAATATGTGCTTTCCTTCTACTTTGATTTATTCTCTATAGCTCGCTTGTGTCTACCTAACATGTACTATACACAACTACTTTTGTTCAGTTCTTGCTAACACACTAGTTCGGATTCATGAATAACTTGTTGGATGGATGTAAATCCACTATATTTCTGTTACAACAGTAAGGGAATGGTGTTATACCAAGACTTTAAATTGCCTCCGACGTTATTCATATCAGTTTATGAACGCTTGAAACTTGTTACGAGGAACTGTTTGTGTTCGTACAATACAATCTGGCTTCAGCTGTTGCAGCATACTGTTTTTTATAAATGTGTACAGCAACAATGTTATGACACAATCTGCCCATTTTGACGTTGTTTAATGCTGTCTTGCTTGGATATCTTGCTTTGTCTTTATTCTACCATTATGCTAATTTCAAAAGGTACATCGGTCCTGAATCACGAAGTTATTTGGTCCTATTTCTGTTGTTGCTTGATATCACGGTTCCGGCAGTTAAACGTCTTCATTTTTTACCGCTTAGGAGACAAGCTGCTACACTTTGAGCTTGAGCCACGGTTCGCTTTGTAAAAGTGAGAGATTTGCAGTAGCCTGGAATTCCATGATACTAATCTTCCGAGAGAGCAAAGAAAATACATCTTACCAGGAGCTACAACAGAGGGGAGCAAGGTTGTATGACCTCACTATTGCCACCCCTTGGAAAAATGGTACCGCTAGCAACCTGTCACCCTCACCGTGAGCTAGTTAGGCTGAGCTCCACCGGTAACAACTTCAAAATTTCCACCGGTAGTCATCTGACATCCCACCGGTAATATTAGCTCACCGGTAAAAAAGAGGTACCAAACTTTTGATATTTTATTGTGAATATTATTTTGCCCCTGGAAGTTTACGAAACTTTTCCTAGAGGATTGATCACCCTCTAGTTTTCAAAAAAAAAGAGAAATATTTTAAAGCAATTTCTGATTTACTTGAAATGAAGACCAGCGAGTCTTGGAAAAAAAAAGAGAAAGAAAAGAAAGAAAAAGAATGTATCCGACGATCTCACCATTGGCCATGGTAGAGTGTTTTGTATCCGACGATCTACCATCAACGATGGTAGTGTAATTCATCCGACGATCTCACTGTCAGCGTCCTGGCAGTAGAGTGTTAATCCGACGATCTCACCGGCTCAAAGTCGGTAGAGTGATAAACCGACGATCTCACCATATGTACAGTGGTAGAGTGTGAAAGCATGAAAGTGTAACTAAGGGGTTACCAAAAGAGATCTTGGCAAAAAAAAAACAAAAAGAGCAGTCTAAAATTCTTCATTATAAGAATCTCCAACTTTTGGGAAGTAATAGAATTTATAGTAATTCCTTTTGTTCACTTCAGACTTGTGCTATCCATGTACTTAGAAAGGCTGCTCTAAAAACCTATAGGCTGTATATTTGGGTTTTTTATCCCCGTGATTAATATACTCTAACTAACAAAAAACTCTTGGGAAGTCCGGTCGCTCCGGGCAGCCCAAGAGACAAATATCTTTTAGTCTGTTAAATTTAGGTATGCAGGTCCAAGGAATAAAGTGATTCAAGCGGGAATCTGATTATGAAGTAATATCCCATTTATTATTATTATCTCGGACTTCTTGAGATTATTATGGTCTTCTGGAATTATTATGGTCTTCGGGAATTATTATGGCCTTCTGGGATTATTATGGCCCTTCGGAATTCCAGATCTTTGGATTTCTTATTATGGCTCGGTCAAGGGACGGAGACCTTTTCTCAGGAGAACAAGTGGGACTTCATCGCCCTCGGGACAAGTGGGACTTCTTTGTTTCCAGAAGACAAGCACTTACATAGGCTATAGTTTTTAAGTTCATTTCCTTTTTAGGCAAAAGAAAAAGAACTTGTGGGACTAGGAGATATATAGTAGAAAAGAAAAGAGTACAAAGTGTAAATTTTATCTTCTTTTTATAAGTTCCACTTTTTAGTGTTAAAAAGTAGAACTTGTGGGACTGATGTAATGGTATGAAATATACCATGCGGAAGGTCAAAACGTCTACCGAAGGCCTGCTAGCGGAAGGACTACTATCGGAGACCAATTGTCGGAAGGCCTGCTACCGAAAGGCCCCGATGCGGAAGGATCTACCAAGAGAGTCTACCGGAGGCCAATTATCGGATGGCCTATCGATGGAAGCCGCTACTACCGAGGGATTATTGTCAAAGTGACGGTCCGGAAGAGTTAGTCCAATACGGAAGCGGTTTTCCAGTCCGGAGAGACTACCCGTAAAAGGACTGATAGTTATGTTTATGTAATACCATCACATGTATAGGGGCAAAAGGGGAAATTAGTAATAGAAAGTCTATAAATAGGAGTAGAAGGGCTCATTTGTAAAGGGGTGAAGTTAAAAAAAAAGGGAGCTCACACCCCAAAAGCTCTCTAGAGTTGTAAACCAAAGCATGAATAATAGCTCTGTCTAGAAGTGGACGTAGGCCGGATTATTGGCCGAACCACTATACATCATGGTGTGGAAATTGTGTTGGGAGAGTAACCTCTGTTACATCTTCAGCACCTTCCCTCTGCTTTTCACTCACGCTTTTTACAACCCGAGCTGGTCGATGAGGAGTGAGTAAGCTCTAGGTTTCTTCCCCCTTTTCAACCGGCGAAGCAAAGAGCAAACAAACTCTGCACCTTCTTCAGTCTTTTCTTCTGCGTACAAGGGAATACGTGCTCTGAGCCTTCATTCATCTCACGGTATTCTGCAACCTAACTAGCGACCAAAGAGCAAACACACTTCACCTCCTTCATTCTGTTCGCATCCTTGTCAAACAAGGGACGTACATATTCTACGACTCTTCATTTTTCTCCACCCTGGCATACTCCTTGCGAGAACATGTTATGTCGACTGCATAGGAATTCGCTCTTCTCTTTACAACCGGACTGGAAAACAGGAGTATCACCTCCAACTCTCTTCAATTGCTTCACCCTCTGCAACTGACGAACAAGAGTAGACAAACCCACTGTGCCTCGGGGCTTCTTTTCATTATAACTGGAAAACAAGGGAAAACTTTCCCCTATCAGAAGAAAGGTGCTGAAGTCGTTGGTATATCTTCCCCTTTCTACTGTTTCGATTCAAGGAAAACTGGTACCAAATCCTTATCCTCGTCATTACTTGTGAGCTATGCACAAATGTTATTACCTGGACGCTGCTCTCTGCAGATTTTGTTCCACTGAAGCTCTGAGTGTTCGGTCACATGTATTTACGACAATTAAGTATGGTTCTCATTTTTTTGATGTCGTCCATGCGTTTATCAACAATTTGGTGTAGTTTTTTTTTTATCCAATCCGCTAGATTCTCATGAACTTGAATAAACGATTTGGGAAAAGAAAATGAGTCATCTCTATATTAATCGATTAGTGTAATATTTGCATTTTTGTTTAAGTACATTATTTTAGTAGTATAACTTCACGACGATTTATTGATAAAAAAAAGAGTATGAAGAAATAAAAACAGCAACAAAAAAAAAGAAATCAAGAGAAAAAAAAGTCATGATATCCGTTTTTTTTTACGAATATAGCTTTTGACGAGTAGAGAAACGAACAACCAAAAAAGATGGGGATTAGTTTTCGAATCTGTTTGTTGTTGTTTTTTGTGTGCGTGTAAATTTTGGCAATATGAATTTAGGATCCACAATTTTAGGTTTTAGTAAGTTTTTTACATGGCTTTTTTTGATTTGAGTAATTAGTTTTTAGAATTTATTAATAGGTATTTTAACCATGTTATTCTATTCTGATTTTTGTTCATGTATAAACTTGCTTAGATTTTGTTAATTTGTGATCAAATTGTATTTGTTAAATCGTGTTGTGTATGAATTGTTATTATATTTTGTTTGCTATATCCATTTGTATTATTATAATTTGTTGAGTCGGACCCGTTTGGGTTGCTGCAAACCCTCAGCCCAAACTTCAATTTCACCTCGGGCCCAACTCATTACTAGCCAAACCGGGCTAGAACAGGTGGCCATAGAATAACCTTTAGACTTTACCTACTTATTTCTGGACACATCAAGTCCAGTTTAGAGAAAGCTTCTAGGTTCAGGGATGTTCCTCACCCAAACGGGCCGTAGAGTCTGGTCGGTGGGGAATGCTCTTCTTGTATAAAATTTTCCAAACATCCTTATTATCAGAATAAAACTCACAATCAATGATTCGTTTCAATCAAAAAATCCAGTTCAAACCCAAAATCCAATTCCAAATCAGCCCACAAATTCAATTTCAAAGCAATTCATTCCAATCCCAATTTCAATTCAATCTCATTCAATTCTTAATTCAATTCGATTCAATCTCAATTTCAGTTCAAAAATTCATCTCAAATCCAATTCAATTTCAAAATCAAATCAATTCAATCTCAATTTCAGAACAAAGCCAAATCAAATTCAATTAGAAAATACATTCAACTCCAATTAAATTTCAATTTCAATTCCATTTCGATTTCAATTCCAATTCTGATAAAAAAAAAATCAATCCAATTTCAATTTGACTCCAATTCAGTCTCAATTCAATTCTAGTTCAAATCAAAATTCATTCAACTCCGATTCAATTTCAATTCCATTTCAATTTCCCCCACACTCTGAATATCTCATAGACCCGAGCATCTCACAGACTTTGTCATCCCAACGATTCAAATGTCTCACAGACCCGAGCATCTCACTGACCCGAGCGTCTCACAGATCTGAGTGTCTCACAGACTTCGACATCTCAAGGTTTCAAACGTCTCACAGACCCGAGCGTCTCACAGACCAGCATCCCAAACCCGAAACTCCAGATCCTTCTAAATCTCAAGCACGTTAAATATCTTCAAACTCCACAAACATCAAAACTTCCAAAACTCAAAAGGCTCTGAACTACGTAAGGTCTGATCTCAACAGGGAGTTGAGTACGTAGGCAGCCCATCTAGGGTGCGACCCTATTTCAATAAAAAAAACCTTTTTCCCACTCTAAGGTGTTCTTCATATCTCTCAAAACATTCAAATCCCCTCTGACTCCCACATACCCTCGACTTCTTCAACTCTCAACCTCAGACTTTTTCCTAATCTTACATTCCATACTCATTCGTATTCATCAATTCTTCCTCTTGACGCTAGCTTGGCAGAAAAGCTCGCCTCATCCACTCGTCTTCTCTCCTCCTGTCCTAATCCTATCCATGGCTTTTAAATGAATCTCTTTAAAATAAGGTTTTGAAAGAAAGCAATCCCGACAATTGGAGACCGAGGTTTCCTCGGGCACCAATCCGAAGTCGTGGTCGTTGCCACCTCTAAGGGGTGTAACCCAGTGCGAACCCACACAGAATCTTTGGTATGACCAGATAAGTCCAATCCATTTGCAAATCTCAGAGTCAATTAATGGTTCTTAGAACCCGATCTTCCTTCCTAGTTATCATAGGTCAAACTAGGTGGCGACTCTAGTCAATTCCGCCTTATAGAGGCATAAGTCCGCGTGGAGCCCATCGAGAGCAGGCGTAGTGCATACTTGCACTCCCCTTTATGCTTTCTGGGAAAGACGGACGATTTAGTAGGTATTTGAGGGATGTCAGAATAACGGGTGTTCACCCTCCACAGAATGACATTTTCTAGGATCTCGGCTTTTTAGTTAGACCGTATTTAGATAGACCCTCCTCATACCGAAAAATCACCCTCCACAGAATGGCGACCCTGCTGGGGAAAACTTGAGTAAGTTTTTCTCAAACTCAAGGAAGACTGAACTCCATTCAAAATTGTCAGGATTTCCCCACTTCTTTCAAAACCTTCAAGAGATTCATTCAAAAGCCGTTAGGACTACTCTACTCCACACTTAAGTGTGTTTAAGAGGATAGTTAAGATGAGAGTTCAGAGTTTTGAATTTTGGCCTTAAGTGCCACATGTGTCTTTGACATTACATGCTTCACTTTTATTACTATTTGTTTTTACTGTCTTATCGTTTTACTGCTCTTCATATATGAACATACTATTTTAATTGTTAATTGTTTATTTATGGTTTTTGTAAATGGGGCCTTCGTAGAAAGGAGCCAACCCATTGTTGCATCGGGTTAGTTTAGGACATGCATTCCTCTGTGTCACCTTTACTATCTACGTCGGGATGAACAACTGGTCCCAGTTGGTTCCCTCTGAGTATGGTCCTTCGTAGCTAAGGATAAAGCCCACGAGGTGGTATGGCCGTAGTTGTCTACACCTTGAAACAACTCAGGATCCTTTCAAACACCTTTTCGAGTCAAAGCCAGCATATATAAGCTATGAGCCTTCAGTGTCCAGCTGCCTTATCCAGTGTCTAGGATGGGTTTTATGGGTAGTTGCCCTCTTGTATGCCGCCTGTCTGACCACCCTTCTGCCTTACCCTGAAGATTGCATGGGTTCAGTTCTCCATGATTCCTCTGCACCACGGGTGTCTTTAAAGCCTAATGTCGCGCTACAAATTCATAGAGGATCCCGTATTTACGGATACCCATACATGACACAGCAGCGTAGTCAGCGATAATTTAGAATTTAGACACACACACCTTAGACGTGCAGACGAGGGGAGACCCGTTTCCATGCAGTACTTCCCCAAGTTTCCCAAAAGTGGGTATGTTGTGATAATCACCAGCCGTGGCTCGTGTGACTGTATCACTTCGGGTATCCTGACCTTTCGAACTTAAGCACTCCGGACTTTCTTGATGACGTGCCTCACAAGGCATAACAGAGATAAATCCCGAGAGATGAACAGTGAAGGAACGACGGTTCCCCCGGTGGTATGGAAGCATTGATTGACCTGGAAGGTGATTATCCCAATCATTCACACTCAGCTCCACAAAAATCAGCCACGATTTTTTTTCTACACTTACATTTATGTGGATCACGTTTTAAAAATTTGCAAAAATCAAAAAATGAATCTTGTCAAATGCTCTAATGAAATCTCTTCAAAGCGGTTCATCTTGAATGATTTTCAAAAAAATAAAGATTTTCAAAATTGTCATTTCCAAAACAGTTTTCAAAATCGATTTCAATCAAAGTCTTCGAGAAAATAAACTTTGTCAAACAGTTTGCAAAGAACAGATTTCAAAGATCTACTGTCTACAAATGATTTCAAACAATGTTTCCCAAATATTTTTTTTTTTCTTCCAAAAACTAGTTTCTAAAACAGATTTCAAAACCCATTTTTTGCAAACGAGATTAAATAACATTTCTCACATATGTTGTTTCGAAATAGAATTTCTCACAAACGTATTTCAAAATAAATGATTTAGTCCCCATGTTGTGATTCGTTATTTTTGAAGTTCAACCCACCTTCAAGAGCAGCGGTCATTACTATGGAGTGTATACTAGTCATTTCGTGTTTTCACAAAGTGGTGGATTTTTCACATAAGATTTAGTGCTCGATCATTCACTTTTCCTTTCTCAAAATATTCCCCATTCCTCTCGTCGGAGCAAGTGAAGCAGCATGAAGATCGACTACGCGGATCGAGCTGAATGCTAGAAGCGCACCAAACCGTGGAGCTAGCCGTGTGACATGTAGACTGTCACCAACCGTTTAAAATACAAAATCAGAGGTGTACCAACCCGGGTCAAGCGACATGAAGATTAGGAACATCTGTTCGAGTTTAAACGGTTGAAATCGGAAGAACACCAACCCGTTCTGTTTGATCATAATACTGCCCCGTTGCAGGAGCCTGAAAACGAATGGGCAGAGCCGCCGGTCAAGAGTCCGAAGACGAAGAGTAGCCGGTCAAGAGCCAACCAGGAGCCCGAGCGTAAGCAGTCAGTCAGAAGCTCGAAGACGAAGCAGAAGAATCGGGAGAAGTTTTTAAGCTCAAACTCCCCCCATTTAATGACTTTTAGAATTGGATGTATAGGTTTTCCCCTAGCATTCTTTTCTCTCTTGTCAATTTCTGAATAGACTATGTGTATAGGTTATACATTTCCTTTGAATTCATTTAGATCATTGTGTATAGGGTTTCCCCACTCCTATTTTATTTGTGAATGATCAAGCATCAAATTCATACTGCGAAAATCCACCACTTCGGAAACACGTTTTTTCAAAACCGTTTTTCTAAAATGTAGCTTCTTTTGGAAACGAGCTAATAAAACAACCAACAAACAAAAGCATGCAACACATTCATGGCCAGAAAGGAAAGAGTTGCATGCATTCTCATTCAGTTCAAATTCATTAATCATGCATGAATCACGCTCATCTCAGGAAAATGCATAATCACATGTTACATTTCCAACACACCTCACACGAGCATTCATCCCATTTTTCAAGCATGCTAACATTTGTCAGATTATTCTTTCTACAGTGATGGTCGTGTTTGCAGGTGAATAACTACCTTTGCCTATGAGTGGCGACATGATCTTCGAAGTGATAGCAAGAAATATCGGGCATTCAAGCTTTTTTTTTCCCATTCAGCATACCATGTACATAGAGACCAACAACCACAAAAAGCATACACAAAAAAAAAATCTCAAAAAAAAACAGGTACATCCGAAAATCCAAAAAAAAAAATCATACATCCAAAAATCCAAAAAAATCATACCTTCAAAAAATCTCAGAAAAATGCAGCCAATGTCATATCAGTGGGTCACCATGCGGGAGTTGTCACTCCCTAAAAGTCCCAAGATCCAGGAGCCAATCACCAACCTGACCTCACTCAAGAATTACTTCTTCGACAACAATCACCACAACTCGACCACCTTCAGAGCCTACAATGACGGGATGAGCTTCATGAACCGCAAGCTGAATTCGGCTCAAGCGAGACTAGTCATAACCTTACCACTCATGCATTGCATCCAAAAACAAAACAAACATAAAAAAAAACATTCAGTCAACCATCTCAATTCATCATTTTCAGCATTCTATGCATCCTATACATGGTAATTCCATATTACCACAACACATCGCATGGTAGATAATTGCATTTGCATACTCCCATATCGAAACGACATCTTCGGGAAAATCACGAGAGATTGATTGAACAGAGTGCATGAACCACTTAACTCTCGACCCGTCAATGAGTACAAGGGTCCAATCAAAATCAGCACCACAAACCAAGTGAGTAGTGTGCGAAAAGCGGTATTTTCCTTTGAATTTCAAATGAATGTTTTGGACAATCTATTGAGCGATGAGGGAAGGTAGAGAGAGCCAATCGAAGTAAAACCATGAGCGACTTGTGCTCTCCTTCAGCACATGGAGAGGCATGATTCAAGTGAGATCAATGTCGATAGCAAGATATGAACAGTGATTCATGTAAAGATCCGAGAATAGTAAGAAAACAATCATTGACTAATGAGAATGACGAGGCACTTAGGATCAAAAACCTCCACAAGACCAAACAGCTTTAATTTCCCTGTGCATAATCCCTTAGTGAGCCCCGTTGAGCCTTTCACGATAAACCTTTTCTGCGAACTCCACAACATGCCAACTCACGTACGTATACTTACCTGCCCTTGCAATAGAGGATCTCAAAGGAGCCGGAGCCATGGTCCCTTCCCATCATCTTCCACAAAAACAACAAATGAAATGTTCAAAGAAATCAGCGAGTCAATGCAACTCCTCCAAGCCAAACACCAAAAAGAAACCGAAAATGTTCAAGAATATCGATAAATGAATGCAGCTTTGAAGCTGAAAGCCAAAATGCAAAGCAAAAAATGCTTGAGAAAGTTGATGAGCCAAATGCAATTTCAAAAAACAAAACGAGGAGAAAGTTCAAATCGAACACCAGAAGAGGCAAGAAGAAGAAATCCAAATCCGAAGGACCAATGATGTCCCGTAGAAGTCAATAAAGGTTATCAAAACCCGTCTAATCATTCCACCCATGGCAAAGGCGAAACATGTCTTCTATTGCACAAAAGCTCCACAATTCCTGAACAAATCCTCCAGTCCCATGCGACATACGTCATACCCCTCAGCCCCGTTACAACCCAATAAAGACCTCTGACTCATAAGTCGATGAGCGTCAACTGAAAGTATCGGATCTGAAACATGAATCATAAGCTTCGTGCTTGTTATCAACATGTCCCACCTCATAACACAGGGACTATGAGCGAATGAGTGCGATCTTACTGCACAAGGTCTTCCGAGTGCGAGCGAATCTTTGATTCAAGCACCAAATCATAAACAGCCTACCCCATTGCAGGTGAGGAACTTGTAAGGATCGGAAAGTCAAGAACGTCGAAAGAAATTCTCAGGAAAATACTGCTCTGAGCATCAAGAGTATCATCACGACATTAGCACACACAGCCATACTCACGAGAGATTGACCCATATCCCTCCAAGAGAGCAAAGTGATTCACGCATTCCAGTTCATCAATCACTCAAGATCAAACTGAAGATGTCTTATATTCGTAAACCTCATATTAATAGAGATAGGACCGTACCTTCTCTCCAAAAACTGCATGTGCATTTTGCATCGTGTCTAACATTTAAATTTGCATGCACCATAATCATTTCATCTTCAACATCCGACTGGTAAGAATTCTACCTAGTCTCGCTAAAAGTCGACTTCAATTGCCGCTATCAGAGCGTAACTCTTCCGATAAAAAAAAAGTCAAAGCTAGAGCCGTCCCACAGCCATATCCAGAACCAAACTGAAGCCATTTGGAGCCACACGAAGACTATTCCGAAGCCATCCACTGTCGTACTCGAGCCTCATTGGCACCTCTCCCAAAGCCAAGCTAGAGCCGTATGGGAGCCATCATCCGACATTGAAACCATCCTTGGAACTACACAGGGGTCATCCCAACGGTCCAAGAACAATACGGGAGCCACCTCAAATCCATATCGGAGCCATTTCATCACTAGAGCTTTGCCTACAGAGTATCGAACTACGTATGGTCTGATCTCAATATGGAATTGAGTACGTAGGCAACCCGCCCAGGGTGCGACCACTTCAAAGGTGAAAACTTCCCTTTTCCCCTTGGTGTCATTAAAGTGAATCAACCAAAGCATCGTCATGCTCAATCAGCACAAGGTCATCCCGGAGCCATCCATGGAAATCCTAGAACCATGATGGGAACTCCTAACAAGTCATGCAACTGTGTTTCATCGTTCACCCATGAAAAACCATTCACTCACTACAAAGTCCACAACAAATGCCGTCAAACAACAATAAATCCATCATCGGAGCCATCAAACCACCTTGAAAAAAAAAATCTCTCAGGCAAATCAAAGCCCACAAATTGCCACAAAATCATCAACCATGTCAAACCCACCAACCACCCCGAGACCATTGGTCACACCGGAGCCATCAGTGCCTACCAGAGCCATCAGTGCATACTGGAGCCATCAACGCATGCTGGAGTCATCTCAGATCCTTGAAGCCATACCGGAGCCATCCCAAGGTTTTGATGTTACTATAAAGCCATCTGCTCACGCAAAAACCTACATCCACAAAAAAAAAGGGAGTTTGATTCAATTAATACATTGGTTAATCACCTCACATCACATATCATCTGCATATACCCACAAAATTTGCTCACTATCTGACGCATCTTTACACCCGCTAGACACCTATTGCGCTACTAGTGCGGTCGACTTTTCATTTTACACCCGCTAGACAGCTATTGCGCTACTAGTGCGGTCGACTTTTCATTTTACACCTGCTAGACAGCTATTGCGCTACTAGTACGGTCGCCCTTCGTTTTACACCCGCTAGGCAGCTATTGCGCTACTAGTGCGGTCGACTTCTCATTTTACACCTGCTAGACAGCTATTGCGCTACTAGTACGGTCGCCTTTCGTTTTACACCCGCTAGGCAGCTATTGCGCTACTAGTGCGGTCGACTTCTCATTTTACACCTGTTAGACAGCTATTGCGCTACTAGTACGGTCGCCCTTCGTTTTACACCCGCTAGGCAGCTATTGCGCTACTAGTGCGGTCGACTTTTCATTTTACACCTGCTAGACAGCTATTGCGCTACTAGTACGGTCGCCTTTCGTTTTACACCCGCTAGGCAGCTATTGCGCTACTAGTGCGGTCGACTTCTCATTTTACACCTGCTAGACAGCTATTGCGCTACTAGTACGGTCGCCCTTCGTTTTACACCCGCTAGGCAGCTATTGCGCTACTAGTGCGGTCGACTTTTCATTTTACACCTGCTAGACAGCTATTGC
This sequence comes from Limonium bicolor, assembly GCA_023374045.1. Classification (NCBI taxonomy): domain Eukaryota; kingdom Viridiplantae; phylum Streptophyta; class Magnoliopsida; order Caryophyllales; family Plumbaginaceae; genus Limonium; species Limonium bicolor. Next base: position 208,701,093 of record CM041780.1, read on the forward strand.
GCTACTAGTACGGTCGCCTTTCGTTTTACACCCGCTAGGCAGCTATTGCGCTACTAGTGCGGTCAACTTCTCATTTTACACCTGCTAGACAGCTATTGCGCTACTAGTACGGTCGCCCTTCGTTTTACACCCGCTAGGCAGCTATTGCGCTACTAGTACGGTCGCCTTTCGTTTTACACCTGCTAGACAGCTATTGCGCTACTAGTACGGTCGTCTTTCATTTTACACCCGCTAGGCAGCTATTACGCTACTAGTGTGGTCCCGCTGTTTTTCCTCTACTAGGCAGCTATTACGCTACTAGTGCGAGATCGTTCATTTCATAACCCACTAGGCAGCTATTACGCTACTAGTGCGGTCCCGCATTTTTTCCTCCACTAGGCAGCTATTACGCTACTAGTGCGAGTTCGTTCATTTCATAACCTGCTAGGCAGCTATTACGCTACTAGTGCGGTCCCGCATTTTTCCTCCACTAGGCAGCTATTACGCTACTAGTGCGAGTTCGTTCATTTCATAACCTGCTAGGCAGCTATTACGCTACTAGTACGGTCCCAACATTTTTCCTCCACTAGGCAGCTATTACGCTACTAGTGCGAGATCGTCTCACATCCTCCACTAGGCAGCTATTACGCTACTAGTGCGAGATCTTTGCACATCCGCTTGCTAGGCAGCTATTACGCTACTAGTACGGCCCCAACGTTTTTCCTCCACTAGGCAGCTATTACGCTACTAGTGCGAGATCGCCTCACATCCGCCTGCTAGGCAGCTATTACGCTACTAGTATGGTACACAACCAAAGTATTATAGGCTCGTCATAAGTCCTATAGCTAGATGTCAAGAGGTCTAGTTGAGGCACTCCTAAGTCCTCGTACTTTCAATCGCATTCTAGGCCCGTCATAAGCCCTAGGACTGGATATCAAGAGGTCCAGTTGAGGCACTCCTAAGCCCTCGTGCACCTTAAATCAAATCGGGTTGTTGGTATTATAGGCTCGTCATAAGTCCTATAGCTAGATGTCAAGAGGTCTAGTTGAGGCACTCCTAAGTCCTCGTACTTTCAATCGCATTCTAGGCCCGTCATAAGCCCTAGGACTGGATATCAAGAGGTCCAGTTGAGGCACCCCTAAGCCCTCGTGCACCCTAAAACCAAGTCGGATTGTTAGTATCCTAGGCTCATCATAAGTCCTAGGGTTAGATGTCAAGAGGTCTAACTGAGGCTCGTCAGTCATCAATCGTTACTCAATCGCCTTCATACACTCACGGTCGCATCCCAATACACCACTAAACCGTAGTGAGAATTTTTGGCGCCCTCTCAACCTTGATCCAATTCTGCAAGGGCTTGCAAAATTGAATCAAGGGGAGCCATCTGTAGACACCAAAAATTCTCACCCCATAAAACAAAATTCAGGAAAATAAATAAAATAGAAGGGTCATCTTCTTTCTATCTCAAAGTTTCTTGGTGCGTGTGTCAAGCTGAAGCCCCCATTTCATTAAAAGATTTTTGGATCTATTTGCAAACATTTGAGAAAACATATTTCAAAAATAAAAGCATATGCTTTCAAAGATACATTTTCAATATTATTTCATCTGTCTGCTAGTCGACTCCTAATCCGGCTCATATTTTAGTTCGTTTTACCTCTTATTTCATCCAACCCTCATCTGTGAATATGTGTATATAACATTCATTACATTAATGAATCAAAGAATTGCGGCACTGTATTGGTAATAACGTCATATATCCAACCCACTTGTGTTGGGTTCAAATGTGCTTGGAGTGAATCAAGTTAGCTCCATTTTGTAGGAATTCCTGCTTTTCTTCCCTGGACTTTGTGTCCGTTTTTACTTTCCTTCTCCCTGATGCGGCCCAACACAGTCAGGTCCAAATTGAACCTATTACAGATCGGCTCAGCTAAAAATCTATCGGACGTTTCTTTTCAATCTCTCAGCCTTCCAAAGCGTAAAACCACACCTGTTGTTGCATATATATACCGACAAAACTAAAAAAACCTAGAGAGGTGTGCTCCTCAGAATCAACAGCCGCCTCAAAACACTCCCTCTATTCCATCTCGATCTTCCCTTATTCCTATCCATGGATAACTCTTATTCAACCCAAAAGAAACCGTGAAATAAAGGCGGAGTAATCGCCACCTCCATTGATCGATTTTTATCGACCACCTTCTCCTGCTTGTTCTCTGGATCTCGATCTCCATTTTCAAAAGAAAAAATACAGTAGCCTCCTGCATTCGTGCCCTTCACTGTCGTTATTTTTGCAAACCCAGCTGCCGAACAGGAACATATAACTCTGACCCTCTGTTCAGTCTCTCTCACGGTAAATTTGTAATCCAAACCGGCGAACATAGTATACTCTACGCTTTCTTCCTTCTCTTTTTCATTCCCGAACACATTGCAGACACTCAACAACCCCTCATCATTCACGCTATCCATCATCATCATCATCGTCATCTTATTTATTCACCGTAAGTTTGCAAGCAAACTGACGAACAAGAACATGTTACTGCACCTTTTCCATTCTCTTCATCGAACATTCACGTCATGCACCTTCCTCTCTGCTTTTCACTCACGCTTTTTACAACCCGAGCTGGTCGATGAGGAGTGAGTAAGCTCTAGGTTTCTTCCCCCTTTCAACCGGCGAAGCAAAGAGCAAACAAACTCTGCACCTTCTTCAGTCTTTTCTTCTGCGTACAAGGGAATACGTGCTCTGAGCCTTCATTCATCTCACGGTATTCTGCAACCTAACTAGCGACCAAAGAGCAAACACACTTCACCTCCTTCATTCTGTTCGCATCCTTGTCAAACAAGGGACGTACATATTCTACGACTCTTCATTTTTCTCCACCCTGGCATACTCCTTGCGAGAACATGTTATGTCGACTGCATAGGAATTCGCTCTTCTCTTTACAACCGGACTGGAAAACAGGAGTATCACCTCCAACTCTCTTCAATTGCTTCACCCTCTGCAACTGACGAACAAGAGTAGACAAACCCACTGTGCCTCGGGGCTTCTTTTCATTATAACTGGAAAACAAGGGAAAACTTTCCCCTATCAGAAGAAAGGTGCTGAAGTCGTTGGTATATCTTCCCCTTTCTACTGTTTCGATTCAAGGAAAACTGGTACCAAATCCTTATCCTCGTCATTACTTGTGAGCTATGCACAAATGTTATTACCTGGACGCTGCTCTCTGCAGATTTTGTTCCACTGAAGCTCTGAGTGTTCGGTCACATGTATTTACGACAATTAAGTATGGTTCTCATTTTTTTGATGTCGTCCATGCGTTTATCAACAATTTGGTGTAGTTTTTTTTTTATCCAATCCGCTAGATTCTCATGAACTTGAATAAACGATTTGGGAAAAGAAAATGAGTCATCTCTATATTAATCGATTAGTGTAATATTTGCATTTTTGTTTAAGTACATTATTTTAGTAGTATAACTTCACGACGATTTATTGATAAAAAAAGAGTATGAAGAAATAAAACAGCAACAAAAAAAGAAATCAAGAGAAAAAAAAAGTCATGATATCCGTTTTTTACGAATATAGCTTTTGACGAGTAGAGAACGAACAACCAAAAAAGATGGGGATTAGTTTTCGAATCTGTTTGTTGTTGTTTTTTGTGTGCGTGTAAATTTTGGCAATATGAATTTAGGATCCACAATTTTAGGTTTTAGTAAGTTTTTTACATGGCTTTTTTTGATTTGAGTAATTAGTTTTTAGAATTTATTAATAGGTATTTTAACCATGTTATTCTATTCTGATTTTTGTTCATGTATAAACTTGCTTAGATTTTGTTAATTTGTGATCAAATTGTATTTGTTAAATCGTGCTGTGTATGAATTGTTATTATATTTTGTTTGCTATATCCATTTGTATTATATTATAATTTGTTGAGTCGGACCCGTTTGGGTTGCTGCAAACCCTCAGCCCAAACTTCAATTTCACCTCGGGCCCACTCATTACTAGCCAAACCGGGCTAGAACAGGTGGCCATAGAATAACCTTTAGACTTTACCTACTTATTTCTGGACACATCAAGTCCAGTTTAGAGAAGCTTCTAGGTTCAGGGATGTTCCTCACCCAAACGGGCCGTAGAGTCTGGTCGGTGGGGAATGCTCTTCTTGTATAAAATTTTCCAAACAATCCTTAATTATCAGAATAAAACTCACAATCAATGATTCGTTTCAATCAATAAAAATCCAGTTCAAAACCCAAAATCCAATTCCAAATTCAGCCCACAAATTCAATTTCAAAGCAATTCATTCCAATCCCAATTTCAATTCAATTCTCAATTCAATCTCAATTCAATTCTTAATTCAATTCGATTCAATCTCAATTTCAGTTCAAAATTCATCTCAAATCCAATTCAATTTCAAAATCAAATCAATTCAATCTCAATTTCAGAACAAAGCCAAATCAAATTCAATTAGAAAATATTCAACTCCAATTAAATTTCAATTTCAATTCCATTTCGATTTCAATTCCAATTCTGATAAAAAAAAATCAATCCAATTTCAATTTGACTCCAATTCAGTCTCAATTCAATTCTAGTTCAAATCAAAATTCATTCAACTCCGATTCAATTTCAATTCCATTTCAATTTCCCCCACACTCTGAATATCTCATAGACCCGAGCATCTCACAGACTTTGTCATCCCAACGATTCAAATGTCTCACAGACCCGAGCATCTCACTGACCCGAGCGTCTCACAGATCTGAGTGTCTCACAGACTTCGACATCTCAAGGTTTCAAACGTCTCACAGACCCGAGCGTCTCACAGACCAGCATCCCAAACCCGAAACTCCAGATCCTTCTAAATCTCAAGCACGTTAAATATCTTCAAACTCCACAAACATCAAAACTTCCAAAACTCAAAAGGCTCTGAACTACGTAAGGTCTGATCTCAACAGGGAGTTGAGTACGTAGGCAGCCCATCTAGGGTGCGACCCTATTTCAATAAAAAAAACCTTTTTCCCACTCTAAGGTGTTCTTCATATCTCTCAAAACATTCAAATCCCCTCTGACTCCCACATACCCTCGACTTCTTCAACTCTCAACCTCAGACTTTTTCCTAATCTTACATTCCATACTCATTCGTATTCATCAATTCTTCCACTTGACGCTAGCTTGGCAGAAAAGCTCGCCTCATCCACTCGTCTTCTCTCCTCCTGTCCTAATCCTATCCATGGCTTTTAATGAATCTCTTTAAAATAAGGTTTTGAAAGAAAGCAATCCCGACAATTGGAGACCGAGGTTTCCTCGGGCACCAATCCGAAGTCGTGGTCGTTGCCACCTCTAAGGGGTGTAACCCAGTGCGAACCCACACAGAATCTTTGGTATGACCAGATAAGTCCAATCCATTTGCAAATCTCAGAGTCAATTAATGGTTCTTAGAACCCGATCTTCCTCCTAGTTATCATAGGTCAAACTAGGTGGCGACTCTAGTCAATTCCGCCTTATAGAGGCATAAGTCCGCGTGGAGCCCATCGAGAGCAGGCGTAGTGCATACTTGCACTCCCCTTATGCTTTCTGGGAAAGACGGACGATTTAGTAGGTATTTGAGGGATGTCAGAATAACGGGTGTTCACCCTCCACAGAATGACATTTTCTAGGATCTCGGCTTTTTAGTTAGACCGTATTTAGATAGACCCTCCTCATACCGAAAAATCACCCTCCACAGTATGTGTATGTGTGCAGGATTTTATTGTTGTTGTTGTAGTAGTATTGAAATGTGAGTATAATGTATTGAGTAAACAGGTTGTGAGAATATGACTATGTGAGCTGGAATAGTGTGTGAGCAAAGCAAGAATTATAGGGGAGACTATGTCAAATTTTGTGTAGAAATGAGAGGACTTAAGTTGTTTATGAAGAGGAAGTATTTGGAGAGTTTAAAAGGGATGTTTAGTAGCTTGTAACAGATTTTAGTATGAGTTGTAAATGGGATGGAACTAGGTTGAGAGTAATGTATTTAAGATGCTAAGAGTAGCATTGGTTGAGGGAGTATTGGAGTATAAGGGCTAAGGTGAAAATCTGTAGCATAGGAGGAAAACAAAAATCTGTAGCATTAGTGTGAAGAAAACTAGTATAAGTGTTGAAATGAAATGAGGAAAAATGTGTAAGGGATGTAAGGTTGGAGAGTAAGTTTGGTAGATGGATTAAGGTGATTTAGAACATCTAAATGAGTGGTAAACATGTAGGAAAGTATTGGTAAAGATTTGGAAACAATTGGTAAAGAAAACACCCCAAAACAGATTTTAAAACTGAAGTACTGGGCCGGACCGACCTTAGGACCGAACTTGCAAGGTCGGTCGAGCCCAGATTTACAAGACGGGAAACCTTCTGGAATCGACCGACCTTGCGACCGGACTTGCAAGTTCGGTCGGACCAGAAATTCTCCCGTCTGAAACTTCTGGAATGGACCGAACTTGTGACCGGACTTGCAAGTTCGGTCGGCCAGAAAAATTCCGCAGACGAAAGCTTCTGGAATGGACCGAACTTGCGACCGGACTTGCAAGTTCGGTCGGCCAGAAAAATTTCGTAATGCAAGCTACTGGAATGGACCGACCTTGCGACCGGACTTGCAAGGTCGGTCGGGCTAAAATTTTCCAAATACGAAACTTACTGGAATGGACCAACCTTGGGACTGGACTTGCAAGGTCGGTCGGCCCTGGAATTTTACACACGACGTAGTCTACTGGAATGGACCGGACTTGCAAGGTCGGTCGCAAGTCCGGTCGAGTCAAAAAAAAATGTTTTAACCTTATGATTATAGTAATCATATATACATATATATATGCCTATATACCATATGCATATATATGTAGTACACACATTAATGAAGTAGTAATGGTAAGAAAGTAAGTAAAGGAGTAAGGAAGCAAGCTTAAGAAGTAATAAGGAAAGAAGGTTTTATAATAACCATGTAAGAAAGTGATGAAGTAATAAGTATACATTGAAAGTATCAATGAAGGAGTAAGTAGATCTACATAGATCATTGATCATACTACTTCATGTATGTATAGGAATCCATAGTTGGGCTCCAAAGGAACCGGTAGTACCCTACGACGGTGAACGGTATGATTTCTTCATGCCCTGTATCCTAACTTGGTTACCCCGATTTGTGTGCTTATGTGATCACCAATAAGATAAATGCACGAATCAGACTTATATTGCACTTAATGTGTTCGAACTATATTGTTCTTGTTTTATGCTCTTGAACATTTAGTTTGTATAATTCATGAAATGTATGAATGGAAATGAAGCGTATGTGTAAGTATGAGTACTTGTGTATTGTATGTATGTATGGAAAGTAAGTATGGACTTCTACTAATTCCTAACGATCTAACTCCTAACATGAGTAATGAGTAAAATGGAATGAGTAGAAGCCCGATATAGTTTCGGCCACGCGTGAGGATAAGGAGACACAAGAGGTTGGATCCGAATCCTGGCTATAATCTTTTCCTTGGACCAAATCCCTTGAATGGGTAGCATCCTGGATTAGTGGGCCACCCTAAAGCCCGGTGGTGGGATGTAGTAATCCCTGCCCGGAGGTCATACCGACTTAACTGGAAGTAAGTATGTAAGAAGTAAGTATTGTATTTGTATTGGTCTTGACTATTGTAAGTCATTGACCCGGAGTAAAAGTATTGAACACCCGATTAACCCGGGTGTGTAATGAGGCTAACAAGACCTTTGTATGTATTGGAGAATTGTATCTCCGTGATGCGGTGAGTATGGTAAGTATGAATGGATGACTTGTATTGTACTTCTTGCATGTATTGTATGTATGTATGCTTGGTGAAATGAATGTATTGTATTGTACTGTATAAAGCATGTATGTATGTATGAATGAAACGAACCGCATGTACTCGACCAAATAATGGCGTACACCCCTCGCTAGTAGGGGTATGCGGTTATCATATGCCAGGTAAGCTGACCCCTAGGGGGAATGTTTTACTCCACAGGTACCCGCGAGGCGTGAGGTTAGGGTAAGGACGTGATGTGATTCTTTTTGGGATGTAGCAGTAGGACGGAATAGTGTACCGAGTGTACATGGCTAGGCCATTTTGAGTAGCCGGTGTACCATGTGGTACACCTTTTTGGATATGGAAATCTTGATGGATAGTAAGGAGAGGATGTATAAACTCTTCATTTTTGGGAAGTAGTCATGAAATGTAATTCATATATCAGTATACTCGGTAATCAAATGTAAGTTAGTTTGGGATTGTAAAGTAAGTAGTATGTATGTATTTCATTCTAATCATCAGACCGAAACGGTAAGTAGTAGTAGCCTTGTTAACCTTGGATGGTTAACGGCGTTGTATCACCCGCCGGGAGTAAGTAAGTATTCCGCTGCGAGAAGGTAAGTATGGTATGATTAGAGGATAATGGAAGGATTAGCGGTTGGGGTGTTACAAAAAGTGGTATCAGAGCGAAGTCTCGCTCTGATGATTAGAATCTTAAGAGTAGTGATTACCGAGTTAGGATTTCAACCGTCTTAAGACGGATATTTAGAAACCTAACTAGGAACTACCGTTGTTAACAACGGATACCCTTAACGTCTGCAAAGACGATACCATTGTTTGAATGAAGACCATGAGGTCATAGTATCACGACATCTAATGTAATCCACACTTGTTCAGATGTCAGGACGTGGTCCAGGTCGTCCCAGAGGAGGGGGCAACGAAGGACCAAGCGCGCAGACGATAGCTGAAATCGTCGCCGCCACGGTAGCACAGATGCTACCGGATGTAATCACTGCTGTACAACAAACACAGCAAAAACCACAGCAGCAGCCCGACCCCACCTCATCCCCGAGAAACGAATTGGGTAAAAGCTGTCGCCGACCTTCGACCTCCATGCTTTAGAGGCGAGAGCGACCCCGCCAAGCTCGAGGCCTACCTCTCCGAGATGGAGACGGCCTTCGAGACACTTGAGACTCCCGCTGGAGTTCGAGTGAGGATAGCTGCGTACTACCTCAAAGACGCGGCTATGGACTGGTGGAAGCTCGTTAAGGCCGAGCACATAGCTGATCCCGCATTCGGATGGGAAGCATTCACCTCTCTCCTCCGATCTAAGTACTACCCCGAGCATGTCAAGACCAAGAAAAGGCTTGAGCTCGACGCACTAAAAATGACCGAGAAGATGACGGTTGATGAATATTACCGCACCTTCACCTCTCTTCTCCGACTTCTACCCGACCTTGGGTATACCGGCAAGTCTTGGTCGACCGCTTCTACGGCGGATTGAGCCATCGACTCCGGTATGGCATGGGCTTCACACGGTTTACCTCCCTTCAGGTAAACAAGTTGAACCCTTAAAAAGCCATGAGTAATGTGAATTAGTATTCCCGTATGTAAATGTAACCTAATGCCTAAGTAATTCAGGAGTGTTACCACGCTGCATCTCGAGTTGAGATCACCTGCCAGCTAAGAGATGAGGAGCAAGCGCTGAAGCGCAAGGTGAGCGGCAAAGGTAACCCCTCCGATGATCAAAACCAATCCAAACCTTGGAAGAAAAGGAAGGGAAGCATTCCCATCAGAAGAACACTTCCGGAGACGGCGGTGCCCATGCTGAGAAGGGCAAGGCAGCTGAGCCATTACAGATTGCCTACACCGCACCAGTGGCAGCGAAGCCACTGAGGTCTCAGCCCTACAGGGGTAAGAAACCGAAACCGAATTAGTACACTTGTGAATTTATGTATATAGAGTATTGTAAGTATACCGAACCTTGCTAACTTGGAAGCTATAGGTTCTGGATTTGGCCAAGGAAAGAACCAATCTGATGGCCGCAGCTACATCTGCCGTAACTGCAACAAGGATCATCCCGGCACAGATTGCCAAGGAAGGGAGATCCGCTGCTTCACTTGTCAGAAACCGGGCCACCGTGCCAATGCATGCCCGGAGAACTCTAAGCCCAAGGGCAACTACCAGGGCTACAAGCAGCGTGAGGGCAAGGAGGTTGCATCTGGCGATGCTCATGCCCAGCACACCTCGCAGGGACAGGGGTCCCGAGGTCCGCAGAAGGGCGCACCGCAGAGGCAGCGGCCTTACACATCATAGACCGTGATGGGACCGGGACTAAGTCCGGCCCAGGTAACCACTGTAACCTTTAATCCTTGAAGAGCATGACTAAGTATTAAAGTAATTGTATGAATGAAAGCATGAATGCGTAAGTACTTGAAGTATGAAATTGAGCATGAGTAAGTAACATGGAAGTATGTATTGAGCATGAAATGAATTAGTAAGCCTAGAACTCACTCTAGATGAAATTTACCACCTTAGGGAAATTCCATATCTGTTACCCAATACCTTCAAACTCACCTCATGAAGAGACCGACATCGCCAATCACCACTTCAACAACGAACAGTGTCAGGTCATCCGCCCAGGTATGATCTTATTAAAAGGATACCTGACACCCGAAGCACAAGTTTCAATCATCCGACGATGCAACGAGTTAGGAACGGGTCCAGGAGGATTTTATACACCCGAATTCCCCGGTGGAGCTACAATGAAGCTGAAAATGATGTGCTTGGGAAAGGACTGGAACCCTTATACCAAGACATACCAAACAACGCGAGCAGGAGACGGAGCAACACCTCCAGCAATACCCCCAGAATTCCAAATGCTTGTCACACAAGCTGTAGAAATTGCACAACAATGTGAAGATGAACCAATCCCTGCACTTGAAGCAGATCTATGTATCGTCAACTTCTATGAGAAAGAAGGACGACTTGGCTTACACCAAGACAAGGACGAGACAGCGGAATCTCTTGAACTAGGAGTGCCCGTAGTGTCTTGGTCCATTGGTGATGACGCCGTATTTTTGTATAGCGAGCGGAAGCGTGTGGACCTCGCAGAGAAATTGGTATTGAGATCAGGAGATGTTCTAATCATGGGTGGAAAATCAAGGTTGCTGTATCACGGGATCCAGAAGATCAAGTTGAATACGGCACCACCGGCAATAATCAATGCCACACACATGAAACCAGGACGCCTGAACCTTACCTTTAGAAAGTATTAATCTTGTAGTAGCATGTAATCCAGTAGTAACGTGTATTAGAGACACAGTATGTATGATGGTTGGTTATTCAATAAAAGCAGTGTTGGTTATTAAATTCCACTTGCGTTCCACCATCTTTACTTATAATCTCATGAATCAATAGGTTGTGGACTCGGTACCGAAGGTAACCTGAGCATCCTCACCGAAGAACAAGCCGGCAAGAGCGGCACCATTCTAACGGGAACATTTCCAGTAAACGGCATCGAAGCCTCAGTATTATTCGACTCCGGCGCCTCTCACACCTTCATATCGCCATCTCTTGCGAAGAAGTTGGGGCTAGATGCGGATGAGCTACCGAACTTCTTGGTTACTCTCCCATCGAAGGAGCGGTACAGTGTACCAAGTATTACAAATCAGCCACCATTCAAATCAAAGGTGAAGCGTTTCCCATTTCCTTCATTGAATTCAACGGATTGGGATTCGACTTAATAATTGGAATGAACTGGTTGGAGCGGCACAAGGGGAGAATCCTATGCGCCGAGCACCGATTGCTGCTCAAGAGTCCATCTGGGGTCACTGTTTCATACCGCCAGAGACCGAGAGAGCCTTCAACTACAGTCATCTCCGCCATGGCAATGTATCGGGAGCTCAGAAAAGGACATGAAGTGTATTTATGTCACGTGCAAGACCTGGAGAGAGATCCAGAGTTCAGTGATGAGGTAGCAGTAGTCTCAGAATTCCCTGATGTATTTCCGAAAGAGCTACCTGGTATGCCACCACAGAGAGCGGTAGAATTTGAGATTGACCTCGTACCGGGTACTGGTCCCATTGCTAGGGCACCATACCGTATGGCACCAGCAGAAATGGCAGAACTCAAAGAACAACTACATGATCTTCTCGACAAAGGGTTTATACGCCCGAGCGTATCACCCTGGGGAGCACCGGTCCTCTTCGTGAAGAAGAAGGACGGTAGTCTCCGCCTCTGCATCGACTACCGCGAATTGAATGCGGTCACTGTAAAGAATAAGTACCCATTGCCACGCATCGACGACCTGTTCGATCAGTTGAAGGGAGCATCCGTCTTTTCTAAGATTGATCTCCGATCCGGATACCACCAAATTGCTATCAAAGAGCAAGACATTGAGAAAACAGCATTCCGAACAAGATATGGCCACTACGAATTCACGGTGATGCCATTCGGTTTGTCTAATGCACCAGCCAAATTCATGGACCTAATGAATCGGTTATTCAGTGATCAGCTGGACACTTCAGTAGTAGTATTCATTGACGACATTCTTGTGTATTCGAAGTCACCAGAAGAACATGAAAACCATTTGAGAAGAGTACTTGAGACACTGCGCGAGAACCAGCTGTATGCGAAGTTCTCCAAATGCGAGTTTTGGCTAGATCAGGTATCATTCCTCGGTCATGTCATCTCGAGCGCGGGCATTTCAGTAGATCCATCCAAAATCGAAGCAGTGCGATCATGGCCTAGACCTAAGACTGTTACCGACATCCGGAGCTTTCTTGGTTTAGCCGGTTATTACCGGAGGTTTGTAAAGGACTTCTCAAAAGTCGCTAAGCCCATGACGTCATTGATGAAGAAAGATGCACCCTTTGTATGGACAAAGGAGTGCGAGGTATCCTTCCAGAAACTAAAAGACTCATTGACCTCAGCGCCAATTCTCACACTTCCAGAGGGCACAGAGGGATTTGAGGTGTATTGTGATGCATCGGGCAAGGGCATGGGATGCGTACTCATGCAGCATGGCAAGGTAGTAGCCTATGCTTCTCGCCAGCTGAAAAAGCATGAGGAGAATTACCCGACACATGATCTAGAGTTAGGAGCCATTGTCTTCGCCTTGAAGATATGGCGACACTATCTCTATGGGGTAAGCATCACCATCTACTCCGACCACAAAAGTTTGCAGTATGTATTTACCCAGAAAGAACTGAATCTAAGACAGAGGAGGTGGATGGAGTTCCTCTCGGATTACGACATCAACCTCCATATAAAGAAGGGAAGGCAAACGTAGTAGCCGACGCCCTGAGTCGTCGAGCACACTCGCTCCATTCGCTACTCGCTTCTTCTAGCTTGGTTGACGAGGTGCGAGACGCTCAGTTGAGCGACCCTTACTTCACAGAGATCAGACAGAAAATCACAGATGGTACCTTCGAGCGCCGAAAGTACGACTTCAAACTGCATGAAGATGGTCTGATCCGTTTGAATGGCAGATTATGCGTCCCCCGAAGCAATGCTGAGCTAAGGGATCGCATTCTGCGAGAGTCACATTGTTCGACATTGCATGTCCATCCGGGAGCCTCTAAAATGTACAAAGACATGAAGAGGTACTTCTGGTGGTCAGGAATGAAGTCAGACGTGACTGAGTATGTTCTGAGGTGTCTCACATGCCAGAAGGTGAAGTTCGAGCACCGAAGACCGGGAGGAATGGTGCAATCCATGCCCATTCCGGAGTGGAAATTCCACGATATCTCTATGGATTTTGTTGTTGGACTCCCACCTGCTAGGGGAGGACTCAACATGATCTGGGTAGTAGTCGATCGTCTCACCAAGGTTGCCCGATTCATACCGATGAAGGACACCTGGAAGGTGGCGAAGCTCGCGGAGCTATTCGACAAGGAGATCATCCGACACCACGGAGTCCCGAAAACCATTGTATCTGACCGCGACACCAGATTTCTTTCGAGATACTGGAGAGCAACACGGGAAGCGCTTGGTACTGAGTTGAAGCTTAGCACCGCCTTCCATCCACAGACCGACGGTCAGACAGAAAGGACCATCCAAACACTAGAGGATATGCTAAGGGCATGTGCCTTAGACTTCCAGGGGAGCTGGATTGAGAAGCTTCATCTTATCGAGTTTTCGTATAACAATAGCTACCATGCTTCGATTAAGATGTCGCCATTCCAAGCTTTGTATGGTAGACCTTGCCGTACCCCGTTGTGTTGGGATGAGTCAAGCGAAGCGGTCATCATAGGACCGGAGTATTTAGAACAAGTACAAGCTGAGGTACAACAAATCCGAGCAAATATGAAAGCAGCCCAAGATAGACAGAAATCCTATGCGGATGTGCGACGACGCGACCTTGAGTTCGCCGTGGGTGACCAAGTGTTCTTGCGTGTCTCACCTATGAAGGGTGTCTTTCGATTTGGCCAAAAGGGCAAGCTGAGCCCGAAATTTGTAGGGCCGTATACCATTACCGAGAGGATTGGAGCCGTAGCTTATAGGCTAGCATTGCCTGAAGAATTGGGGCGTGTTCATGATGTCTTTCATGTATCACAACTCAAGAAATACATAGCCGATCCCTCTCATGTATTAGAACCCGAACATCTATCCCTAGAGCCGACGATGAGATATGTCGAGACTCCACTACGAATCCTTGATACGAAGACAAGAGACACTCGCCATAAATCTGTACGAATGGTGAAGGTCTTGTGGTCTAACCACGATGTCGAGGAAGCGACTTGGGAATTAGAGGACGCCATGAAGGCGAAGTACCCGAATTTATTTGTAGACTAGATGTCTAGTATCCGTATAGTACGGAGGGTACGGGGCGTACCCCTTTTAAGGGGGGTAGAGCCTTTTTGCTTTTGCATTGCTTCGGGTTAGCATTGCGTAGTATGTATGTATTGTAATTGTATTTGGTTGGCACATGTAGTGCTAATTGTATTGTATTGGCACAAAGTAGTGCTAGTAGTATTCAGTATGTAGTACAATGAGTATGGTATGCGTATGGTATTTGTGTAATGAGTAATGCATTGGTGTCGTACGGTATATGACACGAATGACATTGTGAAGTGTATTGCGAATGTATTGAGGAATGTATGAATGGATGGAGCATTGTGTATGGTATTTGAATGAAGTATTGTGTATGGATTGAGTATTGCGTATGGTATTTGAACTGAGTATGTTGCATGGTATCTGAATTGCATATGCTGGTAGTGTAAGAATTGTGAACACCTTGTAAGGTGGTAGTAGAATGTATTGTGGCAATTGGCTTGCCAAATGAGTAGAAATGGTAAACTGTAACCTTGAGCAACTTTGAGGGCAAAGTTTCTTAAGGGGGGTAGATTGAAATACCCCGTAATTAAAAACAGTGATTAATTAGGCTAATTATATTTTTAAAGGCTTAATTACACTTAAATAAATACGAGGGAACAAATCCCGAAGAAAACGGACCTTTAAAATGGGTTAAAAGCATAAACGAACCTTAAAGCGCGTTTTTCGAGGAAACCGGGAAAACGTGACTTTAAGCGGGTCAAATAGACTCGTAAATTTTGGTCAACTAAATAGTCACTAATAAATATTAGTGGAGCTTTAGAACCAATAAAATTAATTAAACGAGAAAATTCTGGAAAACGGGTACCGGTTAGTGAAAACTGTAACAACCGGTAAGTTGTGGGGTAAGAATGCAAATAAACAAACTTAGTGTCCACTTTGCAAATAAAAAGTAAAATCAGATTGTGTGTGTGTGTAGGGGCGGCCAGCACTCCTCCCTCTCTCACTCTCTTATTTCTCTCTTATTAACTAAAAGACAAGGAAATAAAGAAAGGAAAAAACAATAAGACTCTCTCACTTCACTCCCCTCTTCCTCTCACGATTTCCCTCCTCTCTATTCTCTCTTTTCTTCTCTTCTTCTACCTTGCGACAACCATGGAGAATTAGAGAACTCACACAACTCCCTCCTTCTCTCCTCTTGTTAACCCATTAATCTTGCTCCAAAAAAATTACAAAATTAGTACCATTGGAATCCCCTTGCAAAGGAGAACATTTCCCTCCTTTCAAAAATCCAAAAGCTTCAT
Source organism: Limonium bicolor (assembly GCA_023374045.1). Taxonomy (NCBI): domain Eukaryota; kingdom Viridiplantae; phylum Streptophyta; class Magnoliopsida; order Caryophyllales; family Plumbaginaceae; genus Limonium; species Limonium bicolor. Next base: position 208,716,926 of record CM041780.1, read on the forward strand.
TTTCGTTTTTATGGGTGTTCCCATTTGAAGATTCAAGTCCACCATTAGAAGCACCTTCACCTCCTTATCATCTTGAGGTAAAAAGAAGTTCGAAAATCCATCATTCCTAGCTCTCATTAGCATTTAAGAATTTTCAGTTTTGAACTCTTGGTTCCTGTTGTTCCAGCCGATTTTGGCTCTTTGTTGGGCTAGGAATCTTGTTCTCTTGCTAGTCAAGAACTTCATCCATTCATTGGAAGGTAATACTCTTTCCTAAACCCTAAAACATTAAATTCTAGGGTTAGAGTAAAATGAATGCTAAATGGGTAGTGTGTATTGGTATGGTGGTGTAGCATTGAGTATTGTGTGAAGAAGAACAAAGAGAAGGAAAGAGGAGAAGGAAAGGAAAGAAGAAAGAAAACTAGAGAGAACAAGGTAAAGCCTCTTACCTTGAGCTAGTTTGTATTGTGTATTGTAACAGTTTTGGAGTAGTAAAATGAGTAGTGATTGAGTAATGAGTAGTGAGTATGTTGTAGTATGATGAGAATGGTATTGAACAGTTTTGAAGTTTTTAAATGAAGTTTAAAAGCTTGGGAAAACCATGGGTAGTATGTGTATGTGTGCAGGATTTTATTGTTGTGTTGTAGTAGTTGAATGTGAGTAAATGTATTGAGTAAACAGGTTGTGAGAAATGATATGTGAGCTGGAATAGTGTGTGAGCAAAGCAAGAATATAGGGGAGACTATGTCAAATTTTGTGTAGAAATGAGAGGACTTAAGTTGTTTATGAAGAGGAAGAAGGTGAGTATTTGGAGAGTAAAGGATGTTTAGTAGCTTGTAACAGATTTAGTATGAGTTGTAAATGGGATGGAACTAGGTGAGAGTAATGTATTTAAGATGCTAAGAGTAGCATTGGTTGAGGGAGTATTGGAGTATAAGGTAAGGTGAAAATCTGTAGCATAGGAAGGAAACAAAAATCTGTAGCATTAGTGTGAAGAAAACTAGTATAAGTGTTGAAATGAAATGAGGAAAAATGTGTAAGGGAATGTAAGGTGAGTAGTAAGTTTGTAATGGATTAAGGTGATTTAGAACATCTAAATGGTGGTAAACATGTAGGAAAGTATTGGTAAAGATTTGGGAAACAATGGGTAAAGAAAACACCCAAAAACAGATTTTAAAACTGAAGTACTGGGCCGGACCGACCTTAGGACCGAACTCGCAAGGTCGGTCGAGCCCAGATTTACAAGACGGGAAACCTTCTGGAATCGACCGACCTTGCGACCGGACTTGCAAGTTCGGTCGGACCAGAAAATTCTCCCGTCTGAAACCTTCTGGAATGGACCGAACTTGCGACCGGACTTGCAAGTTCGGTCGGCCAGAAAAATTCCGCAGACGAAGCTTCTGGAATGGACCGGACTTGCAAGTTCGGTCGGCCAGAAAAATTTCGGTAATGCAAGCTACTGGAATGGACCGACCTTGCGACCGGACTTGCAAGGTCGGTCGGGCTAAAATTTTCAAATACGAAACTTACTGGAATGGACCGACCTTGGGACCGGACTTGCAAGGTCGGTCGGCCCTGGAATTTTACACGACGTAGTCTACTGGAATGGACCGGACTTGCAAGGTCGGTCGCAAGCGGTCGAGTAAAAAAAAAATGTTTTAATTTATGATTATAGTAATCATATATACATATATATATGCCTATATACACATATGCATATATATGTAGTAACACACCATTAATGAAGTAGTAATGGTAAGAAAGTAAGTAAAGGAGTAAGGAAGCAAGCTTAAGAAGTAATAAGGAAAAGAAGGTTTTATAACCAAGTAAGAAAGTAATGAAGTAATAAGTATACATTGAAAGTATCAATGAAGGAGTAAGTAGATCAATAATAGATCATTGATCATACTACTTCATGTATGTATAGGAATCCATAGTTGGGCTCCAAAGGAACCGGTAGTACCCTACGACGGTGAACGGTATGATTTCTTCATGCCCTGTATCCTAACTTGGTTACCCCGATTTGTGTGCTTATGTGATCACCAATAAGATAAATGCACGAATCGGACTTATATTGCACTTAATTGTGTTTGAACTATATTGTTCTTGTTTTATGCTCTTGAACATTTAGTTTGTATAATTCATGAAATGTATGAATGGAAATGAAGTGTATGTGTAAGTATGAGTACTTGTGTATTGTATGTATGTATGGAAAGTAAGTATGGACTTCTACTAATTCCTAACGATCTAACTCCTAACATGAGTAATGAGTAAAATGGAATGAGTAGAAGCCCGATATAGTTTCGGCCACGCGTGAGGATAAGGAGACACAAGAGGTTGGATCCGAATCCTGGCTATAATCTTTTCCTTGGACCAAATCCCTTGAATGGGTAGCATCCTGGATTAGTGGGCCACCCTAAAGCCCGGTGGTGGGATGTAGTAATCCCTGCCCGGAGGTCATACCGACTTAACTGGAAGTAAAGTATGTAAGAAGTAAGTATTGTATTTGTATTGGTCTTGACTATTGTAAGTCATTGACCCGGAGTAAAAGTATTGAACACCCGATTAACCCGGGTGTGTAATGAGGCTAACAAGACCTTTGTATGTATTGGAGAATTGTATCTCCGTGATGCGGTGAGTATGGTAAGTATGAATGGATGACTTGTATTGTACTTCTTGCATGTATTGTATGTATGTATGCTTGGTGAAATGAATGTATTGTATTGTACTGTATAAAGCATGTATGTATGTATGAATGAAACGAACCGCATGTACTCGACCAAATAATTGGCGTACCCTCGCTAGTACGCGGGGTATGCGGTTATCATATGCAGCGTAAGCTGACCCCCTAGGGGGAATGTTTTTACTCCACAGGTACCCGCGAGGCGTGACGGTAGGGTAAGGACGTGATGTGATTCTTTTTGGGATGTAGCAGTAGGACTGGATAGTGTACCGAGTTGTACATGGCTAGGCCATTTGAGTAGCCGGTGTACCATGTGGTACACCTTTTTGGATATTGAAATCTTGATTGGATAGTAAGGAGAGGATGTATAAACTCTTCATTTTTGGGAAGTAGTCATGAAATGTAATTCATATATTCAGTATACTCGGTAATCAAATGTAAGTTAAGTTTGGATTGTAAAGTAAGTAGTATGTATGTATTTCATTCTAATCATCAGACCGATACGGTAAGTACTAGTAGCCTTGTTAACCTTGGATGGTTAACGGCGTTGTATCACCCGCCGGGAGTAGGTAAGTATTCCGCTGCGAGTAAGGTAATTATGGGTATGATTAGAGGACAATGGAAGGATTAGCGGTTGGGGTGTTACATATGCAGTACCCTTTACAACTACAAGGTGCGTTCAGGATACTCCTCAAACAAAAGAAGCCTAGTGTCCATGACAGATTTCAAATTAGTAGGATGAAATCTCACATTATCATGTCCTACTTCAAGAATTTTGCAATTGCATTACGTGGATCTTGCCGGATGCTGTCAGACACACAATCACAAACATCAGTGTCTTCCTTAAATCCATTTCGTCTAAGGTTCTTGATGTGGACACTCTGACTAAACTACAAAAGGATCTCATTGTGACAATGTGCCAGCTGGAGATGTATTTTCCTCCATCGTTCTTCGACATAATGATACATCTCCTCGTGCATCTTGTAAGAGAGATTCTGATGTGTGGTCCTTTAATCCTTTGCTACATGTATCCGTTCGAAAGGTACATGGGTGTCCTGAAGAAGAAAATGAAGAATCATCGTCACCCAGAGGGTAGTATTATAGAGGGCACTATCACAGAGGAAGTTGTAGACTTCTGCACCAATTACCTAGAAGGTGTCGTTACCATTGGACTTCCACGTTCTAGACAGGAGGGCAGATTGAAGGGTGTTGGCACGGTAGGACAGAAACTGAAAAGAATTGACATAGACACTCTTAACAAAGCTCATTTAGTTGTGCTAAGTCATCTTGAAGATGTCGAACCATACTTTGATGAACACTTGTGTGTTTTAAGATCACAATATCCAGACATGAGTGATGATAGACTATAAAATGAGCAGAATAGCACATTTGCCAGATGGTTCAAAGATAGAGTGTTATCCGATCAGTCCATGAATGTGCCTGAACTGATTAAAGTGATTGCATTTGGACCAAATCTGGATGTAATTTCTTATGAGGGGTACGATGTCAACGGATTCACCTTTTTCACACAACGTCAGGATCACAAGTTAACGAATCAAAACAGTGGCATAGAGCTTGAAGCTTATCAAAGCTTATATGACATCGGTGTTGTAGGTCACAGTCCAGTCTCAGTAAAATAATCATATTTTGGTGTTATACAAGACATCTGGGTATTGGACTACAACAGCTATGAAATGTGTGTTTCCGCTGTAACTGGGTTAACAACAATCATGGCTACCGTGAGGAGGAACATGGTATGAAACTGGTTGATCTGTCTAGAGCTACTCCCACGGTTGAGCCATTCGTTGTTGGGACGAAGGTTAAGCAGATATTTTATGTAACCGATCCCTGTAATCCTAGATGGTCTGTGGTGCTTAAAGGGAGAAGAGGAATAGTTGGTGTGGATGGTGTGGTTGATGAGGATGAGTATGACATAGAAGATGAACCTCCTACTGTTCCTATTTCATTGGAAGAGACTGAGGTCACAAGTCATCATGATTATATACAATCAGACCATAACGAGGGAATGTGGATTGAGAGATAATGGTGTATGTAAGTTATTACTATTAAAATTTATATGAAATTAACAATCTTTTACTTCTTGCTTGTATACGACCATTATGAAATGCTTAATTTAAATTTCTTTCAATCCTTGCAGGCATGGCCGATGAAGAGTTCGAGTTATTTTGCCGCGAGTTCGAAGATGAGCAGCAAGGGGTACTGGTTCCTTCTACCAGTGCCGCTATTGCTGCTGGCCCTTCTAGATTAGCCGCAGCTGCTGCTGGCCCTTCTACAACTCTCACTACTGTTGATGGCCCTTCCATGAGTGCACCTTCAACGAGTGCTACTAAGAGACCCAGAGGTAGAGGTCCGACCCGCGGGCTGAAGCTGTAGAAACCGGATGACATCAGTCTTCTCTGGGACAAGTTTGGGAGGTATTGTGGGGGCAGCAGATTAGAGTTCACTAGTCAACTAGGGTGTCTGTCCAGATTACATTGCTGCATCAACCACACATGACCACAAGTCCCGAAAGAAGTTAAGGAGACCATCTGGAAGAAGGTGCAAGAACGATACAAGATCCCAGACGAAATGAAGAAGACCGTTCTTTCTGCGGTGGGCGGCAAAGCTAAATCATTCCGCCACTACTTGGTGGATAACTGGATCACCAGGGTGCCCCCACGCGAGCCTCCGCCGTATGTCATGTACAACGACATGATCACTGAAGAGGAGTGGAAGGAGTTCGTTGAGCAGCACTCCCCCCGAGTTCAGGGTATGTTGCGTGTACTCTTTTCTGCTAGGAAGGGTCAGATGAGTGCTGTTGAAGTCGAGGCGATGGTAGATCGTAAGTTCGCTGCTGAGTGCCAAGCTAATGAGGAGAAACAGGCTGCTGAGCGCCGGGATTTCGAGGAGAGGCTACAGGAAGCGTTAAATTCGATCACACATGCGACTACTCAGCAGCAGCATGATCCTCCTCGACCGTCTTCCTCGTCCAGTTGTGCTCCTGCCGTTGACCCGTACCCGTTTGCCAACATCCAGGTTAGCTTTGTTTAACAATTTTTCTCCTTAAATAAAGTCATTAAATAGTATTAGATTGGACTCACTTATTTGTTTCATGTATTATCTATGTTTAAAGGAGCAAAAAAAAATGCCGTCTCCAAATACCATTAGAAGGGCACCCTGTAGATGTGGCCTACGGGACAGTGTTGCCATCAGGTCCACTCACGCTCATCAGTTTCGTACGTCTACCCTCATTCTACGCGTGTGTGACCTTGGACCTGATAATTGATGGATTTGAGCATGCATACCTTCCAATGATGTTTGACAACAAATGCACGCTGATTGAAGCGAAGGGAGACATATTGCCATGGCCAGCCATGTTATATTGTTGTCACCGATGAGTAAGATGTTTGAAAACCATTAGTATCTAATAAAATCCATTAGTTAGATTAAGTGTTCTAATATAATCAATTATAGATCCCTGAGCTTCCTCGCCGCGTATCCCGGCCCAGAGAAGAAGAGATCAGCCCGCCTGCGGCTCCTATCAGAAATACAAGGGTATGTTCTAGATAAATGTTTAATGTTACTATAATAATCATTTAGTAATTATCTTTACATTTATGCTTTATTTTTTGTGTGTGAAGGGAAGAATCCAGTGAATCGGGGTGCGAAAAGTAAGAATCCAGCGCCCGTCCGGGCTCGCACCAGGACTGCTGAGGCGCCTAAAAGTAAGTTCACACTGCCAGAAAAAATTTGTGGGTCACTTAGGGCCTCGTCAGACGAATCTCTACGACAAGATCTTTGCGAAGTCAAATGCTGGTACTATCAACTTCATGATGACGCTTCCAAAGTGGATGTTTCACTACGAAGAAGATATGACCACGGCGGTCAACATTGGGGACATCAGAGAGATGATGATTGGAGATTACCAGAACATTAACATTATTCAAGCTTATATGATGTAAGTGTTCTTTCCTCATACTGTAAAAACATATAGAATAAGTATCTATGAAGTTGCATTGGCTAACTTTTTATAGTATATGTGATATAATAGAGCTCTACTTGAGAGATGTCATGAGAAGAACATCACCTCCATTACTGCGGTGTGCCCGAGCGTTTATCGTACGACTCTGTCAATAGGGAACTGGGGAGGTTTTGTGAATACATGAGGCATTGCTTCAATGTTGCTGATGAACAGAAAAAATCATTTATTCTAATGCCATATCACCAAACATGAGTTTTAATATAAAATTACATACTAATTAGCTAACTTTTTTACCTTCATTTCTCATTTCATTTTGTATTTGAAATTGTATCCACCACTAGGCTTTGTTTATATTTCTGCACTGTCGCCGCTACTCTGCTCGTTCTAGATCCACTAGGGCAGTGGACAGAATTCAACACTGAAGACTTAATCAAAACGTAAGTTTTATTACTATTTAATTATTTGTAAGTTTTTTGAACCAATGTTAATGTACTCGTTCATTCTGCTTAACGCTTTGTTAATTATATGTGACAGTTGTTACCGTCAAACCGCTCAGGGAGAGTTTGCAGAAATGACCGTCGATTACATCAAGGTTTGGTAATACATGTATTTCATTCGTGCTGCTTATCTTTATATAATTGTTTTAATTTTTGTGAATTTTGGTGATTTAGTGCCCTACCCAAAAGGATTCTAGGAGTTGCTGGTACTACGTGATGCGGTATATGTACGAGTTCTGCGGGTACTTCACAACATTTGAATACTTAGTATCTAAACAAAGTATTCGACTGTTTATTAATAACCGTAATGTAAAGTCCATGACACGCGGGACCGAAAAAGGGCCTTTAATTACGGTTTTAACCGTAATTAAACACGTCACGTCTTTAGTGACGCCCGCGTAGACTACGGTCCAGAGCCGTAATCATACACGGTTTTGGACCGTAATTAAAGGGTTCCGTTCCACCAGTGTATTCATTCTCTTTGCAGCATAAACTGCTAGTTGTTTTGTGCTGGTATATTTGTGGTTGTTTTGAAAACTGTTGTTTGACAGTGTAGTTGTTTGGCGTTTTTTGTCAGAAATACCAATTCACGACATGCCACATATATACCATGTCCGAACGAAGCCTTACTTAAAAAAAACAGTCGAATACTTTATAAACATTCATATAATAATTGTATACTAACTTTAGTATACTCTGTATTTGAAAAATCGAATACTTTATTTATATTGATTCGTACACTTAGTAGCTAAACAGTCAAATACTTTATTTCTATAGATTTGCATACTAAGTATCTAAACAATCGAATACTTTATTTCTATAGATCTGCATACTTAGTATCTAAACATTCCAATAATTTATGTCTATAGATTTGAATACTTAGTATCTAAACAGTCAAATACTTTGTTTCTATAGATTTTGTACTCAGTATCTAAACAGTCGTATTTTATGTATATCGCTTCGTATACTTAGTAGTTGAACAGTCAAATACTTTATTTCTACAGTTTCGCATACTAACTTTATTATACTTTGTATCTGAACAGTCAAATACATTATTTATTGATTCACATACTTAGTACTCCCTCCGTCCTGAATTGACCGTCTTGTTTGCTTTATGGCACGTTTTTCCACTTCAATATTAAACATATAAGATAAAATAATTTTATAAAACTAAATTTTGTAACATATAGTTTATCATGTAAGGAATCATATGTAAAACTTAAATTTTTAAAATTAATTATCTTATATGTTAAAAATTGAAGTCAAACGACATGTCTAAATAGTAAACAGGACGGTCAATTCAGGACGGAGGGAGTATCTAAACAGTCAAATACTTTATTTATATTGCTTCGCATATTTGGAGTATATGTAACACTCCTACTTAAACGTCTCTTAAATACCGTATAATCGGCATACTTAACTTAAATAATCACAGCGGAAAATAAAGATTATCGCATACTAATGGTGTTACCGCTCTCACACGCCCATGCGAGTGATAAAGCTTCCAATTTAAACCGAATACAATATGAATATTTCCGCAGTGATCACAAGAGATAGATAGTAGTTTACAATTCTATATACAGTTCATAGTAAATCCCGTACACGTGAGCAACTAACGAATATAATACAACCTCGGTTTACAAAACCCGAGTCCAAAATCATAAAGCGTGTCTTAGTATCAAAAGCATACCGCTACTCAAATGTCCGCGCCTCTGCGTCAGTAATCACCTACAACCCTGTAGAATTGTTTTTCTGTATTGTATGGAATCAGCCTCTACTGAGTATGTTACTATGTAACCGTCATCCCTCGGACTCCTCAGTTAATTGGCTAAGAGCATGCGGTTCATTTTACATGCAATAATGTTAATAATAAAACTATAAAGTAAATTACAATATAACCAGCCATACAATAAACATCCATACACATGCATTTCACAATATAATTTAAGCGTACTAAACAACAAGGTGGAATAATACGAGTGTTATAAATATTCAATTCATTCTCATTTCTTGCCCTTTAAGACACTAAATAATGTTCGCCAATAATATGAGCGTTATAAATATTATTGTTAGCTAAGAATTGTCTCATGCCTAATGACAACATCTCGTTACAATAACGACGTGTCTCTTCACCATACCCCTATATTCGGCGAGTCACATTGGCTTTTAGCCACCTCCAACAGTAGAGTATCCGACCAATGAAACATCTGGGATCATTGGAATTTATTTGAGCGAAAGGACTCGTACGCGGACATTCTCTCATAATGTTTGTGATCACAACATGCACCAAGAGCCACATCCCCTTGGATTTCTCCATACACTTCCTCCATATATATTAAGTCACTGAATAATTAAGGTCTCTTAATCTACATCCCTAAGTATCAACTTAGGTCTCAATGTATAACAATTCGAATGTGTGCCATCAAGGACTTATACCTAGGATCTCTAGGTGATTTATACCATTCAACTGTTAATATAATAAGAGCAGCTTTAAACGAGTGTTGCTCTGCATCTAAGTAAATTCTTAGAAGTCTAAGATAATATGATTCGTTATTATCCTATGCTATGACGTTTCATTACTACGTCTCTTATTTTTAATATAAGATAGCATTACTTTGCCTTAGTTTGGTTTATAATTACGAACAAATAATATTGCACCACAACAATAAAGTAGGCAACAATATAATATACAATCATGCATATTAATTCACACCAATCCACAATTAATCTTGTCACAGATTTCACACAAATCCAAACTGAGGAAACCCTTAGAGACAATCGGATCACATAACAACATACCGTTCACCGAACAGTGGATGTGTAGAAGCCGTCCTAGGTCCGCACTCTATCAACTCTACGAATCTACGCACTAGGATCTGGAATATGCATAACACTATGTATTAATATCCTATGATTTTAAGTCAATCCGGTATTTCTGAAATAAACGCTAACCCCCCCGGTATTCAACCCCGTGATTAACTAGTCGTTACTTAGTCGGGTTTTCGAAATGGTTCGGGATTAGTTATGTTAATACTTTAATTCATGTATTAATGACATTGTTACATGTCTTACAACTTAGGATATTATCCTAATAACCTATCTCATTAAACCATAGGTTTTTTGATATGTATATGTATATGAACATGTATAATATATATATCACTACAAGGAAAAAATCAGATTTAGCTACCATTGTATAAAGTAGCTAAATCATCAGTTTTGGTAGCTAAAACAACGGGCTACCGCATGTTATGATTTAACTACTGATATACAATGGTAGCAAAGGTCCTAGTGGCTAAATTAAAAATAGCTACCGTTTTCAAAACGGTAGCTATTTCGCTTTGGCATCGCTACTACTTTTACGATAGCTAGATATTGCTACCGTTTTGGAATGTAGTAGCCAAATGACTACTAGGTACCAGTAGCAAAATGGCTTCGAGTATAACAGTTGTGAAATCGTTACCAGTACATCAGTAACAAAATCGATACTAGTTGTACCAGTAACAAAATCGCTATTACTTCAATAGTAGCGAAATAGACACTATTATAGCAGTAACAAAAAAGTTAACTAGTATAACAATAACAAAATCGATACTACTTCAATAGTAGCAAACTGGCTACTATCAAAGTTGCTACTAGAATAGACAAAATCGATACTAGAATAGTGGTATAGCTCTACTACTGAGTAACTTGACTATTCTTTAAATCGAAGACTATGTTATGTGTACACATCTAGGATCGAACCTTACAAGGTATGAGTATAAATAGACCTCCGTACCAATGACATATTTATTCAAACTAGTGTGTTAAAAATGTACATATAGCAGGAATCAATCCCCCGAGTTTGGATAAATATATAATGTCTTAACCATTGTGTTCATGATAGTTATTCACATCATATAGAAACTACGTGTATATTGAATGTTTGAACTGTAAATATAAATAGAAGTTTTTGCCGAGACATGATCAAACCAGGGATATATTAAAATTAATAAAATAGATATACGATCGATCATGCTACATGATATTTAATTTATATAATATAACAAATTAATTAAAAAGACAAAAATAGTAAAGCTAATAAATTTGAAGTATATTGTTGGCTTAAAATTATAAAAAATTAAAAAATATATATATATATATATATATATATAATTTATAAAAATATATATATATAGATATTATACAAAATATAAAAATCTATGAAATGTCAGAAATTATACAAAAGTAATAATTATGTAAAGTCTCTAATAATTAAGTCTATATAGTGTTACAAATGCTAATATAATATACTCATTATATGAAAATTAAAACTTCTAAATAATATATTTTTAATTTTGTAAAATTTGTATAATATAATATTTTTATAAATTTTGATAGTTGTATAATATTGTATAATCTTGACTAATTTAATGATGCCATAACTTTACTATTTTTCAAAATCCTGTTAATTGTGTGTTGTTTTGTAAATAAAAACATTAATATATAGTATTTATGTACGTTTTATTATAATTTTGTATCTTTGAACATTCTATAAATTATACACAAAACACACACACACCACACACACACACACACACACACACATATATATATATATATATATACTTACTTTGTAAATAAAACCTACACGTCAACTAATTTAAATTGTTATTAGTTTAGTTTTTTTATGTTTTATTAGTGTTTTATGTGGCTTTTAAATAAAAGCATCATATAGTAAGAAAAAACTGTATTAAATTAAATATATATAAACACACAACATATATATATACACTTTAACTAATTTAAATTATTATTACTAACTATTTTTATATTAATTTTGTAAATTTTAATTAACATATGTACTAATTTAAATAATTAATATTTTTACTCTATTTTATAATGTATTAATATGTGTGATACTTTGAGACTTAAAAATATTATAATATCAACAATATATTATGTTAGGTGTATCTTATATGATAAATAAATTTAGTAGTAGTGGTATACAGTTTAATTATTTTTCACAAATCAGACAATTTTTATTTACTTATTGTTCTTTTTCAAAATTTTGCTAGCTAAAAGCTAACAAATATACTATATTGATAAAATAAAAAAATAAAAAATTTATATAAAAAGATAATATGTCCACTATGACCGTAGCCATATAGGTTAGTATTTCGAACTATATTAGTAATCACACGTTTAAGTTATAAGACAATATAATTTTGATACCGCATTCATTGGTTGTATTCTAGCATAATATCAACTAAAGTTGTATAAGCATTATTAGTCAGTAGCAATTTCAAAATTAAATATAGTAACAATTTAGCTACTTGTTTAAAGCATTTGCTAAATAGAAGCATAATAGCAACTATAATCAAGTGCCAGTAGCAATTCATAATTTTGTTTATGTACTTGGCCGTAGAAACTTTAGATAGTAGCAAGTTAGCTACTAGTTATAATATTTTTGCTATTGTTGTTGAAATCGTTGCACAATAGCTCCCATTTTTGAATTAGCATCCACCAAGCAACAACAATTCTTAATTTAGCTACCGATATTGGGAGCAAAATTAGTTTTATTGGAAGATTCAAGATTCAAGAAAAAATTGATACTATTGGCGGTAACAAGTAACATAACTTAGCTACCATTGTTGCTCCTGTAGCACAACAGCTACCACTTTGTTAATAACATTAGAAATTAGTAGCAATTTTTCAATTTAGATACCAATATCTGTAATAGCAATTCATCGTCCTCTTTTTACTTTGGATTTTTTAAAAACTTTTGTTCGAATTTGAGATGTCCTCTACTTCTGAGTTTACTTGATTTCATATCTTAAAAGCCTGGTTTTAATTCAATTATTTTTTTATATTACAAGAAAGTACTAGATTTTTTTAATAATGACCTGATTTATGTACTTGACTAGCTGCCCATAATGCTCAACTCTAATTCAGTTTTGTTTTTGCTTTAAAGACAACACTTTAACATGATGGTATATGTGTGTGTTTAGGCTTTAGGTCTCTGGATGATAAACTATTATCGGGATAATAATGACGTAATAAAATTGTTAATTGGGTAGTTAACCATTTACGCAATCCATAGTTTCAAAGTTATGGTGGATTTTTGCAAAATAATATATACTTCCTCATACTTATTTTTATATACATAATTTGGGGTAATTTCTTAAAAAATATCTTTCTCATAATTGTAAATAGTTGTGTATTTTGAATTTATACGTATCACACATTTAAATTATAAGAGAATTATAATTTTGCTATCGCTTAAAAATATTAACTATCATTTCTTATAATGTAGCACAATATTAACCATAATCTCATTAACATCATTAGTTGGTAGAAATTTCATAATAAAGAAAATAACAATTGTTATGCTTACTAAAAATATTCGCTACTGACACCTAAAAAGTAGCAGAACGCAACCGTGATGAGTGTCAGTAGCAATTTCATTAACTTAGCTTATATATTGGTAGTAGCACTAACTTTAGTAGCAATTTAGCTACTAGTTATAATATTTTTTTGCTACTACTGCTTTTATAGTAGCGCAATAGCTACCATGATTGAATTAGCCACATCCAGCAGTAGTCATTCCGTAATTTAGGTACCAACATTGGTAGCTAAATTGTTCTTACCAAAAGACAGTCTTGTCAGGCGATAGCGATTTGGTACTGTTAAAAAATCTAGCTACCATTGTCTTTGTCGTAGCAAATAGACACCCTTATGTTAGTACCATTAAAAATTCGTAGCAATTTCTGAAAGTAGCTACCAATATATATGCGGTAGCAAATCATCGGTAGCTAAATCTGTTTTTTCTTGTAGTGTATATATGTACATTTATATAGTTTGCCACTACATTTTGTTTATATAATTGACCTTATAATATTTACTTCTCTTATAAGTCTCTTCTCACTCAAGAGTTTGTCAATGTTGACCTTTCTGGTCAATTGAGTTGACTTGGTCAATTTAGTTGACTTGACTAAGGTATTCAAGTCATGTAGTTATATAATTCAATTCAATCTCTTTAAATTATACAATTCCTTCTTTAATCCTATCCCTATATATTACTTAGATTTTACTCTTCATGTCTAATGTGTTATAATATAATTTTCTCATATATTAAGCTCTTATCTTATATATTAAACTTCTCTTCCAATATATATTCATTTACAAGTTCAATACATAATTGTAACACTCCATATATTCTTATAATTCATTTTGCACTTAAAGTTCCTCAAACTTTATACTAACTTTATTTATCTAGTATTTAACTTAATATTTGTTGTCACACAATGACATACTACACCTTATTATACAATTAGTCTATAGATTATGTATAATCTCGCATAGCACCTCAAAATTTCCATAATTTACATTCTTACCACATTAACTCTTATAACATTACAACCTTGCATTATACACCATATCTTATAACATTCCTCTCTTATTTAATTATAACCCAAAGTTACAACCTATATTAATTATTTCCGAACAAACCCTCTATTTTTCCAGAATTGTTTCACTCACCCAAATCTTTTGGAAATTAAAATTTGATCACATTTGTTATTACAATCTTAAAATTCATCCTTAAATTTTATGTTTTGTTACGTTACTTATTTATCTAACTCCAAAATCAACCCAATTTCTTCCAACACATCATAACTGACCCCTAGGCTATTCTAAATCATATTTCTGCCCCACTACTTTTATAAATTACACTTTATCCCCACAAGTTTATAAAACTTACATTCACTTCTAAACTTCATTAAAATTGCTATTTTGATTATTTCTTTCACCAAAATTGGTCAACACTCATCCTTAGTCAAGGTTGACCACCACATCTTTCCTAAGACTTTCATTTAAGTCCTTAACTTTACAAAGACTTATATTTTGCATCTTAAATCCTTTTTAAAGCCTAACTTTCTGCTATGTCACACTTTAACACTCCAAATTTTGTTTATTTACACTTAGTCACTCACATAGCACTCATATTCTTACTAGAACACTCCTTAAGTTCCTTAACACCTTTTATATGTCATTTTTCACAATATTCTCCAACTTAATACTACCTAGCCCTTAGGAATTTTAATCCAAACTTCCTTAGGTGTATATTTAACACTCTAAATAACCACTTAAAGCTGCAGGTTTCTTCACTAAACCACATACTAACCAGAAGCTTAAACCTTAAAGCACTTAAACTCTTATAAAGTTGGTCTAATGACATGGCCTTATTACAAACCTCAACATAACTTAAAATTACACATAAATGATCTCAAAAACACATACCACTCGTGGGTTTTTGCTGGTTTATCCATATTTTTAAGTTATTTACCAAATCACCCCATAATGTCTTAAACTTGACAATTAAATCATTAACTCACTTATGATTATCCAAAGTTGGCCATATTAATTCCTAGTCATTTAAGGTCAAAATTGACCATTTTCCCACCTCAATCTCGGCTCTAATATAATACACAAGTTAAAATGCTTTAAAGCATAAAAAGTGCATTAAGAGTTTACCTTAAAATTTGAAGCTTAAAACTTGGTTTTCTTTACACCACTCTCGGCTATACACATAAATATGGTGCTAGGTTTGATTTATACACAAATTTAAAGCTTGGATGGTGATTAACAAGGTTTAGGGTTTAGATTAGTTCTTACCCTTCAAAGATGACTTTTTTACACTTAATTGCCTTCTCTTTGCTCACGACTTCTTGGAGAGTTTTTGCTCAGCTTTGAGACATGAATTTGGCAAAGAGAAAAAATCCATAATCAAGCTCTAGGATTGGACTAATCATGAGGAAAAAATCATAAGTCATAAAGATGAACTTTTGAAGGTGAATTTTACCTTGGAATTTCAAAACTTTTTCTTGACCATTCTCGGCCCTATTTTGAAAAAAATGAGAGAGATTAGTTCTATTATAAATTCATACTTAAGGAGATGATTTACGGTACGCAAAACCTCTAATTTGACTTACCCTTGAAGTCTTCCTTAAGAGATGGTTTCTTGGTGATTCGACCACCTCCTTTGGATTTAAGAAGATCTAAAGTTCTGGCATGAAAAATGGAAGAAAGGAGTGAAGTGGAATTACTCAAGGAA
The DNA here is from genome assembly GCA_023374045.1 of Limonium bicolor. NCBI lineage: Eukaryota > Viridiplantae > Streptophyta > Magnoliopsida > Caryophyllales > Plumbaginaceae > Limonium > Limonium bicolor. Next base: position 208,733,161 of record CM041780.1, read on the forward strand.
TTCAGCCATTTAATGAATCAAGAGAAAGGTGGAAGCTTAGTGCCACTTTTTACCTCTTTGAATAGCTTTGCCTTCCTTTGCTCCCCACCTTGATTATTTACCGAAAGTTCACTCTTTTTGTTGCTTGATTTCAGCTAATTTGAAGATGGAAAAGTGTTGATTGTTTGCTCTTTGAATAGGTAATGAAAATGAGAAGGGAAATCAAGGTAGAAGAAGTTAAGGGTTTACCTTGAGTTCTTGGAGTTCTTAATTTTTCTTCCTTGCTCAAAGTGAAGAAAATGGAGAGAATTAAGGCTTGTGCTCTTGGCTGGAATAATGGGAGGAGGAAATAGAATAGCCAAATTTGATCTTAAGTGTTAAGGAAGTAAAAAAGTTAAATGTGACTAGTACATGGTGACTAGGCTAGTTTAGAAGATATTTTGAATCAATTTTGGCAAGGTGTCATCCACCACTTACAAATGCCGCCCACATATTGATATAAGGGTAAAAGAGTTTTTTTTGCTTTCTTTGTGATATTATGACTTATATGTTGTATACTTGGACTTATATCATGTGTTAGTTTGTGACTAACATGATTTCCTTGTCCTAAAGTGTTTTAATTGTATTCTTGAGTAATTGATATACTTACTATTCATTGTGACTAGTAAAAATACATTCTTTGATTCACTCTTGATATTGGTGTTTCTTTTTATACATGTTATACATTTTGGACTTGTTTGATGGTTATATGTGTAACACATGTATTTAGTTGTCTTAAGGTCTATACACATGGTTTCAAGTGTTTATTTCACCAACTAGTCATTAAGACTTCTTAAGGTATATTTTACCTTAATTGTTTGTGTTCTTTGTTCATGTAATAATGTACAACATGATAATCAACATGTAAGTTGATTTCTTCTTTAATAGTGCTCCACTTATGTCCATGTGTTTATATAAGGTTTAATAACCTTCATGGACTATGTATATTTAATTATTTAAGTGTGTGCTAGTAGTTTTCATGGTTACTAATTCATTAAGGCTCATTAGCCTTTATAATTCAATGATTTGTCTTTTGATTATGTTTATAAATGTTTGGGTTATTTTAGTGTATACAATCGAATACTTTATTTCTTAATATCTAAACAGCCTAACACTTAATTTATACTAAAACAATTGAATACTTAACTTAAAGAAAGTTGAATACTTTATCCAAAAAAACATGCTAATTGTAGTACCAGACAAACTCACCGTTGTTTTTCTCTTCGATTTGGTTTTAGCAATGTGTTTCCAAGTCCATTCCCACTTTCTTCTAAAGTAAAAATATATAATAAAGGTACACATGTTTTTGTCGGTGAAAAAAAACTGAAGATAGTTACCAGTGAACAGAGAAAATGAATGAGAGAGCAAAATCAAGGAGAATGAAGAAAATAGGAGAGCAAAATTAGACAAAATGAAAAAAAAAAGAAAAATTGAAAGAAAGTGCAAAGAGAATGGTTCCATCTGGACAATTTATCTCCCTGATTTGTCTGGATGCAATATACACCATTAGATTCAAAGTAGAAGTAATAGTGGTTAAAAAATTATTCAGTTACTTGTTTATATCCTTTTTTATTTTAAATGATAAATATTATTTATTAATTACCAAACCTATCAATAAACTCTACAACATATCTAATTACTAAGTTCTAATTATTGCAAGTGACTTTTTAAATTTCCTAATAGTATAACTTAGATAAATTAGGTTGTCAATTACCCGCTCATTTACCTTTCATCTTCATTTACCAAAACTCTCTCCGAACTGAACGCCATTCCAGGAGAGAAACCACCTCCTTTCATCCTTCATTTACCAAGCTCTTTCTACATTTTTGGATACTATAGAAGGGAAACCACCACCTTCACAAATCGTCGATACCGTAGAAGTAAAACCTCCATTTCAAAATCTGCCGCCGACGTCAAACAACCAGGTCTCAAGCCAAATCTTTCATCTTCATTTACCAAGCCCTCTCTCATCTTGTCTGATTTTGCTCTCCCACCATTCTCTGTGCACTTCTTTTAATTTTACTTTTTCATTTTGCCTGATTTCGCTCTCTCACCATTCTTTGTGCGCTCTTTTAAGTTATTCTTCATTCTCCTTGATTTTACTCTCTCATTCATTTTCTCTGTTCACTAGTAAATATTTTCAGTTTTCTTCACCAACAAAAACATGTGTGCCTCTATTGTATATTTTGTACTTTATAAGAAAGTAGAAATGGATTTGGATCAACACATTGCTAAAACCAAATCGAAGAAAACAATGGTGATTTTGTTCAAGTACTAAAATTGGCATTGTCTTTTTATAAAGTATTCAACTTTTTTTAAAAGTTAAGTATCTGACTGTTTTTTGCATAAATTAAGTGTTAGCTGTTTAGATATTAAGAAATAACGTACTCGATTGTATAACATTAACTATGTGAAGTCATATAAATAAAGTATTTGACTGTTTAGATACTAAGTACACGAATCAATATATATAACGTATTCGACTTTTCTGATACATAGTATAATAAAGTTAGTAACGAAAAAAATTGTAGAAATAAAGTATTTGACTGTTCAGCTACTAGTAATAGGAAGCGATATACATAAAGTATACTACTGTTTTAGATATTGAGTACACAATCTGTTATAGCCCATAATTCGTAACCTTATATTATATCTGTTACAATGTTATCTAAGTTGGACTGAATTCCTTGCTATCAGTTGGGACGTCAGCGACATTATCTTAATGCCAAGGACAAGGAAGTCATTCGATTATTAATTGAGGTGATTAATTTATCTGATTTATAGGGAGAGGGTTTCCTTATTTCTTTTCTTTCCTGATCATGGTATTCACATCAGTCTTATCGGGAGCGTGACAGTTTTCAAATCAGAACGAGCATTCTTTCCCTCTTCCCTCTCTCTATAGTTCTTCCTCTGTTGTGAATTATTGTGCTACTGCTTGCAATCCGATTGAAGATTCCTGCTGCTGTGTAGGCCTCTTGTCCGCGTTCAGGTTTGGTTCTCGGTTTTCAGATTGATAATTAGACAAGTTTCTCCTCTTGCTGTTCTGGTTTTTGACTGATTGCTGTGATGAATTCAGCGACCGTGCCTCTGCGTTCGGATTCGTGAATTGTGAGACTGCTACTCTACGAGGTGTTGGGAATTCTTCACTCGTGTATTCAGGTTCGGATTGTAGAACTGAGGAACGTTAATATTCTAGGTTTTCTTGTTTAATTTCTGTTGTGGGTTGTCGATTTGTGGAATTCAGTGATTGGTTCGTGTCTGGTTGGAGAGCATTTCGAGCTACGTTTTGCTTCAACGTGTCGTCGATTTCTTGCTGTAATCGAGGTAGGTGGTTGCTTGATTCGGTTTGGAAGTTAAGCCATAGGGAGTTTTTCAACGGTTTGTAATCCGATTGTGGTGTGATTCTGATTTCGTTTGGCATTTTCAACTGGTTATTAAACCCCTATGGTATTCTGTATTTTAATCTGGTTTGGTGTGTGTATTGCTCTGGCAAATTGTGTGGTGATTTATGCAACTTTTCTACCCTGTTCGACATTCTGGAAACTGCTGTTTTCGCACTGTCCAAACTTCCATCCGAGCTTTGAAGTTCAGACAGTGCGTTTTGGCTTCTGATTTACAAAGTTCGGGGCATGTCCGAACATCTGTCCGAGCTTCGATGTTCGGACAACACCCGAGGTTTCTCTCTAATTAAGTCTCGAACTATGTCCGAACATTTATGTTCGGTCACAAGTTCGGACACCACCGCGTAATTTCTTGTAAACCCGTCCGAACATCGGTCCGAGCTTCGATGTTCGGACATTCTGAAACTCTCTGTCTGATTTCAAATCGACTTGTGTCCGAACATTGATGTCCGGACACAAGTTCAGACATTTGACTATTCTGGTTTCTGAGTCTTGACTTGCGTCCGAACTTCTACATTCGGACACAAGTTCGGACACCACTCTGTTTTCAGTATAACTTCTTCGTCTGAACTCCGATTTGAGTGCCGTTTGCGGCGTGGGACTCCTCTAAGTCCCTATTACTGTATTATAAGTGTTGTGGCATGTTTTAATGCAAGTTTTCTTATGTGTTTTGCAAATCTTCTATTTTGGGACACTTTACTTAGTTCGGAGCCGTGAATGGCTGGGTCAAGCTATTCCGTGGTATACCATGTCGACGTCGTTCTGAGTCTTGGGTCATTCCCCTTTCTATTATGTAGGGTGATGAACCCTTTGACTCTTTGAGTCATTTATGCGTTGCCGAGAGATCTGTTATGATCTATAGGTCTTCGACCCTTCTAAGTGTGTGCATTGTACTGTGCCCCATCTGTTGTGAACTCTGGTATTTCTGTAATGGGACTCTGGTGTTCCATTCTGTAACTGTTTCAGCAATGCTCTGACTATTTGAGAACTATGGTTTTGTGCTAACCTCTGCTTCTCTTCTGTTTTCAATTGTTTTGAGCAACCTTACTGATGACGGTTGCTGCTTACTGGGCATAGTTGTTTGCTATCCCCCTACTCTTACTATTTTTGCAGATTGATCAGCGAGGATCATCTTTAGTTTATGGAGCCTTTATAGCTATACATTCTAATTGTTAGACATTTTGATCTTGTGATTGTAGCCTTTGGGCCCTACTTCTTCTGACTATGGATTTGGGTTTTGAGGATTACTTTATGGATTAATGTATTCAGTACAATTGTTTTACAAGTATTAATGAAAGTGTTATTTCGGGCCTTGATTGCGAATGTTAGCTTTAGAGCCTTGCGTTATTAGGTAGTAATACGTGGCGTGTAATGCCCTTAACTCTTGGCCGGTTTTAGGGGCGTTACATTTAGTGGTATCAGAGTCAGGTTGGCTTTCTTTGGTGTTTGTGGGCGTGTTTGCTTGTGTGGGGTTCGGCTGTGGCAGTTGGTTGAAGTCTGAGTCGGTTTGACGAGTTTTGGATTTGTTTGTCTCGGAATGCCTCCTCGTAGAGCACCAGTGACCCCACAGGGAGATGCTGCAGAGGCAGTGCTGCAGTTTGTGACGCAACTCATGCAGACAGTGGTTGCAGATGCTGGGGGAGCTGGCGGAGGAGTTGGTGGCGCAGGCCCAGCTGGGGTGAATGCTTGGGGAGGCCGAGTCAGAGCTTCCAAGAGTTTATGAAGCTGAAGCCGCCTTCCTTCGACGGCTGTGGTGACCCTTAGGAGGCGAGCCACTAGATTACTGAGGTGGAGGACCTGCTCAGAGTGGTGGGTTCGGTGGATGACCAGAAGGTAGACTTCGCCACGTTCCTCTTTAAGGGGGAGGCGAAGGAGTGGTGGCGAATGGTGATAGGTAAGCATCCCCAGCCTTGGACCTGGGAGTAGTTCTGCTTGGAGTTCAACAAGCAGTTCTACCCAGATGTCTACAAGGACCAGAAGATTAATGAGTATAATCGGCTACGTCAGGAGAGAGATATGTCAGTCGAGGAGTACGTGAGAAAGTTTGTGACTCTCTCGAAGTATGCACCTGAACCGGATGAGCACAGGAAGGCCCGTAAGTTCGAGAGCGGGTGAGGATTGAGACCAGATATGGGTCTGCTGTGACACCTCTTCGTCACCGGACCTTCAGAGATGTGGCGGATGTCACTCTGCTGGTAGAGACCAACATTAAGGGGAGGTAGGCTGGCAAGGACCACAAGGGGAAGAGACGCGCTGAAGAGTCTCAGAAGAAGGAGGCTGCTCCTCCTCAGAAGAAGCAGTCATATGGAGATCGTCGGGGAGCTTCTTCATCTTCGCCGCTGTGGGTAAAGTGTGGGTCTTGTGGCCACTCCCATCCTGGTATGGAGTGCTACAGAAGACCGGTGCTTGTTTCAAGTACGGGTCTATGGAGCACAGGATTGCTCAGTGCCCTCAGGCAGGGTAGAGCACCGGTTAAGATTCAGGGGCGAGGTCCGACCAGAAGAAGCCTCAGACTCAGGCCTGAGTTTATGCTACGGCGGGGGAGCGTGATCGTGCTGGTGATCGCGTCATCTCAGGTATCCTCCAGATCCATGCTCAGGATGTGTTTTGTCTGTTTGATTCTGGAGCTACGCACTCCTTTATCTACTCTGACTTGTTTGGTAGGCTTGAGTTGACTACCGTGCCTAGTGAAGTATATTTATGTGGAGTAGTCCTTTGGGTGGGATTGCTCCTTGTATTCTTGATTCTGTGTGTAAGGCTTGTCCCATAGTAGTTCGGGACAAGACTTTTTGTGCTGACCTCATCCCAATGCGGATGGCCTGCTTTGATGTCATTTTGGGCATGGACTGGCTAGCAGAGCACCATGCCCGTATAGATTGTGCAGCGAGGAGAGTAGTGTTCGATTTGCCAGGCGGGAGCCGTTTCGTCTTCTCGGGGAATGCAGTTCCAGGTGCGCCTGTGTTGGTGTCGGCGTTGCAGGCGGCTAGCTCCTTGAGGAAGGGCTGCCAGGGCTTTCTGTGCTACCTGCTAGAGGTACGCGAGGGATCCAGCTTGGAGAGCATCCCGATCGTTAGAGAGTTTCCTGAGGTCTTCCAGGATGACGTGCCCGGACTTCCACCAGAGAAGGAGGTGGAGTTCACCATCGATTTGGCGCTAGAGACTCAGCCCATCTCCAGGGCCCCTTACCTTATGAGTCTGGCAGAGTTGAAGGAGCTGAAGGTGCAGCTGCAGGAGTTGCTGGATAAGGGCTTCATCCCGCCCTAGCGTTTCGCCTTAGGGAGCGCCAGTGCTGTTTGTAAAGAAGAAGGATGTGACCTTTATATTATGTATCAACTATAGGGAGCTGAATAAGGTGACCATCAAGAATCGCTATCCCCTACCGCACATCGATGACCTGTTTGACCAGTTGGCGGGCGCCACAGTTTTCTCGAAGATAGACCTTCGTTCGGGCTACCATCAGTTGAGGATTAAGGCCGAGGATGTGCCTAAGTCTGCCTTTAGGACTCGTTATGGTCATTATGAGTTCCTAGTTATGCCGTTTGGTTTGACTAATGCTCCATCTTTTTTATAGATATGATGAACCGGGTTTTCAAACCCTATCTGGACCAGTTTGTAGTGGTATTCATAGACAATATCTTGGTGTACTCCAAGAGCGCAGAGGAGCATGAGGAGCATCTGAGGATTGTTTTGCAGACGTTGAAGGATCGTGAGCTGTACGCCAAGTTGAAGAAGTGTGAATTCTGGCTGGATCGCGTGGTCTTCTTAGGACATGTAATCTCGAAGAACGGTATCTCAGTGGATCCTGAGAAGATTAGAGCTGTGTGTGATGGAATGGGCGAGGCCCACGAATGTTGCTAAGATTCATAGCTTCCTTGGGTTGGCTGGGTATTACAAGAAGTTCGTTGAGGGGATCTCTAAGATTGTATCCCCGCTGACCCATCCGTTGAGGAAGGAGATCAAGTATGAGTGGAGCGAGGCTTATGAGCAGAGCTTTCAGGAAATTAAGAAGAGATTGACGACAGCACCGATTCTGACTTTGCCATCTGGTACCGAGGGCTTCGTGGTCTTCTATGATGCATCCCATAAGGGACTATGTTGTGTCTTGATGCAGCAAGGTAAGGTAGTGGCTTATGGCTCTTGACAGCTGAAGCCCTATGAGAAGAAACTACCCTACCCACGATCTGGAGTTTGCGGCCGTAGTGTTTGCGCTGAAGATTTGGAGGCATTATTTATATGGAGCGTCGTGTAAGGTTTACACGGATCACAAGAGTCTCAAGTATTTGTTCACTCAGAAGGAGTTGAACTTGAGACAGAGGAGGTGGTTGGAGCTACTTCACGACTACGATTTAGAGATCCTCTACCATCCAGGTAGAGCGAACGTTGTGGCACATGCTTTGAGTCGGAGAGGTGCTCCGGGTGTAGCGTGCGCCTTGACAGGAGTTCAGAGGTCAGCTGTAGAGCTACAACGTATGGGCATTTGGGTAGTCAGCCAGATAGTGCCAGTATGATAGCAGCGCTTCAGGTTCAGTCTTCGCTGGTCGACAGGATCAGGGTTGGGCAGGAGGCAGACTCAGCTTTGTGTCGGATCAGAGAGGGGCAAACTTCAGTGTCTCCAGCGATGGGTATCTGCGTTTCAGAGGTCGAGTGTGTGTGTCGGCTGATGCAGTTCTGCGCAGAGAGATTCTTCAGGAGGCTCACGGAGCTCCATATTCAGTGCACCCAAGAGGGGTGAAGATGTACCGGGATCTCAGGGAGTTATTTTGGTGGTCTGGGATGAAGCGTGACATCTCTAAGTTTGTTTCGAAGTGCCAGACCTGTCAGCAGGTGAAGGCTAAGCACCAGAGGCCAGCGGGTTTGCTTCAGCCCCTTCCCATTCCTGAATGGAAGTGGGAGAGTGTGGGGATGGATTTTGTTATGGGATTTCCTAAGACTTCTTCGGGCTGTGACGCTGTGTGGGTGATAGTTGATCGACTGACGAAGTCTGCTCACTTTTTGCCTGTAAGGAAGACTTTCAGTTTGGAGCGGTTGGCTCGTCTGTATCTCGATAAGATAGTGAGCTTCATGGGGTGCCTGCTTCTATTGTGTCTGATCGTGATCCGCGTTTTGTGTCTAGGTTCTGGCGCAGTTTGTATAAGGCCTTGGGTACGAGTCTAGCTTTCAGTTCAGCCTACCATCCTCAGTCGGATGGCCAATCAGAGAGGACTAATCAGGTCCTGGAGGACATGCTTCACGCATGTGTTCTAGATTTTGGAGGTAGCTGGGATCAGCATGTGACCCTGATCGAATTTGCCTACAACAACAGCTTCCAGGTGAGCATTGGTATGGCCCTGTTTGAAGCGTTGTATGGTAGGAGGTGTAGGTCTCCCATCTGTTGGGATGACCTGAATGAGAGGGTCTTAGTTGGACCCGAGCTGGTGCAGGGAGCAGTAGAGAAGATCCGAATGATTCGAGAGCGCCTGCTTGTTTCTCAGAGTAGACAGAAGTGCTATGCAGACCAGAGGCGCATACCGCATGAGTTTGAGGTCGGGGACCATGTCTTCTTGAGAGTTTCTCCAGTCAGGGGTGTTGTCCGGTTTGGGAAGCGTGGGAAGCTCAGTCCGAGGTTTGTGGGTCCATTTGAGATCCTAGAGAGGATTGGTCCTATGGCTTATCGTCTAGCCTTGCCTTCATCTTTGTCAGCTGTGCATAATGTCTTCCATGTTTCTATGCTGAGGAAGTACCTTCATGATCCATACCATGTGATTGACCACAGTCAGCTTCAATTGAGAGAGGACTTCAGTTATGAGGCAATGCCTACCCGCATTCTAGCCAGAGAGAGACGTGCGTCGGCTCCGTAGTAAGACTCTACCCATGGTTAAAGTCCAGTGGTCTGATCAGACGGAGAGTGAAGCGACTTGGGAGCTCGAGGACGAGCTGCGTGCCAAGTTTCCCTCCCTATTCGAGCAGTAAGGTGAGTCAATTTCGAGGATGAAATTATTTTAAGGGGGAGGTGATGTTATAGCCCATAATTTGTAAACCTTATATTATATCCGTTACAATGTTATTCTAAGTTGGACAGAATTCCTTGCTATCAGTTGGGATGTCAGCGACATTATCTTAATTGCCAAGGACAAGGAAGTCATTCGATTAATTAATTGAGGTGATTAATTATCTGATTCATAAGGAGAGGGTTTCCTTATTTCTTTTCTTTCCTGATCATTGGTATTCACGTCAGTCTTATCGTGGGAGCGTGACAGTTTTCAAATCAAAACGAGCGTTCTTCCCCTCTTCCCTCTCTCTATAGTTCTTTCTCTCTGCTGTGAATTCTGGTGCTGCTGCTGCAATCCGATTGAAGATTCCTGTTGCTGTGTAGGCCTCTTGTCCACGTTCAGGTTTGGTTCTCGGTTTTCAGATTGATAATTAGACAAGTTTCCTCCTATGTTGTTCTGGTTTTGACTGATTGCTGTGATGAATTCAGCGACCGTGCCTCTGCATTCGGATTCGTGAATTATGAGACTGCTACTCTACGAGGTGTTGGGAATTCTGCACTCGTGTATTCATGTTCGGATTGCAGAATTGAGGAACATTAATGTTCTAGGTTTTCTTGTTTAATTTATGATTGTGGGTTGTCGATTTGTGGAATTCAGTGATGTGTTGTGTGTCTGGTTGAAGAGCATTTCGAGCTGCGTTTTTCTTCAGCGTGTCGTCGATTTCTTGCTATAATCGAGGTAGGTGGTTGTTTGATTCGGTTTGGAAGTTCAGCCATAGGGAGTTTCAACGGTTTGTAATCCTGATTATGGTGTGATTTTGATTTCGTTTGGCGTTTTCAACTGGTTAAACCCCTATGGTATTCTGTATTTTAATCTGGTATGGTGTGTATTGCTCTGGCAAATTGTGTGGTGATTTATGCAACTTTTCTGCCCTGTTCGACATTCTGGAAACTGCTGTTTTCGCACTGTCCGAACTTCCGTCCGAGCTTTGAAGTTCGGAAAGGGCATTTTACGCTTTTGATTTACAAAGTTCGTGGCATGTCCGAACATCTGTCCAAGCTTCGATGTTCAGACACACCCGAGGTTTCTCTCTGATTTAAGTCTCGAACTGTGTTCGAACATTTATGTTCGGTCACAAGTTCGGATATCACCGATAACTTTTCTCGTAAACCCGTCTGAACATCGGTCCGAGCTTCGATGTTCGGACATTCTGAAACTCTCTGTCTGATTTCAAATCGACTTGTGTCTGAACATTGATGTCCGGACACAAGTTCGGACATTTGACAAATTCTGGTTTCTGAGTCTCGACTTGCGTCCGAACTTCTACGTTCGGACACAAGTTCAAACACCGCTCTGTTTTCAGTATAACTTCTTCGTCTGAACTCCGATTTGAGTGTCGTTTACGGCGTGGGACTCCTCTAAGTCCCTACTACTATATTATAAGTGTTTTGGCATGTTTTAATGCAAGTTTGCTTCTGTTTTTGCAAACCTTCTGTTTTGGGACACTTTACTCTATTCTGAGCCGTGAATGGCTGGGTCGAACTATTCCGTGGTATACCATGTAGAAGTCGTTCTAAGTGTGGGTGATTCCCTTTTTGTTCTGTGGGGTTGACGAACCCTTTGACTCTTTTGATTCATTTATGCGTTGTCGAGAGATCTGTTATGATCTATGGGTCTTCGACCCTTCTGAGTGTGTGCATTGTACTGTGCCCCCATCTGTTTGTGAACTCTGGTTATTTCTGAAATGGGAACTCTGGTGTTCCATTCTGTAACTGTTTCAACAATGCTCTGACTATTTGAGAACTATGGTTTTGTGCTAACCTCTGCTTCTCTTCTGTTTTCAATTGTTTGAGCGACCTCACTGATGACGGTTGCTGCTTACTGGGCATAGTTGTTTGCTTATCCCCTACTCTTACTGTTTTTGCAGATTGATCAGCGAGGATCATCTTTAGTTTCTGGAGCCTTTATAGCTATACATTATGATTGTTTGACATTTTGATCTTGTGATTGTAGCCTTCGGGCCCTATTTCTTCTGACTATGGATTTGGATTTTGAGGATTACTTTATGGATTAATGTATTCAGTACAATTGTTTTACAAGTATTAATGGAAGTGTTATTTCGGGCCTTGATTGTGAATTTTAGCTTTAGAGCCTTGCGTTATTAGGTAGTAATACGCGACGTGTAATGCCCTTAACTCTTAGGCCGGTTTTAGGGGTGTTACACAATCTATAGAAAGAAAGTATTCGACTATTTAGATACTAAGTATGCAAATCTATAGAAATAATATATTGGACTATTTAGATACTAAGTATGCAGATCTATAGATATAAAGTATTCGACTGATTAGATACTTGGTATGTAAATCTATAGAAATAAAGTATTTGACTGTTTAGCTTCTAAGTGTATGAATCAATATAAATAAAGTATTTGATTTTTCAGATAAAGAGTATACTAAAGTTAGTATATAATTATTATACGACTGTTTATAAAGTATTCGATTTTTTTAAAAAGTAAGTATTTGACTGATTTTGTATCAATTAAGTATACAACTGTTTAGATACGGAAAAAAATCTATAGAAATAAAGTATTTGACTGTTTAGATACTATATGCAAATCTATATAAATAAAATACTATTTGATTGTTTAGATACTAATTAAGTGTACGAATAAATATAAATAAAGTATTTGATTTTTTAGATACAAAGTATACTAAAGTTATTATGCAAATTTGTAGAAATAAAGTTCTTGATTGTTTAACTATTAAGTATACGAATCGATATAAAATCTATAGAAACAAAGTATTCAACTTTTTAGATACTAAAAAAAATCTATAGAAACAATTAAGTATACGCTTGTTTAGATACTGAAAAAATCTATAGAAACAAAGTATTCAACTATTTAGATACTGAGTATGCAAATCTATATAAATAAAATATTATTTGACTGTTTAGATACTAAGTGTACGAATAAATATAAATAAAGTATTTGATTTTTCAGATACAGAGTATACAAACGTTAGTATACAAATTATCGAAATAAAGTTTTCGATTGTTTAGTACAAAATGTACTAAAGTATTTGACTGTTTAAACACTAAGTATATGAATCAATATAAATAATGTATTCTACTGTTTAGATACTAAGTGTATGAATCAATATAAATAAAATATTCGATTGTTTAGATACATAGTATACTAAAGTTAGTATACAGATATGTAGAAATAAAGTATTTGACTGTTTAGCTACCAAGTATATGAAGCGATATAAATAAAGTATTCGACTGTTATATATGAAGTATACTACAACTATTATATGAATGTTTATAAAGTATTTGACTATTTTTGTATCAACTAAGTATACGAGTGTTTAGATACTGAGTATAAAAATACAGACAGAAATAAAGTATTCAAATGTTTAGATACTTAGTATGTAAATCTATAAAATAAAGTATTCGACTGTTTAGATACTAAGTGTATGAATCAATATAAATAAAGTATTAGACTTTTCAGATACAGAGTATACTAAAGTTGGTATATAAATCTGTAGAAATGAAGTGTTCTATTGTTTAGCTATTAAGTATACGAATCGATATAAATAATGTTAAATGTAAAGTAGACGAATGTTTATATTTTTATTTTACAAATGTTACTAATTATTTATGTAACTTTAATCAACAATTTTCTTTTGTAACAGCTGGCTCAAGAAAATGACCCGAAACTGTTTGTCAACTTGTAGAGGTTCGACTACGTGCCTCATTGACTTGATCTAGGGATGGGATTGAAGAGTGATTCTATGCGACTTCTTAAGGAAGATGTTTTGGAAAAGGCTGGATTCGGCCCATTACTAACGATCCATGATTGTGCTGTCTAGATTTAAGATGCAGTTATGTGCTAATGTCATACTATACGACGGGAATATACTTGCTGATTATTGGAGAAATGAACTAATGTTGTGCAAGAAGGATGCAAAGAATGTGAAAAAATGTTCAAGGGGGTGTTAAACATGTCATGTAAAACTTTAAGATGTTGTGTAGTTTGATATCAGCAGATTGTTGTAGTATATGATCGAACAACTGGATCGTATGTGGGTGAAAGTCATTTTTTTAACCACAGTTATATTATATGTATTTGAAATGTTAGTGATCAGGTGAACTAAGTTATGTCTTGTCATGGAAGTAGTATAAAAACACCTAACTCCGAATGAATCATAAATAAGAAAGTTAATAAATAGTAATGACTAAGTATATGTATATAAAGTGTTGGTAGTATGATATATAGTTCAGTAATAATCTAATTCATACAGAGGAATTTTATTGTTTGTAAGTAATAGGTTTAAAAATTGGCATTTCAATTATAGTTGAGTTAGTATTTAAATATAAAGTTGACTAGTATTTCCTTTTATATAAAGTGTTTGTAGCTGAGTATACAGTTCAGTCGTGATCTAATTTATATAGAGAACTTGTTGGTATTTGAATTCATTATTCATTTACTTATTTACCCATTGCCATTTAAGCATTAGTTGTGTAAGTATGTGAGTTTGTACTGACTTGGCATACGAACTGTATACTACAAAAATATGCAATTAAAAGCTTAAAATTGCTATGTAGCATCAAATATGAAGAAATAAAAGATTGCTTCCACTATATTATTGTAACACCCCTACTACGCACATAACACTACTTGAAATCGCAGTGGAATTTAAACAACTAAACAGTAACTAAATGAATGGTGCTACAACGCCGTCAACCACCCACGTGGTTAACAAGGCTGAATAAATACAAGTGTACCGGTCTGATGATCAGACTCCCGAGCATAGAACTAATAACCATATATATACATTAACAAAATACCGAGTGTTTACATAAATCCTTCACTGTAAAACATCACTGTTAACCATCATAACCAAATATATATCACGCCACGGGAGCACAGGCGCATCCCGGGCCAACATCCAAAAGTACCCAAAAGTAAACCTGCATCCTAGGATCTAAAGCCACTCCGCTTCTTCGATCCTCATCCTGCAGCATAAGAAATATGGATCCCCCGAGGGGGTCAGCAACCCTTGGCTGGCATGGTTAACGCGCAGCCCATCGGCTACCGGGATGCGCGCAAACTATTGTCATGATGACATGCATTCATTTTAAATCACACAGCTTATACATATATATCACAACATGGTATCATACACAACATCACACACATCACACATGAACAATTCCTTTTAGGAAGAGAACCAACACAGTTAGTCCCCATTGAGAGCCTAGAGAATGTTGCCACGCTCATACTAAGCTCGTTACATAACTCGTTACCGTCCTGTTAGATTGAACGGATAACTTAACACAAGGTGCCTCGGATATAGTGATCCAAGCCCACCGAAATAACACATAGTATGCCCCTGTGGCCCGACGTGAGTCAGTAAAATAGCCTTGGTTAAGCTAAAGGGAAGGTTGGAAACCAAATTGGCAAACAACCATAACATACAAAGAGAATCGAACCGGTTATGACATCGACTCCCATACTCACACGCGTGGCCGGAACAGACCGGACTCCTCACTTCCCCCGTTAGCACTTGTTAGCAGTTCATCATTGAACTCAATACCAAATTCACAATAATAGGTCAAGTCTTGTTAGACACACACAAGGGAAGAGAGAGTCATACTTAACAACATAATAATATTTAACAACTGTAAACTCTTTACATGGTTTAATCTTACAAAGTCATAAACACACAGAAAAACAAACAACACACAAGCCGGTGTAAACCGGTAGGCAACAGACTGCAAGAAAACCATACCTTGGTCCTTGCCTCGATTGATTCCCTCCGTAGGTCACTCCTATACATAGTTAATAACGTCGGTTAATTATTTATTTAACTTCAAACTTACTAAGTATTTAACATGATTGTATGACATGTTTAATGTCTATCTTACCCTAGGTTACCTTCATTATACACCCTAGGGTTAACTACATAAGTCACATTCTGTTCTTGTTTTTTTTTACAAGTTTAGGTCCGACCGACCTTACCGACCGAACTTGTCCAAGTTCGGTCCATTCCAGAACACATTCCGTCAAAATTTTCTACTCCGACCGACCTTGTAAGTTCGGTCGCATGTTCGGTCTATTCCCGAGAGTTTCTTCCCTTTGAAAATTTAGCCCGACCGAACTTGCCAAGTCCGGTCCCATGTTCGGTCGATTCCAGTAACTCAATCCGTACACAAAATACAAGCCGACCGACCTTGCAAGTCCGGTCTCCAAGGTCGGTCCATTCCAGAAGCCAATTCTGCAGGGTAAACTGGGCTCGACCGAACTTGCAAGTTCGGTCGCAAGTTCGGTCTGCCCCAGACCTTTGTTTTCCTTTTCACATTCAACTCCAAACTTCACCCCATATACCTAGTACATCCTAACCTCATTTGAGCACTTCAAACACACCTTAAGACATCCTTAAACACTCATAAAACTCATTTTCTAATTCCTTAAGCCTTTACTTTATCTTCACAAAATCCTAACACTTACAATGTTTCTCCTAGTCTCCAAGTGGTGTTTCATACCTATGATAACTACTATCTCAAAATACTTTCTCTTCATTTTAACATCATCTTTCAAGCATCATTTCTTACCATCAACTCCTTATGTCATTTCTTGAAATCCTTTTTCAAGTTCACACTTTCTCCTTATTCTACCAAAGTTTGCCTAAGTCTTTACCTAAGTCCAAAATGACTTTGGTACATACTAAAACCTCAAGATCATGCCTAAGTCCTTGTTACACTCTAGAGCACTTCCTAGTTCATCAAAATTCCTTTAAACATCTTGAACTCCATATGCATTTCCTAAATTTCGACATAGGTTCTCCTAGCATTTTGTCACACCAAAGCACATTGTTTTCACCATTAAACACACAAGAACACTAAGAATCCATCAAGCACTTTATTATACAAAACTTCACTCAAAGCACTACATCACAATATAGTGCATAATTTAAATTGCATGGCACTTAGGCCCTTAAAATGCATGGCTCTTAGGCCCTTAAAGTGCATAATTCTTAAACACTGAATTTCCACAATATACTTGCCTTTGACCTGCAAATACACCAACAACACATATGCCTTTTACTAGTCTCTTGAGAACACTTTACTAAGTCATTCACCATTTGCTCTTTAGGTAGTTTAACAAGCATTATAAGCTCATTTCTCCTAAGGCATTAAACAACATTAGGTTAGTAGATTTACCTCTTTTCCAAACAACTTCTTTCTTGTTTCCTTATAAAACCGGTAAGGTATTTGATTCCTTGTCAAGTTCTAAACAATATACAAACATTATAATGAGTATTCAAGCTATAAGCTAAACCCTAATTTTACATTGTTTCGAAAACATTAATGTAGTTGTTTTACCTTGATCTTTGAAGAGAGTTTGAATATATATCAAGAGAGGACTCCACCTAGTCCATGAAGAGTTGGAATGAAGCTAGAACAAAGTCACACAAAGAGCTCCATCAATGGACATTTTCGGTCAAGGCAAAAACATGAAGGAAATGTAGTTTTTATTTGTGATTCCTTACCTAGAAGCAAAGGAGAGTAATAATATGTTGAAATACAAGCTCAAGCTCCTTCAATGGTGGAACTCCATGGCACCTAAATGGGGCTCTTGAAGTTTTGAGAAGATAGGAATGAAGAGCTTGATGAGAGGAAGAGATTGGTGGTGTTTGCTTTTTATTTGGACAAGTGAGCTAGATTTTACAAGAGGTCAAAGCTAGAGTTTTAATGGTGGTGGTGAGTATTACCGTGGAAGAGAAGGAAGAAGAGAGGTTGAAGAGAGTATGGAGCCGTGTGAATACAAGGAAGAAATGCGAGAATGAGATAGACTTGCTTTTTTGAAGATATTTGTAGTAATAAAGTAAAAGTAGTTTAATTAGTTTTCTTTATTTACTTATCATATTAACTAAAGAGTGGTGAGTCACCACACTTAGAAAACCGGCCCCCTATAATATAATGAGGGTATTTTAGTCTTTGTTTGTCAATTTAATTACTTAATACAACATATGTTACAAACTAGCTTATAAAAATCACTATTCACAAAAACAAGGCACATAGAAGTGAAAATTTTGATTTCCTATTGATATAGACATCCAAATGTGATATTAATAGTACACATATATATTTAAGAGTAATGATGGACATCTAGCCACTCAAAACTCATTTACAAGACAATTTTTCAAAAATGTGCTTTAAGACTCCTTAAAGCACATTTTGTTTAAACTTGTTTTCAAGCTTGGTTTTCTTTGGTAATTGATTTAATATGTTCATTAGTATATAAATGAGGTCTTGGTAAGTTCATTAGGTCTTAACCAAGCTTATCCCAAGCTTAGAGCACATTTTGGCTCTTATTGACCTTAAAGCACATTTTGTGTTTTCTTTTGTTTAAATTTGTTTACTAATGTTTCTAAGACTCTTTTTAGTCTTTATATACCACATTTAGGTGTTTAAACAATATACTAAGGTTTGGGGTATTTCAATCTACCCCCCTTAAAAGAACTTTGTCCCCAAAGTTCAAACTTCCACATATCCTAAATATTAGAACATGAGAACACATATCAACAACACTTCCATATTACATTAACAACATCTTTACATCACATCAGACACATGGTCCAAACAATAAAACATCACAACATCATTCAGACTCAGCGGTCTGTAACATAACATAGACAACGTATACATATACATGTCACACACAACCATAACCGAAACGGCTCTACCCCCCTTAAATAGGGGTACGCCCCGTACCCTATACATACAAACACTAAGAAGTAAACAATGAAGGGTACTTCGCCTTCATCTTATCTTCCAGCTCCCAAGTGGCCTCCTCAACGTCCTGGTTAGACCAAAGAACTTTCACCAGTCTCACGGACTTATGGCGAGTGTCTCGAGTCTTAGTGTCCAGAATCCGTACCGGAGTCTCCACTGATCGCATGGTTGGCTCTAAGGTTAGCCTCTCAGGCTGAAGTACATGAGACGGATGAGACATATACTTCTTCAACTGGGACACATGAAATACATCATGTACCTTGCCCAGCTCGGCGGGTAAATCAAGTCTATAAGCTACCGGGCCGATCCGCTCCGTCACAACATATGGCCCCACATATTTTGGGCTCAACTTGCCTTTCTGGCCAAAACGAAATACTCCCTTCATGGGGGATACTCTCAAAAATACCTGATCGCCCACGGCGAACTCCAGGTCACGTCTGCGCACATCTGCGTACGACTTCTGTCTATCCTGAGCTGCTCTCATGTTAGCCCGGATCTGGCGAACTTCTGCCTGAACCTGTTCCAGATACTCTGGTCCTATAATGACCGTCTCACTCGACTCATCCCAGCATAAAGGCGTGCGGCATGGTCTACCGTACAATGCCTGGAAGGGAGACATCTTGATCGAAGCATGGTAACTGTTGTTGTAACTAAACTCGATCAGATGTAACTTATCAATCCAGCTGGTCTGAAAGTCAAGTGCACATGCACGTAACATATCCTCAAGTGTCTGGATGGTACGCTCACTCTGACCATCTGTCTGTGGGTGAAACGCTGTGCTCAATTTCAGTTCAGTACCCAATGCCTCTCGTGTAGACTTCCAATATCTGGATAAGAACCTAGTATCTCTGTCAGATACAATCGTTTTCGGTACACCATGATGTCTTACAATTACTCTATCAAAGAGTTATGCCAGTTTTGCCACTTTCCAGGTGTCCTTCATCGGAATGAATCGGGCCACCTTGGTCAGTCGGTCAACTACAACCCAAATCATATTCAGACCTCCCCTTGCAGGTGGAAGCCCTACTACGAAGTCCATAGATATGTCATGGAACTTCCACTCAGGCACTGGCATTGGCTGTACCATACCACCAGGCCGTCGGTGCTCAAACTTGACCTTCTGACAAGTGAGACACCTCAACACATAGTCATTCACATCCTTTTTCATTCCAGTCCACCAGAAATATCTTTTCATACCTTTATACATCTTTGAAGCTCCGGGGTGAATCGAAGTAGTAGAACAATGGGATTCACTCAATATGCGCTCCTTCAACTCAGCGCTACTCCTCGGTATACACAATCGGCCATTAAGCCTAATCAGGTCATCATCGTGGAGTCTGAAGTCGTACTTCTGACCCTCGAATGTGCCATCAATAAGCTTCTGTCTAATCTCCATCATGTACTGATCCGTCATCTGAGCACTCCGCACCTCTTCAACCAAGCCAGTATGAGAGACTAGCGAATGGAGAGAGTGTGCTCGGCGACTCAATGCGTCAGCTACCACATTTGCCTTACCCTCCTTATATTGCAGATTAATATCGTAGTCATTCAGAAATTCAACCCACCTTCTTTGCCTCATGTTCAACTCCTTCTGAGTGAACAAGTACTTTAAACTCTTGTGGTCAGAATAAATCGTCACACTTACCCCATACAAGTGATGTCGCCATATCTTCAGTGCGAAGACAATGGCCCCCAATTCTAGGTCGTGGGTAGGGTAGTTCTCTTCATGCTTCTTCAGCTGTCGGGAGGCGTATGCTACGACCTTCCCGTGTTGCATCAACACACAACCCATACCCCTGCCTGATGCGTCGCAATAGACCTCAAAACCATCTGGACCGTCTGGTAGTGTCAGAACCGGTGCAGATGTCAGAGCATCTTTGAGACTCTGAAAAGAACTCTCACAGTCGACTGTCCACTCGAATGGTGCATCCTTCTTCATCAAGGAAGTCATCGGCTTCGAGACACTGGAGAAGTCCTTCACAAACCTCCTATAATAACCTGCCAGACCGAGGAAGCTCCTGATATCGGTAACTGTCTTCGGCCTAGGCCAGGTGCGCACTGCATCTATCTTTGCCGGATCAACAGCGATCCCGGCCTCAGAAATCACATGTCCAAGAAAGGATACTTGGTTCAACCAAAACTCACACTTAGAAAATTTTGCATATAACTGGTTTTTCCTCAATGTTTGTAACCACTTCTCAGGTGGCTTTCATGCTCACCTCTCGATTTCGAATACACAAGTATGTCATCGATGAAGACTACCACTGATTTGTCCAACTGATCTTGGAACAACGGTTCATTAATCCATGAACTTTGCTGGTGCATTTGATAAGCCAAACGGCATAACTGTGAACTCATAGTGCCCATACCTAGTTCTGAATGCTGTCTTTTCGATATCACTGTCAGATGGCAATCTGGTGGTATCCGGATCGGAGGTCTATCTTGGAGAATACTGATGCTCCCCTCAGCTGATCAAATAGATCGTCGATGCGTGGTAAAGGGTAACGGTTCTTCACCGTAACAGCATTCAGCTCCGATAGTCAATACACAGGCGGAGGCTACCGTCCTTCTTCTTCACGAAGAGGACCGGCGCTCCCCATGGTGAAACACTAGGGCGGATAAAGCCCTTGTCGAGTAGGTCTCTCAGCTGCTCCTTGAGCTCTGTCATCTCTGCTGGAGCCATACGATAAGGTGCTTTCGCAATAGGTCCGGTGCCTGGAATCAAGTCAATCTCAAACTCCACTTCCCGTGCTGGCGGCATGCCCGGCAGTTCCTTAGGAAATACATCAGGAAACTCCGACACTACCGGCACATCTGGGCTAAACTCAGGGTCTCTCTCCATGTCCTGGACATAGCAGAGGTATACATCATTTCCTCGTCGTAACGCACGATACATGGCCATGGCGGTGATGATCTGTGTCGAAGGCTCCCTGGGCCTCTGGCGGTAGGATATGGTAACCCCAGATGGACTCCGAAGAAGCAGTCGATGCTCGGCACATAGGATTCTACCCTTGTACCGCTCAACCAGTTCATCCCGACAATCACATCGAAACCAAGTCCGTCGAACTCTATCAAGTCGATCGGAAACTCTTCACCTCTGATTCTTACAACAGCATCTCGGTGGTAGCGGGTACACCTGATCCACTCTGTCGATGGGAGAGTGACCAAGAAGTCTGGCATCTCATCACCATCTAACCCCAGCCTCTTCGCAAAAGATAGCGAAATAAATGTGTGTGAGGCTCCGGAGTCGAACAAGATCGAAGCGTCCACGCCATTGACTGGAAAGGTACCGGTGAGGATTGTGCCGCTCTTGCCGGCTTCTGCCTCATTGCAGACACTCAATACCTCCCGTTCCGAGTGCACAGCCTAATTCATTGGCAAACTAATAAGTATTGGGTAACAACACGGTTTATATGCTTCAAACAACTCCACTTTATTCATTAACACTCTCTTTTTACAACATTCATTGGCTTATATTGTCGCCATGATTAACACTTACAACATCCTTACATACACTGATTTATCACATCACATAATTATACAAGGCTTAAAACTGTCTGAAAGTCAAATTTAAGCGTCCGGGTTTCATGTGTGTGGCATTGATCACTGCCGACGGTGCGGTATTCAGTTTGATCTTCCTGATGCCATGGTATAGCATCCTTGATTGCCCACCCATGATTAACACATCTCCCGATTTCAACAGTAGCTTCTTTGCGAGGTCAGCACGCTTCTGCTCGCCATACACAAACACTGCGGTATCACCAATGGACCAAGACACCACGGGTACCCCTTACTTAGAGACTCGGGTGACTCGTCCTTGTCTTGGTGTATACCTAACCGTCCACCTTTCTGGTAGAAGTTCACAATGCATAGATCTGCTTTCACACTTGGAATTGAATCCGTTTCAACTTGAGCAATTCCCACGGCGTGGTTAACGACCGCAAGGAACTCCTCAGGTATACTTGGTACTGTTGCTCCATCTTCAGCTCGCACTTCTTGATATGTCTTGGTGTAAGGGTTCCAGTCCTTACCCATGCACATCATCTTCAATTGCATTCTTGATCCGTTCGGGTATTCGGGTGTGTAGAAACCTCCTGGTTTTGCTCCAAGTTCGTCGCATCGTCTGATGATATGGATTTGTGCTTCCGGTGTCAGGTATCCATTTAAGAGTATCATACCTGGCTGGATAACCTGACATTGCTCCATTGGAAAGTCGGTGATGTCGATGGTGGTTTCTTCAGGGTTTGGGTGGGTGGGATTGGATAACATATATTGAAGGTTCCTTTAAGTTTAGAGTACTCTAATTAGGTGACTTCCACACTATACTTCAATTATTTACTCACATGGTTGTTTACTTAAACTCACTCACACACATGCATGGAATGCGGTATGCAAACACTTATTACATTCAACAGTTTAGGCGGTACCTGGTCTAGAAGAGGGCCCTGGCGCCTCAGACCGGTCCACCACATTCAGGGTGGCCTTGTTGGACCCCGACCCCTTCCCCTTCTGGGACTCTGTGTACCTCTGATCTGGGGGTGGCTGATTCGCCGTCTTCTGGCCATCGGTGGTCGCAGTGGCCTTACCCTTCCATTGCCCCTTGGGCCTGTAGCTTCTACTGTTTGGGTTCTGCCAGCATTCGTAATCGCGGTGACCCATCTTCTTACAGTATCGACACTGCACATCGTTACCCTTGCAGTCCTTGCCGGGGTGGTCTCCGTTGCACCACTTGCAGTAATAGTGGCGCTCCGGTCCAGAGCCCGTGCTAGCTGCTATCACAACACACAATCAATACTTGTCTCACAACTTATCAACATACACTTCAACTTATCACACAGGATTAGATAATTACCCTTAGGTGGGTAAGAACGTAGGGGCTTGGCCGCATACGCATAGGTGAGCTGCAGAGGCTCCTCAGCAGTGGTGGTCTGGGTCTGGCCCTTGCCACCCTGTTGCTGTCCTTTCTGGGACTGGGGGTATGACTTCTTCTTTCCTCCCCACTGCCCTTGCGTGCCTTGGCCCTCGTTCATAGCCTTGCGCTTGAGCGCACTCTCCTCGTCCCTCAGACGGACGGTGATCTCCACAATTATTGCGGCATGATAGCACTCCTATATTTAGGGTGTCAGTTATGCCCCGCCAAATAAATTCACAACACATTAACACATTGTACACACTTATTCACATTACACGTAGTCCCATTACCTGCAAAGTGGTATATCCAGTAGGCCCCATGCCATAGCGTAGGCGATAGTTCAGTCCGTTGTAGAAACGGTTCACAAGGATCCGGTCTGAGTAACCCAGATCCGGTAGCAGGTGGATAAGTCCGATGAAGGCTGAGTAGTACTCATCTACCGTCATCTTATCCCCTTGCCTCAAACTGTCCAACTCCAGGCGCTTGGCCTCTTGCACATGTATTGGGTAGTACTTGGCTCGCAGCAGAGCCGTGTACTCCCTCCACAGAAAAGTCGGGTCAGCGACTCTGCCCTCTCGCACAAGCTTCCACCAGCTCTGTGCCGAGCCCTTCAAGTAATATGCAGCAAGTCGAACCTTGACCTGCTCAGGTACTGCTAAGGTTTCGAAGGCGGTCTCCATTCGGAGATGTACGCCTCGAGCTTACGGGGATCGGTCTCCCCACTGAATGAGGGTGGCCTCAAATCAGCCAACGCCTTGACCCAGTTGGTCTCTCGTGGCGGTGGCGGTGGTGGTAGTTGAACTCCGGGCGTCTGCCCCTGCTGAATCGCAGCTACAAGCTGGGGTACCATTTGGGCTACGGCGGCTGCTACTGCCTCAGCCATAACCTGGGCCGTAGTGTTCTCGCCCTGGTCACCCGTATCACCAGTACCGCTTCCGCGGCCTCTACCTCGCGGTCTACCTGCCATCTGAATTCACATGAATATTCATTAGCAATATGCTTGCACACTTATCGGTCCAACGGTTGTAACGCTTCCCGATAATAAGGTATCTCCACACTTAGTTAGTGGTTAACCTTTCCATAATGTTCACTTAGGTAACTGTAGTTAGGTTTCCTAACTCGGTATATCCCTAAGCTCGGTATTCTAGTCATCAGAGCGATACTTCGCTCTGATACCACTTTTTGTAACACCCCTACTACGCACATAACACTACTTGAAATCGCAGCGGAATTTAAACAACTAAACAGTAACTAAACGAATGGTGCTACAACGCCGTCAACCACCCACGTGGTTAACAAGGCTGAATAAATACAAGTGTACCGGTCTGATGATCAGACTCCCGAGCATAGAACTAATAACCATATATACATTAACAAAATACCGAGTGTTTACATATATCCTTCACTGTAAAACATCACTGTTAACCATCATAACCAAATATATATCACGCCACGGGAGCACAGGCGCATCCCGGGCCAACATCCAAAAGTACCCAAAAGTAAACCTGCATCCTAGGATCTAAAGCCACTCCGCTTCTTCGATCCTCATCCTGCAGTAAGAAATATGGATCCCCGAGGGGGTCAGCAACCCTTGGCTGGCATGGTTAACGCGCAGCCCATCGGCTACCGGGATGCGCGCAAACTATTTGTCATGATGACATGGCATTCATTTTAAATCACACAGCTTATACATATATACACAACATGGTATATACACAACATCACACACACACATGAACAATTCCTTTTAGGAAGAGAACCAACACAGTTAGTCCCCATTGAGAGCCTAGAGAATGTTGCCATGCTCATGCTAAGCTCGTTACATAACTCGTTACCGTCCTGTTAGATTGAACGGATAACTTAACACAAGGTGCCTCGGATATAGTGATCCAAGCCCACCGAAATAACACATAGTATGCCCCTGTGGCCCGACGTGAGTCAGTAAAATAGCCTTGGTTAAGCTAAAGGGAAGGTTGGAAACCAAATTGGAAAACAACCATAACATACAAAGAGAATCGAACCGGTTATGACATCGACTCCCATACTCACACGCGTGGCCGGAACAGACCGGACTCCTCACTTCCCCCGTTAGCACTTGTTAGCAGTTCATCATTGAACTCAATACCAATTCACAATAATGGGTCAAGTCTTGTTAGACACACACAAGGGAAGAGAGAGTCATACTTAACAACATAATAATATTTAACAACTGTAAACTTTACATGGTTTAATCTTACAAAGTCATAAACACACAGAAAAACAAACAACACACAAGCCGGTGTAAACCGGTAGGCAACAGACTGCAAGAAAACCATACCTTGGTCCTTGCCTCGATTGTTTCCTCCGTAGGTCACTCCTATACATAGTTAATAACGTCGGTTAATTATTTATTTAACTTCAACTTACTAAGTATTTAACATGATTGTATGACATGTTTTAATGTCTATCTTACCCTAGGTTACCTTCATTATACACCCTAGGGTTAACTACATAAGTCACATTTTTTCTGTTTTTTTACAAGTTTAGGTCCGACCGACCTTACCGACCGAACTTGTCCAAGTTCGGTCCATTCCAGAACACATTTCCGTCAAAATTTTCTACTCCGACCGACCTTGTAAGTTCGGTCGCATGTTCGGTCTATTCCCGAGAGTTTCTTCCCTTTGAAAATTTAGCCCGACCGAACTTGCCAAGTCCGGTCCCATGTTCGGTCGATTCCAGTAACTCAATCCGTACACAAATACAAGCCCGACCGACTGTAGACACCAAAAATTCTCACCCCATAAAGCAAAGTCTGAAATAGAAAATAAAATAAGAGGGGTCGCCTTTCTTTTCAAAAAACGTACTGCTGTGCGTGTCAAATGAAACCATCGTTTTACGACAAATTTTAAACCAATTTTCTAGCATTTTAGAAAAACCTAATTTTCCAGAAATTTCAAACAATAATTTGTTTTAGACTTACCCTTTTATTTATTTATCTATTTGGTTATTTTCATTTTTATTTCCCTAGTCGTGGGCATTTCATTTACTTTTATTTTCACTTATATTACTTCATCATTTTTCATGTTGTTATTTTGTAAAGAAAACACTTCATTTTTATTGACTAAACCTTTTTTTTTACTTTATATACATTCTTTCTAGTATTAGTGTTTTGATGATTTACTCATGTCGAGTTATAACTTTTGTTATCTTTCCCCAACTTTTTCCATTGTAGTTATTCTTTTCCTTTCTCATTTTGGGTGGATCAAACTTGGTCTTAATTCAATCTTCAATCAAACTCAACAGCCCAAACCCAAGCTCATCCTACCCAACCTTACAGCCCAACACCGAAGCCCACATTAAAACCCAACCCATCTTATAAACCCTAGAATCCACCCTCTCATGATAAATAACTCAAAAACCCTGAAAAGGACGGCAGCAGTAACGGCGTCCTGGCGTTTTCTTTTCTTTCCTCCCGATTCTTCTTGTATCGGTCTCTCATCAAGAAGCCAATTCTTCTCTGCTCATCTATGGAAATTGAAACAGGTCTACTCTAGCAGACAAGCCAGCCGATTCCTTCACCTATTTCGGCCCCCTTTCGTTGCTTTCCCGATCACCATCTTCCCTCTATTCTTTTCTCATTCTGAAATACACAACGTCACATTCTCCATTTTCTTCACTCCCGTTCATTTTGCAAACCCCACTGTCGATCGAGGGAATATTCCATCGCTTATATCGTTTTCTCCACTCTCGGTATTATTGCAAGCTCAGAGCGGTTGAACAAGGAGCGAACAATGCCATGCGCCTCTGTTCTTGAAATCGATTCACATCCACATCAAGAGAAACCCAGCTCTCAAGCCACTGTCACCCTTCTCCATTACCATTACCGATTTGAACATCCGTGCATCCCCTTCGTAGTCCCCTCTGTACAGATTCTCCAAGTGTCGCTAACCGTATACAACCCAGCAGCGATTATCACTCTACTTCTCTCTCGTTATCTTTCGGGTTCGCCCGTTACACCCTTGGAGCAAAGAGATTTGAAGTCCAGGTCGTATTACTTCCCCGCTCCTTATTTTTGATTTCGTTCTCTTCCTGATTTCGCTTTACGGGACTACTCTTGAGACCTCCCTGGCGACAGTTGAATCACTGCGGTGACGGCAATCTTTGGTTGAAGTTCTCATACTTTAATTTATCTTGTTTGCGTCGTCCAACATTGCGGTTATTTCTTGATAACTATGTAAATTTAGTGCACCCTTGGCGGTGGTGCATTTGCCTGGATATATCTCTTCGCCCATTGCTTCGTTCGACGAGTTTTAATCCCTTATTTTGTCGACCTTGGAAGCCGATGCTAGTTCAGTATTTGATTCTACCTGCACGGGCGTGCTCTGAAAATCACACTCTCTACTTTGCCACTCTCGATGTACAATACTGAGGAAATTCACTCTGGTTGATTTGAGCTACGACCTCCCCTTTATTTGAGTGATCAATGTGGTTCATCCTGTTTGCTCGATTATTGTTCTACGGCTTTGTGATTATACTGCTTGCGAGAAGAATGATAGTGATATACGATGAAGGTTTTGGCATGCTCATGTCTCTATTTCACGAGCATCACCATCATTAAATCTATGATGGCTTATTTGCTGTTGTGTTTGGGCTGAGTATCAGACATTCAGTTTATGAATTTGTCGGTTTTGATATCCTGAGAGATATTGGGTATTAATATCTGTCTCACTGATTTTGAGTACCGAATATGGTTTCTTTAGAATCTGATGAGTCGAGTTGTGGCTTTCTATCACATTGGTTATCAGTTGGGTTTGGGAAATTGGTTACGACTGATTCTTGCTTCTTCCCTATTTTCACGATGTGTTGCGCCCCTCTTGTTGTTGTTTGAATTGCGATTCAAAATATCGACACATCTGATGTTCAGGCTATTCTAGTATGTTTGGTTGAAATATATCGCCAATATGAGTCTAATCTTTCTGGTTTGGTGTACTTCATCTTGGTCCTGTGCGACGGGCTTGATATGAGTCAGATTGTTCAGGCTCTTCTACTTCTGCATTGTCCTTCTGCCAATTACCGTGGGTTACATGATTCTATCCGCTCATTGTCTCTACTTCATAATATGACCGAAGTTTTGGGACTTTGGGATTTATGACAGCTTTTCATGGGTTAAAAAAAAACGTAAATTATAATATTATCATTTGGCCCCTTTTCGCTGTCTGTTCAATCTGAGTTGTCCCTCACACTTTGGTTTTCTGTTATGACCGAGGTACATTAACATCTATTGGAATGGTTGGAAGTTTGTACATGCGGACTTGCTTGCGGGGAATTGACTTCGGGCTTTGCAACTTGACCATACGATTGTGCTTTGGGCTTGGTACTTTATGGGTTTGAAAGCCCTACTGACTAAGCAACAGGATCGTAGCTTGCACTACCGGGGTCTCCGCTTCAAACACATGTAACGGTTGGCGCACTTCTTGCTGGTCCTATCAGCTTAAGTGAGGCGGCGTCGATGCGACCCCCCATAGCAGCTCCCTATTTAAGATTTTTATCTACATTTTGTATTAATCTGTAATTTGTTTATTGTTCTTACTTTCGGTTGTAGTCTTAGGACTTATTCTTTAATTTAATTCATTCTCTGCATGTGAACAATTTTAGAATGTTACCTCTAGCTGGTTTTGGGTTATATTGTCCTAGCGCTTATCTTGCCCCTTCCTACATATTGATTAGAGCTTGGAATTTAATTTGAAATCTTGTAGGATTTTCGCTAGTGTTCAATCACCATTTTTTTTTTGTACATAATGTTCACACTTTATTTTGCTTCTCCAATGTTTGTACCCTATGTGAGATATTTGCTTTGTTGTTTTGTGATTTATGCCCTTTGCTTGTTGCTTATTAATGTCATAAGCCATAGTTGCTATGTCCTTAGGTCCAAGCCATTAGGATAGAGGGGTCCCCCTGGACTGATGGGTCATTGACCAATCTCGTGGTGGTGACACCCCTAAACCCTAAAACACACACCTAAAATATGTATATGTATTAGACTAACATTCTCATTCAAAATTTCTCTCCAACAAGCCCAAATAACAATCAGGCACAAATCACTCAACCTGACCCACTCCTTACTTGACCTACTTCTAGCTTGACCCATTCAGCCCAATAAGCCCATCGTGCCCAATCCATGTGTGGCTCAACCCTGAAAATAAAATCAGTCCACTTCAAAAACACAATCAGCCCACTTTTCCTACAACCCCATTTTGGGCCTAAGTCCATTTTGGGCCTAAACCCAATTCAGGCCTAAACCCAATTCAGACCCAAACCCAATTCAGGCCTAAACCCAATTCAGACCCAAGGCCCAATCCGGCCCAAACCTTGACCAAGGCCCAATTTGGTCCAACTTTGACCAACCTGAACATTGACCAGACTCGAACTTTGACCATGACCCATTTTGACCATGACCCGCTTTGATCTAGACTCACTTTGACCTTGACCCGCTTTGACCTTGACCCACTTTGACCAGCCCAAGCTTGACCTTGACCCAACTTTGACCAGCCCAAGCTTGACCTTGACCCCACTTTGACCAGCCCAAGTTTGACCAATCTCAACTTTGACCTAATCCAACTTTGACCCGGTCTGACTTTGACCCAATTCGTTTTTCAACCCCAACCCGAATTCAAACCAACCCAATTCAAACCCAACTCATTTCAATTCAGTCCAATTCCATTCAACTCGAATTCAATTCAAACTCAACTTGTAAATCCTGTTCAAATTTCAAACTCAAAAATCTCTCTCCTCAGATTTCAATAATCATTTTATTCAAACTTCAGCAAGTTTTCAAAAGAAACCATTTTGTGGAATTTTAAAGGAAAAACCCTTCTCACATCCCAGAAAACTCTTCTCAAATGCAGAAAGTTCTTCTCACATATACAGAAAGTTTTCTCTTAAAATCATTTCTCAAAATCAGTGTTTCTTCATCGAGAATTCCGAACAACTTCACAAATTTCCTAACTTAGTTTTCCAACCCAAAATAAATTGTTTTCGGGGAACATAGGATGTCTAACACCTTCAAAGAACGTTTCTTCCTAGTTAGACATTACTCGTTTCTCCTCCAAATAAAAATCCGAGGCGGGGCACTGGGGTCGTAACATCCCTTGTCGCAGTCTGGATCTCTTTAGGCGGGGCATTAGGGTGACAAACCTCCCCTAATTGCAGCCTAGATTTTTACAAGGCGGGGTGCTAGGGATGTAACTGTCTTCCTAGTTGCAGCCGGGATTTTAGAATCGTCTAACTCCCTTCCGCTCGATTTCAAGGTTTTCGGTTTAACGTTTTAAAACCCGGGAGTTAGAGACGTTATTAGGATCTGACCGAGAACATCTCATTCATGGTGTTTCTCTCTAAATCCTATTTTTCGACATAAATTCATTGCCCCATCTTTCGAGCCTCGGCACTTACCATTAATTAAGTCGTGTTCGAGGGGGTACATAGGGTAATCCCTCGGGATTATCCGCCCTTTTACAACAAAAATGACTTTTCGGTTTTAAACTTTAAGGGAGACGATTTTGACAATCATTCCTCCAAACAACTTAACCCATCATCATCTCATTTCAAATCCCGAAATATCCCAAAACCTCAACTCTCTTCGAACCTCGAACCCAAAAAACCCAGGATCTCTCCCAAATTCCAATTTCCTCACATACTCAAGTCATCATTCAAACTCCAATTCACCTTAAATTCAAATCATCTTGCGAATTCTAGCTTCTCTCAAACTTCTAACGTCTCACAGGCCCGAGCGCCTCACAGACTCGAACATCTCAATTTCTCCACCATTTTAAGATTCAAGCGTCTCACAGACCCGAGCGTCTCACAGGCCTTGACATCCCATCCCATCCCAACCATCTCATAGACCCGAGCGTCTCACAGACTAATCTCTCACACCTCAAAACCCCAAAATCTCCAAAAACTCAAATCTGAACTACGTAAGGTCTGATCTCAACAGGGAGTTGAGTACGTAGGCAACCCACACAGGGTGCGACCCCACATCAATCAAAATGCCATTTTTCACTCAGCCATCTCACCTCCAAGCAACCCCGTATTGTCTCACAGACCTGAGTGTCTCACAGACCTGAGTGTCTCACAGACTTTGTTATTCCAATGATTCGAATATCTCACAGACCAGAGCATCTCATAGACCCGAGTGTCCCACAGATCCGAGTGTCTCACAGATTTTGACATCTCAAGATTTCAAACGTCTCATAGACCCGAGCGTCTCACAGACTACAACACCCCACACATCAAGCTTTTCTAAAAACCCTCAAACATCAAAATCCCTAAATCCTAAACGTGAACTACGTAAGGTCTGATCTCAACAGGGTGTTGAGTACGTAGGCAGCCCATCTAGGGTGCGACCCCATTCCAATCAAAAAACCCTTTTCCCACTCTAAGGTGTTCTCCATACCTCTCAAAACTTTCAAATCCCCTTTGACTCCCACAAACCCTCGACTTCTTCAACTCTCAAAATCAGACTCCTAATCTTTCATTCTATACTCACTTGAATTCACCGACTCTTCTTCTTGGCGCTAACTTGGCAGAAAAGCTCGCCTCATCCACTCTCTCTCGCTTCCCGTCCTAATCCTACCCTTGGCTTTTAAATGAATCTCTTTAATAAGGTTTTGAAAGAAGGTAATCCCGACAATTGGAGACCGAGGTTTCCTCGGGCACCAATCCGAAGTCGTGGTCGTTGCCACTTCTAAGGGGTGTAACCCAGTGCGAACCCACAATAGAATCTCTGAAATGGCCAGATAAGTCCTATCTATAGGCAACAATCACAGAGTCAATTAACGGTTCCTAGAACCCTTCTCCTCCCTTCCTAGTTCCTTAGGTCAAACTAGGTGGCGACTCTAGTTAACTTCCGCCTTTAGGGCATAAGTCCGCGTGGAGCCCATCGAGAGCGGGTGTAGTGTACACTTGCACTCCCCTTCATGCTTTCTGGGAAAGACGGACGATTTAGTAGGTATTTGAGGGATGCCAGAATAACGGGTTCTCACCCCCCCCCATAGAATGGCATTTTCTAGGACCTCGGCTTTTCAGTCAGATCATATTTATATAGACCCCCCTCATACCGAAAAATCACCCTCCACAGAATGGCGACCCTGCTGGGGAAAACTTGAGTAAGTTTTTCTCAAAACTCAAGGAAGACTGAACTCCATTCAAAATTGTCGGGACTTCCCCCTTCTTTCAAAACCTTCAAGAGATTCATTCCAAGCCTCTAGGATTATTCACTCCACACTTAGAGTGTGTAGCTGATGAGGACAGCTAGGATTTGTTAAATCCTCAACAAACATTGCAACAATTGGGTTAATCATTAGCTCACGATTAGAAAGAGACACTTAGGACTGAATGGAGCTAACTTCCCTTCAGGTTAATAACAACCAATTGGAATTACCGCCTTCAAGACAAACAGTTAGTAAATAGGGTTGCTTGTTCTTCTATGGTTTATTTACCGCATTCATAGTATTGTTGTGTGCGGGTGAGACGGTCATTGACCTACACCATTACCGCTTTTACATTTACAAGTTGTGAGTGCATGGGTAGCTTAGGACATGCATTCCTCTGTGTCACCCCTATTTCCACGAGTCACGGCATCCCAATCGGTCCACGATTGATTTCCCATGAGTCGGGTCACTCACTGAGTGGTTAAGC
Source organism: Limonium bicolor (assembly GCA_023374045.1). Classification (NCBI taxonomy): domain Eukaryota; kingdom Viridiplantae; phylum Streptophyta; class Magnoliopsida; order Caryophyllales; family Plumbaginaceae; genus Limonium; species Limonium bicolor. The sequence continues at coordinate 208,765,935 of CM041780.1, forward strand.
CCGCGAGGCGAGACGGTCACCGACCTACGCCCTGAAGACTCATGATCCAAAATTATCCTCCATATCCGAGTCCAAACCAGCATATAGTGAACCATGAGCCTTCAGTGTCCAGCTGCCTAATCCGGTGTCTAGGACGGGTTTTAGGGTAGTCACCCCCTTGTATGCCGCCTGTTGACCACCCTTCTGCCTTACCCTGAAGATTGCATGGGCTCAGTTCTCCATTGTTCCTCTGCACCACGGGTGTCTCTAAAGCCCAATGTCACGCTACACGTCCATAGAGGATCCCGTATTTACCGGATACCCATACATGGCACAACGTAGTCAGTGAATAATTTGGACTTTAGACACACCTGACCGTGCAGATGACGAGAGACCGTTCCCATGCAGTACTTCCCCAAGTTTCCCAAAAGTGAGTATGTTGTGATAATCCCCGGCCGTGGCTCATGTGACTGTATCACTTCGGGTATCCTGACCTTTCGAACTTAAGCACTCCGGACTTTCTTGATGACGTGCCCCACAAGGCATAACAGAGATAAATCCCGAGAGGAACAGTGAAGGAACGACGGTTCCCCCGGTGGTATGGAAGCACTGATTGACCTGGAAGGTGATTATCCCAATCATTCGCACTCAGCTCCACATAAAACCAGCCACGATTTATATTTCGTTCTTATGTCTATGTGATCACGATTTAAACACTTGAAAAATCAGAAAACGAATCATGTCGAACGCTCTAATGAAATATCTTCAAAGCCGTTCATCTCGAATGATTTCAAAATTATTATTTCCAAAGCAGTTTTCAAAATCATTTTCAATCAATTCCTTCAGAAAATAAACTTTGTCCAACGGTTTGTAAAGACCAGATTTCAAAAATCTATATTTCAAATGATTTTCGATCAGTATTTCTTACAATGTTACTTAAAAAAAAATTTCCAAAAACGGATTTCAAAAACCTGCTTTTACAAACGAATTTCAAACAACTTTTCATGAATATTATCTCAACTTGTTTTTGAAAACAGTTTTCGAAGTTGATTTTCACAAACGTATTTCAAAATAAATGATTTAGTCCCCATGTTGTGACTCGCTATTTTGAAGTTCAACCCACCTTCAAGAGCAGTGTCATACTGTGGAGCGTACTAGTCATTTCGTGTTTTCACAAAAGTGGTGGTTTTCACAAAGATTTTATGCTCGATCATTCATCTTTCCTTTCTCAAAAAAAAAAGGCCCCTCATCTTCCTCGTCGGAGCAAGTGGAGCGCATGAAGATCAACAACAGTCTGAACCAAAAATCAGAGCTGCACCAACCCGAGTCCAGTGACATGAAGACTAGAAACAACCATCCGAGTTCGAAGTTGCTGAGGGTCAGAAGAGCACCAACCAATTTCTCTTGATCATAGTGTCACCTTGTTGACCGAACCCGAAGACGATCGAACGGCCAATCAGGAGCCCACCACATGAATAAGCAGTCAGTCAGAAGCTCGAAGACGAAGCAGAAGAATTTGGGAGAAGTTTTTAAGCTCAAACTCCCCCATTTAATGACTTTTTAGAATTGATGTATAGGTTTCCCCTAACATTTTTCTCTCTTGTCAATTTCTGAATAGACTTTGGTATAGGTTGTACATTCCTGTTGAATTATTTAGATCAATGTGTATGGGTTCCCCACTCCCTATCTTATTTGCGAATGACCGAGTGTCAAAATTCATATTGAGAAAATCCACCACTTTGAAAACATGCGTTTTCAAATTGTTTTTCTAAAACTTGGTTTCTTTTGGCATGCACGAATAAAGAGAAGAATGAATAAGGAACGACCTCCTCACAGTTATATATCATTCATTAACTTTGCTTTATGGGGCGAGAATTCACGGTATCTACAGAAGGCATCCCCTGAAACACACCAATAAATACAACCAAGCGAGAAGCAAACCGCATGCATTGCATTCATTACAGAAAAGGTTACATGCATTCTCGGTTAGTTCGGATTGGTCAAACAAACACATCTTGTTCACCTCAAAAATTGCATAATCGCATGCTCTGTTCTCACACTAACATCCCCCTCAGCCCAATATCTAAACATCCAAAGGCTGATCTTCAGAGGGATAGTAGAAAATCAAAGAGATCGAGCCTTTCCACTACAGAACTACCAGGTGCATCAGTGACCAAAATGAAAAGAAGCAGTCCTTTCCATATCGTGGGGTCACCATGCGGGAGTTGTCACTCCCTAAAAGTCTAAGATCCAGGAGCCAATCACCAAGCCGACCTCACTTGAGAATCACTACCCCGACAGCGACCCCAACAGCTAAACCCTCTTCAAGGCCAACAGTAGTGGGATGAGCTTCATGAACCATGAGCTGAATTCGACTCAAGCGAAATAGGTGTAGACTTACCACTCATGCATTGCATCAAAAAACAAACAAACGCAAAAAAAAAAAATTCAATCAACCACTCTCATTATCATTTCAGCATTTCATGCATCCTATACATAGATTCCATATTACACAGTAGATTGCATTGTAGATAGCCGGTTTGCATACATAGTTCGAAACGAGGTCTTTGGGGAAAATCTTGAGCAATTGATTGAACAGAATGCTTGAACCACTAACTCTAGACCGTACATTCACACAAGGGTCTAACCAAAATCATCACCACAAAACAAGTGAGTAGTGTGCGGAGAGCGGTATTTTCTCTTGAATTCAAGTGAGCGTTTGGAACATTGAGCGACGAGGGAAGGTAGAGAGAGTCAATCGAGTAAAACCATGAGCACCAGTCAGCCTTCAGCACATGGAGAGGCATAATAAATAGTGAGATCAGTGTCGATAACGAGATAAAACTGTGATTCACGCAAAGATCCGAGAAGTAGTAGGAAAGAAATCATTAACTAATGAGAATGACGAGGCACTTAGGATCAAAAATCTCCACAAAACCAAAAGACTTTGATTGCCCTGTACATAATCCCTTAGTGAGCCCCGCTGAGCCTGTCACGATAAACCTTTTTCTGCGAACTCCACAACATGCCACCTGACATATACATACTTACCCTTGCAACAGAGGATCTCAAAGGAGCCGGAACCATGGCCCTCTCCACCATCTTTCACAAACACAATAAATGAAATGTTTGAAAAAATCAGTGAGTCAATGCAACCTCTCCAAAGCCAAACACCAAAAAGAACACCAAAATGTTCAAGAAGATCGATGAGTCAATGTAACTCCAAAGCTCAAAACCAAAATACAAAGCAGAATGCTTGAGAAAGTTGATGAGCCAAATGCAATTTCAAAAACAAAATGAGAAGAAAGTTCAAATCGAACACCAGAAGAGGCAAGAGGGAGAAATCCAAACCAAAAGGACCAATGATGTCCCATAGAAATGAATAAAGGTTATCAAAACCAGTCCAATCTTTCCACCCATGGCGAAGGCGAAACATATCCTATATTGCACAAAAGCTCCACAATTCCCAAATAAACCCTCCAGTCCCATGTGACATACATCATACCCCTCAGCCCCATTATAATCCAATAAAAGACCTCTGACTCGTTAGTTGATGAGCGTTTACTGAAAGTATCGGATCTGAAACATGAATCATAAGTTTCGTACTTGTCATCAACATGTCCCGTCTTTCCAAAGGGACCATGAGCGAATGAGTGTGACCTTATCTCACAAGGTCTTCAGAGTGCGAGCAACTCTTGATTAAAGCACCACACATAAACACAGCCTATCCCTTCATAGGTGAGGAGTTTGTAAGGATCGGAAAGTCCAGAACCTCGAAAGAAATTCTAGGGAAAATACTGCGCCGGGCATTGAGAGCATCATCACGACATTAGCACACACGACCATACTCACGAGAGATTAACCCGCGTCCCTCCATGAGAGAAAAGTGATTCATGCATTCAAGCTCAACAATCACTCAAGATCGAACCGAAGATGTCTTATATTCGTAAACCTCATAGTAATAGAGATAAAATCGTACCTTCGTTTCAAAACTGCATATGCATTTTGCATCTCTTCTAGCATTTAGTATCTGCATGCATCATAACCACTTCATTTTCAACATCCGACTTGTACGAACTCCATCTAGTCTTGCTGAAAGTCAGCTTCAGTTGCAGTTGTTGAAGCATAACTTTAGATCAAAAGATGTCAACTTGAGCCATCCCAGACCATCATCAAGCTACATCGAACCATCTCGGAGCCATCCTGGGCTATCCTCGAGCTACGTAGAACCAAACTAAAGCCATCCGAGGCCGTACGAAGACAATTCCGGAGCCATCCAACGTCATGCTCGAGCCTCATCAACACCATATCCAGAACCAAACTAGAGCTATACGGAGCCATTCTCATACTTTGAAACCATCCTTGGAATTACACAGGGTCATCCTAACAGTCCGGGAACAATACGGGAGCCACCTCAAATCCACGTCAGATCTATTTCATCACCGAGGTCTTGCCTACAGAATTTCGAACTACGTATGGTCTGATCTCAATACGAAATTGAGTACGTAGGCAGCCCGCCCAGGGTGCGACCACCTCACAGGCGAAAGTTCCCCTTTCTTCCTCGCCATTACCACTGGAGCCGTCCCGTAGCCCTTTCTGGAGCCATCCCGAGCTATCCCGGAGCCGTACCAAACCATTCATCAACAAAAATTATCTACCACGTCCGAACACATCAAAACCCACCAATCACATCGACCCACCATTCGACTCAAAATCCAAACCAAAGCAAAATCCACCAACCACCCCCCCGAAAGTCTTCGACCAAATCGAAACCCGTCGACCATCCTGAAAGTCTTCGACCAAATCGAAACCCACCAACCATCCTAGAGCCGTTGCTCATAATGGGTCATGAATCATGTCGGAGCCATCCGACCACACTGGAGCCACCCGACCACACCAAGGTCATCCGGTCATATCGAAGCCATTAGGTTCCAAAGCCACTCATTAAAAAAAAAACCCATCCATTCAAAGACCAATCACAAAACCGTAAAAAAAACCAAAAACTCAAGAGCCATACCGGAGCCATCTCGAAACTCTGGAGCCAAGAGTCCTACTAAATCCCGAAACCATAGAGCACATCGGGCCGAGACCACCAAAAACAAAACCAAAACAAAAGTCCCACACTGATAAAGTCAAAGGCGACATCATCAGACATCATTCAACTATCACATCCCTCACGAAAACAACTGAAAAACATCTAATCCCGAATCTATCCACAAACAAAGTCATCCCAAATCAACCACTCAAAACACGAGTTTCGTACAACTCGGTCAAAGTATTGAGGCCCGTCATAAGTCCTCGTACCCTCAATTGCATTTTAGGCTCGTCATAAGTCCTAGAGCTAGACACCGAGTTCTAGTTGAGGCCCGTCATTGGTCCTCATGCATAACCAATATACCGATTGTATTCTAGGCCCGTCATTAGTCCTAGAGCTAGACACCGAGATCTAGTTGAGGCCCGTCATTAGTCCTCATACACTTCGAAGATGCATTCTAGGCCCGTCATAAGTCCTAGAGCTAGACACCGAGTTCTAGTTGAGGCCCGTCATTAGTCCTCATGCATAACCTATATACCGATTGTATTCTAGGCCCGTCATTAGTCCTAGAGCTAGACACCGAGATCTAGTTGAGGCCCGTCTTTAGTCCTCATACATTTCGAAGATGCATTCTAGGCCCATCATAAGTCCTAGAGCTAGACACCGAGTTCTAGTTGAGGCCCGTCATTAGTCCTCATGCATAACCTATATACCGATTGTATTCTAGGCCCGTCATTAGTCCTAGAGCTAGACACCGAGATCTAGTTGAGGCCCGTCATTAGTCCTCATACACTTCGAAGATGCATTCTAGGCCCGTCATAAGTCCTAGAGCTAGACACCGAGTTCTAGTTGAGGCCCGTCATTAGTCCTCATGCATAACCTATATACCGATTGTATTCTAGGCCCGTCATTAGTCCTAGAGCTAGACACCGAGATCTAGTTGAGGCCCGTCTTTAGTCCTCATACATTTCGAAGATGCATTCTAGGCCCGTCATAAGTCCTAGAGCTAGACACCGAGTTCTAGTTGAGGCCCGTCATTAGTCCTCATGCATAACCTATATACCGATTGTATTCTAGGCCCGTCATTAGTCCTAGAGCTAGACACCGAGATCTAGTTGAGGCCCGTCATTAGTCCTCATACATTTCGAAGATGCATTCTAGGCCCGTCATAAGTCCTAGAGCTAGACGTCGAGATCTAGTTGAGGCCCGTCATTAGTCCTCATGCATAACCCATATACCGATTGTATTCTAGGCCCATTAGTCCTAGGGCTAGACACCGAGATCTAGTTGAGGCCCGTCATTAGTCCTCATACATTTCGAAGATGCATTCTAGGCCCGTCATAAGTCCTAGAGCTAGACACCGAGATCTAGTTGAGGCCCGTCATTAGTCCTCATGCATAGGTTGTTTGATCGTATTCTAGGCCCGTCATAAGCCCTAGAGCTAGACACCGAGATCTAGTTGAGGCCCGTCATTAGTCCTCATACCATCAATCACCGCAATTTGGGGCCCGTCATAAGTCCCCGTGCACCCGCATTCATAAGAACAGATCATAAACCGCAGTGAGAATTTTTGGCGCCCCGTCAACCTTGATCCAATTCTACAAGGGCTTGCAGAATTGAATCAAGGGGAGCCATCTGTAGACACCAAAAATTCTCACCCCATAAGCAAAGTCTGAAATAGAAAATAAATAAGAGGGGTCGCCTTTCTTTTCAAAAAACGTACTGCTGTGCGTGTCAAAATGAAACCATCGTTTTACGACAAAATTTTAAACCAATTTTCAAGCATTTTAGAAAAACCCAATTTTCCAGAAATTTTCAAACAATAATTTGTTTTAGACTTACCCTTTTATTTATTTATCTATTTGGTTATTTTCATTTTTATTTCCCTAGTCGTGGGCATTTCATTTACTTTTATTTTTCACTTATATTACTTCATCATTTTTCATGTTGTTATTTTGTAAAGAAAACACTTCATTTTTATTGACTAAACCTTTTTAGTTTTATTTTGTATACATTTTTTCTAGTATTAGTGTTTTGATGATTTTACTCATGTCGAGTTATAACTTTGTTATCTTTCCCCAATTTTTTCCATTGTAGTTATTCTTTTCCTTTCTCATTTTTGGGTGGATCAAACTTGGTCTTAATTCAATCTTCAATCAAACTCAACAGCCCAAACCCAAGCTCATCCTACCCAACCTTACAGCCCAACACCGAAGCCCACATTAAAACCCAACCCATCTTATAAACCCTAGAATCCACCCTCTCATGATAAAACAACTCAAAAACCCTGAAAAGGACGGCGGTAACGGCGTCCTGGCGTTTTCTTTTCTTTCCTCCCGATTTCTTCTTGTATCGTCTCTCATCGAAAGACCAGCCAATTCTTCTCTGCTTCATCTATGGAAATTGAAACAGGTCTACTCTAGCAGACAAGCCAGCCGATTCCTTCACCTATTTCGGCCCCCTTTCGTTGCTTTCCCGATCACCATCTTCCCTCTATTCTTTTCTCATCTCTGAAATACACAACGTCACATTTCTCCATTTTCTTCACTCCCGTTCATTTTGCAAACCCCACTGTCGATCGAGGAGCATATTCCATCGCTTTATCGTTTTATCCACTCTCGGTATTATTGCAAGCTCAGCGGTTGAACAAGGAGCGAACAATGTCATGCGCCTCTGTTCATTGAAATCGATTCGCATCTGTGAGCCTCGATTTTAAACCCTATCCTATGTTGATTAAAGCTGATTAGGATCTAACCGGGTTTTAGGTCCACTTATAACCTAAGATTAATAACTATGCCATATAACAATAATTATTAAAACCTAAGCTAGCTCACTGGAACCTATTATGAGTCGCCACCTAATTTTAACCTAAATCAAATTAGGAAAGGAGAGTTCGGGTTCGGGGGCTTGGTATTCGACTTATTTAGGGTTCAAATTACTTTCATTACCCTTCCTAGGTCGTTTTTCCTCTACTTGGTTCATTTACGGCTTATTACGAGTCGTTTTAACCTAAGTGCGCAACCTTCTGTTTTTTTGTGTTTTTTAGCATTTTTGACAGAAAATAAAAGTGAAAAGTGAAATTACCTAAACTAGGGTTTCGGAGGCAGAATTAGGTCGAATTTTGGTTCCGTCCGTGGCCACGGACCTATTGTCCGAACCCACGGACCCAGTTAACCTAATTACACAGAAAAGTCAAATTTAAACAGAAACGAGATTTTGAAAAGTCCGGGGCCACGGACAGGACGTCCGTGGGCCCGGACATGTTTTATAAAACCCTAACTTTTGAAGATAAAAATATCCCGCCACCGTCCGGGGGCGTCCGACTTTCGGACAGAGCGTCCGGGACCCCGGACATAGCGTCCGTGGGTGCGGACCGACCTCGGACGGCGGCGTTGAGGCTGTTCCCGACGGTGTTTTTGGCTCAAAATTTATGGGTACGTAGCCTGAAAGATTCTAAACACGTTAGTGATCAGAAGTTTACATTTTGAATTCGAATTAAACACGAAACTTAGCAAACAAGTTATTGGGCAGAAGCGAAAGCAAACGTTAATTCAGGAGCGGTAAAAAGTCAATTCGACTCCAAAATTTAACACAGAATAGTTAAAGTCGAGCAAAGTCAGAAAAATTTGATTTCAACCTGTTTTACCTTCGGGTTTAATGAGACTCTTCACATCGGGGGTCTTTTGGTGCTTCGTTGATGCCGGTTCTGGATTGACTTCGAATTGAGCTTCTGAATCCTTCTTCTTTATGCTGTTAAGGACGTGTTTCTTCTGTTTTTGTGGTATTTTGGTGCTTGGAAGTTCAATAGGAGAAGAAAGGATGAGTTTTTGCTGATTTTGGGGTGATTTCTGCAGTGTTTCGGTATTGATTTGAGGCTTGGAAGTGTAAAAACGTGGGAAGAAGGTTTGTGGCTGTGTTCTCTGACTTTGGAGGTGTTCTCCCCTGCCCTAGGTCGTTTTTGGAAGGTCCTTTTATAGAAGAAGCAAGGCCATGTTGATAGAACAAGATCTTTATCTAAAACACTGATTTTGTGCACTAAGGGAATCTGATTTATTAAAATATGTTGCAGGCCGATAAAAATTATGAAATTTTAACTGAAGATAGAGGATGATTTTTAAGAATTTTGAGAGTTGGAATCGGGTTATTTCGATAAATAACCGATTAGATAAAAATCTCACAATCCGGAATCTCCCATAATTCATAAATTATTGGAAAGTCGAAATAACGAAATTCCAACGGCATTAGTCTCTAATAATCATCCTCTCTCTTGTGTTAAAATTTCATGACGTTTTGTTTTGATTTCGGTACTTTCCATAGGAGAGAGAAAATTGCAAAAATGATTGAATTTCTCTTTTAAATTTTGGGTTAAGGTTCCAAATAAAGTAATTTCAGGTTTATGACTGTATGTAGTCATGTCCATGTGACAATTTTATTTTAATTTTGGAAACCTTTTATTATTTCTATTTTAAGGTTATTTCATGTGTTAATTAAAGAAATTAGCTTATAATATGAATTAAAAGCTAAATTTGCAGAATAAACATTATCAGAAAATCATGAAACCTTTCATAATGACTATGATATTTGGAAGCGTTTGGAGATGATGAACAAGTCATATGAAAATAGAAAATCCCTAGAATGTCCCTGGAAAATCCTGCATTGGTGCATTTTGACCATTTTGCCCTTTGTAACACGTATGCCTTTGAGACTACTCCGGGGGGGTTGAAATTTTGGGTATAACAGATTGCCCCCCGTCAACTAGGCTTTGTAATGAAGATGAAAAGACTACTTGATGCCTGAGTGATACCCCAAAATTGTGGATCTTAAAAGACCCTATATGTCGTTTGAAATCTAGTGGGTTGTGTCGAGCTATTCGAAGGCGCTGACTACCTAAGGGAGAAGGAGATATTGTTGAACTATTCGAAGGCACCAACTACCTGAAATGACGATATGCTGTCGAGCTATTCTAAGGCGCTGACTACCTAAAGTGATGAAAATGATGTCGAGCTATTCTAAGGCGCTGACTACCTAAAGTGATGAAAATGATGTCAAGCTATTCTAAGGCGCTGACTACCTAAAGTGATGAAAATGATGTCAAGCTATTCTAAGGCGCTGACTACCTAAAGTGATGAAAATGATGTCAAGCTATTCTAAGGCGCTGACTACCTAAAGTGATGAAAATGATGTCAAGCTATTCTAAGGCGTTGACTACTAAAAATGATGAAAATGAAATAATGTGTAGATGCAGGAATGCTGATATGCTAGCGATGCTTATGATGCTGATGATGTTGATGATGCTGATGTTGATGATGCTGACGTTGATGATGCTGATGATGATGATGCTGATGATGCTCGGATGCTTCTGGGGACCGAAACCCGTGCCAATGCTCCTGGCTGGACCCAATGTGGACTTATTGCCATCGCCCCCCAAGCCGGTGTGCAGGGATAACTCCTGGTAAAAACCCTGGGGACTTATTGCCTTTGCCCACCATTCGTTGATCCCAAAAATAAGTTGACATCGCAAAAGGAGGATTTATTGCCATCACCTCGCCAACTTTCTGTCGCCAGGTCTTGTGACGCGCCTGGATAATGCAACTAGGTCTTATGACGAGCCTATATGAATGAGATGAATGCAATGTGTTTGATGAGAGTGGGTAAGCTAAAAGGTAATGCTAGGTCTTACTACGAGCCTAAGGGAATGCAACTAGGTCTTATGACGAGCCTAAAGGATGGTTCTAGGTCTTATGACGAGCCTAAAGGATGGTTCTAGGTCTTATGACGAGCCTAAAGGTTGGATCTAGGTCTTATGACGAGCCTAAAGGTTGGATCTAGGTCTTATGACGAGCCTAAAGGTGGGATCTAGGTCTTATGACGAGCCTAAAGGTTGGATCTAGGTCTTATGACGAGCCTAAAGTTGGATCTAGGTCTTATGACGAGCCTAAAGGTTGGATCTAGGTCTTATGACGAGCCTAAAGGTGGGATCTAGGTCTTATGACGAGCCTAAAGGTTGGATCTAGGTCTTATGACGAGCCTAAAGGTTGGATCTAGGTCTTATGACGAGCCTAAAGGTGGGATCTAGGTCTTATGACGAGCCTAAAGGTTGGATCTAGGTCTTATGACGAGCCTAAAGGTTGGATCTAGGTCTTATAACGAGCCTAAAGGTTGGATCTAGGTCTTATGACGAGCCTAAAGGTGGGATCTAGGTCTTATGACGAGCCTAAAGTGGAGTTCATCTATTCTGGTGAATCTGAATCTTTGGCTAAGAATCTGCATCTCTGAAGAGTCTGTATCTTCGGCTGAGAATTTGTAACTCTGAATTGTGACGAGGAGTCTCATACAAATAGATGCAGTAGTCATGATGAAAGTTGATTATGAAAGTGCCAAACGTGGCAATGAGGTTGTGCATGTCAAAATACAATCAAAGTGTATGTAGGAAAACTTGTCCAAAACAAGAAATCGATGGAAAATGTGCCAAACATGGCAATGTTAAGGATCAAAAATTGTCCAAAGCAAGACATTGCTAGAAAGTGTGCCAAATGTGGCCATGATGAGGTTTATGAAACCGAAGTGTTTGAAGGAAAGTTGTTCAAGACAAGAAATTGTTGAAAGAGGTGTCAAACGTGGCAGTGTTTGATGAAAATTCTGTTTAGTGAAAAGGAAAGTGAAATTATCATTTCCTAACTATAGAGTTCGGACTTGTAATTTATCTCCTACGAGACGAACATGCCACCGGTGGGTATGGTGTATGATGTGAAGGTAAGGGCTTATTGGGCCTGTGTGCATGGTGAAGGTAAGGGCTTATGGGGCCTGTGGTGATGAGTGAAGGTAAGGGCTTATGGGGCTGTGGTGTATGATGGTGGTGATGTTTAGCTTTGGGTTCCAATTGGTGTTGTCATAGCAATTGTTGGAACCAACAATTGCCCCCAGTATTTTTCCCTTAAGACAATCTGAGCTAGAGTTCATGGCAATCGATCGTCGATCAATTGCCCCCAGTATTTTCTTTGATTAAACATGCGAACAAGTCTCGTCCTCACATGGTCAAGGCTTATGTTTTGATGTGGTGCTTCCTAACCTACACTCGACGTGTTTGGGTGTTTGCACTCGTTTCTCACTTACGGTCACAACTTCTCAACCACTGAATTTGACACTTTAGATTTACGCATTCAACCTGTTACTTTCACGCGATTGGATACACAACTACTGAGTCGGAAGTCTCTTAAGCTTATAACGTGGCTAGAGGGTGTGATGAATGACAATAGGACAATGGAGGATGTTTAGGATATGTGGAGCTATAAGAGTGACCAAAGCTGCAACTTGCACCTTCTCCGGACTTGCCTTCTTTGTCTTGAAGTCGTTTGGCTCTTCTTGACGTTGGAGCTTGGAACTTGGGACTTTTGAGTTGTTCCTTGCACCTTCTCTCTTTTTCCAATCTTGGATTTCTCAAGGCTTGGTTTGCCTTGTTTTAATCCTTTCTCTTTCCTCCGGGGTTCTTGTGTTTCCCGGTTTTGAACTTTGAGAGCTGTTTTTGATGTCAGCTCATTTGGATCCTGTGTCACTTTGGGACCATTTGCGGATCGTTTTCATGCTGGTAGCAGTTTTGCTTCTTTGGACTTGTGAGTGTTTCGAAGTCGGCGCTCCTTGCTTCCTTTGGTCACCGGGTCAGTTATTCATCATTGGCTGGGTTATTTTGTGGAGTTCATAATATCGAGAAGGGATATATGAAAGGCTCAGCGGGGGTGCCTAGGGTTTAATGTTAGGGTTCACAAGCTTTTGGCTATGTGGTGTTGTACCTAGGTGCTTCGTCATTCCTGATAGTTGTGTATCCATTCTTTGTTACTTTTCGCAGGTTTAAGCGTAAATCTACAAATTATCTCCTTCGATCGCAGTTATGCCGTTTGCCTTACTTTTGAATGTGGCCTCCCTTGAGTCGTGTAAAAATGACACACTCTTTCACTCTTGGTCTTACTACTCAAGGCACCCTCGCGAAAAGTTCACTCAGAGACTTGTTCACACAATTAAACGAAAGAAATCGTTATTGGTCTTTAAACTCAGATTGCCCCCAGTGTTGATCTGAGGTTTATGACAACAATTAAATAGATGTTGAATTTGAGAAGCTTTGTGGATTGTTTTGGATGATGGTGTTTGGACGGACATGTTCAACTTTTTGGAGACAAATCTTCATGCTCCATTGTCAGAAAATGTAACCTCATCTTAAAAGGCATTTTGAAATCGGACTTGAAAAAGTCTTTTGTTGTGAAGATGATTTAGTAAAACCATTGTCTTCTATTAGTGACTTGGAAAACAGCCATTCTTTGAAAACTTTGAATGATGCATTTGAAAGATGAATGTTATGGTGGGTTATGCATGCGGAGACTTTCATTACTGAAGACTCGAGCTCTCGATCGTTGGGACGTTGCTGAGATGACCGTGACCGCCTTCTTCTTGGACTGTGAGTAGGCTCTGCAAAAATGCCTGAACTAGGAGTGCCCATGGATGACGCATGAAGCACTTGGGCCTGAATCATTAACAAACTGAATGATGCCGTCATGGATGTGGATAGGCATTTGGGCCTAGATAAATTGAAATTGAGGCACATGGGCCAGAAATGTTTTGAGGATGTGGCGCTTGGACCGGAGTGTTGTGAGAATGTGGCACTTGCGCCGGAATGTTGTGAAGAGGTGGCACTTGGGCCAGATTGTTTAAAGAATGTGGCACTTGGGTCAGAATGTTGTGAAGATGTGGCGCTTGGGCCAGAAAGTGTTTGAAAGTGTGTCGCTTGGGCCAAAATGTGTTTAGGAATGTGGCGCTTGGGCCAGAATGTGTTTAAGGATGTGACACTTGGGCCGGAATGATTTGGGATTGTGGCTCTTGGGCCGAAATGATTTGGGATTGAAGTAAGACATATGGGCCAGAGGGACTTCTAGGCTAGAATGGATGCATGGGCCTGAATTCCCTTAATCTGGAAGTGATGCATACAGGCTGAAGGAAACCACATGAACTGTGAACTGGGCCGAGAGAGAAACTTTGAAGTCTAAGATTTGTTTGATGTTCCTGTTGGGCCTTGAGTCCAGAAACTAGAATAAATGAGTTACGAGAACTATCCTGAATTCGAATGGGTTGAAACCTAAACAAACGGTTTTGAGTGGGCCTAAAAGGTATGACACCTAGATCTAGGACTTTGGGCCAGGGCCCGAACAAAAAGTTTACCTAGACTAGAATGGGCCTTGGGCCGAAATGGAAAAGCCTGATTGATTCTCATGGACTGCTTTAGGTAGATTTGTTTTTTTCATGGGCCTAGAACTAAATTGATAATTCAAATTGGGCCGAAAGAGAGAAATCACCTAGGTCTAAACTTTTGGGCCAGAGCCCAAACAAACAATTCATTTATTCGAACCAAACAGGGCCTTAGGGCCGCAAACAATGAAGTCGTAAATTCCAGGTTGGGCTGAGTTGATATAGGAAGAGTTCCTATCAATTTCTAGGCTGGCAGTGGGCCGGTCATACAAGCAAACAAGGCCCACACAAGTTCAACATGTCCTTACTAGACGCTTCAACCAAATTGGGTATGGATCGATCCGGAGAGGTGCTTGGGGCGTGGGCCCAGGTCACCACAAAGGAATAGGGCTTGCACGCTATTCTCTTTGGGCTTCCCCACTTTTTTCACATCACCTGAAGGTGTGCGTCTACGGTCGGGTCTTTGACTGACCAAACAATGGGCTAGGTAAGGGTACTGCCAGGAAAATGCTTGGGGCTAAAGCCCAGGTATTAAGGGGGTGTGGTTAGACGACACCCTCCTCTTTTCCCCCACTTATTCACATCACCTAAAAGGTGTGAGTCCCTGACAGGGGACCCTCAAACGGGTCCCAGGGTGAAGTTGGTTTGCGTGGACCCTCGCTCTCATATGATGCAAAGGTACATAAATTAAAGTGCGCACAAAAGTAAACAAACAATATAATAAAGCCATAAATAAACATTTTCGAGTTAAGCCCTCTTTCTTAAAATTAAACAAGTTAAAATTAAGAGGTTTGTCCCCAGCAGAGTCGCCAGTCTGTGAGCCTCGATTTTAAACCCTATCCTATGTTGATTAAAGCTGATTAGGATCTAACCGGGTTTTAGGTCCACTTATAACCTAAGATTAATAACTATGCCATATAACAATAATTATTAAAACCTAAGCTAGCTCACTGGAACCTATTATGAGTCGCCACCTAATTTTAACCTAAATCAAATTAGGAAAGGAGAGTTCGGGTTCGGGGG
This sequence comes from Limonium bicolor, assembly GCA_023374045.1. Lineage (NCBI taxonomy): Eukaryota > Viridiplantae > Streptophyta > Magnoliopsida > Caryophyllales > Plumbaginaceae > Limonium > Limonium bicolor. Next base: position 208,781,203 of record CM041780.1, read on the forward strand.
CTTGGTATTCGACTTATTTAGGGTTCAAATTACTTTCATTACCCTTCCTAGGTCGTTTTTCCTCTACTTGGTTCATTTACGGCTTATTACGAGTCGTTTTAACCTAAGTGCGCAACCTTCTGTTTTTTTGTGTTTTTTAGCATTTTTTGACAGAAAATAAAAGTGAAAAGTGAAATTACCTAAACTAGGGTTTCGGAGGCAGAATTAGGTCGAATTTTGGTTCCGTCCGTGGCCACGGACCTATTGTCCGAACCCACGGACCCCAGTTAACCTAATTACACAGAAAAGTCAAATTTAAACAGAAACGAGATTTTGAAAAGTCCGGGGCCACGGACAGGACGTCCGTGGGCCCGGACATGTTTTATAAAACCCTAACTTTTGAAGATAAAAATATCCCGCCACCGTCCGGGGGCGTCCGACTTTCGGACAGAGCGTCCGGGACCCCGGACATAGCGTCCGTGGGTGCGGACCGACCTCGGACGGCGGCGTTGAGGCTGTTCCCGACGGTGTTTTTGGCTCAAAATTTATGGGTACGTAGCCTGAAAGATTCTAAACACGTTAGTGATCAGAAGTTTACATTTGAATTCGAATTAAACACGAAACTTAGCAAACAAGTTATTGGGCAGAAGCGAAAGCAAACGTTAATTCAGGAGCGGTAAAAAGTCAATTCGACTCCAAAATTTAACACAGAATAGTTAAAGTCGAGCAAAGTCAGAAAAATTTGATTTCAACCTGTTTTACCTTCGGGTTTAATGAGACTCTTCACATCGGGGGTCTTTTGGTGCTTCGTTGATGCCGGTTCTGGATTGACTTCGAATTGAGCTTCTGAATCCTTCTTCTTTATGCTGTTAAGGACGTGTTTCTTCTGTTTTTGTGGTATTTTGGTGCTTGGAAGTTCAATAGGAGAAGAAAGGATGAGTTTTTGCTGATTTTGGGGTGATTTCTGCAGTGTTTCGGTATTGATTTGAGGCTTGGAAGTGTAAAAACGTGGGAAGAAGGTTTGTGGCTGTGTTCTCTGACTTTGGAGGTGTTCTCCCCTGCCCTAGGTCGTTTTTGGAAGGTCCTTTTATAGAAGAAGCAAGGCCATGTTGATAGAACAAGATCTTTATCTAAAACACTGATTTTGTGCACTAAGGGAATCTGATTTATTAAAATATGTTGCAGGCCGATAAAAATTATGAAATTTTAACTGAAGATAGAGGATGATTTTTAAGAATTTTGAGAGTTGGAATCGGGTTATTTCGATAAATAACCGATTAGATAAAAATCTCACAATCCGGAATCTCCCATAATTCATAAATTATTATTGGAAAGTCGAAATAACGAAATTCCAACGGCATTAGTCTCTAATAATCATCCTCTCTCTTGTGTTAAAATTTCATGACGTTTTGTTTTGATTTCGGTACTTTCCATAGGAGAGAGAAAATTGCAAAAATGATTGAATTTCTCTTTTAAATTTTGGGTTAAGGTTCCAAATAAAGTAATTTCAGGTTTATGACTGTATGTAGTCATGCTAACCATGTGACAATTTTATTTTAATTTTGGAAACCTTTTATTATTTCTATTTTAAGGTTATTTCATGTGTTAATTAAAGAAATTAGCTTATAATATGAATTAAAAGCTAAATTTGCAGAATAAACATTATCAGAAAATCATGAAATACCTTTCATAATGACTATGATATTTGGAAGCGTTTGGAGATGATGAACAAGTCATATGAAAATAGAAAATCCCTAGAATGTCCCTGGAAAATCCTGCATTGGTGCATTTTGACCATTTTGCCCTTTGTAACACGTATGCCTTTGAGACTACTCCGGGGGGGTTGAAATTTTGGGTATAACAGCATCCACATCACAGAGAAAACCCCAGCTCTCTCAAGCCACTGTCACCCTTCTCCATTACCATTACCGATTTGAACATCCGTGCATCCCCTTCGTAGTCCCCTCTGTACAGATGTCTCCAAGTGTCGCTAACCGTATACAAACCCAGCAGCGATTATCACTTCTACTTCTCTCTCGTTATCTTTCGGGTTCGCCGATACAACCCTTGGAGCAAAAGAGATTTGAAGTCCAGGTCGTATTACTTCCCCGCTCCTTATTTTTGATTTCGTTCTCTTCCTGATTTTGCTTTATGGGACATACTCTTGAGACCTCCCTGGCGACAGTTGAATCACTGCGGTGACGGCAATCTTTGGTTGAAGTTCTCATACTTTAATTTATCTTGTTTGCGTCGTCTAACATTGCGGTCTTATTTCTTGATAACTATGTAAATTTATTGTGCACCCTTGGCGGTGGTGCATTTGCCTGGATATATCTCTTCGCCCATTGCTTCGTTCGACGAGTTTAATCCCTTTATTTTGTCGACCTTGGAAGCCGATGCTAGTTTTATTTGATTCTACCTGCACGGGCGCTGCTCTGAAAATCACACTCTCTACTTTGCCACTCTCGATGTACAATACTGAGGAAATTCACTCTGGTTGATTTGAGCTACGACCTCCCCTTTATTTGAGTGATCAATGTGGTTCATCCTGTTTGCTCGATTATTGTTCTACGGCTTTGTGATTATACTGCTTGCGAGAAGAATGATAGGTGATATACTGATTGAGGTTTTGGCATGCTCATGTCTCTATTTCACGAGCATCACCATCATTAAATCTATCCTGGCTTATTTGCTGTTGTGTTTGGGCTGAGTATCGGATATTCAGTTTATGAATTTGTCGGTTTTGATATCCTGAGAGATATTGGGTATTAATATCTGCCTCACTGATTTTGAGTACCGAATATGGTTTGTTTAGAATCTGATGAGTCGAGTTGTGGCTTTCTATCACATTGGTTATCAGTTGGGTTTGGGAAATTGGTTACGACTGATTCTTGCTTCTTCCCTATTTTCACGATGTGTTGCGCCCCTCTTGTTGCTGTTTGAATTGCGATTCAAAATATCGACATATCTGATGTTCAGGCTATTCTAGCTTTGACTATGTTTGGTTGAAATATATCGCCAATATGAGTCTAATCTTTCTGGTTTTGGTGTACTTCATCTTGGTCCTGTGCGACGGGCTTGATATGAGTCAGATTGTTCAGGCTCTTCTACTTCTGCATTGTCCTTCTGCCAATTACCATGGGTTACATGATTCTATCCGCTCATTGTCTCTACTTCATAATATGACCGAAGTTTTGGGACTTTGGGATTTATGACAGCTTTTCATGGGTTTAAAAAAAACGTAAATTATAATATTATCATTTGGCCCCTTTTCGCTGTCTGTTCAATCTGAGTTGTCCCTCACACTTTGGTTTTCTGTTATGACCGAGGTACATTAACATCAATTGGAATGGTTGGAAGTTTGTACATGCGGACTTGCTTGCGGGGAATTGACTTCGGGCTTTGCAACTTGACCATACGATTGTGCTTTGGGCTTGGTACTTTATGGGTTTGAAAGCCCTACTGACTAAGCAACAGGATCGTAGCTTGCACTACCGGGGTCTCCGCTTCAAACACATGTAACGGTTGGTGCACTTCTTGCTGGTCCTATCAGCTTAAGTGAGGCGGCATCGATGCGACCCCCCATAGCAGCTCCCTATTTAAGATTTTTATCTACATTTTGTATTAATCTGTAATTTGTTTATTGTTCTTACTTTCGGTTGTAGTCTTAGGACTTAATCTTTAATTTAATTCATTCTCAGCATGTGAACAATTTTAGAATGTTACCTCTAGCTGGTTTTGGGTTATATTGTCCTAGCGCTTATCTTGCCCCTTCCTACATATTGATTAGAGCTTGGAATTTAATTTGAAATCTTGTAGGATTTTCGCTAGTGTTTCAATCACCATTTTTTTTGTACATAATGTTCACACTTTATTTTGCTTCTCCAGTGTTTGTACCCTATGTGAGATATTTGCTTTGTTGTTTTGTGATTTATGCCCTTTGCTTGTTGCTTATTAATGTCATAAGCCATAGTTGCTATGTCCTTAGGTCCAAGCCATTAGGATAGAGGGGTCCCCCTGGACTGATGGGTCATTGACCAATCTCGTGGTGGTGACACCCCTAAACCCTAAAACACCACACTAAATATGTATATATGTATATAGACTAACATTCTCATTCAAAATTTCTCTCCAACAAGCCCAAATAACAAATCAGGCACAAATCACTCAACCTGACCCACTCCTTACTTGACCTACTTCTAGCTTGACCCATTCAGCCCAATAAGCCCATCGTGCCCAATCCATGTGTGGCTCAACCCTGAAAATAAAATCAGTCCACTTCAAAAACACAATCAGCCCACTTTTCCTACAACCCCATTTTGGGCCTAAGTCCATTTTGGGCCTAAACCCAATTCAGGCCTAAACCCAATTCAGACCCAAACCCAATTCAGGCCTAAACCCAATTCAGACCCAAGGCCCAATCCGGCCCAAACCTTGACCAAGGCCCAATTTGGTCCAACTTTGACCAACCTGAACATTGACCAGACTCGAACTTTGACCATGACCCATTTTGACCATGACCCGCTTTGATCTAGACTCACTTTGACCTTGACCCGCTTTGACCTTGACCCACTTTGACCAGCCCAAGCTTGACCTTGACCCAACTTTGACCAGCCCAAGCTTGACCTTGACCCCACTTTGACCAGCCCAAGTTTGACCAATCTCAACTTTGACCTAATCCAACTTTGACCCGGTCTGACTTTGACCCAATTCGTTTTTCAACCCCAACCCGAATTCAAACCAACCCAATTCAAACCCAACTCATTTCAATTCAGTCCAATTCCATTCAACTCGAATTCAATTCATCCAATTCAAACTCAACTTGTAAATCCTGTTCAAATTTCAAACTCAAAAATCTCTCTCCTCAGATTTTAATAATCATTTTATTCAAACTTCAGCAAGTTTTCAAAAGAAACCATTTTGTGGAATTTTAAAGGAAAAACTCTTCTCACATCCCAGAAAACTCTTCTCAAATGCAGAAAGTTCTTCTCACATATACAGAAAGTTTTCTCTTAAAATCATTTCTCAAAATCAGTGTTTCTTCATCGAGAATTCCGAACAACTTCACAAATTTCCTAACTTAGTTTTCAAACCCAAAATAAATTGTTTTCGGGGAACATAGGATGTCTAACACCTTCAAAGAACGTTTCTTCCTAGTTAGACATTACTCGTTTCTCCTCCAAATAAAAATCCGAGGCGGGGCACTGGGGTCGTAACATCCCTTGTCGCAGTCTGGATCTCTTTAGGCGGGGCATTAGGGTGACAAACCTCCCCTAATTGCAGCCTAGATTTTTACAAGGCGGGGTGCTAGGGATGTAACTGTCTTCCTAGTTGCAGCCGGGATTTTAGAATCGTCTAACTCCCTTCCGCTCGATTTCAAGGTTTTCGGTTTTTAACGTTTTTAAAACCCGGGAGTTAGACGTTATTAGGATCTGACCGAGAACATCTCATTCATGGTGTTTCTCTCTAAATCCTATTTTTCGACATAAATTCATTGCCCCATCTTTCGAGCCTCGGCACTTACCATTAATTAAGTGTCGTGTTCGAGGGGGTACATAGGGTAATCCCTCGGGATTATCCGCCCTTTTACAACAAAAATGACTTTTCGGTTTTAAACTTTAAGGGAGACGATTTTGACAATCATTCCTCCAAACAACTTAACCCATCATCATCTCATTTCAAATCCCGAAATATCCCAAAACCTCAACTCTCTTCGAACCTCGAACCCAAAAAACCCAGGATCTCTCCCAAATTCCAATTCCTCACATACTCAAGTCATCATTCAAACTCCAATTCACCTTAAATTCAAATCATCTTGCGAATTCTAGCTTCTCTCAAACTTCTAACGTCTCACAGGCCCGAGCGCCTCACAGACTCGAACATCTCAATTTCTCCACCATTTTAAGATTCAAGCGTCTCACAGACCCGAGCGTCTCACAGGCCTTGACATCCCATCCCATCCCAACCATCTCATAGACCCGAGCGTCTCACAGACTAATCTCTCACACCTCAAAACCCCAAAATCTCCAAAAACTCAAATCTGAACTACTTAAGGTCTGATCTCAACAGGGAGTTGAGTACGTAGGCAACCCACACAGGGTGCGACCCCACATCAATCAAAATGCCATTTTTCACTCAGCCATCTCACCTCCAAGCAACCCCGTATTGTCTCACAGACCTGAGTGTCTCACAGACCTGAGTGTCTCACAGACTTTGTTATTCCAATGATTCGAATATCTCACAGACCAGAGCATCTCATAGACCCGAGTGTCCCACAGATCCGAGTGTCTCACAGATTTTGACATCTCAAGATTTCAAACGTCTCATAGACCCGAGCGTCTCACAGACTACAACACCCCACACATCAAGCTTTTCTAAAAACCCTCAACATCAAAATCCCAAAATCCTAAACGTGAACTAGTAAGGTCTGATCTCAACAGGGTGTTGAGTACGTAGGCAGCCCATCTAGGGTGCGACCCCATTCCAATCAAAAAACCCTTTTCCCACTCTAAGGTGTTCTCCATACCTCTCAAAACTTTCAAATCCCCTTTGACTCCCACAACCCTCGACTTCTTCAACTCTCAAAATCAGACTCCTAATCTTTCATTCTATACTCACTTGAATTCACCGACTCTTCTTCTTGGCGCTAACTTGGCAGAAAAGCTCGCCTCATCCACTCTCTCTCGCTTCCCGTCCTAATCCTACCCTTGGCTTTTAAATGAATCTCTTTAATAAGGTTTTGAAAGAAGGTAATCCCGACAATTGGAGACCGAGGTTTCCTCGGGCACCAATCCGAAGTCGTGGTCGTTGCCACTTCTAAGGGGTGTAACCCAGTGCGAACCCACAATAGAATCTCTGAAATGGCCAGATAAGTCCTATCTATAGGCAACAATCACAGAGTCAATTAACGGTTCCTAGAACCCTTCTCCTCCCTTCCTAGTTCCTTAGGTCAAACTAGGTGGCGACTCTAGTTAACTTCCGCCTTTAGGGCATAAGTCCGCGTGGAGCCCATCGAGAGCGGGTGTAGTGTACACTTGCACTCCCCTTCATGCTTTCTGGGAAAGACGGACGATTTAGTAGGTATTTGAGGGATGCCAGAATAACGGGTTCTCACCCCCCCCCATAGAATGGCATTTTCTAGGACCTCGGCTTTTCAGTCAGATCATTTATATAGACCCCCCTCATACCGAAAAATCACCCTCCACAGAATGGCGACCCTGCTGGGGAAAACTTGAGTAAGTTTTTCTCAAAACTCAAGGAAGACTGAACTCCATTCAAAATTGTCGGGACTTCCCCACTTCTTTCAAAACCTTCAAGAGATTCATTCCAAGCCTCTAGGATTATTCTACTCCACACTTAGAGTGTGTAGCTGATGAGGACAGCTAGGATTTGTTAAATCCTCAACAAACATTGCAACAATTGGGTTAATCATTAGCTCACGATTAGAAAGAGACACTTAGGACTGAATGGAGCTAACTTCCCTTCAGGTTAATAACAACCAATTGGAATTACCGCCTTCAAGACAAAACAGTTAGTAAATAGGGTTGCTTGTTCTTCTATGGTTTATTTACCGCATTCATATTATTGTTGCTTGTTGCGGGGTGAGACGGTCATTGACCTACACCATTACCGCTTTTACATTTACAAGTTGTGAGTGCATGGGTAGCTTAGGACATGCATTCCTCTGTGTCACCCCTATTTCCACGAGTCACGGCATCCCAATCGGTCCACGATTGATTTCCCATGAGTCGGGTCACTCACTGAGTGGTTAAGCCCGCGAGGCGAGACGGTCACCGACCTACGCCCTGAAGACTCATGATCCAAAATTATCCTCCATATCCGAGTCCAAACCAGCATATAGTGAACCATGAGCCTTCAGTGTCCAGCTGCCTAATCCGGTGTCTAGGACGGGTTTTATGGGTAGTCACCCCCTTGTATGCCGCCTGTCTGACCACCCTTCTGCCTTACCCTGAAGATTGCATGGGCTCAGTTCTCCATTGTTCCTCTGCACCACGGGTGTCTCTAAAGCCCAATGTCACGCTACACGTCCATAGAGGATCCCGTATTTACCGGATACCCATACATGGCACAACGTAGTCAGTGAATAATTTGGACTTTAGACACACCTGACCGTGCAGATGACGAGAGACCCGTTCCCATGCAGTACTTCCCCAAGTTTCCCAAAAGTGAGTATGTTGTGATAATCCCCGGCCGTGGCTCATGTGACTGTATCACTTCGGGTATCCTGACCTTTCGAACTTAAGCACTCCGGACTTTCTTGATGACGTGCCCCACAAGGCATAACAGAGATAAATCCCGAGAGATGAACAGTGAAGGAACGACGGTTCCCCCGGTGGTATGGAAGCACTGATTGACCTGGAAGGTGATTATCCCAATCATTCGCACTCAGCTCCACATAAAACCAGCCACGATTTATATTTTCGTTCTTATGTCTATGTGATCACGATTTAAACACTTGAAAAATCAGAAAACGAATCATGTCGAACGCTCTAATGAAAATCTTCAAAGCCGTTCATCTCGAATGATTTCAAAATTATTATTTCCAAAGCAGTTTTCAAAATCATTTTCAATCAAATTCCTTCAGAAAATAAACTTTGTCCAACGGTTTGTGAAGACCAGATTTCAAAAATCTATTACTTTCAAATGATTTTCGATCAGTATTTCTTACAAATGTTACTTAAAAAAAACTATTTCCAAAAACGGATTTCAAAAACCTGCTTTTTACAAACGAATTTCAAACAACTTTTTCATGAATATTATCTCAAACTTGTTTTTGAAAACAGTTTTCGAAGTTGATTTTCACAAACGTATTTCAAAATAAATGATTTAGTCCCCATGTTGTGACTCGCTATTTTTGAAGTTCAACCCACCTTCAAGAGCAGTGGTCATTACTGTGGAGCGTACTAGTCATTTCGTGTTTTCACAAAAGTGGTGGATTTTCACAAAGATTTTATGCTCGATCATTCATCTTTCCTTTCTCAAAAAAAAAAGGCCCCTCATCTTCCTCGTCGGAGCAAGTGGAGCGCATGAAGATCAACAACAGTCTGAACCAAAAATCAGAGCTGCACCAACCCGAGTCCAGTGACATGAAGACTAGAAACAACCATCCGAGTTCGAAGTTGCTGAGGGTCAGAAGAGCACCAACCAATTTCTCTTGATCATAGTGTCACCTTGTTGACCGAACCCGAAGACGATCGAACGGCCAATCAGGAGCCCACACATGAATAAGCAGTCAGTCAGAAGCTCGAAGACGAAGCAGAAGAATTTGGGAGAAGTTTTTAAGCTCAAACTCCCCCATTTAATGACTTTTTAGAATTGATGTATAGGTTTTCCCCTAACATTCTTTTCTCTCTTGTCAATTTCTGAATAGACTTTGTGTATAGGTTGTACATTCCTGTTGAATTTATTTAGATCAATGTGTATAGGGTTCCCCACTCCCTATCTTATTTGCGAATGACCGAGTGTCAAAATTCATATTGAGAAAATCCACCACTTTGAAAACATGCGTTTTCAAAATTGTTTTTCTAAAACTTGGTTTCTTTTGGCATGCACGAATAAAGAGAAGAATGAATAAGGAACGACTCCTCACAGTTATATATCATTCATTAACTTTGCTTTATGGGGCGAGAATTCACGGTATCTACAGAAGGCATCCCCTGAACAAACACACCAATAAATACAACCAAGCGAGAAGCAAACCGCATGCATTGCATTCATTACAGAAAAGGTTACATGCATTCTCGGTTAGTTCGGATTGGTCAAACAAACACATCTTGTTCACCTCAAAAATTGCATAATCGCATGCTCTGTTCTCACCCACTACACATCCCCCTTCAGCCCAATATCTAAACATCCAAAGGCTGATCTTCAGAGGGATAGTAGAAAATCAAAGAGATCGAGCCTCTTCCACTACAGAACTACCAGGTGCATCAGTGACCAAAATGAAAAGAAGCAGTCCTTTCCATATCGTGGGGTCACCATGCGGGAGTTGTCACTCCCTAAAAGTCCTAAGATCCAGGAGCCAATCACCAAGCCGACCTCACTTGAGAATCACTACCCCGACAGCGACCCCAACAGCTAAACCCTCTTCAAGGCCAACAGTAGTGGGATGAGCTTCATGAACCATGAGCTGAATTCGACTCAAGCGAAACTAGGTGTAGACTTACCACTCATGCATTGCATCAAAAAACAAAACAAACGCAAAAAAAAAAAAATTCAATCAACCATCTCCATTCATCATTTTCAGCATTTCATGCATCCTATACATAGTAATTCCATATTACCACAGTAGATTGCATTGTAGATAGCCGTGTTTGCATACACTCGTATCGAAACGAGGTCTTTGGGGAAAATCTTGAGCAATTGATTGAACAGAATGCTTGAACCACTAAACTCTAGACCCGTACATTCACACAAGGGTCTAACCAAAATCATCACCACAAACCAAGTGAGTAGTGTGCGGAGAGCGGTATTTTCTCTTGAATTTCAAGTGAGCGTTTTGGACAATCCATTGAGCGACGAGGGAAGGTAGAGAGAGTCAATCGAGGTAAAACCATGAGCGACATGTGCAGTCCTTCAGCACATGGAGAGGCATAATAAATAGTGAGATCAGTGTCGATAACGAGATAAGAACTGTGATTCACGCAAAGATCCGAGAAGTAGTAGGAAAGCAATCATTAACTAATGAGAATGACGAGGCACTTAGGATCAAAAATCTCCACAAAACCAAAAGACTTTGATTGCCCTGTACATAATCCCTTAGTGAGCCCCGCTGAGCCTGTCACGATAAACCTTTTTCTGCGAACTCCACAACATGCCACCTGACATATACATACTTACCCTTGCAACAGAGGATCTCAAAGGAGCCGGAACCATGGCCCCTCTCCACCATCTTTCACAAACACAATAAATGAAATGTTTGAAAAAATCAGTGAGTCAATGCAACTCTCTCCAAAGCCAAACACCAAAAAGAACACCAAAAATGTTCAAGAAGATCGATGAGTCAATGTAACTCCAAAGCTCAAAACCAAAATACAAAGCAGAGAATGCTTGAGAAAGTTGATGAGCCAAATGCAATTTCAAAAACAAAATGAGAAGAAAGTTCAAATCGAACACCAGAAGAGGCAAGAGGGAGAAATCCAAACCAAAAGGACCAATGATGTCCCATAGAAATGAATAAAGGTTATCAAAACCAGTCCAATCTTTCCACCCATGGCGAAGGCGAAACATATCCTATATTGCACAAAAGCTCCACAATTCCCAAATAAACCCTCCAGTCCCATGTGACATACATCATACCCCTCAGCCCCATTATAATCCAATAAAAGACCTCTGACTCGTTAGTTGATGAGCGTTTACTGAAAGTATCGGATCTGAAACATGAATCATAAGTTTCGTACTTGTCATCAACATGTCCCGTCTTTCCAAATGGACCATGAGCGAATGAGTGTGACCTTATCTCACAAGGTCTTCAGAGTGCGAGCAACTCTTTGATTAAAGCACCACACATAAACAGCCTATCCCTTCATAGGTGAGGAGTTTGTAAGGATCGGAAAGTCCAGAACCTCGAAAGAAATTCTAGGGAAAATACTGCGCCGGGCATTGAGAGCATCATCACGACATTAGCACACACGACCATACTCACGAGAGATTAACCCGCGTCCCTCCATGAGAGAAAAGTGATTCATGCATTCAAGCTCAACAATCACTCAAGATCGAACCGAAGATGTCTTATATTCGTAAACCTCATAGTAATAGAGATAAAATCGTACCTTCGTTTCAAAACTGCATATGCATTTTGCATCTCTTCTAGCATTTAGTATCTGCATGCATCATAACCACTTCATTTTCAACATCCGACTTGTACGAACTCCATCTAGTCTTGCTGAAAGTCAGCTTCAGTTGCAGTTGTTGAAGCATAACTTTAGATCAAAAGATGTCAACTTGAGCCATCCCAGACCATCATCAAGCTACATCGAACCATCTCGGAGCCATCCTGGGCTATCCTCGAGCTACGTAGAACCAAACTAAAGCCATCCGAGGCCGTACGAAGACAATTCCGGAGCCATCCAACGTCATGCTCGAGCCTCATCAACACCATATCCAGAACCAAACTAGAGCTATACGGAGCCATTCTCATACTTTGAAACCATCCTTGGAATTACACAGGGGTCATCCTAACAGTCCGGGAACAATACGGGAGCCACCTCAAATCCACGTCAGATCTATTTCATCACCGAGGTCTTGCCTACAGAATTTCGAACTACGTATGGTCTGATCTCAATACGAAATTGAGTACGTAGGCAGCCCGCCCAGGGTGCGACCACCTCACAGGCGAAAGTTCCCCTTTCTTCCTCGCCATTACCACTGGAGCCGTCCCGTAGCCCTTTCCGGAGCCATCCCGAGCTATCCCGGAGCCGTACCAAAACCATTCATCAACAAAAATTATCTACCACGTCCGAACACATCAAAACCCACCAATCACATCGACCCACCATTCGACTCAAAATCCAAACCAAAGCAAAATCCACCAACCACCCCGAAAGTCTTCGACCAAATCGAAACCCGTCGACCATCCTGAAAGTCTTCGACCAAATCGAAACCCACCAACCATCCTAGAGCCGTTGCTCATAATGGGGTCATGAATCATGTCGGAGCCATCCGACCACACTGGAGCCACCCGACCACACCAAGGTCATCCGGTCATATCGAAGCCATTAGGTTCCAAAGCCACTCATTAAAAAAAAAACCCATCCATTCAAAGACCAATCACAAAACCGTAAAAAAAAACCAAAAAACTCAAGAGCCATACCGGAGCCATCTCGAAACTCTGGAGCCAAGAGTCCTACTAAATCCCGAAACCATAGAGCACATCGGGCCGAGACCACCAAAAACAAAACCAAAACAAAAGTCCCACACTGATAAAGTCAAAGGCGACATCATCAGACATCATTCAACTATCACATCCCTCACGAAAACAACTGAAAAACATCTAATCCCGAATCTATCCACAAACAAAGTCATCCCAAATCAACCACTCAAAACAACGAGTTTCGTACAACTCGGTCAAAGTATTGAGGCCCGTCATAAGTCCTCGTACCCTCAATTGCATTTTAGGCTCGTCATAAGTCCTAGAGCTAGACACCGAGTTCTAGTTGAGGCCCGTCATTGGTCCTCATGCATAACCAATATACCGATTGTATTCTAGGCCCGTCATTAGTCCTAGAGCTAGACACCGAGATCTAGTTGAGGCCCGTCATTAGTCCTCATACACTTCGAAGATGCATTCTAGGCCCGTCATAAGTCCTAGAGCTAGACACCGAGTTCTAGTTGAGGCCCGTCATTAGTCCTCATGCATAACCTATATACCGATTGTATTCTAGGCCCGTCATTAGTCCTAGAGCTAGACACCGAGATCTAGTTGAGGCCCGTCTTTAGTCCTCATACATTTCGAAGATGCATTCTAGGCCCATCATAAGTCCTAGAGCTAGACACCGAGTTCTAGTTGAGGCCCGTCATTAGTCCTCATGCATAACCTATATACCGATTGTATTCTAGGCCCGTCATTAGTCCTAGAGCTAGACACCGAGATCTAGTTGAGGCCCGTCATTAGTCCTCATACACTTCGAAGATGCATTCTAGGCCCGTCATAAGTCCTAGAGCTAGACACCGAGTTCTAGTTGAGGCCCGTCATTAGTCCTCATGCATAACCTATATACCGATTGTATTCTAGGCCCGTCATTAGTCCTAGAGCTAGACACCGAGATCTAGTTGAGGCCCGTCTTTAGTCCTCATACATTTCGAAGATGCATTCTAGGCCCGTCATAAGTCCTAGAGCTAGACACCGAGTTCTAGTTGAGGCCCGTCATTAGTCCTCATGCATAACCTATATACCGATTGTATTCTAGGCCCGTCATTAGTCCTAGAGCTAGACACCGAGATCTAGTTGAGGCCCGTCATTAGTCCTCATACATTTCGAAGATGCATTCTAGGCCCGTCATAAGTCCTAGAGCTAGACGTCGAGATCTAGTTGAGGCCCGTCATTAGTCCTCATGCATAACCCATATACCGATTGTATTCTAGGCCCGTCATTAGTCCTAGGGCTAGACACCGAGATCTAGTTGAGGCCCGTCATTAGTCCTCATACATTTCGAAGATGCATTCTAGGCCCGTCATAAGTCCTAGAGCTAGACACCGAGATCTAGTTGAGGCCCGTCATTAGTCCTCATGCATAGGTTGTTTGATCGTATTCTAGGCCCGTCATAAGCCCTAGAGCTAGACACCGAGATCTAGTTGAGGCCCGTCATTAGTCCTCATACCATCAATCACCGCAATTTGGGGCCCGTCATAAGTCCCCGTGCACCCGCATTCATAAGAACAGATCATAAACCGCAGTGAGAATTTTTGGCGCCCCGTCAACCTTGATCCAATTCTACAAGGGCTTGCAGAATTGAATCAAGGGGAGCCATCTGTAGACACCAAAAATTCTCACCCCATAAAGCAAAGTCTGAAATAGAAAATAAAATAAGAGGGGTCGCCTTTCTTTTCAAAAAACGTACTGCTGTGCGTGTCAAAATGAAACCATCGTTTTACGACAAAATTTTAAACCAATTTTCAAGCATTTTAGAAAAACCCAATTTTCCAGAAATTTTCAAACAATAATTTGTTTTAGACTTACCCTTTTATTTATTTATCTATTTGGTTATTTTCATTTTTATTTCCCTAGTCGTGGGCATTTCATTTACTTTTATTTTTCACTTATATTACTTCATCATTTTTCATGTTGTTATTTTGTAAAGAAAACACTTCATTTTTATTGACTAAACCTTTTTAGTTTTATTTTGTATATACATTTTTTCTAGTATTAGTGTTTTGATGATTTTACTCATGTCGAGTTATAACTTTTGTTATCTTTCCCCAACTTTTTCCATTGTAGTTATTCTTTTCCTTTCTCATTTTTGGGTGGATCAAACTTGGTCTTAATTCAATCTTCAATCAAACTCAACAGCCCAAACCCAAGCTCATCCTACCCAACCTTACAGCCCAACACCGAAGCCCACATTAAAACCCAACCCATCTTATAAACCCTAGAATCCACCCTCTCATGATAAAACAACTCAAAAACCCTGAAAAGGACGGCGGTAACGGCGTCCTGGCGTTTTCTTTTCTTTCCTCCCGATTTCTTCTTGTATCGGTCTCTCATCGAAAGACCAGCCAATTCTTCTCTGCTTCATCTATGGAAATTGAAACAGGTCTACTCTAGCAGACAAGCCAGCCGATTCCTTCACCTATTTCGGCCCCCTTTCGTTGCTTTCCCGATCACCATCTTCCCTCTATTCTTTTCTCATCTCTGAAATACACAACGTCACATTTCTCCATTTTCTTCACTCCCGTTCATTTTGCAAACCCCACTGTCGATCGAGGAGCATATTCCATCGCTTATATCGTTTTATCCACTCTCGGTATTATTGCAAGCTCAGCGGTTGAACAAGGAGCGAACAATGTCATGCGCCTCTGTTCATTGAAATCGATTCGCATCTGTGAGCCTCGATTTTAAACCCTATCCTATGTTGATTAAAGCTGATTAGGATCTAACCGGGTTTTAGGTCCACTTATAACCAAAGATTAATAACTATGCCATATAACAATAATTATTAAAACCTAAGCTAGCTCACTGGAACCTATTATGAGTCGCCACCTAATTTTAACCTAAATCAAATTAGGAAAGGAGAGTTCGGGTTCGGGGGCTTGGTATTCGACTTATTTAGGGTTCAAATTACTTTCATTACCCTTCCTAGGTCGTTTTTCCTCTACTCGGTTCATTTACGGCTTATTACGAGTCGTTTTAACCTAAGTGCGCAACCTTCTGTTTTTTTGTGTTTTTTAGCATTTTTAGACAGAAAATAAAAGTGAAAAGTGAAATTACCTAAACTAGGGTTTCGGAGGCAGAATTAGGTCGAATTTTGGTTCCGTCCGTGGCCACGGACCTATTGTCCGAACCCACGGACCCCAGTTAGCCTAATTACACAGAAAAGTCAAATTTAAACAGAAACGAGATTTTGAAAAGTCCGGGGCCACGGACAGGACGTCCGTGGGCCCGGACATGTTTTATAAAACCCTAACTTTTGAAGATAAAAATATCCCGCCACCGTCCGGGGGCGTCCGACTTTCGGACAGAGCGTCCGGGACCCCGGACATAGCGTCCGTGGGTGCGGACCGACCTCGGACGGCGGCGTTGAGGCTGTTCCCGACGGTGTTTTTGGCTCAAAATTTATGGGCACGTAGCCTGAAAGATTCTAAACACGTTAGTAATCAGAAGTTTACATTTTGAATTCGAATTAAACACGAAACTTAGCAAACAAGTTATTGGGCAGAAGCGAAAGCAAACGTTAATTCTGGAGCGGTAAAAAGTCAATTCGACTCCAAAATTTAACACAGAATAGTTAAAATCGAGCAAAGTCAGAAAAATTTGATTTCAACCTGTTTTACCTTCGGGTTTAATGAGACTCTTCACATCGGGGGTCTTTTGGTGCTTCGTTGATGCCGGTTCTGGATTGACTTCGAATTGAGCTTCTGAATCCTTCTTCTTTATGCTGTTAAGGACGTGTTTCTTCTGTTTTTGTGGTATTTTGGTGCTTGGAAGTTCAATAGGAGAAGAAAGGATGAGTTTTTGCTGATTTTGGGGTGATTTCTGCAGTGTTTCGGTATTGATTCGAGGCTTGGAAGTGTAAAAACGTGGGAAGAAGGTTTGTGGCTGTGTTCTCTGACTTTGGAGGTGTTCTCCCCTGCCCTAGGTCGTTTTTGGAAGGTCCTTTTATAGAAGAAGCAAGGCCATGTTGATAGAACAAGATCTTTATCTAAAACACTGATTTTGTGCACTAAGGGAATCTGATTTATTAAAATATGTTGCAGGCCGATAAAAATTATGAAATTTTAACTGAAGATAGAGGATGATTTTTAAGAATTTTGAGAGTTGGAATCGGGTTATTTCGATAAATAACCGATTAGATAAAAATCTCACAATCCGGAATCTCCCATAATTCATAAATTACTATTGGAAAGTCGAAATAACGAAATTCCAACGGCATTAGTCTCTAATAATCATCCTCTCTCTTGTGTTAAAATTTCATGACGTTTTGTTTTGATTTCGGTACTTTCCATAGGAGAGAAAAATTGCAAAAATGATTGAATTTCTCTTTTAAATTTTGGGTTAAGGTTCCAAATAAAGTAATTTCAGGTTTATGACTGTATGTAGTCATGCTAACCATGTGACAATTTTATTTTAATTTTGGAAACCTTTTATTATTTCTATTTTAAGGTTATTTCATGTGTTAATTAAAGAAATTAGCTTATAATATGAATTAAAAGCTAAATTTGCAGAATAAACATTATCAGAAAATCATGAAACACCTTTCATAATGACTATGATATTTGGAAGCGTTTGGAGATGATGAACAAGTCATATGAAAATAGAAAATCCCTAGAATGTCCCTGGAAAATCCTGCATTGGTGCATTTTGACCATTTTGCCCTTTGTAACACGTATGCCTTTGAGACTACTCCGGGGGGGTTGAAATTTTGGGTATAACAGATTGCCCCCCGTCAACTAGGCTTTGTAATGAAGATGAAAAGACTACTTGATGCCTGAGTGATACCCCAAAATTGTGGATCTTAAAAGACCCTATATGTCGTTTGAAATCTAGTGGGTTGTGTCGAGCTATTCGAAGGCGCTGACTACCTAAGGGAGAAGGAGATATTGTTGAACTATTCGAAGGCACCAACTACCTGAAATGACGATATGCTGTCGAGCTATTCTAAGGCGCTGACTACCTAAAGTGATGAAAATGATGTCGAGCTATTCTAAGGCGCTGACTACCTAAAGTGATGAAAATGATGTCAAGCTATTCTAAGGCGCTGACTACCTAAAGTGATGAAAATGATGTCAAGCTATTCTAAGGCGCTGACTACCTAAAGTGATGAAAATGATGTCAAGCTATTCTAAGGCGCTGACTACCTAAAGTGATGAAAATGATGTCAAGCTATTCTAAGGCGTTGACTAACTAAAATGATGATGAAAATGAAATAATGTGTAGATGCAGGAATGCTGATATGCTAGCGATGCTTATGATGCTGATGATGTTGATGATGCTGATGTTGATGATGCTGACGTTGATGATGCTGATGATGAGATGCTGATGATGCTCGGATGCTTCTGGGGACCGAAACCCGTGCCAATGCTCCTGGCTGGACCCAATGTGGACTTATTGCCATCGCCCCCCAAGCCGGTGTGCAGGGATAACTCCTGGTAAAAACCCTGGGGACTTATTGCCTTTGCCCACCATTCGTTGATCCCAAAAATAAGTTGACATCGCAAAAGGAGGATTTATTGCCATCACCTCGCCAACTTTCTGTCGCCAGGTCTTGTGACGCGCCTGGATAATGCAACTAGGTCTTATGACGAGCCTATATGAATGAGATGAATGCAATGTGTTTGATGAGAGTGGGTAAGCTAAAAGGTAATGCTAGGTCTTACTACGAGCCTAAGGGAATGCAACTAGGTCTTATGACGAGCCTAAAGGATGGTTCTAGGTCTTATGACGAGCCTAAAGGATGGTTCTAGGTCTTATGACGAGCCTAAAGGTTGGATCTAGGTCTTATGACGAGCCTAAGGTTGGATCTAGGTCTTATGACGAGCCTAAAGGGGGATCTAGGTCTTATGACGAGCCTAAAGGTTGGATCTAGGTCTTATGACGAGCCTAAAGTTGGATCTAGGTCTTATGACGAGCCTAAAGGTTGGATCTAGGTCTTATGACGAGCCTAAAGGTGGGATCTAGGTCTTATGACGAGCCTAAAGGTTGGATCTAGGTCTTATGACGAGCCTAAAGGTTGGATCTAGGTCTTATGACGAGCCTAAAGGTGGATCTAGGTCTTATGACGAGCCTAAAGGTTGGATCTAGGTCTTATGACGAGCCTAAAGGTTGGATCTAGGTCTTATGACGAGCCTAAAGGTGGATCTAGGTCTTATGACGAGCCTAAAGGTTGGATCTAGGTCTTATGACGAGCCTAAAGTGGAGTTCATCTATTCTGGTGAATCTGAATCTTTGGCTAAGAATCTGCATCTCTGAAGAGTCGTATCTTCGGCTGAGAATTTGTAACTCTGAATTGTGACGAGGAGTCTCATACAAATAGATGCAGTAGTCATGATGAAAGTTGATTATGAAAGTGCCAAACGTGGCAATGAGGTTGTGCATGTCAAAATACAATCAAAGTGTATGTAGGAAATTTGTCCAAAACAAGAAACCGTTGGAAAATGTGCCAAACATGGCAATGTTAAGGATAAAAAATTGTCCAAAGCAAGACATTCTAGGAAGTGTGCCAAATGTGGCCATGATGAGGTTTATGAAACCGAAGTGTTTGAAGGAAAGTTGTTCAAGACAAGAAATTGTTGAAAGAGGTGCCAAACGTGGCAGTGTTTGAGAAAATTCTGTTTCTGAAAAGGAAAGTGAAATTATCATTTCTGACTATAGAGTTGGACTTGTAATTGATCTCCTAGGAGATGAACACGCCATCGGTGGGGATGGTGGTATGGGTGTGTGAGGTAAGGGCTTATGGGCCTGTGGGTCATGAGTGAAAGTAAGGGCTTATGCGAGCCTGTGGAGTATGAGTGAAAGGTAAGGGCTTATGTGGGCCGGTGGTGATGATGTGGTGGTGATGTTTAAGCTTTGGGTTCCAATTGGTGTTGTCATAGCAATTGTTGGAACCAACAATTGCCCCCAGTATTTTTCCCTTAAGACAATCTGAGCTAGAGTTCATGGCAATCGATCGGAACGATCAATTGCCCCCAGTATTTTCTTTGATTAAACATGCGAACAAGTCTCGTCCTCACATGGTCAAGGCTTATGTTTTGATTGGTGCTTCCTAACCTACACTCGACGTGTTTGGTGTTTGCACTCGTTTCTCACTTACGGTCACAACTTCTCAACCACTGAATTTGATTTGATGAATTTACGCATTCGATCAGTTACTTTCACGCGATTGGATACACAACTACAAGTCGGAAGTCTTTAAGCTTATAACGTGGCTAGGGGTGTGATGAAAGACATAGGACATGGAGGGAATGTTTGATATGTGGAGCTATAAGGTGACCAAAGCTGCAACTTGCTTCTCCCGGATTCATCTTCTTGTCTTGAAGTCGTTTGGCTACTTCTGTGACGTTGTTTTGAGCTTGGACTTGGACTTTTGAGTTGTCCTTGCACCTTCTCTTTTTTTCATTTGGATTTCTTCGAGGCTTCGGGTTTGCCTTGTTTTATCTTTCTCTTTTCCTCGGGGTTCTTGTGTTTCCCGGTTTTGAACTTGAGAGCTGTTTTGATGTCAGCTCATTTGGATCCTGTGTCACTTGGGACCATTTGCGGATCGTTTCATCATGCTGGTAGCAGCATTGCTTCTTTGGACTGATGAGTTGTTTCGAGAGTCGAGCTCCTTGCTTCCTTTGGTCACCGGGTCAGTTCATCATTGGCTGGGTTATTTTGTGGAGTTCATAATATCGAGAAGGGATATATGAAAGGCTCAGCGGGGGTGCCTAGGGTTTAATGTTAGGGTTCACAAGCTTTTGGCTATGTGGTGTTGTACCTAGGTGCTTCGTCATTCCTGATAGTTGTGTATCCATTCTTTGTTACTTTTCGCAGGTTAAGCGTAAATCTACAAATTATCTCCTTCGATCGCAGTTATGCCGTTTGCCTTACTTTTGAATGTGGCCTCCCTTGAGTCGTGTAAAAATGACACACTCTTTCACTCTTGGTCTTACTACTCAAGGCACCCTCGCGAAAAGTTCACTCAGAGACTTGTTCACACAATTAAACGAAAGAAATAATCGTTATTGGTCTTTAAACTCAGATTGCCCCCAGTGTTGATCTGAGGTTTATGACAACAATTAAATAGATGTTGAATTTGAGAAGCTTTGTGGATTGTTTTGGATGATGGTGTTTGGACGGACATGTTCAACTTTTTGGGAGACAAATCTTCATGCTCCATTGTCAGAAAATGTAACCTCATCTTAAAAGGCATTTTGAAATCGGACTTGAAAAAGTCTTTTGTTGTGAAGATGATTTAGTAAAACCATTGTCTTCTATTAGTGACTTGGAAAACAGCCATTCTTTGAAAACTTTGAATGATGCATTTGAAAGATGAATGTTATGGTGGGTTATGCATGCGGAGACTTTCATTACTGAAGACTCGAGCTCTCGATCGTTGGGACGTTGCTGAGATGACCGTGACCGCCTTCTTCTTGGACTGTGAGTAGGCTCTGCAAAAATGCCTGAACTAGGAGTGCCCATGGATGACGCATGAAGCACTTGGGCCTGAATCATTAACAAACTGAATGATGCCGTCATGGATGTGGATAGGCATTTGGGCCTAGATAAATTGAAATTGAGGCACATGGGCCAGAAATGTTTTGAGGATGTGGCGCTTGGACCGGAGTGTTGTGAGAATGTGGCACTTGCGCCGGAATGTTGTGAAGAGGTGGCACTTGGGCCAGATTGTTTAAAGAATGTGGCACTTGGGTCAGAATGTTGTGAAGATGTGGCGCTTGGGCCAGAAAGTGTTTGAAAGTGTGTCGCTTGGGCCAAAATGTGTTTAGGAATGTGGCGCTTGGGCCAGAATGTGTTTAAGGATGTGACACTTGGGCCGGAATGATTTGGGATTGTGGCTCTTGGGCCGAAATGATTTGGGATTGAAGTAAGACATATGGGCCAGAGGGACTTCTAGGCTAGAATGGATGCATGGGCCTGAATTCCCTTAATCTGGAAGTGATGCATACAGGCTGAAGGAAACCACATGAACTGTGAACTGGGCCGAGAGAGAAACTTTGAAGTCTAAGATTTGTTTGATGTTCCTGTTGGGCCTTGAGTCCAGAAACTAGAATAAATGAGTTACGAGAACTATCCTGAATTCGAATGGGTTGAAACCTAAACAAACGGTTTTGAGTGGGCCTAAAAGGTATGACACCTAGATCTAGGACTTTGGGCCAGGGCCCGAACAAAAAGTTTACCTAGACTAGAATGGGCCTTGGGCCGAAATGGAAAAGCCTGATTGATTCTCATGGACTGCTTTAGGTAGATTTGTTTTTTTCATGGGCCTAGAACTAAATTGATAATTCAAATTGGGCCGAAAGAGAGAAATCACCTAGGTCTAAACTTTTGGGCCAGAGCCCAAACAAACAATTCATTTATTCGAACCAAACAGGGCCTTAGGGCCGCAAACAATGAAGTCGTAAATTCCAGGTTGGGCTGAGTTGATATAGGAAGAGTTCCTATCAATTTCTAGGCTGGCAGTGGGCCGGTCATACAAGCAAACAAGGCCCACACAAGTTCAACATGTCCTTACTAGACGCTTCAACCAAATTGGGTATGGATCGATCCGGAGAGGTGCTTGGGGCGTGGGCCCAGGTCACCACAAAGGAATAGGGCTTGCACGCTATTCTCTTTGGGCTTCCCCACTTTTTTCACATCACCTGAAGGTGTGCGTCTACGGTCGGGTCTTTGACTGACCAAACAATGGGCTAGGTAAGGGTACTGCCAGGAAAATGCTTGGGGCTAAAGCCCAGGTATTAAGGGGGTGTGGTTAGACGACACCCTCCTCTTTTCCCCCACTTATTCACATCACCTAAAAGGTGTGAGTCCTGACAGGGGACCCTCAAACGGGTCCCAGGGTGAAGTTGGTTTGCGTGGACCCTCGCTCTCATATGATGCAAAGGTACATAAATTAAAGTGCGCAAAAGTAAACAAACAATATAATAAAGCCATAAATAAACATTTTCGAGTTAAGCCCTCTTTCTTAAAATTAAACAAGTTAAAATTAAGAGGTTTGTCCCCAGCAGAGTCGCCAGTCTGTGAGCCTCGATTTTAAACCCTATCCTATGTTGATTAAAGCTGATTAGGATCTAACCGGGTTTTAGGTCCACTTATAACCTAAGATTAATAACTATGCCATATAACAATAATTATTAAAACCTAAGCTAGCTCACTGGAACCTATTATGAGTCGCCACCTAATTTTAACCTAAATCAAATTAGGAAAGGAGAGTTCGGGTTCGGGGGCTTGGTATTCGACTTATTTAGGGTTCAAATTACTTTCATTACCCTTCCTAGGTCGTTTTTCCTCTACTTGGTTCATTTACGGCTTATTACGAGTCGTTTTAACCTAAGTGCGCAACCTTCTGTTTTTTTGTGTTTTTTAGCATTTTTTGACAGAAAATAAAAGTGAAAAGTGAAATTACCTAAACTAGGGTTTCGGAGGCAGAATTAGGTCGAATTTTGGTTCCGTCCGTGGCCACGGACCTATTGTCCGAACCCACGGACCCCAGTTAACCTAATTACACAGAAAAGTCAAATTTAAACAGAAACGAGATTTTGAAAAGTCCGGGGCCACGGACAGGACGTCCGTGGGCCCGGACATTTTATAAAACCCTAACTTTTGAAGATAAAAATATCCCGCCACCGTCCGGGGGCGTCCGACTTTCGGACAGAGCGTCCGGGACCCCGGACATAGCGTCCGTGGGTGCGGACCGACCTCGGACGGCGGCGTTGAGGCTGTTCCCGACGGTGTTTTTGGCTCAAAATTTATGGGTACGTAGCCTGAAAGATTCTAAACACGTTAGTGATCAGAAGTTTACATTTGAATTCGAATTAAACACGAAACTTAGCAAACAAGTTATTGGGCAGAAGCGAAAGCAAACGTTAATTCAGGAGCGGTAAAAAGTCAATTCGACTCCAAAATTTAACACAGAATAGTTAAAGTCGAGCAAAGTCAGAAAAATTTGATTTCAACCTGTTTTACCTTCGGGTTTAATGAGACTCTTCACATCGGGGGTCTTTTGGTGCTTCGTTGATGCCGGTTCTGGATTGACTTCGAATTGAGCTTCTGAATCCTTCTTCTTTATGCTGTTAAGGACGTGTTTCTTCTGTTTTTGTGGTATTTTGGTGCTTGGAAGTTCAATAGGAGAAGAAAGGATGAGTTTTTGCTGATTTTGGGGTGATTTCTGCAGTGTTTCGGTATTGATTTGAGGCTTGGAAGTGTAAAAACGTGGGAAGAAGGTTTGTGGCTGTGTTCTCTGACTTTGGAGGTGTTCTCCCCTGCCCTAGGTCGTTTTTGGAAGGTCCTTTTATAGAAGAAGCAAGGCCATGTTGATAGAACAAGATCTTTATCTAAAACACTGATTTTGTGCACTAAGGGAATCTGATTTATTAAAATATGTTGCAGGCCGATAAAAATTATGAAATTTTAACTGAAGATAGAGGATGATTTTTAAGAATTTTGAGAGTTGGAATCGGGTTATTTCGATAAATAACCGATTAGATAAAAATCTCACAATCCGGAATCTCCCATAATTCAAATTATTATTGGAAAGTCGAAATAACGAAATTCCAACGGCATTAGTCTCTAATAATCATCTCTCTTGTGTTAAAATTTCATGACGTTTTGTTTTGATTTCGGTACTTTCCATAGGAGAGAGAAAATTGCAAAAATGATTGAATTTCTCTTTTAAATTTTGGGTTAAGGTTCCAAATAAAGTAATTTCAGGTTTATGACTGTATGTAGTCATGCTAACCATGTGACAATTTTATTTTAATTTTGGAAACCTTTTATTATTTCTTTTAAGGTTATTTCATGTGTTAATTAAAGAAATTAGCTTATAATATGAATTAAAAGCTAAATTTGCAGAATAAACATTATCAGAAAATCATGAAATACCTTTCATAATGACTATGATATTTGGAAGCGTTTGGAGATGATGAACAAGTCATATGAAAATAGAAAATCCCTAGAATGTCCCTGGAAAATCCTGCATTGGTGCATTTTGACCATTTTGCCCTTTGTAACACGTATGCCTTTGAGACTACTCCGGGGGGGTTGAAATTTTGGGTATAACAGCATCCACATCACAGAGAAACCCCAGCTCTCTCAGCCACTGTCACCCTTCTCCATTAACCATTCCGATTGAACATCCGTGCATCCCCTCGTAGTCCCCTCTGTACAGATGTCTCCAAGTGCGCTAACCGTATACAAAACAAGCAGCGATTATCATTCTACTTCTCTCTCGGTATCTTTCGGGTTCGCCGATACAACCCTTGGAGCAAAAGAGATTTGAAGTCCAGGTCGTACTTCCCCGCTCCTATTTTTGATTTCGTTCTCTTCCTGATTTTGCTTTATGGGAGAATTTTTGAGACCTCCCTGGCGACAGTTGAATCACTGCGGTGACGGCAATCTTTGGTTGAAGTTCTCATACTTTAATTTATCTTGTTTGCGTCGTCTAACATTGCGGTCTTATTTCTTGATAACTATGTAAATTTATTGTGCACCCTTGGCGGTGGTGCATTTGCCTGGATATATCTCTTCGCCCATTGCTTCGTTCGACGAGTTTAATCCCTTTATTTTGTCGACCTTGGAAGCCGATGCTAGTTTCAGTATTTGATTCTACCTGCACGGGCGCTGCTCTGAAAATCACACTCTCTACTTTGCCACTCTCGATGTACAATACTGAGGAAATTCACTCTGGTTGATTTGAGCTACGACCTCCCCTTTATTTGAGTGATCAATGTGGTTCATCCTGTTTGCTCGATTATTGTTCTACGGCTTTGTGATTATACTGCTTGCGAGAAGAATGATAGGTGATATACTGATTGAGGTTTTGGCATGCTCATGTCTCTATTTCACGAGCATCACCATCATTAAATCTATCCTGGCTTATTTGCTGTTGTGTTTGGGCTGAGTATCGGATATTCAGTTTATGAATTTGTCGGTTTTGATATCCTGAGAGATATTGGGTATTAATATCTGCCTCACTGATTTTGAGTACCGAATATGGTTTGTTTAGAATCTGATGAGTCGAGTTGTGGCTTTCTATCACATTGGTTATCAGTTGGGTTTGGGAAATTGGTTACGACTGATTCTTGCTTCTTCCCTATTTTCACGATGTGTTGCGCCCCTCTTGTTGCTGTTTGAATTGCGATTCAAAATATCGACATATCTGATGTTCAGGCTATCTAGCTTTGATATGTTTGGTTGAAATATATCGCCAATATGAGTCTAATCTTTCTGGTTTTGGTGTACTTCATCTTGGTCCTGTGCGACGGGCTTGATATGAGTCAGATTGTTCAGGCTCTTCTACTTCTGCATTGTCCTTCTGCCAATTACCATGGGTTACATGATTCTATCCGCTCATTGTCTCTACTTCATAATATGACCGAAGTTTTGGGACTTTGGGATTTATGACAGCTTTTCATGGGTTTAAAAAAAAACGTAAATTATAATATTATCATTTGGCCCCTTTTCGCTGTCTGTTCAATCTGAGTTGTCCCTCACACTTTGGTTTTCTGTTATGACCGAGGTACATTAACATCAATTGGAATGGTTGGAAGTTTGTACATGCGGACTTGCTTGCGGGGAATTGACTTCGGGCTTTGCAACTTGACCATACGATTGTGCTTTGGGCTTGGTACTTTATGGGTTTGAAAGCCCTACTGACTAAGCAACAGGATCGTAGCTTGCACTACCGGGGTCTCCGCTTCAAACACATGTAACGGTTGGTGCACTTCTTGCTGGTCCTATCAGCTTAAGTGAGGCGGCATCGATGCGACCCCCCATAGCAGCTCCCTATTTAAGATTTTTATCTACATTTTGTATTAATCTGTAATTTGTTTATTGTTCTTACTTTCGGTTGTAGTCTTAGGACTTAATCTTTAATTTAATTCATTCTCAGCATGTGAACAATTTTAGAATGTTACCTCTAGCTGGTTTTGGGTTATATTGTCCTAGCGCTTATCTTGCCCCTTCCTACATATTGATTAGAGCTTGGAATTTAATTTGAAATCTTGTAGGATTTTCGCTAGTGTTCAATCACCATTTTTTTTGTACATAATGTTCACACTTTATTTTGCTTCTCCAATGTTTGTACCCTATGTGAGATATTTGCTTTGTTGTTTTGTGATTTATGCCCTTTGCTTGTTGCTTATTAATGTCATAAGCCATAGTTGCTATGTCCTTAGGTCCAAGCCATTAGGATAGAGGGGTCCCCCTGGACTGATGGGTCATTGACCAATCTCGTGGTGGTGACACCCCTAAACCCTAAAACACACACCTAAAATATGTATATATGTATATAGACTAACATTCTCATTCAAAATTTCTCTCCAACAAGCCCAAATAACAAATCAGGCACAAATCACTCAACCTGACCCACTCCTTACTTGACCTACTTCTAGCTTGACCCATTCAGCCCAATAAGCCCATCGTGCCCAATCCATGTGTGGCTCAACCCTGAAAATAAAATCAGTCCACTTCAAAAACACAATCAGCCCACTTTTCCTACAACCCCATTTTGGGCCTAAGTCCATTTTGGGCCTAAACCCAATTCAGGCCTAAACCCAATTCAGACCCAAACCCAATTCAGGCCTAAACCCAATTCAGACCCAAGGCCCAATCCGGCCCAAACCTTGACCAAGGCCCAATTTGGTCCAACTTTGACCAACCTGAACATTGACCAGACTCGAACTTTGACCATGACCCATTTTGACCATGACCCGCTTTGATCTAGACTCACTTTGACCTTGACCCGCTTTGACCTTGACCCACTTTGACCAGCCCAAGCTTGACCTTGACCCAACTTTGACCAGCCCAAGCTTGACCTTGACCCCACTTTGACCAGCCCAAGTTTGACCAATCTCAACTTTGACCTAATCCAACTTTGACCCGGTCTGACTTTGACCCAATTCGTTTTTCAACCCCAACCCGAATTCAAACCAACCCAATTCAAACCCAACTCATTTCAATTCAGTCCAATTCCATTCAACTCGAATTCAATTCATCCAATTCAAACTCAACTTGTAAATCCTGTTCAAATTTCAAACTCAAAAATCTCTCTCCTCAGATTTTAATAATCATTTTATTCAAACTTCAGCAAGTTTTCAAAAGAAACCATTTTGTGGAATTTTAAAGGAAAAACTCTTCTCACATCCCAGAAAACTCTTCTCAAATGCAGAAAGTTCTTCTCACATATACAGAAAGTTTTCTCTTAAAATCATTTCTCAAAATCAGTGTTTCTTCATCGAGAATTCCGAACAACTTCACAAATTTCCTAACTTAGTTTTCAAACCCAAAATAAATTGTTTTCGGGGAACATAGGATGTCTAACACCTTCAAAGAACGTTTCTTCCTAGTTAGACATTACTCGTTTCTCCTCCAAATAAAAATCCGAGGCGGGGCACTGGGGTCGTAACATCCCTTGTCGCAGTCTGGATCTCTTTAGGCGGGGCATTAGGGTGACAAACCTCCCCTAATTGCAGCCTAGATTTTTACAAGGCGGGTGCTAGGGATGTAACTGTCTTCCTAGTTGCAGCCGGGATTTTAGAATCGTCTAACTCCCTTCCGCTCGATTTCAAGGTTTTCGGTTTTTAACGTTTTAAAACCCGGGAGTTAGAGACGTTATTAGGATCTGACCGAGAACATCTCATTCATGGTGTTTCTCTCTAAATCCTATTTTTCGACATAAATTCATTGCCCCATCTTTCGAGCCTCGGCACTTACCATTAATTAAGTGTCGTGTTCGAGGGGGTACATAGGGTAATCCCTCGGGATTATCCGCCCTTTTACAACAAAAATGACTTTTCGGTTTTAAACTTTAAGGGAGACGATTTTGACAATCATTCCTCCAAACAACTTAACCCATCATCATCTCATTTCAAATCCCGAAATATCCCAAAACCTCAACTCTCTTCGAACCTCGAACCCAAAAAACCCAGGATCTCTCCCAAATTCCAATTGCCTCACATACTCAAGTCATCATTCAAACTCCAATTCACCTTAAATTCAAATCATCTTGCGAATTCTAGCTTCTCTCAAACTTCTAACGTCTCACAGGCCCGAGCGCCTCACAGACTCGAACATCTCAATTTCTCCACCATTTTAAGATTCAAGCGTCTCACAGACCCGAGCGTCTCACAGGCCTAGACATCCCATCCCATCCCAACCGTCTCATAGACCCGAGTGTCTCACAGACTAATCTCTCACACCTCAAAACCCCAAAATCTCCAAAAACTCAAATCTGAACTACGTAAGGTCTGATCTCAACAGGGAGTTGAGTACGTAGGCAACCCACACAGGGTGCGACCCCACATCAATCAAAATGCCATTTTTCACTCAGCCATCTCACCTCCAAGCAACCCCGTATTGTCTCACAGACCTGAGTGTCTCACAGACCTGAGTGTCTCACAGACTTTGTTATTCCAATGATTCGAATATCTCACAGACCAGAGCATATCATAGACCCGAGTGTCCCACAGATCCGAGTGTCTCACAGATTTTGACATCTCAAGATTTCAAACGTCTCATAGACCCGAGCGTCTCACAGACTACACACCCCACACATCAAGCTTTTCTAAAAACCCTCAAACATCAAAATCCCAAAATCCTAAACGTGAACTACGTAAGGTCTGATCTCAACAGGGTGTTGAGTACGTAGGCAGCCCATCTAGGGTGCGACCCCATTCCAATCAAAAAACCCTTTTCCCACTCTAAGGTGTTCTCCATACCTCTCAAAACTTTCAAATCCCCTTTGACTCCCACAAACCCTCGACTTCTTCAACTCTCAAAATCAGACTCCTAATCTTTCATTCTATACTCACTTGAATTCACCGACTCTTCTTCTTGGCGCTAACTTGGCAGAAAAGCTCGCCTCATCCACTCTCTCTCGCTTCCCGTCCTAATCCTACCCTTGGCTTTTAAATGAATCTCTTTAATAAGGTTTTGAAAGAAGGTAATCCCGACAATTGGAGACCGAGGTTTCCTCGGGCACCAATCCGAAGTCGTGGTCGTTGCCACTTCTAAGGGGTGTAACCCAGTGCGAACCCACAATAGAATCTCTGAAATGGCCAGATAAGTCCTATCTATAGGCAACAATCACAGAGTCAATTAACGGTTCCTAGAACCCTTCTCCTCCCTTCCTAGTTCCTTAGGTCAAACTAGGTGGCGACTCTAGTCAACTTCCGCCTTTAGGGCATAAGTCCGCGTGGAGCCCATCGAGAGCGGGTGTAGTGTACACTTGCACTCCCCTTCATGCTTTCTGGGAAAGACGGACGATTTAGTAGGTATTTGAGGGATGCCAGAATAACGGGTTCTCACCCCCCCACAGAATGGCATTTTCTAGGACCTCGGCTTTTCAGTCAGATCATATTTATATAGACCCCCCTCATACCGAAAAATCACCCTCCACACCGACCTTGCAAGTCCGGTCTCCAAGGTCGGTCCATTCCAGAAGCCAATTCTCGCAGGGTAAACTGGGCTCGACCGAACTTGCAAGTTCAGTCGCAAGTTCGGTCTGCCCCAGACCTTTGTTTTCCTTTTCACATTCAACTCCAAACTTCACCCCATATATCCTAGTACATCCTAACCTCATTTGAGCACTTCAAACACACCTTAAGACATCCTTAAACACTCATAAAACTCATTTTCTAATTCCTTAAGCCTTTACTTATATCTTCACAAAATTCCTAACACTTACAATGTTTTCTCCTAGTCTCCAAGTGGTGTTTCATACCAATGATAACTACTATCTCAAAATACTTTCTCCTCATTTTAACATCATCTTTCAAGCATCATTTCTTACCATCAACTCCTTATGTCATTTCTTGAAATCCTTTTTCAAGTTCACACTTTCTCCTTATTCTACCAAAGTTTGCCTAAGTCTTTACCTAAGTCCAAAATGACTTTGGTACATACTAAAACCTCAAGATCATGCCTAAGTCCTTGTTACACTCTAGAGCACTTCCTAGTTCATCAAAATTCCTTTAAAACATCTTGAACTCCATATACATTTCCTAAATTTCGACATAGGTTCTCCTAGCATTTTGTCACACCAAAGCACATTGTTTTCACCATTAAACACACAAGAACACTAAGAATCCATCAAGCACTTTATTATACACAAACTTCACTCATAAAGCACTACATCACAATATAGTGCATAATTTAAATTGCATGGCACTTAGGCCCTTAAAATGCATGGCTCTTAGGCCCTTAAAGTGCATAATTCTTAAACACTGAATTTCCACAATATACTTGCCTTTGACCTGCAAATACACCCAACAACACATATGCCTTTTACTAGTCTCTTGAGAACACTTTACTAAGTCATTCACCATTTGCTCTTTAGGTAGTTTTAACAAGCATTATAAGCTCATTTCTCCTAAGGCATTAAACAACATTAGGTTAGTAGATTTACCTCTTTTCCAAACAACTTCTTTCTTGTTTCCTTATAAAACCGGTAAGGTATTTGATTCCTTGTCAAGTTCTAAACAATATACAAACATTATAATGAGTATTCAAGCTATAAGCTTAAACCCTAATTTTACATTGTTTCAAAAACATTAATGTAGTTGTTTTACCTTGATCTTTGAAGAGAGTTTGAATATATATCAAGAGAGGACTCCACCTAGTCCATGAAGAGTTGGAATGAAGCTAGAACAAAGTCATACAAAGAGCTCCATCAATGGACATTTTCGGTCAAGGCAAAAACATGAAGGAAATGTAGTTTTTATTTGAGATTCCTTACCTAGAAGCAAAGGAGAGTAATAATATGTAGAAATACAAGCTCAAGCTCCTTCAATGGTGGAACTCCATGGCACCGAAATGGGGCTCTTGATGTTTTGAGAAGATAGGAATGAAGAGCTTGATGAGAGGAAGAGATTGGTGGTGTTTGTTTTTTATTTGGACAAGTGAGCTAGATTTTACAAGAGGTCAAAGCTAGAGTTTTAATGGTGGTGGTGAGTATTACCGTGGAAGAGAAGGAAGAAGAGAGGTTGAAGAGAGTATGGAGCCGTGTGAATACAAGGAAGAAATGAGAGAATGAGATAGACTTGCTTTTTTGAAGATATTTGTAGTAATAAAGTAAAAGTAGTTTAATTAGTTTTCTTTATTTACTTATCATATTAACTAAAGAGTGGTGAGTCACCACACTTAGAAAACCGGCCCCCTATAATATAATGAGGGTATTTTAGTCTTTGTTTGTCAATTTAATTACTTAATACAACATATGTTATAAACTAGCTTATAAAAATCACTATTCACATAAACAAGGCACATAGAAGTGAAATTTTTGATTTCCTATTGATATAGACATCCAAATGTGATATTATATAGTACACATATATATTTAAGAGTAATGATGGTCATCTAGCCACTCAAAACTCATTTACAAGACAATTTTTCAAAAATGTGCTTTAAGACTCCTTAAAGCACATTTTGTGTTTAAACTTGTTTTCAAGCTTGGTTTTCTTTGGTAATTGATTTAATATGTTCATTAGTATATAAATGAGGTCTTGGTAAGTTCATTAGGTCTTAACCAAGCTTATCCCAAGCTTAGAGCACATTTTGGCTCTTATTGACCTTAAAGCACATTTTGTGTTTTCTTTTATTTAAATTTGTTTACTAATGTTTCTAAGACTCTTTTTAGTATTTATATACCACATTTAGGTGTTTAAATAATATACTAAGATTTGGGGTATTTCAATTATAAAATGTGAAAAAACTTAAATAAAATAAAAGTGTTATGAGAAATAAATATTTAGTTTTCCAAAACATACACCTGAAATACTTAATCAGTACTATACCAAGTACTCATCACAGTATATTTGTAACACCCCTATTTAAAATAAATACAGCGGAACAAAAACTCTAATGGTGATTACAGATCATCGGGTTCCAAACACCCGGTACAAAACCTCACCAATTACTACTTACAAATGTTACAGTCTGAACTCAAGAAAACAATGTAACATGACTTAAAATAAACAAGGTAATTCTCCATAACTCCTAAATCCCATCCCAATCACTTATACTCTTCGTGGCCACCTGTATGAACACTTTTGTATCTGCAAGATGAAACCAAACAGCCCATGAAATACCCCAAACCTTGATATGTTGTTAAACATTTAAACTATGGTATGTAAAGGCTAAAAAGTGCCTTAGAAACATCAGTGAACAATTTAAACCACAGTAAATGCAATAAAGCACTAAGATACAGTTTGAGCAAAACATGCTCTAAGCTATGAGTGAACTTGGTTAGGACCCAAAGAGCCTACCAGACTTGATAACATTTAATTATGATTTGATAGGGCTAAATAAGTCCTTAGGAAACTTTGGTGGACAGTTAAACCAAATAAAACACAAGAAAATACCTTAAAGTCAATATGAGCAAAAATGTGCTCTAAGCTTGGGATAAATGTGTATAAGACCTAATGGTCATACTTATACCTTATAAATATGTTAATGAACATATTAAATCAATTACCAAAGAAAACCAAGCTTGAAAACAAGTTAAAACACAAAATGTGCTTTAAGGAGTCTTAAAGCACGTTTTTGAAAAATTGTCTTGTAAATGAGTTTTGAATGGCTAAATGTCCATCATTACTCTTTAATTAACATGTGTACTATATAGTATCACATTTGGGTGGCTATATCAATGGGAAATCAAAAATTTCACTTCTATGTGCCTTGTTTTAGTGAATAGTGATTTTATAAGCTAGTTTGTAACATATGATGTTACAAGTAATTAAATGAGTCAATAAAGACTATATTACCCCTAGGCTTAAAAGGGGGCCGGTTTTTGTAGTAATGAGTCACCAACATGTTAACTTATTAAGTAAATAAAGATGACTCATAAGTTACTATTTGCTTTAAGTCATAAATATCTTCAAAAAACAAAACCAAACTCACTCTCATTTCTTTCTTCATTTCACACGGTTCTCTTCTTCTTCTACCTTTCTTCCTTCTGTTTCACGGTGAAGCTACAGCACCATCACCATTTCACCATCTTCCATTGTCAATATCCCATGACTCACTTAACCAAATCAAAAACAAACACCACCATTCTCTTCCTCTCATCAGCTCTTCATTCCTATCTTCTAAAAACTTCAAGAGCCCCATTTCGGTGCCATGGAGTTCCACCATTGAAGGGGCTTGAGCTTGTATTTCTACACATTATTACTCTCCTTTGCTTCTAGGTAAGGGAACTCAAAGAAAATCCATGTTTCCCCTCCATGTTTTCATGTTGACCGAAAATTCACCTCACCATGGTGTATTTACCTTGCTTGTTTTAGCTTCATTGAATCTTCCAAGGGCTAGGAGGAGTCCTCTCTTGATACTTATTCAAGTTCTCTTCCAATTCCAAGGTAAAACAATTACCTTAATGTGTTAAAACAATATGTGTAACTAGGGTTTACAATGAGGTGAAGCATAATGCTTGAATACTCATTCTATTGTTTGTATAATGTTTAATAGTTGAAAAGGGACCAAATGCCTACCGGTTTTACAAGGAAACAAGAAAGAAATTTGTGTGGGAGGAAAAGAGGTAAACAAGCTATCTCAATGTAGTTTAAATGCCTTAGGAAAAATGAGCTTGATTTGCTTAATAAAATACCTAAGGAGCCAATGGCAAATGAGCTAGTAAAATGCTCTCAAGGAGACTAGTAAAAGAACATATGTATTGGTGTGTATGTATTTGCAGGTCAAAGGCATACTTATGTGGGAAATTCATGTTTATGGTTTATGTTATTAAGGGCCTAAGAGCCATGTTATTTAAGGGCCCTAAGTGCCAAGCAATTTAAGTTAGCACTATATGTGATTGTGCTTAATGTGTGAAGTTTGTGTATAAAAATGTGTTTGATGGATTTTAGGTGTTTTGAATGAAATAAGGTAAAAACCTAAGTGGTTGGATGTGAGGATATACAAGAGAAGCTATGGCCAAATTTGGGAAAAATTTTGTGAGAAGTTCTAAGTGTTTTAAATGGTCTTGGTGATCTAGGAAGTGTTAAAGGTGAATAAATGTTTACTTGAGAAGAAAACATGTATTGAGGTGATTTAGAGTGATGCAAGAATTTAGGTGTTATCTTGGAAGTTCTAGGAATTCAATGTGTGTTTTGAGAGTGTATTGAGAAGCCTTGAAGAAGTTTGTTTAAGGTTTGGGTGATGTGTGAGATGAGGAGAATGATGTTTAAGTAAGGTTTGAGAAGAATTCAAGGAGTTGTAAAAAGGAGAGTTTTAGTTAGTAAGAAAAGGAGTTGAGAGATGATGTTAAGGTGTAGAGGAAACACCTTGGTATAGTGGTCAATATTGGTGAAATACCATTTGGAAAATTAGGGGAAGTGTAAGCTTGGGAAAGGAATTGTAAGAATGACATAAGGAGTTTGATATGTAAGAAAGGATGTTTGAATGATGATGTTGTGGAAGAATGTCTTGGTAATGGTTAGAATTGGCATAAATCATCACTAAGGGACTTAAGGAGTATAAACTATAATTTTGGAGGCTTTGGGGAAAGTTATCTAAGTGTTTTAAAGGCTTGAGAATTGAGAATTTTGCCTTGTCCGAACTTCCGTCCGGACATGAAGTTCGGACAGGCTCTTTGGACAAGGAAAATTCCACTCTCGAACTGTGTCCGAACTTGGGAAGTCCGGACACAAGTTCGGACGTCACTATTTCAATTAGGAATTTCTCTCGAACTGTGTCCGAACTTGGGAAGTCGGACACAAGTTCGGACGTGTGTATAATGTTCAGTATTAGGTCGCGGCTTGCGTCCGAATTGGAAGTTCGGACACAAGTTCGGACAGGCCACTGTATGGACCAAAATTGTTGTTTTAGGTATAGAAATGATGTGTAATGATGGGGATTGATAGGTAATGATGTTATAAGGTTGTTAAGGACATGAGGGGTGAGTTTTAATGGTAAATAAGTGGGTGTGAAAGGTTGTAATAAAGGTGTGAAGTAAAACAGTTAAGATGTAAAGTTATTTAACTAAGTTTAACGGGAAAAGTTATAAGCGTTAGACTTTAAACAACATTGTTACCCCCAATGTTAATAAAAACACATGTGATGTTAACAGTTGTTCGAGATTGGCTCGAGGAAATGAGTGACGTGGGGTAAGTGGACTCCGGTGACAGGTTATGGTTTTCTTGCAACCTGCGTCCTACCGGATTACACCGGCTTGTATGCCAATGTGTTTTCTGTATGTTTGCCACGTTGTAAGATTAAACATGTAATGAGTTACAGTAATTCATTATGTGGCGTGTACACACTCCGATACCATTTAACCTCGAAAGTGTTAACCTTAGTTAACTGAGTCTGGATCACATGAGAGTTCGGTATTCGGAGTAAACGACCCGTACCATGGGACGTACTAACCACGGCTATGCGTGTGTTAATTGTGTGATATGTGTATGTGAATGTAGGGATCTCCCTTGTGTGTTTAACCCAGTGTAATACTGTATGTGTGTAGGTGCGGATAGACTCCATAGTGGGGTTCTAAGTATTATCTAAAGTAAAGTATGTACTAACAGTAGTGAGGAATCCGGTTTGGCCGGTCGCGCGTTGTTTGGTAGAGGGTATCCTTCCTAGCCTTACCCTTCTCTTTGTTATGGTTGTTTCCCTCACGGGATGATCTCCCATTAGCTACTCCAAAGCTTAGCTATTCTGACTTATGATCGGTTTAGGGGAACATGTGTTTGTGTGGTGTGTTCGGCCTCCAAACCCGAACCGCCTTAAACTTAAGTTACTCGTCCATATTAGGACGGTAATGAGTGTTGTTGTTATTGTATAACGAGCTTATCATGAGACTGGCAACATCTCTAGGCTCACCAGTGTATTAGTAATGTTTGGGCGGTTCCTAAGAGAACCACTCCCGTTATGTTATGTATTTTTGTTGTGATGCAATATCCATTGCGGTATTATGTTGTGTACGTGGAAACGTGCAAAGGTTGTTAGGTGTTGTATGTAGTGTATTTATTGTATAATGTTAGATTGTGTGGATCATGGATATGATTCCCGTTTGTGATAGGAGGCGTTTAAGGATAACCCGATTTAAGGGTATGTGTCGTCTATTAAGGAAGTAAGCTCCATCGGGAGGAGAAAACTCTAGGGATGATGAATACCATGGGTGACTTATAAGTAGGATGTATTATCCGATTGTGAGCCATTGAGGCGAAATGTTAAGTTTGTTGTGGTTATTGTACATGCATGATTTAAATATAATCAACTGCATGTTAAGACGACAATTAGTGTGCGTGGCCCGGTAGCATGTGGGTGCGGATTACATACCAGCAAGGTGCTGAGCCCCTTGGGGGCCACCCTTCTCTTCTTTTCCTATTTCAGGTACGAAGTGCTGGAAGCCGTTCGAGAGTAGGAGGTAGTAGTCAGTAGTACATGGGTAATCATTTAAGTATATTTATAACAGTAGGTTGTAGTAATGACCGATATTGTTGTCTGCACCCATTTATAATACTCGGTATAGTTGATAAGGTGTATGTTTTTTGTTGTTTGTGTTAATGGAAAGGGATGTAATGTGTAGTCTCTCGGGGAATTAGCCCATCAGACCGTACAATGGTATGTATTAGCCTTGTTAGCCACGTGGGTGGCTAACGGCGTGTAACACCAACGAGATAAGTAATGTGATGAGGTTGTTTTTCCGCTGCATTTATTGTAAGTGTGTTATTGTTGGATGGGGTGTTACAGCCCACCCCGGGAGGGGTGAGTCAGTTACCTAGAATGGAACTGGTATAATTCTCCAAAACAATAAATTAAAACATAGTTCTTCAAATAAGACAGTAACATGAAAATAAACTCTTAAAAGTAAAACAGAGAAAAAGCACTTCAAAACAATCAAGTTATAGAGAAAAGAGAACAAGGCAAAGATAGAGACAAAGAACTTTAAAACCAAGTCAACCACTTAAGAAGTCACACCATATAGTTAGTAAGCATCCACTGTTGATGTTAGAACCAATTCTGGTTAAGAAGAGAAAGACTCAGATAGTCACAAAGGACTGTGAATGAAAAGATAGATCCAAGAACCAATAACTCAAGAGTGGAATAAAACCAATTGGGAGAGATGACCCCCACCGCCAGATATAAATGTTCATATGGACGAGGGATATACAGCCCCCTGCTGTCATACACGTCCTTTTTGGACAAGGGATATACAACCCTTTGCTGTTATTCACGTCCTTATTGGACAAGGGATATACAGCCCTTTGTTGTTACTGGAGAAGACGCGCGCACGTCACAACAAAACTCAGCTCATGGATGAAACGATATCCAGAATCAAAGGAAGGATTTACCAAGTTTGACATTTCCCATATTCCCACTAGATTATTAACTGCACAAGTGCAATACCAAAACACTCAGTCCTACAGAGTGCAGAGGCGTAAACCCTCAGGAGTTAATATCCAATGAGACAACCAGATAAGAGGAACCAATAATCATGAAAGTTGTATATTCAAGGCTCAGTTAGTGAAATACCCCAAACCTAGGTATGCTAAGTAAACATCAAATTATGATGTAGTAAGTCTAGAATATGCCTTAGAAGGATTGGTAGACAATTTAAACCAAGGAAAACACAAGAAAGTGTCTTAAGGGCAATCAGGGCAAAAACGTGCTCTAAGCTTGGAGAGACTTGGGTGAGTACCCAAATATCATGATAAGACCTTAGTAATATTCTAATGGTCATTTTAAATCAATTAGCAAAGAAAACCAAGCTTGAAAACAAGTTAAAACACAAAATGTGCTTTAAGAGGTCTTAAAGCACATTTTTGAGAAATTGTCTTAGAATTGAGTTTTGAGTGGCTAAATGTCCATCATTACTCTTTAATCAACATGTGTACTAATTAGTATCACATTAGGAAGCCTAAATCAATGGGAAACCAAAAATTTCCCGATTATGTGCCTTGATTAGTGAATAGTGCCAAATAGTGACTAGTTTAAGTTTTAGTCAACATAAGTCAATAAGTTGGTCAACGAAGACCATGACTAGCCTTATTTGATAAAGGGTCCGGTTTTCTAAGGGTGGTGAGTCACCACAACATGTTAGTTAAGAGGGGAAAAGAGAGGTAAATAAAGTAAGGTAACTATTCACCTTTTTAGTAAAATATCTCTTATAAGCTATTCTTCTTCTTCTCTTCTTCATTTCCCCTTCCTTCCACGATTTCTTCTTCTTCTTCTCTCCATTCCAAAACCGAGAGTGCTGCTCTTCCATGGTTCTCCATCTTAAATCACTTGCCAAATACAACTCCAAGCTCCAAATCCAAAACAAATTGCATATTTGTCTTAGTTAAGTCAAGACCTATCTTTCTATCTTTTCAAATATTTCAAAGCTCCATTTTGGTGCCATGCGAAAACTCCATTGATGGAGGAAAATCAAGTTTGAAGAGCTCATTGGCTTCTCCATTCTCTTAAGGTAAAGGAAATGTAAGAAAAACCATGTTTCCATCATTTTTTGTACATGGCCGGAAATTCCTTCTCATGGGGCTATGTTTTTATGCCTTGTTCTAGCTTGATTTATTCACCAAGGACTAGTGGAGGTCCTATTTCATTCAATGCCAAAGTCTACCTTGAGACTTCAAAGGTAATCATCCACTTTTATGCCTTAGAACACATTTCTAACCTAGGTTTTTATTCCTTGAGGTTAGTGCATTGTTTAGTACTCATATGAGTCCTTGAATATTGATTAGAACATTGGCAAGGGGAATTTAAGTGGTGGCCGAGATCTATGCAAGAAGAAGGTCTAAGGAGGAGATTAAGATAAGCTTGAGAAAACAAGGTAAAATGCTTACCTAATGGTGGTTTAAGATTAAGGAATGAGTTTTAGATAAGTACCAATGTAGCTTAGAGCTTACATTGTGTATTGGGTTATATAACCTAAGAAAAAGAACTTAAACAAGCTTATGAACTTGTGATTAAGGAGCTAATGAGAATGAGTTAGTAATATAAGTTTAAGGTGGATTTTAAGAGCATTATAACTACTATGAGATTGATGAGTGTATTTGCAGGTTGAAAGCTTTTATATGTGGGAAATTCAGTGTTTAAGTTTAAGTCATTTAAGGGCCTAAGAGCCATGTCATTTAAGAGCCTTAGTGCTATGCAATTTAAGATTATTGCAATATATTGAGTTGTTGTGAATGAGTTGGTTTGGGTGATGAGATATGATGAGAAGAACTTGATGTGTGTGAGATGGTTGAATGAGGAAAAATAATGTGTTTGGGCATGATAATATACTAGAGGAGCTATGGCGAAATTTGAGTAGAAAATAAGTGTTTAGGTGATGGTGGAGAACTAATATGACCTAGGATTTACTAGGAGTCACTATGAGGAATTTGAGTGGAGATTAGTTAACTAAAGAGTTCTTGAGGTTTAGAATGACCTAGAGATGTCTAGGAGGAATTGGAGGATTGGTGAGTGTTTTTGAATACACCAAAATCATGAGATAGGGAATGTAAGACTTGTGCATAAGTTTAAGGAGAAGGTGTAATGCTTAAGGTGATTAAGATATGTCCTAAGGGAATTTAATGACTAAGGAAGTACTAGGAAGTCTTAGAGGTTGTCTTGATGAAAAAGGGGTGAGATAAAGTGTTATAATGAGTCATAATGACTTAGGCATCACTATGAAGGATTTAGGAAACAAAAGAGTGTATTTGGGTACCTAGGACTTAGGTAAATGTTGATAAAAGAAGCTAGAAAACTTGGGTAAGTTAGATGTAAGTGAGGGTGAAACTTTGAAATGGGTTCGGTGAGAACTAGAGTATAGGATCTAAGGAAGGTTTGGTAAAGGCAATAAGGCTGGGAAGTGGTGTACATGGTGTCGTCAAGTTCTTAAGGAGGGAGCATTTGGTTAATTGAAAATCTTGAGGAATGCATGTGAGAAATATAAGAAAATAAGTGCTAAGTGTTGGGAGCTTTGTAAGAATTGAGTAAATGTTTGAGAAGGTCATTGGAAGTTGTATTAATGAGTTTGGTGTAGGTATTAAGGTGGGTTTAAAGTGCCAAGATGGTGTTGGACCTATTAGAACACTTGTGGAAGAGTTTGGAATTGAAAGAGGCAATTTAAGAGAGAGATCTGTAGAGGACCGACCCAGGGTCCGACCCAGTTTTGGGTCGGTCGGGCCATGTTAAGCCAGCCGGAATGCCTCTGGACTGGACCGACCCACGGGGTTTGGGTCGGTCGGCTTAGCTTTGGGTCGGTCGGATGGGTTTCAAAAGACGGAAGAGTTTCTGTAATGGACCGACCCAGGGGTTGGGTCGGTCGGTGGGTCGGTCGACCCTTAACACTTAGAAAAAAAAAACAAAAAAAGAAATTTTGAATTCTAAGAATGGTAATGGGTAATGAGGAATACCTTTGGTAGGGTGGTGTTGATTAGGGCCCTAAGAACTTAAGGGATTAAGTTAAGTTAAGTATAAACTTAAAAGTGTAAGGTTAAGTTGTAAGATTAAGTGGTAAGACTTAAGAGGTGATAGTTGGAATCGTTAAGTAAGTTAAGTAGGTTAAGTAAGTTGAATTAAGCTAAGTGATTAATAACCTAAAACTGAATGAATGTTTTAGGACTTGGGAGTTTGGACTCCGGAAGAGAGTAAGCAGCCGAACGACCAACGGTGAACGGTACAGTTCTTCTTGTGACCTGCTTGCTAACGAGGTGTCCCTCGGCTTGTGTGCTATCTGTTTTTGTGTGCTCACTAAACAAGATAAAGCATGCAACCGGAATATTATGATTATTGTATTGTTGTGTGATGTTTGAAAACTAACACAACATACCGTGAGAACTTACTAACTAACGTTTAGTAAGGAATTGAGTGAGGCTAAGGAACACACCCTAATATGGGTCTGATATAAACCGAAAGAGGTTAACCAACAAACATGGTCTTGAGACTATTACTAACTGGAACTTGAGTGAGGAAACCCGGGACCGATCTCCGGTCATGAATGCTAAGGAAAAAGGGGGACGGTATCTGAATCAGATCCGCCCTCCGCTTAAGGACTTGTCTTCGGACTTGTAGCCTAGGGCCGGTTGCCGGCTCAGCTATGCTGGATTCCCGTCCAGGGTAGGTGGCATTAAGATGGTGCGGTGGGATCACCTAAATCCCAGGTTTGGACTTAGGCTACAACCATTCCCCTCCAGGAATGGTTTGTATTCTGAGAATAAGTTAAGATTAAGATAAGTTACAATCATTCCTTTTTAAAGGATGATTTGTATTGTTAAGATTAAGATAAGTTACAATCATTCCTTTTTAAAGGATGATTTGTATTGTTAAGATTAAGATTAAGTTAAGATTAAGATAAGTTACAATCATTCCTTTTTAAAGGATGATTTGTATTGTTAAGATTAAGATTAAGTTAAGATTAAGATTAAGTTAAGATTAAGATAAGTTGCAACCATTCCTCTTTAAAGGATGGTTTGTATAATTAAGATTAAGATAAGCGACATCCACTCCTTATTAAAGGATGGTTGTTTCTAAGGTTAAGATAAGACTAAGATTAAGGTGAGATAAGGATGGACTAAGGTTAAGAGGGAACATTACTTAAGGAGTTAAATAACTAACTCTCTAATTAAGGGAACGCATTTAAGTCGTTCATTGTGTGTGAACTTTGATTGTTCATCTCTGAGTTGTTGTTTACTGCACTTCTATTATGTTGTGCATCTAATCAACCTCCATGCTATCGACAATTAGTCGTCGTAGCCACGTTAGCTTGGGGGCCATGAGGGGATCGTACCAGCATTCGTGCTGACCCCCTTTGGGGCTGTTTTACTACACAGGTACATCAGGAAGCGGCCGACGCAAGAGTAAGAAGAGGATACAAGTGTTAAGGATTAAGTGTGACCTACGAGTTGTGCATGTACACTCGTATGGCAATTGAGTTAGTAAGATGTATAGGTTGTTGAGAGGATTGTAAGAAGAATATGTAATGGTTAAGATTGTTGTACTAATGTTCGGTATATTCTGTAGTCAGACCGTGGCAAGGTCCTGGAGTGTAAAGAATTCCGCTGTGACATGTATATATATGCTGTTAAGTTGCGAGACCACATTTGGATTGAGTTGGGGTGTTACAAAAAGTGGTATCAGAGCGTAGTTACGCTCTGAAGACAAGAAATACCGAACTTAGGAGAATGTTGAGGTTGAGATTGAGTTATGGGTTAAGGGTTAAGAGATAGAGTGAGAGGTGCGTTAGTCAGGACTTCCCGGTGTTTACCAGACATCCATAGTACCTAGGCCCGCCCTCCACATCCCTAACCCTAAATATGTGGAACAAACGCCAGAGAGAAGAAAGCCTTCTCTTACTCGGGGAAACCCGATCTGGCAGTTAGCTAACAATAAGTAGTACGAGAAACAATTTGTTGTACAACAGTTATGGAGAACTTGGAGGTTTGTAATGGAGCGCAACAGAGAAACAGGCGCTACCTATGGAATCTATCAATAAGGGAACGGTAATTACCGGCAACATGGGTCGACATGC
This sequence comes from Limonium bicolor, assembly GCA_023374045.1. NCBI lineage: Eukaryota > Viridiplantae > Streptophyta > Magnoliopsida > Caryophyllales > Plumbaginaceae > Limonium > Limonium bicolor. The sequence continues at coordinate 208,824,516 of CM041780.1, forward strand.
TACGCAGTCGAAATAACCCGCAATACCAATGATAAGGAAAGCACTACGGGTGCAATAGAAAGGAAAAGGGAAGCGACATGAGTACCGGACAGTGGTCCGAAGGAGCATAACAGTAGGATAATACCAAGCATGAGGATTGAGATTACTGGAAAGTCCAGTTAAAACGGGAGCTCCAAACCCCATACAATGAAAAAGGTTACAAACCTGGCCGACACAACGCGAACAACGGTGGAAACACATACAAATTGTATACCGAAATAGGACTACGATGTAGTGCCTAAAGGAGAATCACTACTTAATAACCACAACAAAATGTGTGGAGATAGGAGCGAGGATTAAGACATAAGAAGATATTAAGGGGTTCCCTCAGACAGAGGAACGCCCTGATAAATGACAGTACTGTCAAACAACAAGGAAACTGCCGGATGGCCAGTTATCCAGAATAAGAGATCATTGAAGGAGTCCCGAGGACTACCAATTACATGGAATTAGAAGGAAGTGTCACTACCGATGTACCTTGTACCAATAACCCATCCTGCATGGCGCACTTGCATATAAGTGCTACCATGGTTAAGTAACACGAAAAGCCATCAAGGCGAGATAGGAGAACGCTACAGTTGTAACACAATTACAACCGGATTGTAAAACCATAAGAACAGGAAAATAAGACCTTGGAAGGCCCGACGGCCTGACCAAAATGAGATAAGGTGACACACCAGTCAGCCGGGAGCAGAACTGGACATAATATTAGACCATATGGATGTTAGCAATAGACAAAACAAAACCGACAGTGCGGTAAGAACATCAATCCGACTCCAAGGGGAAAACCTAAGAGATCGCTCGGTAATGCGAGCAAAAACACTATATAAGCAATGATGATTATACAAGGGATGTATTATAAGATACTATTGAGACTGTGAAGCATCGACTTACAATGAAAACGGGATAAGACTCCCAGAGGACCATTAAGGATACCATAACAACATTCTTCAATGAAGATGTTGGACGACCCAGAAAACAAGACAAAAGAAATAAACGTAAGCTATAACCTACTAAGGATTAAAGTCGTACAACCCTGGAAAAGGAAAGCTCAGAGGACTACCCCCACAGAGGGCATAGTCGAGCCGAACAACTGATGAATGACAGTTAACACTGTTTGTTTAACTCATTAACACCCAAGTATGATTGATCATCAACGGGTGGCATAGTCAACGGAAGTTGAACGAAGCATTGAGATGGGAGTATAAGATAACAGGATTATATCCAACTTGGACACCTTAAGGCGAACGCCTAATACGAACCTAACCTTGACTATTAAAAGACATAAGTCTAGTAAAATGACAGCTTTGTCAAAGACATCAAGTAACCTCAGATCACCTGAACAACTTCCCTAGCAGGAAGCAGGATGCAGCAACTTATCATGAAACCCGATGCTACATTTAGTATGTAACCTAACGGTGGATAGTGCTCAAAGAACCAGAATCTTATAGGGATGACCTGTAGATGAGTAAGAGTACAAATAATGAACTGAGACATTAAGCATTAAGAGCCTACGAGCCAAGGATGTTAACCACATCAGAGCCCAAGGCGCGGTAAGTTATGAGAGAGCTTGTTCAAGCCACGAAGGGACTACAATTTGTAGATATGAACGGTTACCAAACCTATAACTTAGAATGGGAAGAACATTACCAAGAAAGGGTACCAATGAGAATATTGAGATAATGCTAAGGACAGGAGCGGAGAACGAACCATGCCTTTTAGGGTGGGGATACCACTCCTTGTTGTGAGGCCATGAGTGGGAATGAACCCCTCAAAAGGACTTTCACTTATTAGAGATGCAATACGCTTTTGTTAGAGAATGGAAACTGTAAAATTGAGATTACTTTAGAACAGGTCAGATACACATGAGTAATAAGGAAGGTTGCACAAATAGACCCCATATCCCAACACCCAGGATGTAAGAATTAGTAATGGGTAGAGATAAACATTGTGTTTACAAAGAGGGGATTGAGTATAAGGTAAGACATTAGAATAAGTAAGTAAGAGGTTGCACCATTAATGGGCAACATGGTAAAGGCCAACTACCATGATAGTAGTGGTCGAGTACAATAGTTAGAAGGTGGATTAAGTCATGGTCGCGGTAAGGCGACCATTATGTATGAGCCGTCAAATATTGACACTGAGGCAATTAGATTTATGAGTTAAGACAGTATAAGTAAGGAAATAAGATGGTAGACGAACTGAGCATTGGTGCCAGTAGTCTGGACCTGGTTAGGTAAGATTTCGCAGGAAGCACACTACCCATTCCTTAAGGAACTGGAAGTGCATTCCTAGTAGCATAAATATGAGAAACAAGATAAGAGGCTCTACGGAAAGAGACCTCAATTATTAAGAGACCGAATCAGTACGGGATACAGAAAGAGCTAGAGCATACAATACCAAGAACACAATAATGGATTTCCCTTGATTAACTTCAAGAAGAACAATAAATGTTATTATGGAACGATGAAGAGGAGATCGACAACAGAATACTTCATAATTAGCAATAGCTAAACGTGTGACGGACACTATGAGTTTACTAAAACGAGACGTGGGACGACTGCACCCCACAGGGGCTTGCAGGCCTGACACGCTCATTTATGAGTTAGTTGGGTAAGTAGTAATGTACCAGTAAGGTACCCCATGCATGTGAACGAGTGGTGTAAGGAACACGGGAAGTAGTCGACTCCGTACCACGACAACGACGCAAGATCAGACAAGACAGCTACTACCACAAACAGTCGAGAGAAGAATTCAGTTGAACCAGCAACACAGAGGAACCAGAGAACAGATAATTAAGGACTATGAAGTGCGAAGAGCACGGATTGTTAAGTACAGACATTGGACATGTCTTAAGATGTAAGGAATTAAGACTGTAAGCGCGATATGCACTAAACAGTAGTTTCAGACTAAGAATCATCCTCAGACCAAAGGTCAGTTGGGGAGAACAATTTAGACATTCGAGAAAATACTAAGAGTATGAGCGTAAGATCTTCAAGGAGAATGGATAGACGAGTTACAACTCATTAAGGCCGTGTATATATAAAGATAACACGTGTCCATTGAGACAATTAAGCCTAAGATTATCAGAGTCGCGCAGCGGAAGCTAGCAGACCACTACTTTGAGATTAGACCAAACTAAGTTAAGAATACGGTATAAGCACCATTAAGAATCCTCGATACAGAGACTAAGTCATTTCTGATCGAATTATAAGTAAGATAGATGATGTGGAAGCTAGAATGCTTGGTGAGAATTAGACATCTTGAACTTATGTTCAAAGATGATGTGACGCCGATTACGTGGGCGTAATCCATTTTAAGGGGGGTAGAGCGAAAACCGCTTAGCTTATGTTTGTGTACTGAGTACAAAACTACGGTGTGCATAGCACAAAATAATTTGAGAATATGTTTTACATAAACATTTTGAGATAAATCATGGTTATTGCACACAGAAGATGTGAATACCATACATATTAAGTACCTATCTTGTTAACTCCGGTGTGAGTACAAGTTAAGAGAATTAAGGAAGAGGATTAAGGAGACTTAAGAAATAAGAATATATGAGGTATGAGTCAATATGAGACTATGTGGAGATAAGAATAAGATAACATTATGAGATCAATTTGATATGATTATGAGTTAGGATATAGTAATGCTATGGTAGAGAGTGGAAGTTGGTATGAGACATATAGAACTTAGTAGGAATTTAGTCTTGAGGTAATTACTAAGAGATGAATTGGGAATGTTTGATGGATGAGTCCACACTTGGAGATGTATTGATTATGATTAGAAGAACAAAAAGATAGAAAATTGGACATGAGTGAATTATTTGGATGTTTGAAAATGACGTGGGAGGTGGAACTTGATTTTCTAGGGATCAAGGGAAACCGAACACAAATTGGAGTGGAAGGATGGTTCTACACTGATGCTGATCACATCAGGGTAGGATGATTCCTGAAACTCCCTACAGTGGTCACAATTAAATCACACTAAGGATAGAGGCCTTAGGATAAAATGAAATTGGAGTTTTGTATTTTTAATTAGAGGAATTATTCCTCACATGACCTCGTAAAAAGGATTACCTTTTTACTGAGTCTCGCCCATGAAGTCGAGGACGCACGAGCCTTTGTCTTCGGACCGGTGACATGGGGAGAGCAGCGTGTTTTGTATTCTGGCCCATGGTGACGAGGACGAATGAGCCATTGTCTACGGACCGGTGACATGGGAGAACGTTGGAAGTTATGTGAATGTTTTAATCATCAAAAGAAACAAGGAATTTTGAGTGCTAACATGCTTAAGCATGTTGTGTGATATTTAAGTATAAGATGGCGGATCTAATGATCCAATGAGATTAAGTATACATAAGTATGATCTATATGATCTAAGGAATGAGGTAAGACATGTATTCTAATAAGAAAGATGCATGGGAACTTTGGGGACAAAGTTCTTTTAAGGGGGGTAGATTGAAATACCCCAAACTAAGTATGCTAAGTAAACATCAAATTATGATGTAGTAAGGCTAATATGCCTTAGAAAGATTGGTAGACAATTTAAACCAAGGAAAACACAAAAAGTGCCTTAAGGGCAATCAGGGCAAAAACGTGCTCTAAGCTTGGAGAGACTTGGGTGAGTACCCAAATATCATGATAAGACCTTAGTAATATTCTAATGGTCATTTTAAATCAATTAGCAAAGAAAACCAAGCTTGAAAACAAGTTAAAACACAAAATGTGCTTTAAGGTCTTAAAGCACATTTTTGAGAAATTGTCTTAGAATTGAGTTTTGAGTGGCTAAATGTCCATCATTACTCTTTAATCAACATGTGTACTAATTAGTATCACATTAGGAAGCCTAAAGCAATGGGAAACCAAAAATTTCCCGATTATGTGCCTTGATTAGTGAATAGTGCCAAATAGTGACTAGTTTAAGTTTTAGTCAACATAAGTCAATAAGTTGGTCAACAAAGACCATGACTAGCCTTATTTGATAAAGGGGCCGGTTTTCTAAGGGTGGTGAGTCACCACAACATGTTAGTTAAGAGGGGAAAAGAGAGGTAAATAAAGTAAGGTAACTATTCACCTTTTTAGTAAAATATCTCTTATAAGCTATTCTTCTTCTCTCTCTTCATTTCCCCTTCCTTCCACGATTCTTCTTCTTCTCTCCATTCCAAAACCGAGAGTGCTGCTCTTCCATGGTTCTCCATCTTAAATCACTTGCCAAATACAACTCCAAGCTCCAAATCCAAAACAAATTGCATATTTGTCTTAGTTAAGTCAAGACCTATCTTTCTATCTTTTCAAATCTTTCAAAGCTCCATTTTGGTGCCATGAGAAAACTCCATTGATGGAGGAAAATCAAGTTTGAAGAGCTCATTGGCTTCTCCATTCTCTTAAGGTAAAGGAAATGTAAGAAAAACCATGTTTCCATCATTTTTTGTACATGGCCGGAAATTCCTTCTCATGGGGCTATGTTTTTATGCCTTGTTCTAGCTTGATTTATTCACCAAGGACTAGTGGAGGTCCTATTTCATTCAATGCCAAAGTCTACCTTGAGACTTCAAAGGTAATCATCCACTTTTATGCCTTAGAACACATTTCTAACCTAGGTTTTTATTCCTTGAGGTTAGTGCATTGTTTAGTACTCATATGAGTCCTTGAATATTGATTAGAACATTGGCAAGGGGAATTTAAGTGGTGGCCGAGATCTATGCAAGAAGAAGGTCTAAGGAGGAGATTAAGATAAGCTTGAGAAAACAAGGTAAAATGCTTACCTAATGGTGGTTTAAGATTAAGGAATGAGTTTTAGATAAGTACCAATGTAGCTTAGAGCTTACATTGTGTATTGGGTTATATAACCTAAGAAAAAGAACTTAAACAAGCTTATGAACTTGTGATTAAGGAGCTAATGAGAATGAGTTAGTAATATAAGTTTAAGGTGGATTTTAAGAGCATTATAACTACTATGAGATTGATGAGTGTATTTGCAGGTTGAAAGCTTTTATATGTGGGAAATTCAGTGTTTAAGTTTAAGTCATTTAAGGGCCTAAGAGCCATGTCATTTAAGAGCCTTAGTGCTATGCAATTTAAGATTATTGCAATATATTGAGTTGTTGTGAATGAGTTGGTTTGGGTGATGAGATATGATGAGAAGAACTTGATGTGTGTGAGATGGTTGAATGAGGAAAAATAATGTGTTTGGGCATGATAATATACTAGAGGAGCTATGGCGAAATTTGAGTAGAAAATAAGTGTTTAGGTGATGGTGGAGAACTAATATGACCTAGGATTTACTAGGAGTCACTATGAGGAATTTGAGTGGAGATTAGTTAACTAAAGAGTTCTTGAGGTTTAGAATGACCTAGAGATGTCTAGGAGGAATTGGAGGATTGGTGAGTGTTTTTGAATACACCAAAATCATGAGATGGGGAATGTAAGACTTGTGCATAAGTTTAAGGAGAAGGTGTAATGCTTAAGGTGATTAAGATATGTCCTAAGGGAATTTAATGACTAAGGAAGTACTAGGAAGTCTTAGAGGTTGTCTTGATGAAAAAGGGGTGAGATAAAGTGTTATAATGAGTCATAATGACTTAGGCATCACTATGAAGGATTTAGGAAACAAAAGAGTGTATTTGGGTACCTAGGACTTAGGTAAATGTTGATAAAAGAAGCTAGAAAACTTGGGTAAGTTAGATGTAAGTGAGGGTGAAACTTTGAAATGGGTTCGGTGAGAACTAGAGTATAGGATCTAAGGAAGGTTTGGTAAAGGCAATAAGGTTGGGAAGTGGTGTACATGGTGTGGTCAAGTTCTTAAGGAGGGAGCATTTGGTTAATTGAAAATCTTGAGGAATGCATGTGAGAAATATAAGAAAATAAGTGCTAAGTGTTGGGAGCTTTGTAAGAATTGAGTAAATGTTTGAGAAGGTCATTGGAAGTTGTATTAATGAGTTTGGTGTAGGTATTAAGGTGGGTTTAAAGTGCCAAGATGATGTTGGACCTATTAGAACACTTGTGGAAGAGTTTGGAATTGAAAGAGGCAATTTAAGAGAGAGATCTGTAGAGGACCGACCCAGGGTCCGACCCAGTTTTGGGTCGGTCGGGCCATGTTAAGCCAGCCGGAATGCCTCTGGACTGGACCGACCCAGGGGGTTTGGGTCGGTCGGCTTAGCTTTGGGTCGGTCGGATGGGTTTCAAAAGACGGAAGAGTTTCTGTAATGGACCGACCCAGGGGTTGGGTCGGTCGGTGGGTCGGTCGACCCTTAACACTTAGAAAAAAAAACAAAAAAAGAAATTTTGAATTCTAAGAATGGTAATGGGTAATGAGGAATACCTTTGGTAGGGTGGTGTTGATTAGGGCCCTAAGAACTTAAGGGATTAAGTTAAGTTAAGTATAAACTTAAAAGTGTAAGGTTAAGTTGTAAGATTAAGTGGTAAGACTTAAGAGGTGATAGTGGGAATCGTTAAGTAAGTTAAGTAGGTTAAGTAAGTTGAATTAAGCTAAGTGATTAATAACCTAAAACTGAATGAATGTTTTAGGACTTGGGAGTTTGGACTCCGGAAGAGAGTAAGCAGCCGAACGACCAACGGTGAACGGTACAGTTCTTCTTGTGACCTGCTTGCTAACGAGGTGTCCCTCGGCTTGTGTGCTATATGTTTTGTGTGCTCACTAAACAAGATAAAGCATGCAACCGGAATATTATGATTATTGTATTGTTGTGTGATGTTTGAAAACTAACACAACATACCGTGAGAACTTACTAACTAACGTTTAGTAAGGAATTGAGTGAGGCTAAGGAACACACCCTAATATGGGTCTGATATAAACCAAAAGAGGTTAACCAACAAACATGGTCTTGAGACTATTACTAACTGGAACTTGAGTGAGGAAACCCGGGACCGATCTCCGGTCATGAATGCTAAGGAAAAAGGGGGACGGTATCTGAATCAGATCCGCCCTCCGCTTAAGGACTTGTCTTCGGACTTGTAGCCTAGGGCCGGTTGCCGGCTCAGCTATGCTGGATTCCCGTCCAGGGTAGGTGGCATTATGATGGTGCGGTGGGATCACCTAAATCCCAGGTTTGGACTTAGGCTACAACCATTCCCCTCCAGGAACGGTTTGTATTCTGAGAATAAGTTAAGATTAAGATAAGTTACAATCATTCCTTTTTAAAGGATGATTTGTATTGTTAAGATTAAGATAAGTTACAATCATTCCTTTTTAAAGGATGATTTGTATTGTTAAGATTAAGATTAAGTTAAGATTAAGATAAGTTACAATCATTCCTTTTTAAAGGATGATTTGTATTGTTAAGATTAAGATTAAGTTAAGATTAAGATTAAGTTAAGATTAAGATAAGTTGCAACCATTCCTCTTTAAAGGATGATT